>OX381630.1:7803542-9013012 GCA_947459985.1 Diloba caeruleocephala | reverse complement strand
TTGTAATAGGCAATATAAACTTTATAAATGTAAACTGTTGATATGCCTTATGAAATAAATAAATAGTGCATGATATGAAAAAGAAGAGTGGTGATAATAAGCGCTGGTGCTGCATCCAATTCGTCACCGTGCTATTTATTGATCTTATAATATAAAAGGGTATCGATGATGAACGTTGCTCCACACTAGGAGTTCTCCTGTATCGTGGGTGCGTTTACAGACATACAATTCACACACGATACACCCAGACAGACATTAATTTAATGTGCAATGGTTAAAACTGCATAGTATAATTTATTACCTTAAATCCTACGCCAGGCTCAATGTGTGATGGCTTACTGCCTTTTGGGCATGGCTGGAAATCACCAAATGGGATTTATATGATAGAGATACTTTATCTAAATGAATGTCTATCAACATTCTTAATTCTATAGACAACAATAGTTATGTCAAGTCAGAGGACTTTGAGCAGCATGGACAATTCTGACACTGTGTTGGCCATTGACCATAATTAAATAAAAATAAATTATTATTTACTAAGCTTAACGAAAAATGCGTTCTTTAAAAAACGGCAGCCGCTTAGCAACCATATGTATACCTTTTCGTAATCGTTATCTTTCGCGCAGTGGTCGCTATCACTAATAAGGCTTCTTCTATATGGTACCGTATACTTCAATTATATAATACCCGCCCTTTCTTGAACTTGGGTATCCTAGCTACAATTATGGCAGTGTAGCCCATTACTGTCCCACGGCTGGCCTTTTCACACGATGAGAAAGGTTAGGGCTTAGTCCACCACGCTAGCCTAGAATAGGTTGGCGGACTATACACACCTTTGAGAACATTTTGGAGCTGTCTCAGGTGTGCAGGTTTCTTGACAATGTTTTTGTTCATCGTTAAAACGCAAGTGATATTTAAATTCTGATTCGCACATGCATCCAAAAAGTCAGAGGCCAGGGGTGCAATTCTCTAAGCACAGACATCCTTGAATACAGAATTGAAATAGCGATGAAAACCCAATTTGGTATTCCCTAAGACTCGTTACCATGGCTAACCGTCTGCAACGTGTCCTTGAATAGCTTCAATCATGTCTTTGCGTATACCAAATTGGTTTTTCACCGTCATTTTAATTCTGTATTGAAGGATGTATGGATGTTTGACCTTAAGGAATTGCACCCCAGGATCGAACTCAGTATGGAAGGCAAACGTTCAACGTTTACCATTACTATCTTACGAACCTTATCATTTGAAAAATAGTTAATAGTTTACCTTCTCAGTCAGCACCTTTTCAGCATTATCAACATTTTCAGGCTTGACATCGGCATGTATCGGTTGTGCATGGTTCGTGACTATGTGTAACGCGCCCACCGCGTCCCTCTTCACTCGAGATCGGTATATCGATGATGACGGCTGAAAAACATCAGAAATTATAATAATGAAGTCGGCCGACACTTCAATTTTATTTATTTGTATAGATGTATAGACGATGAACCGCCCAATCCACTAGATGGTCCAATTTTTCAGAATGATATAGCATTATCTAATTTTGGCAGCAACATAAGGACTCTCATAAAGAAGAGGCTTCGAAATATAAACAGCAGGTAAGTCTACGGAGATGCTTCTTCGGAATGCTTGAGAAATGTCTGTTTCTCTACAGATGGCGCCATGAAGGACAACCAAGGGACGCCTTCGTCGTCAGGATCTCGGAACAGAGTAGGTTACATGGATTTTGTGGGTTTCGTGGATTATATATATATGTGGATATTTTGTTAGCCGGAGGATAGGTAGTCTCTACTATAATGAATCCTTTGATACATTTATGATAAAACTGCGATCGCCAGCCCGTTTGCCAAGCTGGTAATTATGGCAAATCCCCCCAATGAGCACACAACTCAAGCCCGTATCTGTCCATGTGGTAATTTTTGGGGGAGGCAGTCCAGCAATGGACGTTTTTCGGCTGAAATGATGATGATGATGATGCTGCTCTGTTGCTAATAAAGATATACTTCGATCACCAATCCGCATGTCAAACATGGTGATTCAGCATCCATCATTCAATGAATGGTATGAAATATTCTTTTCTTTTAAATAAATGTAAATGTGTTTGTCCGTGTGGTGTCCGGATTAAGAATATAGCACCACTCCATCTCCTCCCGTGGATGTCGTAAAAGGCGACTACGGGATTCTAAACTATGGGCAGCAGCGTCCCTTCTGTGGAACAGTAGTAGTAGTAGTAGTTTTTGCAGATAGAAACATGTAGTTGCTACATCTAGCTTCCAAAATTAACAATCAAATGTGCGTTAAGAATTCAATCACAGTATCGATCTTTCACTGTGTGGGGTTCAGACTAAGATTGCATCACTCCATCTCCTCCCGTGGATGTCGTAAGAGGCGACTAAGGCACTCTCAGTCAGAGGCATGGACAGCAACATCCCTTTTGTGGACAACAACAGCCATACTGCGCTCACCAACCCGCCTGCCAAGCTTGGTGAGTACAGGCAAATTCCCCCCAATATTATGACGCAGTTGTGGAAATCTATGAGGGACGCCTTTGTTCAGCAGTGGACATTGTATGGCCGATTTGATGAAATGTATGTTTATTCTTACCCTTTCATCATTATGTGCAAAAACAGAACAAAACGTTAATAATAAAATACCCGACTTCATGATTTCCGCATGGTGCACTTTACATTAAATGTTTATTTCTATGAATCACATAAAAAAATAAATGGTTGCTTGTTATCGACATAATATTTTATATAATAAAAACTATGTACTGATTTCGCAGTATTGTTTAATAACTCAATTCTTTTTGGTATAATAATATAAATAATAATACGTAACTGATTTCAGACAAAAAATAACATGACTGTGTATTTATCTATTTTTTCGATTTTTGTATTCAGCTCAATAATTGTTCAAGGACACAGTGTAGGCGAAGACGTGAGATTTTTTAATTTTATTAAGTCAGCCCCTTGGATTCGGCAGTTACTTTACCAATCCAAGATGTACATAGCTTGAGTACCAATCTACTTATTTCGGCCATTCGAAGCCACAGGTGGAACTATTTATTTCATACAGCCTTTTAATAAAAGCCTTCAACTAGGTGTTATGTAGTTCGAAACTGTGCGTCCTTTGAACAGGATTCGCGAGACATTTCATGAACATTTAAAAAAGAAATCATTTATATTACTTATTAGATGAGAGAGCCATGCGGTAACCGGATGATATATTATATACAGCGCTGCTCCTCCTCCCGTGGATGTCCTAAAAGGCGCCTAAGGAACTCTAAAACAGAGGGATGGCAGCAGCATCCCTTCTGTGGAACAGCAGCCTTTCTGCGCTTACCAACTCAACCCGCATGCCAAGCGTGTTGACTACTAACAAATTCCCTTCAAAATAACGACACACGGCATATAACAGGTCGTTTATGGGGGTGAACGTCCGATTACGAAGTACGATTGTAATAAGAATCTTGAAATAATTGCTCAATGTTCAATTAATATTTATCAGTGGATTACATTGAATTCTTACATTTTATTTGCTGAAATAATAAATTATTTGTATCTGTAATATTTTAACTTTTCGCAATTATTGTTCATTATCATAAAACTCTTTTAACGGATTACATCGCGTATATCATATATCATGGATTTTGTGTGGTTGCAGGATGACTAAGGTGTCAAGGGAACCATTCGGCTTGTGGGTTTGAACCACCCAGTTCCCTTCTCGGATCGAGAGATAGTGGGTGCCTTGCACCGGCTGCTACCCAGTATCGGGGGACCGACAGAGGAACTTCATGGAGTCATGCATTCCGTGTCTCTCTATGGGGCATTTGTATGGTCATCTCGACTGTCAGGCGTCCAACGCTGCAGAGACAAACTTCATGGTCTGCAACGTAGAGTGACTATACGGATCATACGAGAATACCAAATGGTATCCTTCGAGGTGGTTTAAATCATCAAGTTTTAGAAGTCATAACAATATGATATGTAGTATCTACCCAAAACACCTGCAGCTTACATACCCATCCATTTCGTACAATGACCGAGCGCAAGGCGTGCACTGCGGCGATGTTTCGTTCATATCACTTAATCATCAGGCTCATTGACCGCCAGCTGTTTTGGATTAACTCTGTGTATAAATGGATATTTGGGAGATAAATAAAGGAACTATTAATATTACCGATTTAAGTAGAGAAGTTGGTTTTCATGATTTATTAACTGTTTTGGTTTTTATAATTATAGAAAATAATAAGTGATGCGGACCTGCAGTCAGCGCTTATGCCGCAAGAGTTGAACCCCGCCTTCTTCTCCGAAAAGGTTTTGTTCTAAATTCATTACAAACAACCTAATAAGAATAATGATATATTTAAATCAACGTGTTGGACATGTTCCTTTCTGCTTCAGTTCGGTAAAGCTGCTGCGAATATTGTGCCTGGTGTCTTTCGGCTGTATAATGAGCGAGCCTCTCCGTCGTCAGAGGAGGAAGACTAGAGGAAACTTATGCCTCGACATTTTTTTTTTCTATTTTTCTTTTTTTAAAACGTTGCCCCACACTAGGATTTCTCCTGTGTCGTGGGTGCGTTTACAGACAGAAATTCCACAAACAATACACCCAGACCCGAAACAACTACCTGCTGATCATACAAATATTTGTTCCGTGCGGGAATCGAACCCGCGACCCAGTGCGCAGCAGCCGACTGTATCAGCCACTGCACCAACCGTGCCGTCAATCAACTCATATCTTATTATTGAATTAGCCCTCATTAACACTCATTACAGCGATCAATAAAAGGCACTGCTTTACAGAACGCGTGGTGAGTAGCAGAACGTCGACGACGACGTCACATTGAAAGACCCGCACGGAGACCAATCAGCTACCGACCTGCTTCTAAGCAGGTCTTTGTGTATGTAGTGGACATCTAAGAACTGCTATGATTGTCCTGGATGCTAAGATACAGCCCTGCAGTGAGAAGTTCCTGGCTGATTAAAGCCTTGTCTAAGAGGATATGTGCCGTATGGTGCCGGCTCAGAATACCACCACCCCATCTCCTCCCGTGGGTATCGTAAAAGTCGACTAAGGGATTAGCCGGAGGATGGGCAGCAGTGTCCTTCGAGTACATTAACAGCTCAACTGCGATCGCCAATGGCGATTATGGCAAAACCCCCCAATGAGCCCACAACACACCCATATCGGTCATTGTGGTTATCTTTGGGGGAGGCCTGTGTCCAGCAGTGGACTTCATTCGGCCGAAATGATGAAGAGAATATGATATTCATCATTATCATCATATCAGCCAAAGGTGGATGGGGTGAGTGGTGTGTTTCACAGAAAGGCTGCTAACGATCCCTTTAGTTAAGAGTTCTTTAGTCATCTTTTACGATATCCATGGCAAGAAATGCGAGTGGATTTTATTGAATATTTTTGATCCGGGCACCATACGGATTTATATTTATTTGTTTTAGAATTCTCATAACACCAAACAAGTTACTGGTCACATTACCAAGCAGTAAGACTATCCGTATTTCTTGCAGGACTCTCCGTGGCGCGCTGTGTTCCCGGTAGTCGGCCGTCAGCGACGCGACCTGGATGTCGTTGCTGACACCGCAGCGGCTCACGTGGTGACTGTGTCGCAGAATCTGAAGCTATACAGTCGAATGGCTACTTGTGTCGCGCTCGCTATAGCCGCAATTGTAGAGATTGTATTGTATGTAGTTGAGTTTTATGCTTTGACCTGAATACATGAGTTAACAAATTAAAAAGGTTTTGATTTCATTTTAATCATAGGACTTGCCGTGTGGTGCGGGCTCCTAATAACAACAACCCATCTCATCCCGTGGGTGTCATAAAAGGCAACTATGGGATTAACCGGAGGAAGGCCGCAGCGTCCTTCGAGTACATTATCAACTTAACTGCGATCGCTAACCCTGCCAAGCGTAGCGATTATGGCAAAATCCCCCAATGAGCCCACAACACACCCGTTCGTTGTGGCTATCTTTGGGGGAGGCTTGTATCCAGCAGTGGGCTTTATTTGGCTGAACAGACATAGGACGCGACTGACGTTCAGTTTTATAGGCGTCTTCAATAAATTACTGATTCATCTATCTCAATGACGTCTATTGGACAGAGATGTAGCGTTCAGAAATCAGAAGATACATTGTTCCATTCATCATAATCCTCGGTCCTCGGAGCTGCTCGCCGCATCTCCGGGCACGGCGTGCTTTTTTTATTGGTCCCCAATGGAAATATATCATGAACTTCCTCTACCTCGGGGAAGCGCGAAGGGGCATGTCTCCTACCGACTAAAACTACTGGTGTGGTCATCTTCGGTACCAAATGGAGGTTCAGGTCCTCGAAGATCACACTAGACTCGCCCATTGATGATTCCGGAGGGGATGACTGTAAAGCGATCACCTTGCGAGGGGGTCCACGCTACGTCTTCCAGTACGCGGTTGCCACAAGAGAACTTTTCGGCCTCATCGGCCATCCGTTCTACACGACGTCCCACTGCCACTTGAGGTTAGCAATGCTTCGGGCTATGCCTGTTACCTTGGTCCTTTTGCGGATCTCCCCATTTTTTATTCGATCTCGGAGGTAAACTCCGAGAATAGCCCACACTTATGAGGCCCATGGTGAGCGACCACGTCTCGCTGGATTAGTGATCGAAGTATGTTATTATTGGCAGACGGAAGGTCGCTGCTGCCCACCCTCCTGATTGTAAGCGACGCAAATATGAACGAACCTTTTTATTGTTAATATATTAGTTTATGGTACATAGATATTTAAAAAGGAGTCGTCCTGTCACCGCCGCTGCGATCGGCACGTTTTTTCTCTTGTCATAATTTTTATTGTAACATTCTCAACTTGCATTAAATCCTACAAATAGTCTTGATACCTGGTTCTTATTTATCACAAGAAGTCCTGACCCATACAGCTGGTCCTTCGAGCCGGATCATATCGATCTATAACCAATGTTCCACACACCGAAAAGTATGGTGAATACTCGGAGAATGATGAAAAAGTATGAAGAACAACAGGAGGTAAAGTCTTCGACACAAGAGGTATCAGCACTACCAGCAAGCGAGGAGAAACAAGTTATTGAGGATAATTTGCGAAAAGATAAAACCGTTCTTTTCAAAAATAAACATGATGATGTGGTAAAAATGGAACGGCCGTTACCCGCGGTTCAAATTATGCCTTCAACGTCTCATCAAGTCTCAAAAGCCACATCTAAGAGGTCTACATCTTCCTCAGTGCTAGCACGTAAGAAAAAGCTAGAACTAGCGGCTGCAGAAGCACGGGCCAAAATTGAGATGGACTTGATAAATAAACGTTTAGCGGCGGACCTAGCGGAGATTGACGACGAGTGTAGTGTGCAGTCAGACCACACTAACAAGGAGGTAGAAGAGTGGTTGGAGCGCAGCCATCGAGAACTGGAAGCTCAGCCCGTCCACGACAGAGGTCATACTAAGGACGCGCCGTGCTCGCCGGCCACGCAGAATGTCGGCACTGATGGAACAGTTCATCTTCTGGCCAGCGCACTTAAGGATCTTGCAGCCACTTCTACCAGCAACGGATTGAACGCCAATCTGTTAAGTAGAATTTGCACACCAAAAGACTTACCATTGTTTTCTGGTGACGCTATGGAGTGGCTTCACTTTAAACAGGCGTATGAAGAATCGTCAAAAGTCTGTAATTTCAAAGATAATGAAAACCTGTGGCGCCTAAGAAAGTGTCTAAAAGGATCAGCTCGCGAAGCTGTCTCGGCCCTGCTAATAAGTGCTACCTCGCCTGAGACTGTAATGTCCACACTTGAGCTGCAGTTTGGGAATCCTGACGTTATACTGTCACGCATCATGGTTGATTTAAAGAAATTACATCCAGTGTCACAAGAATATTACAAAGATATTGTGCCGTTTTCAATAAAAGTGAGAAATTGTGTAGCCGCTGTGAAAGTTATCGGTCTAGATGAATATCTCAATGGAATAAGCATAACTACATGCATATTGTCAAAGTTACCACCAGTTTTGCTCTCAAAGTGGGCGGATTATACTTATATATTCATCAAGCAAGGTAAAAGACCGACATGGTTCGACATTTCCGAATTTTTACATGAAGAAGCTGCTAAAGTGTCTACTATGGCTTTGTTGAACATAAAAAATACTACTGATAGTTACCACAACAAGAAAAAATACCCAGAAGGTCAACACACAGTGTTATTTAATAAAAAATGCGATAATAATGAAAAATGTCAGTACTGTCGTATATCTAAACATAAATTACAGGATTGTAAGAAATTCCGCAAAGCATTACGTAAGGATCGATGGAGCTTTGTCAGCGAAACCGGTTATGATTGTTTACAACTTCACGTATTTTGTGATGCGTCGGTACAAGCTATGTGCGCGGTTGCTTATTGGCGTTGGTTGGATAGTAATAAACGGATACGGGTTAGTTTCATAGCGAGTAAATGTCGAGTTACTCCTGTAAAACCTGTAACAATACCCAGACTGGAATTGCAGGCAGCGATAATAGCCGCCAGGTTGGCGAACACAATACAGTCCACACATCGAATAAAAACAGCTGACCGATTCTTCTGGTGCGATTCCACAACGGTGTTACAATGGATACGTAACAACACGCGGTATTATAAACCTTATGTAGCTCACCGCTTGGGTGAAATTGACGAATTATCAATAATTAAAGAATGGAGATACATACCTACGTCTATGAATGTTGCAGATATGGCCACTCGGGAAAACTTTGATAGCCTTCAGTTGGATGGTGAATGGTTTAGTGGCCCTTTATTTTTGCATGAGACAGAAGCTTCGTGGCCTACGAGTACAGTTATACCTTGTTTCGAAGAGTGTGACTTGGAATATGTAACAAACATTGTACAGACAGAATACTTACCTGAGCATGCAGGTGTACCGGATCCGATGCGGTTTTCCTCTTGGATACGCCTGCTGAGGAGTATGTTTGTTGTGCTGAAATTTATAAATAAATGCCAAAAGATTGAAATAGATGAATGCACTACTATGAAACGCGCGGAGACTCTGCTGCTTTTACGGTACGCTCAGAAAAAGTCATTTAACACTGATATACTTGTAATAAAGAACGGAACATGCTTAGTAAAAAATAGTAAATTACTTACCTTAACGCCTTTCCTAGATGAGCGGGATGTACTCCGTGTGGGCGGGCGCATAGACGCCGCTGATGTTTCCTTCGAAGCGAAGCATCCGGCAATTTTAGATGGAAGAAGTCAGGTGGCCAAGCTCATCGTCAGGCATTACCACGTGAAGGCAGGCCACGGCAACCAGGAGATGGTAATAAATAACCTGAAACAGAAATATTGGATAATAAGATTGAGACCTATTGTTAAAGAAATAACAACAAAATGCATGCTATGTAGGTTAAGAAAGGTGAAGCCTCAAATGCCGAAAATGGGTGACTTACCTACTGCCAGAGTAGCTCATCACCAACGGCCTTTCACTCATTGCGGTGTTGATCTGTTTGGGCCCATGGAGGTCACAATAGGAAGGAGAAGAGAGAAACGGTACGGAGTAATTTTTACCTGTCTCACTGTTAGGGCAATTCATTTGGAGACAGTGTCATCGCTCAGTACTGATTCACTGATTATGGCTCTTCGCAGGATGGCTTCAAGGCGTGGGTGGCCTGCTAATCTGTACTCCGACAACGGGACAAATTTAAGAAGTGCAGCCACAGAGCTTAAAAGGTCCGCCGCAGAACTTGATGAACAGTTACTGCAGACCACTGCCGGCATCCAGGGTACCCGATGGACCTTCATACCACCAGCCAGCCCACACTGGGGTGGGGCATGGGAGCGCTTAATTCGTAGTGTCAAGGTTGCACTGAAGGTCGTTCTAAAGGAAAGAGCGCCCAGAGAGGAGGTGCTCAATACGCTGCTGGCTGAAGTGGAAGCCATTGTGAATGGACGTCCGCTGAGTCACGTGTCGGTCGATGTCAACAGCAAGGAGTCGTTGACACCAAATCATTTCTTGCTTGGCTCGTCATCCACTTCACCGCATATGGGCAGCTTTGACGATTCTGATCTGTTCCGGCGACGGCAATGGCGCATAGCACAGAGGCTGACGGATATGTTTTGGAAGAGATGGGTCATCGAAGTGCTACCAGAGATGATACCACGCCAAAAGTGGGCTGAAGATAGTAAGAGGTCCCTGCTAGTTGGGGACTTAGTGTTTATTGCCGACCCTAATGCTCCGCGGAATATGTGGCCGCGAGGTATCATAGAGGAAGTTTTTTCTGGGAAGGACGGCAGAGTGCGAGTGGTACAAGTGCAAACGCAATTAGGTAGTCTGAAAAGATCTGTTGCTCGCGTCGCTAGAATTCCAATAGATTAATGAGTGCTGTGTTAGCAGCACTAGGGTGGGGCTATGTAAGCGACGCAAATATGAACGAACCTTTTTATTGTTAATATATTAGTTTATGGTACATAGATATTTAAAAAGGAGTCGTCCTGTCACCGCCGCTGCGATCGGCACGTTTTTTCTCTTGTCATAATTTTTATTGTAACATTCTCAACTTGCATTAAATCCTACAAATAGTCTTGATACCTGGTTCTTATTTATCACAAGAAGTCCTGACCCATACACTGATAGTAACCCTTAGTTGCATTTTACGATACCTATGGGTAGAGAAGGATCACTAATCTTTGCCGGGAACCACATGAAACCAATAAATAGATCAATATATGTACGTAACTAAACCTATCTATGGCAGAAAAATAAGACTTGAAGTCCTATAATTATGTCTATGAAGTTCGATTTTCATGCCACTGAGCGCTGGTGAATATAGCGTCTGTCAGTAGCCTGAAGTCAAGAAAAAAGTCGCGGGCTGCGTGACAATAGATTTTTGATTGTGTCTGGCATTGTGACAGTTAATGAGTTAGGAAAATAAAACTATGTCGGGACTTGGGAGAGTTGGATTTAATAGGGTTAGTATACAGCTTACCTTTAGAGCTTGCATTTACGGGAGGCAATGGAGACTTCAAATTCCCAGCTCTAAGAGTCCAGGGCAACCTGAACCACTACCACAACGCGCGGGATCCCCGCTAAGGTTAAGTGACTGTTTTACAGTCACCTGTCTTAGTGTGATGGTACAAAAACCCTGGGGCCCGTTCAGTTCGTTCAAATTATCGCTCTAGTGGTTTTAGCCGGTAGGAGACTGGCACACCACTCCGCCATTTCCTGGGGTAACCAATAAAAAACAATGCGACTTGGTTTTGAGGATTGCTTTTGGGGCATGTACCATTACAATCTTGAGTTTCCAATAATTGCCCACAAGTAGACGGTGGTGCGCACGTGGTCACTTGCCGCCGTGTGCGCTAGCACAGCGCACAGTGAGGCTTCGGGGGGATCCTTTACAATCACCCTCTCCGAGATGTGCCTATCAGTGCGGCACCAGTGGGCGACTTTAGTGTGATCATACGAGGTCCTGTACCCCCGTTAGGTGCCGAAGATGACCGCCCCAGTGGTTTTAGCTGGTAGGAGTCAGGCAGGCCCCTTTGCCCTGCCCCAGGGTGGAGGAAGTTCATGAAGAATTTCTACTGGGACAAATAAAAAATAAATAACAAAAAGGTTCCAATAATTACCAGAGTAATCAGACCAATCTCTATTCGACATTTCACATGTAAATATATACACAATTATCATCATCATTTCAGCCGAAAAACATCCTTAGCTGGACAGAAGCCTCCCCCGAAGATTGCCTCAACGATCGGTTTGGTTTTGTGTTTCGGGCCCATTGCAGGGTTTTGCCACAATCGCCACTCTTGGCAGACGGGTTGGCGATCACAATTGAGTTATAAATGTACTCGAAGGGTGCTGCTGCTCAACCTCCCGCTAATCCCATAGTCACCTTTTTTTTCACCGTGGTGGTATTCTTAGGCGGCACCACACAACACAATTATATGTTATTAGTATTACCCAGTAAAGTAAGACGCATTCAATATAAAACCAATCAGTGATTCACGTTTCATTAAAACCGTGACAATCCGTGAAATCTAGATATTTTATTTATGAATACCAATGAAAAGTTAACTCTATGCCTATCTATTTATTGAACTTAGTTTCAGTTAAAATGGCCACCTCTCTTCTCCCTTTGGGTTACGAGAGGCAACGACACAATTACTTATATTAGAAATGCTTCATTTTTACACAAGTAAATAAGTTAAAAAAAAAGAGGACCGGACAAGTGCGAGTTGAACTCGCGTGGAGAGGGTTCTGTACAGTGAATATGTTATCCAACATGTTCTTTTTTATATGATCCAAATTTGTCTGTCTTAACTAAAAAAAGTATGTATGGTACCAGATTGTGGAGGGAAATCTTATATATATATAATTCTTCCGTATGTGGGTATGTCATGATAAAACGAAACAATTAATATTAAAGTTCAGAAATACCAACTTGACAAGACGACGGCAGATTCATCTCGGCCTTGATGATTCTTTTCCTCATCATTTCGGCCGAATGAAGTCCACTGCTGGACACAGGCCTCCCCCAAAGATCACCACAACCACCGATATGGATGTGTTGTGGGCTCATTGGGGGGGTTTTGCCATAATCGCCACGCTTGGCAGGCGGGTTGGCGATCGCAGTTGAGTTGTTAATGTACTCGAAGAACGCTGCTGGCCATCCTCCGGCTAATCCCTTAGTCGACTTTTACGACACCCATGGGAGGAGATGGGGTGGTGGCATTCTGAGCCGGCACCACACGGTGTTTTTCCTAATTGTTGTTATTTATTATATATGCACGTACGTGTTTTTATGATATTTATATATGTAACGTTTATGTAAGTTTATACGTACATTTGTAATTATAGTAAATGTCATCGCATCTATACGCTCTTATTTTGTTGGTACATCTACCTTGTTTTTTCTCCATCACCCAAAAGTCGACTGGCAGAAAATGCCTATGGCATTAAGACGGCCTTTGTACATTATTATACATTAAGAATAAATAAATAGAAAGAAAAAAAAGAAAAATACGTAGGTAGATACTTCGGTTTGCCAAATATTCACCGAAATTATGTCTTTCGACTCTAAGAATACAATCTCAGGCGGCCTGTTCGTATCCGGAGTGTATCATTTAGTTCGGACGGTTAGTAAATCTTGTGATAAAAATAATAAAAGTTAAAATAATGCGCAAAGATTTAAATCGTTCGATAGGCCCTTGAAAAATTATCGTGGTATGTTATTTCTACGTGTGCGTAGATTACTCACACACGTTTATTGTAAAACTATATGCAATAGCACAAACACACAAGACACAAGACTTGCGATGTCCCTCGTAATAATTTCCATGTAGTTGTATTCGTTGTATTCTTGACGAAGTATGAAATTATATTTGTCACTGTCCTTCTCAGAAGTATTTCAAATAGTTAGTTCTCTACCGCTATGGTCAGTGTCCGTAATGACAATAAACAAAAATGGAGGTATGAATTGTGATAGCTTGTGACATTTATCTAAATACTAGCTGGGACCCACGGTTTCACCCACGTTACTTTAAAAGAAATTTAGAGTACTTCGATATAAACACTTGACATAGAATATATATATTGGATTTCTAGGTTTTTTTTTCGCGGAACCCTAATTACTTTTCTCAAATAAAATTAGTCTAAGGTATTCCTTATAATATCAGCTATCTGCCAGTGAAAGTCCCGTCAAAATCGGTCCAGCCGTTTCGGTGATTACCTGGAACAAACAGACAGACAGACAGACAAAAAATTGTGATTTTATTATAGGTACCGTATATACTTTCAAATGCATTTAGTAAAAAGCTGTTATTTTGACATTACAAACAGACACTTCAGTTTTATTTATTTGTATAGATTGAAAATATTACCTGTATTCATTAAATTACAAGCGAAATGTAATGACTTTATCCTTGCAAGTATTTCTAGTGATGTTTTTACATTTCTTGAAAGCGCATGACGTCATACTTTATATTATTTTCTTCATGATCTAAGATAACGTTCTTAGACTAGTACTCGATCGCGTCTGAAGTCAAATTCACTCGTTCACTCGTTTGGTGATTATCAAACGATTTAAATCTTTGATAATGCGTTGTAAAAGTAAAGTACTGTTGGAATCTTATACAATGCAAGAAAATATAGTGTAGCCTATTTTATTCATGGTTCTCGGCAAACAATAGGCCATCTTTTCTTTACCCGAAGCTGTAATGGGATATCAAGAAGATGTGACTGGAAGTGATCACCGAATGGGAACAGGCACATTGAATATTAATCTCAAAGTTGAGAGGTCTCGTCTGATGAAGTCTACGCTCCGGCCCTCATATCAAATACCCCGAGAGCTTTCAACTCGAACAAAATTGCTTCGAGTGCCTAGAACATTCCGTATCTGTGGACAATTTAAATGGTAGCTTTATAGAAACTGTCCAAATGGTGGAGTCTAAATTCTCTAAAACCTACCGTAAAACTAGACCAAAAAGTTGGTAGATTTAATCTATTTTTGTGTCGAAGTATAATTTTGGTTTGTATGTTTCCATGTTTATTATGAAAACATACAAAATATATAGAATTCAGGGTATTTACGGACAAATTTACATATTTCTAAAATATAGATGCATGGTAGCGTTAAAATTTTGAGTTTTTGGAAATACGGTTTACAAGTGTTGATCTCTTCTATGTTTGCTAAGATTCTTATTATTTTCTTTTGTAGGATAAAGACAGTGGGCGCGTCTGTACTATTTCCCCATAAGATTATACCATAGCTGAGCCAGGAGTAAGCATAGGCATAGTAGACGAGTGCAGTTGATAAATCTGTGGTCTTTTTAACTTCGCGTAGGGCGTATGAAAATTTTGACAGTTTTGCTCTCACCTTTTTACATGCAATTTCCAGTTTATATGAGTGTCGATTGTTAATCCGAGCAAGTTAAATTCGTTTACAACTTCTAACGTTAACCCTTCAAATGTGAAATTTATATTCATTATTATTTTTGGCAGGGGTAGAAGAAGGATATTAAATGTGTTTTTGAAAAATTTATTTCGAGATATGTTCATTCATCCAGTGTACTGTTTTGGTAAGTATAGAATTTAGATTTTCATTTAGATTAAAATCGGTTTTGCATGAAACAAGTAAGGAGATATCATCCGCACATAGGACACGTATACATGTACGGGTGCACATGATGACGTCTAACTTAACAGTATGCATATCCGTTGTATTCGGAAAGTAAATGTGCGTAAAAAACAATCAATACACGATGTGTTTCATATCAAATCGATCCGTTCTCCGTGGGTATTAACGTGATAATTAAATTGTAGTGCGGTCATGGATTTCAAGCGTGGTATATAAGTGTGGTGGCCAAGTGACTGTGGTTGAACGCAGTGGTTCGGCTGAACGATGAAGTGGCTCACGTTGCTGTGTCTGATCTTTGGCCTGATGTCGGCTTTGGTAAGTTCAAAGCTATACTTTTATTATAAATCATCAGTCTTCAAGCCAGATGCGCCAAACGAGCTATAAAGAGTAGCTACAGTGGACTGGATGTGGAAGGTGGGAGACCTAATGTGGCGCAACTTGGAAGAGGGCTGTGTCCAACAGTGTGCTGCAGTAGGCGGATTGAATTGGCAAGGTTAGGGTAAGTTTTGGGGTTGCCTTTAGGGTTTGCTTATCCCAAGCTGTGATGACAACTGCGCTCTCCGAAGCACAGAGAAGTCTCGATACGTGAAGGACAGTCAATCAAATAACGTAATTTAACTTTGCTGATCGTTCGATCTTCTCGATAGACGATAGCGTACTTAACCCTCATTCGTAACCCCAGGTTCACTTTATTCAAAAGAAGTTATCGTGGATACAGAATCAGTTTCTTCATATTCTGTAGTGGACGTCTTTTCGCTGATATGATGAAGATAAAGTCGTAAAGTTATACATGCCAAAGGTAGTGGTGGGAGGAGTGTCTTATCAATTTGATAGATATGCAATTTGGATGGATGAACGCTAAGTTGATATTGAAATTCAAGCAAAGTGAAGAAGATTGAGGTGTAAGGAGAAACCTGTCATTAAACGGTATTTAAGAAAAGATAAAAACGATGCAAAGATAAAATTATTACTTAAATTTTAAATGACACTTTTCTGCCATTTTTATTCTAATTGTAAATCGAGAGATCAATCCATACTTGTGTTAAAATGAAGAATTCCTTTGCAGGCTGAGGACTTATCGAAGGAGTCCCGAGCTGGTGGAGCAGACTATACCAGTAGGTATGCTGAGCTAGCATCACCAGTGCCAGCTCATGTAAATGTACCAGACCTACTCGCCTCCTTAGCATCTGCCAGTCATCACCATTAAGTGTTCAATCCTTAGACCGCAAGAACTGGTCTAATGTGGTCAGATCTTGGATCAATAATTACTAGACCTAGAACTACAATCAATATACCTATCTCGATTGCAACTCGTAACATATAAAACCACTATCATTTCAAAATGTTCCTCAAAACGATAAATTATTATAACATTGATTTCTTATTTAAATATTTTGAGCTTATCACCAAGAAGTTAATTTAAAACAAAATGCTTTAATTTGTTCTACAATTTTAAATGATGAATGTTTTTATTTTGCAAACAGTAATTATTGGTTCATGAAATCTCTAAAAATGCATTTAATTACGTCGTTATTAGATAAAACAAAGATCTAAATTAAATTTTACTATGGTCATATATTGTGTGTAACCCACTAATGCTAGATTAACATTGAAATTATTTTGTATATAACAATTAGTATACCTATATTTTACCATAACTTTGTATTATTGATCAAAAGTGTGAAACGCTTCTGAATCTGTATTTGTACCCAATTAAAGCATAAGTTTGCTCGTCAAATTCTATTTTCATTTCACTGACCATTGCCAAGAAATGATGAATTTATTATTATTGATTGGCTTACGAGTGACTTCAAACTCTATGTATCTACCTAGCTCTGTTCCAACTGATAGAGAGCGGTGATGTGTTCAGGGTTCACTTACCCAAAAGAAGTCAAAAGACTCTTTTCTTGAAGATCCCCAAGTAATTTATAAGAATTTTATATTTAATAAATACAGACGCGCGGGGCATATACCAGATATCAATCCTTTGCAGTTCGCATAAAGATGAGAGTGCAAATTGCTTGGTAAACGAATGGTTATTCCACTAAATATGATTAAATATCTTACTGAGCCTGAAGTCGCAATGATGGAAAGGTTATTCAGAAACTAATTCATGTAGTTTAAGCCCACGATTTCCAAAATGTATCCCATAAAATTGTATACGTATCTACACCTTAGACTGAGTTCAAAGCCCAGAAGCCTTGTTAAATATTTCAGCGTTTTTTGTGTGACAAAACAGCGCAGCAAACAACAGCGGCAGGTAGGTAATACTCCATACTCGATCGGGTGTAAGCTTGATATAGATTTAGAAACTACCCACCTGAAAAGTATCGCTAAACCTGACAAAAATATACCAAACTTTTTATATTGAAACTGCCGAGTTTTAGGCTTGAACATGAACTAACCGAAGTTCAAATTTCGTTACAAATCTAGGAAAAACAGCATCTTGGTAATTGATAAGGAAATATTCTGGAAAGTAGGAGTTAGGTTAAACGGACATCCTTCTGCAGAGACGTCTTCGTTGTTGTGGCGTAAAATATGATAGCATTAGAGTATGTTCAGACAAAGCTTTCAAATAAAATTTCATACACTCAGCTATGGTCTCCGTACGGGACCTAGTGTCAACACTGCTGGCTTTCGCATTGGGATTCATTTCATTATAATAGATCATTTCGTTAGTATGCTGCAATATGGGAGGGAACAGACCAAATTTAAATTCAAATCAAAAGATTTTTATTCCATAAACCATTTACAGGCCCTTATGTTCAGCCAGAATATAGTTGCATCATTCCAATATGTTGGTATTATTAAGAAGAGCCGGCAAGAAACTCATTAAACACTGTTTTAAAACAATAATAAAATGTTACAATGTTGATAGTTATACTAGAATTAATTTATGTGAGAATAATGTATCTACTTATATAAATGAATTATTGTACACCACATAAAACATAAATATTTACAAAAAAAGTTTACAATGCGTGGTCGTATTGCACAAGGTGATCTTTTCCACATAACCTTTGGATTGATTGAAAGGAAGAACAGTGATATTGGGCCTGTCAAGTGTACAAAATATCATACACAATTTTACTTTGACATCATTATAAAATAAAACATAGTAATACAATAAATATTGTATATATAAAGCGATAGATTAAATATACTATTTTAAATCTAGCTGGGAAAGGAGAAGAACAATGAAAGAGCAAGGTAATGATCCTTCACAATTTTCTTTAAAAAATAGGTAGTATTTGAGCATATCTTGGTAATGCGTTCTACAAGCAAGCTGCTTGAATAGTAAAAGACTTATCGAAGAAGAAAATGGGATGCATACTTCATTTTAGTTTTTCTGATGATCTCAAGAAACTTATTTTAGAACGTATGTGATAAAAAGGGGTGGAAGTATTAAAAAGCATATTATAATAAAGTTTATGATTACATTCTGGCATTCAAACAAAGGCGGATAGGAAGCCACTTGAGCTTAGTACAAAATTCAGAAACGTGATCATATTTGTGCGGACCAAATATAAATCTTATAAAAAGATATAGAAGTCACTCTCTATTTCGATGTTGCGAAAGCATTTGACAAAGCCTGGTGCAATGGCTTATTATATAAGTTGTACAAACTCCGAGTACCCGACCGTCTCGTTCTCATCATTCGAGAGTACTTGTCAAATCGCAATTTCCGATATTGAATCACAGGCGCACTCTCGTCCCCTCATCCCATCAGAGCCGGAATCCCTCAAGGACCCTTGCTAGTCTTCCTATTATTTTCATAGTACAGCAGTTACATTCCTAAACGACCCGCCCAAACTGCACTCTTCGCCAATGACATGGCCATCTTCTACTCCAGTACCAGTCCCGATAGTATAGCTAAGGTCCTCCAAGTCATAGTCAACGTCTACGGATATTAGTTTAGGAAATAGCAGATCGAAGTTAACCCTTCCAAAATCAAAGTCATCCTGTATTGCAAGTCAGGAGACGAGCATGCTCGCTTCAAACAGATCTCGATGTTTGGCCAGTCAATTCCTTGGGAGCCGAATGCCAAATATCTTGGGAGTCACTCTTGACAAAAACCCATCGCCTACCGTCTTTCGCGCTCGGTCGCCTCCACTACCTGCATAATGCTCGTAGTAAATTATCCTTTAGTAGTAAGGTGAGAATTTACACCTCGTGCATTCGCCTAATAATGACCCATGCCAGCGCAGTGTTCGCATACGCTGAATCCTATCCACTCGTAGATTCCTAATCCACCAAAACCATTAGATGCGCAAGACAAAAAAAATACAGACAAATAATACCAAATGATCACGTTAATCATATCATAAGACTATTTATTAATACTTACGAGTTGCGACACACTATACAGATTTTTGACATTACGTGGTTGATCTCACACTTAGCATAACACTCGCTGTATCGGGCACAGGCCTTAATATACGATAAGAAGCCGATTAGGTACGTACCACCTCATTGCCAGATATTCTACCATTAAGCAGTATTGTTTAAACTTTAGGAATTACCGTGCTCCGGTTTGAAGGACACTTTTGTTAGTGAAATTACTGGGCATAAGAGACTAATTAATTAATCTCTCGAGGTGACGAGCGCACAGTGTGGTGCCACGCAGGACTAGTCCTGCGTAGCATATTACAATCGTTATGGGCAGGCATGACGCTTACCCCTCAGGCGATAGACTTGCACATCTCACCACCACTTTGCATAAAATTAAAATAAAAGGCAATGCTCGTGTAGCTGATTTTCCGACGCACGAATCATTGGCTGATTTGTAAAACACGACGACTTTACAATAAGATGATTTGTGGGTGCTTAAAAGGTATTAAAACGTAACTGTATTGAATGTCAGTGGTCTACCTCATGGTGTGGCGTAACACTAAAACCTGCATTCATTTTTACAATATAATTAAATCACTTAAAGAAATCCATGTCTGGCTCGACATGGATGGAGGGTGAATCCATGTACTTGCGTCGGGCTGGGAACAGTCGCTCATAGTTCAGGTTCACGTCGAGGGGATGATTAGCAGCTCCATTGTCGCGGCGACCCATTGGAATATAGTCGTATGGCACCTGAGGAAGATCATATAACTGTTTTGGATTAAATGTTTAGTTTCCCTATTTTATTATTATTTATACATTATGCATTGATTTTTATTATATATTATGTATTTATTTTTATTATATATTACATTTATGTATTGCTTATAATTTCATATTTGCTTTTGTCTTCCTCTGCTTCTTTATTAAGTTAAGAATTAAATATTTGTTTGGATTATAATAAAACTTTTAGATAATGTTTTTGAGGTTCAGATTATACACTCAGAGGCACAATTAATCGTCTAATAGTTTTTATTTTTAAGTTAAACTTTTTATAACTATGTTACGGACGATACTTTGTGAAAGTAAACATAACATTGATAAGGTGCCACAATATTGAAGAACAGAAAAGAGACGATAAAAATAAATAGAACTAGAAAATAGAAAAAAGAGAAATAGAACTGTGCGGATTTCAAAAAAACAGTCGTTTTAAAACCATTACTACTGAGTGTTGCTTCATAGGCTGTCACTGATCTTGCGTAAGCTAATTGAAAGCCCTTCAATAATGTTCCTCCCTAGCCCTTCAGTAATGGTAGTCTACTTTGGCGTTTATACTTTATCGTCAACTACTCATCAAACGCAGTACGCGCAAACGTACTACCACTTATGACGCGGAGCGCCCAGGAGGGCAGATTGAGGTCACTACGGAGGGCATGGTTAATAAAATACATGATATTGTTTTGGCAGACCGTCGAGTGAGGATACGCGAAATAAGTGATGCTATGCACATCTCGACTGAACGAGTTTTTTATATTTTGCATGATATTCTGGGCATGAAAAAGCATTCTGCAAGATGGGTGCCACGTTTACTAACAGTTGACCAGAAACGAAATCGTGTAAAAGCTTCTAAGGAATGCCTAGCCATGTATAATCGCAATCCAAGTGAGTTTATGCGTCGGTACATAACAGTTGACGAAACGTGGGTCCATCATTATTTGTTCCGTGCGAAGATCAAATACACAGCTCAGAAAGCCAAGCCAAACTATATCATCATCATCATATCAGCCGAAGGACGTCCACTGCTGAACAAAGTCGTACAGCTAAAATTAGCAAGGGTTGGTCAGCGCAGTATGGCCACTGTCCCACAGAGACCAAGACCAGAGACTAAGAAACAGTCGAAGCAATGGACTTCTACCGGGGAACGTGCCCCAAAGAAGGCAAAAACTGTTTGCTCGGCTGGTAAAGTGATGGCCACAGTCTTTTGGGACAGCCAAGGGGCTATTTACATCGATTTTTTGGATAAAGGCAAGACAATAACCGGAGCTTACTATGCTGCATTGTTAGATAGATTCAATAAAAAGTTGATCAAGAAATAACCGCATCTAACAAAGAAAAATAATCTATTTCATCAGGATAATGCCCGGTGCATTATCCTGATGAAATAGATTATTTAGTCTTCTGTCCAGCAGTGGTGCTGGACAGAAGACTCCCCCAAAAATTGCCACAACAACCGGTATGAGTTTGTGTTGTATGTTCATTAGGAGTTTTGCTATAATCGCCACGCGTGGTTGTTTCGTAGCCCACGAGTGTTTATACTTGAAATTAATTCTGTATCATTTATAGAGCCTAGCCTTAAAATATTTTTCCATTATTAAAGTAATAGTAAATAACTATAGGTCAGAATAAGAAACTTTGTCTCAATCGTAATATCGTATATCGTAATCGTAATTTTTGTGTGATCTAACAATCCAATAAAAGTCACAATAAAGGTTAGTTACTTTTCAAATTAAATCAATTTGTGCGTCGATAGTGCCAATAAATGTAGTCAAAATAAAAATAAATTCATCGTGAAATTTACCTGTGGTGCAGTTTCCACAGAAACTAGGACTAAAACACCGGTTAAAAATAAATAAAACAGATCCATTGCTCAGTAAGGTAGCGTAGTATACACCGTTCACGGCTGTCGACTTCTGATTAATTAAAACGTCCGTATACGATTTTATGTCGTTACTTAATGTATAATGGCTATTGTTCGCTTAACCGATTTTTATGTCTTTTACTTTTTGTTGACTTTAATTTGTTTCTTTGGAGTTAAAACTGATAACATTTATGAAGATGATTGATTATAAATGACCAAAATACATCCATTATACTTGGAACTTTATGTTCTGTAATTTATTGGCGACATCAAACGCTTTCATATTAACTAGTACAAAAAGCTTAATTTTAATTTCAAATAGGTACAGTCTCAATTTATTATATGACTTCCCTTTTTTGTTATTGGCAAGAATATCAATAAAATAAACTTTTATAGCTGCCTTGTTTATAGTTATTCGTTTCTAGAGTGAAGAAAAGGTACATTTACGTAATATATTTTATATAGCAATGTAACGTTTGTGTCAAAATAACTTATAGTTTAAAATGGGGGTATTCTATGCGACCATTCTGGTTTCGCTGTTTTATACTTCGTTTTCAGCAGTGAGTTTATTATATAGCATATAAATTACACCAACACGATAAAAACTGCTCTCATAAATCACATTTATCGAACATCACAATCAAGAACTTGGAACTAGACCCTTCCATCGTCTACGATTTTTCTGAGTAATATGTTTTTAAGTAGAATATTTAGCTATTTGTTCTCATCTAAATCCAAAATTTACTAATGGGAACACCTGTAAAGACGCATAGGAAACGTAAACACTAAGATTTAGCTAGAATAAGTTTCCATTATCGCATATAAATATAATTATATATGTTTTCTCGATTTCTAGTGGATTGAACCGTAACATATTGACTACACACATGCATATCTAATGCATTTGTTATCTTATCATATGGTACTCTGAATAGTTATGATTCTGTGTATTGGATAACCAATGTAGATGAAATATAAATATAATTAATTCCAATAACTGAAGACCAGGTATCGTTTTGAATATTGGTTCTGTAATATTTCATGTATTATAGCTAAATTTGATTATTTAATTTACTGAATGATATTTTACACATCCTTGGTACGCAGGGTGAGACTAGTTCCAACAACATACTGACTATAGTCACAGACAGGCTGGACTGTATGGACGCGAATCACTCTCACGTAGTGGTGCTGCGGTGATTTTGCGTACCAATGCATGTCATTTGTGCGAGAATGTCGACTACCTACTAACATAAGTTTTATGTATTACTAACAAAAATGAGTCTTGTTACTTGGTAATACACGATTATTTTTATTATTATATTTAATTATTGTTTCCAAGTTTCATATTAGTTAGTCTATTTCCTAACTGACCGAAACAAAACGCAATATTATTACGTCACTAATGTTTCAATTTCACACTTTCTTTTAAAATAAGTGATAATTGTTATTGTTTTATAGCCACAACCAGAAATAAACGACCAATTTCAAATAAACGATCCAGTAAATGAACATTCACATGCATATCTAATGCATTTGTTATCTTATCATATGGTACTCTGAATAGTTATGATTCTGTGTATTGGATAACCAATGTAGATGAAATATAAATATAATTAATTCCAATAACTGAAGACCAGGTATTGTTTTGAATATTGGTTCTGTAATATTTCATGTATTATAGCTAAAATTTACTGAATGATATTTTACACATCCTTGGTACGCAGGGTGAGACTAGTTCCAACAGCATACTGACTATAGTCACAGACAGGCTGGACTGTATGGACGCGAATCACTCTCACGTAGTGGTGCTGCGGTGATTTTGCGTACCAATGCATGTCATTTGTGCGAGAATGTCGACTACCTACTAACATAAGTTTTATGTATTACTAACAAAAATGAGTCTTGTTACTTGGTAATACACGATTATTTTTATTATTATATTTAATTATTGTTTCCAAGTTTCATATTAGTTAGTCTATTTCCTAACTGACCGAAACAAAACGCAATATTATTACGTCACTAATGTTTCAATTTCACACTTTCTTTTAAAATAAGTGATAATTGTTATTGTTTTATAGCCACAACCAGAAATAAACGACCAATTTCAAATAAACGATCCAGTAAATGAACATTCACATGCATATCTAATGCATTTGTTATCTTATCATATGGTACTCTGAATAGTTATGATTCTGTGTATTGGATAACCAATGTAGATGAAATATAAATATAATTAATTCCAATAACTGAAGACCAGGTATTGTTTTGAATATTGGTTCTGTAATATTTCATGTATTATAGCTAAATTTGATTATTTAATTTACTGAATGATATTTTACACATCCTTGGTACGCAGGGTGAGACTAGTTCCAACAGCATACTGACTATAGTCACAGACAGGCTGGACTGTATGGACGCGAATCACTCTCACGTAGTGGTGCTGCGGTGATTTTGCGTACCAATGCATGTCATTTGTGCGAGAATGTCGACTACCTACTAACATAAGTTTTATGTATTACTAACAAAAATGAGTCTTGTTACTTGGTAATACACGATTATTTTTATTATTATATTTAATTATTGTTTCCAAGTTTCATATTAGTTAGTCTATTTCCTAACTGACCGAAACAAAACGCAATATTATTACGTCACTAATGTTTCTATTTCACACTTTCTTTTAAAATAAGTGATAATTGTTATTGTTTTATAGCCACAACCAGAAATAAACGACCAATTTCAAATAAACGATCCAGTAAATGAACATTCAGCAAAAACAGCACAAACAGCAGAACCAGTACAACCAGCACAAACAGTACAGCAAGAAATAGTAAAAGCTTTTGATGAAACTGTAACTCTACCAGATAACAAATCAAACTATTCTCTGAATCAAGTAGCCTTACCACCACTCAGTTTTTCTGTCAGAATCTATAAGTTCATCTCTGAACCGATAGCAAAAGTTGTCAACGCACCTAAAGTGAACGCCGTATTAAGGAATATTGGAACATGCGTGGTAAACGGAGCAATGGAACTTTTCTCTTACTATTTACCAGCCCCTTTTATGCCACTTCTTGCATCTGCGGCTGGACTAGTGATACCATTTGAACCAGTAGTTATGTTGAAAGAGAAAATGCCAGTGACTAGCTATAGAAGAGCTTTTCAAACGGCAATGAATAGTTTTCTTAGTACTTTCGATAAGTATAAAGTTGAAGATGATTTTGATCCGTACATGACTAGAAGATTTAACAGAAGATTCACGAATGATGATAAAGGGAAAAGGGAGGCGAAAGAAAACGAAGGCGTTTAATAAAGTTGAATATTAAAAAACAATATAGTTTCCGTTCTTTTAGCGGTATTTGGACTATTTTATGCTGCTGGAATATAAATATAACTAAAATGTTGAAATATTGCTTAGTGTGCTAAAAAAGTATCTAATATCCGATTTACTTGTTTAGTACTTAATACTAAACAATAGTTATAAATGGTATTCATTTATTACAAAGTATTTCCGTAATGACAACAGAAAATAAAGCGATATATTCAAAACTAAGACTATGTTCACCTTTTATAATAACATATTTATTTATTCAGCAATAAATTATTAACCATATTCTTGAATATTTATTTCAATCAACAAAAGCTGCCATAGTGATAACGCCGAAGAAAGGACAGAAGAATGTAGTCTTAGCCACAACTTTATTAGCCATGGTAGTTTTTTTCAGTTCTTCTTTTTTTGTTGTTGACTTTGTAGTTGAAACAGCCTGTTTCGTTGAATCATCTTTTTTATTCGGATCTGCCTTTTGACCATCTCGTAGTCTGCTTTCTAATAATCTCTGTCCAGTGGCTGGTATAAAAATCAATGTTGTACTTTCGGGAGCTTCACTATCTTCAGATAATTTTTCAGTCATGTCATTAATGTCCTCAACATTTTCTTGTTGATTTTCACTGACTTCATAGCTGTGTTTATTTTTATTTGTATCATAATCGTTTTGATTACCAGCAGCAGAAGGCGCATTTTTGTTACTACTAGTTACTTTAACTTTAGTGTCAACCTTATCTTCAGTCTCAGCATCGTTTTTGATGCTTTTGATAAGATTTATATCAATTTCATCAGTTTTTCTCAAGCTTTTACCTTTTTTACCGAACCCAGTCCAAAAATGCCTGAATCCATTGTTATCTATAAAAACTCTCTTAGTTGGAAAGTTACTACTGTCTCGCCTTAACATGAATTCTTTGAAGTAATCAGTTACAACGTGAGTTGTAACCTTAAGTATGTTGTATTTTTCATTATTGAATGTGACATCACCAACTTTTTGAAAATCCATATGATTTGGAAACTCTGATGTCGATGTGTGTACCTAAAAATAGAAAAAATACACGTAACATCAGACTTCAGAATGAAAAAGCAAGAAAATTTCTACCTAACAACAAGCCTTTATAAATTTTTATTTATTGATACAGTGGAAATACATCATGTACTTCCTCCGCCCCGGGAAAGGGTGGAGGGGTACGCCGGCCAAACTTCGACCGGCTAAACCCACCGGAGTGGTCATCTTCGGCACCGTAGGGAGGCTCCAGGAACTCAAAAGATCTCCATTTAGAGCCACCCATTTGGCCACCAATGGGTGGCACATCTCAGAGGGGATGGCTGTAAAGCGGTCACCACCCCTAGCGGAGGAAAGGCGACTGTAAAGAGCGAATCGCGTCGATAGTGGACCGCTGCTGCCGGAAGCCATACTGGCCAGGTCGGGACCAACTCGCGACAATTGCTCAACGAGTCTTGGGGCAATTATTCTCTCGAATAGCTTTAAAGCCTCGTAGAGCAGGCAAATGGGACGGTACGCAGAGGGAGACTCCGCGGCCCTTCCGTCCTTCTTCAAGACAACACCTGACTACAGGCCTTAGTCGTTAGATGATGATCTTATCCGACGCTATATATTCACTTTTATAATATTTTTATACAAAATGTATTGATCAAAAATCAGTAGCTTTGAACTTACAGCTGATATTTTGACGTTCATTTCACACACCATTTTGGACGGATCACTTTAAAACTTACCTTAAAAATTAAAATACCTAGTACAATAACGTACATTTCTAGCACGTTTTACAAATTCATTTTGAGTGTTTATATACTGATTTTTTTACTCATTGATAAAAGAAAATGATTGCAAAGGCGTTTAATAAAGAAATCTGACGATGTGTAATAAAAATGATTGCAATCAAATGCCCATTAATTAAGAAATACCTATAAAATACGTTTGAAGGATAGGCAAATGCAACATTACCGAAATTCTCAGTAAATGTTGTTTTTAGGGCACTGACGGGTGCTGCTTTTACAATACCCACTGACTGAGAGCGGGTAGTTTTTTCTCGGGAAATACACGCAATAAAAATAAGGAATATAAACTACATGATATAAAATCCAATGACGTAGACTTCAAAATAAGATTTTCTGTATTATTATTAAACAATTGAGGTGTTGATATACTCAGCAAAAACACATTTACTGGATTATTTAATGGTAATGACTGTGACCTGAGCGTAAGCCCGAGTTTTAAAAAAATAAAGCGTGGCTTTGCTATATCCATTATTAGTGGGAAATCCTCATGGACTTCCTCCGCCTTGGGAAGAGCGGAGGGGCATGCCGGACTCTTATCGATTAAAACTCCACGGTGTCCTTCCACTTATCTCTGGCTGGGGTGCGGTGCACGCTTTTTCAGCATTAGACCGAACCCCCGGCAGGTATCGGCCCGTCACTGTTTGACGGGCCCCGTCTCTATGCGATCTGCCCGCACATATCCTACAGATAGGTGCTCGCAGAATAGGATGTTTCTATAAAGTTACAGAGTATACTCGTACATATGGACGACAGAAATTATTGGAATTGGTCGGCTCTAATTTTCAGAAGGATAAATTGATATTCTTGATTTCGATGTAGGTATCAAATACAATTGTCATTTTTTGTTGACATTTAATTACTTCATTATTACCTATAATGGATTATGTAAATTCGTATTAAGAATTCGAATATTATACTATTATTTCGTATAATGACAGTCAATTATTACATATTTGTTTAAATGACATTAATCACTTGTTTATTTTTATTTATTTATTTATTATATTCTTTATTGTACACCAGTTATTAAAAAGTAACACTTTGAATACAGAGTATAATGGGCGGCCTTATCGCACACGGCGATTTCTTCCAGGCAACCTTAGGATGGAAAAAATTACTGGACGAGATATGGGGTAGTCTACGGTGCACACAAATAAATATCCTTAAACTTAATAACACTATACTAAATATGTAAATAATGAAGATTATAAATACACTACATACATAATTATATATATATATACATATAAAATATATAATTATACAAGGATTAAAAAAGTTAGGACAACTGATATCAAAGATGTAACAAACGGCAGAGTAAAAGCAAGAAAAATGATACTAATAATAATAATTACATTGAAAAGTAATGTTCTCTCACTAGTCTTTTGAATACTGGTAGTGACTGAGCCCGTATAATTGAGATCGGTAATGCATTCCACAAACGAGCGGCCTGAACCATGAAGGATTTATCAATACAATTTGTAGAATGCATTGGCCTTTTGGTTTTCTGAGGATCTCAGGGTTCGCGCATGAGTATCACCAAGGAATTCGAAACGTTTTTTAAGGTAGGAGGGAGTTGAAGGAATGAATAGTACACTGTAAAGTAGTGAAAGAATATGAGTATTCCGGCGAAGACGAATAGGTAACCACTTGAGCTTAGTGCGGAATTCTGAAACGTGATCATATTTTCTTAAACCGAATATGAATCTAATACATAAAAAATTAAGTCGCTCAAGCTTATCAAGTTGTTGCTCTGTAAGATCAAGATAGCTGGCATCAGCATTATCGAGGAGTGAAAGGAGAAGGGATTGTGCAAGCGCAATTTTAGTAGCAGTTGAAAGAAAGTTGCGTAATCTTCTTAAGGATCCTGCCGACGCAAACAACTTGCGACTAACTTCTTGCAGTTGGGTAGTCCAGGATAGATTTCTGTCAATTATCACCCCCAAGTTCCTAATGTTTTCACTGAAAGGAACTGAAGTAAGTAAGTAAGAAATAAAGTAAGAAGTGTGGTCCAGTCAATTCTAGAAATCATCCTGGAGCTGCCCACAACAATAATCTGCGTCTTCACCGCGTTCACTTTTAGACCATATCTCTTACTCCAATTACATATTCGGACCAGATCCATGTTAACAGTGACAACAGCGTCTGATAACTTAACACCCCTTGTTAAGAAGAAGCTTGAAAGTAAATTTGAAGATCATCTGCATAAAGGTGATAAGAAGAAAGTAGTTGATTAGAAATATAATTTATAAAAATTGCGAAAAGTAATGGAGATAAAACGCCACCTTGCGGTACACCGACATTAGTATTGGACCATGTAGATGAAGTGTCCTCAATGCAGATACGTTGTCGGCGACCAGACAGGTAACTACGAAACCAGTTAATTACTGGTCGAGATATATTAAGAGAGCATAGTATGCCAAGCAAAATATCGAAATCAAGGGCATCAAAAGCATTGCTAAAATCCAACAATGCTAGGACCGTTAGATTACCGATTGCCTGATATCATCCGTATTTTTATTTTTATATTCACATTATTTCGATTTGTTGCTGTACTTGCAGTAAAAATAAACCCCTTTAGGCGATCGGTAGCTCACCATGGGATTACGCAACCCCGGAGGGTAGATTCATTAATCTGCGTTCCTTTTTCCTCCCTTTTGATACAAAAATAAAGTATGTCATAGGGAGATCTATTAAGCTTACAGAACGCAGGGCAGCTTCTGGCGAGGTAACTGTGAGTGGCGACACTGCGTACTCGAACGACGTGGTAGTTGTCTGGCAGTTTCAGTTAGTTCAACTGTAGTTGAAATTCACAAAAGCAGCATACAAATGTGTAGAAAATTATGTTATACCCTAAGTCCTTAATCAGAAAGTGTATCTTAATCATGTTATAGCATCGCCTTGGCTAAAACTTTAATGGTGTTATAATTTGGTATAATAAAAATAAACTTGGATTTAATAAATACGCGAGTCACCGACATAGTTTGCAAAATAAGCAGCCCAAAATGATAACAGGCTACTTACATAATTTTTTATTGGAGGGTTTATTAGTAAATAACTATAATAAGTAAATAAAAACATCATATATAATTTACTTAAATATATTTGCATCGTATTTTTACTAAAGCGTAAAACAAAACGCAGCATCCCCAAAACATTCCGTTCACATCCGATAGATGGCGTTGTTTTCAAAACCAATATTTTACAATTTCAATGTATTACAGAACTACAATAATAATATTACACCTTTTTTCCATACAGATGCACCCAAAGAAACAAACAAATGTATAAAGCAATTAGCCGTTAACAAAATAATAACAATTTGTGTTAACAAAGATTACGCCTGAAACATAAGCAAATGATGACTGTCGTGATAAAAATAATATTTTCAATTCAAGTAATGAAGTGATGAAAGTAATGAATTTATGGAATTAAATAAATTATTTATCGATAGGTCTTCAGTTAAATTATGATTTCTCTATTTAATCGGCCTGTAAACGTCCGCTGACTAAACTTGGGTTTCACAATGAACGAAAACTATGAAAGTTTATTATCGTAATCACCACAAAGTCCGGCCAGGCGGACTGGGATCGCAGACTGTTACAATAAGCGCACAGGAAGACGCTGGTGCCATTCTCTTGACGTAATCCATAATAGTTGCCATTTAAGACACCCACACGTAGAGGGCTGGCACATTCTTTGCGGGCAACCAAACGGCTACTATTATTTACATATCTAAAATAATAAAATAGGTAGCTGTTATAGTAATTTAAATAAGAACAATATGATTCTAAATAATATTTAATGTTCTACGTACCTAACTTTGAGAATGCACTGCTAGAGTTTGCGAGTTCTAATATTAGAGGAAGCTGGCCCATATTGTACTAACACATAAACAAATAAACAGTTTCGCCTAAAATGTGTACAATTTCAGATGTACATGTATTATTTGCGTAAAGATCAACAAATTAACAATTGCAATTTATCTTTGAATTCTTTAAATTACACATCTGGAATCATCCTAATATCGCCAAATGCCTAAAAATGCTACTATACCCATGTTTCTCCAGTGTCTTCACATTATTAACATCAGCCAATAACAACTAACATCGGTAAAAGTGAATTATACACTGACGTCTAATGGCTACCGCAATAGCAATATATTGTCCCATGATATGAAATTCTACTCGATTTTGTATCTCTCTCTCGTGAAAAAGAATATTATAGTTATGTTACTCTCTTAAACATGAAACAATCAAAAATCCAACAATAACTGTTAGAAAATGGCACTATTCACTAGTACTTATAAAGACAGATCATCTCACTTTATCCAGTACTGATTTACACAAAAATTGATATCAGATATGAGCCTAAGTTTGAACAATATGAACATCAGTGTAGCCAACGACTTTTCGTCGCGCTTTTTATTTCGTGCTTCCGAATCTACAGTTTTCTACTACAGTGGCTAAGTGAGTTGAAAAAGTAAAATAATGAATCATATTGCAGCCTGGCTGAGTCAGTCAGTAATGAGCGTCAATATATATTTAACAACGCTAGACGATGGCAACTATTTTATCCGTTGCGCAGATAAAATAGTTATTTTATATAGGTCCCCGGACATTATTTTATTACTATTATGTAAAGTAGTTTTAAAATAAAAAGTTGTTTTACATTAATTTCGTAACTCAATAATATTACTTACTACTTATGATTTAAACAATAACAGAAGCATTTTTTTTATTATTGCACATCGCTTCAGATTCTCGACTTTAACAAAAAATGTGGGCAACATTTATTAATAATATTTTACAGCTGACCAAATAACTTAGACTCCAGGCCAAAATAATAAAAAAAACTACAGCTTTTTTAAGTGTATTTTGTACACAGTTTGTCTTTAGGTCCAAGTTGGCACCACTAATGAACAATGTTGGTGTTTTGATTGCAATCATTCAAAGAGTAAGAAAAAAGGATATTAAATATATCATTCGTTAAAATCTATCCGGAACATATGATTTGTGATATTTACTTTACTAAATATTTAATAAATACTAATATTCTTATTTAAATTGAAAGGAAATTATGATTACTTCAGCCTGCGTATTCGATAATTTAAGATTATAAGAGAATTACAATTAAAGTTGTGTACATTTCATGATTTAAATGTCTTGATGACATGAACCGATGTGTTGACCAAAATATTTTCCGTTAATATGACGTTTTCATATGTAGTTTCTCAATTAATCTAAGATACCACTGACTTTAAGTGAAGGATAAACATCATGAGAAAACCTTGATCTAATGGTCGGAAATCGCCAGCACACATTAAGCAAACGTGGTGATCGGCGCTCTTTACTTCGAGAAGATGCCTTTGCCGTGCAGTGGGATAATTACAAACTGACATTGATTGTTTTTTTAACTTAATTCAAGAGTGTTTTTTTAATGTATATACGGCAAGTTTTGATACTTTAAATCATTAAATGTACATTGAACTTGTAAATCACAAGATACTAACATTACATCTGTTTCCATAAAAATGCTTATGCAAAATATGCAAAACATTTTTATCAAAAAAAAGTGAAACCTGACTAGTAGTTTGGTGGATATGTATTCACTCATAATTAATAGGTACCTTAAACTTCAATGGGGACTACGAACTATTCAATACAGTTGTAATATTAAAATTTACTGGCATTAATTACAAATAGCATCCTCATTCAATTAACTATTATAAACAAACAGATGATATTAGCAAAAAAGTGAAATATTAAGACTAGATAGATAATAACCTAAAAATTCAGTCAAGTCATTCGCTAAGCACATTAATTTATCTTGTAAAAACTGCGTCAAAAATTTCTTGAAAATCAACCAAGAATAGTCCAAAAAAACACTATTAATATTTGAATAAATTACGCATAATTATTTATTAGGATTTGAAGCAGTTTTCTCACAAGTATATAAATAATATAAAAAGAAAAGTGAACACTTATTAAAACTGTACGTTTATAAAATATTTTTAGTGTAGAAAAATACGAAGAGAACAATATCAGGATAGGTTGGTGCCATCGTAAGCTCTTTAAATTAAAAAACAATTTGTTTTGTAAAAGCTTATCAAGCTAGCTAGGTAAATTATTTTTTCTAATTGTATACCAAAAGGAAGATCAATGCAACACTTAAGAGATTTTCTTTTTCAAAATAATAATATAATTATTTATTATTATATACATCAACAATATAAAGTGTTATTATACTAGACATTAAATATTGCAAGTGTCATAAGTCAAAGTGTCAAAATTTGTATTATCTCATCATACATAAACACGACATAAATATGAAAAAATATATTCTATATGAACCACTATTAAGTAAACATTTTGAGACAGCTATTCATATGAAAATATAGACAGTATCTATTCGTACAAGTAACTATTTACAAAGCTTTTTATTATTTAGTGAAAAATATTATGAGTTAAAATGAATACTGATTAAATAAAAAAACTGGAATAAAGTTTTACTGTCGCTAAGTGATGCGAAATAATTACATTAAATGTGCTTTAAACTTAATTTTATTTAATATTTAATTTATCTATAATACTATCACACGAGAGTTTAAATGTCAGGTTGCTCATTTGACTACTCTCCGTATTGACAGTTTGACAGGAACTGTCACTTAGAAAGGCTCATATATTCAGAACGATCCATGGGACACACTTTGAACATCCATAAATGTACAACTGTTTATAAGGGTGCCACGCCGCTCATTCAATATCTTTGTCCTTGATTGATTGAAAATATTGAAATGTTTAAATCTTTGATCAAATATAAACAAAAACTAAAATTTTACCACATCATCCAAAATCTATGAACAAATGGCCATTGAACAAATATACTGAATGAATGATATATCACCCTATGAGCCATAACACGTTGTATCCATTACGGGCAAAGACTGGAGATAAAGAGTAACCACTGCCCAGGCAATGCGGATATTATAGACAATTGGGCATTATGATCAAACGTCGACACTACTCTCACCGGCTTACTGTGAAGCAGAAACAAGGCAACGCTGATACTGAAGAACCTGCAGATTTTTCCCGTAAAAAGCCCTTAACTTAACATACTTTACATCCGTTGGCATTAGAAGGTACTTTAACGTTCCAAGTAAATACCACTAAACTATTAAAATTAGAATTTCATTTCACTTACGAGTTAATAGTATCAATGCATTGTTTTTAACAAATTCAAACTAAGTGATATTTTATACCTATACTAATAATCGCTTTTAACGTTATGTAATTTAGTTGGCCTACGATATATTAGGCAGTAAGAGTAAAGTTGACCTTACCAGTATACAGCCTTATGAAAGGAAATATACCTTTAAAAGAATCCTTTAGGAATTCAACGTTTCAAGACTTTGACTGATGGTTATTACTTAACATTAACATTTATCTAAAATCATAGTAACATAACGTTCTGCACTATGTCAAGGGGACAATAAGTAGGTTCTCGCTTACTAAAAACCAAGTCGTAATTTCCATTTAATCGCAATAATTATTTTAAAAAATCTCTTCAATCCCCTTAACCTAATGACTGACAGACTCTTGAAATAAAATTTACTATTTTTGTATGCAGACTTACAATTTTCTTGCTTAGCAACAAATCTTTCTAGGTCAATTCTGCGCTAACTGCCTTATATCATATGTGTTCAAGACCTAATGAGAATAAAGCATTATTCTAAGCGAAGATTCGTCAAAGCTTGTGCAAGTAAGTCGTGTATAATTCTACATTAGGAACATTGGGTACGTACTAGACGCGCAGATGAAAAATATATATTTCATTTTGACATTTCTAACTGTCTCTCATTAGTCTGGTGGTTTCACACATGATCATTTACAATGCTACCCAGGACTAGGCCTGGGTGGCATTACACTACTCCTCGAGACATCAGTTGTTTAGTTTCTTATGCTTAGCAATATCACTAGCTACAATACCTTTCAAACCGGAACATAGTAATGTTGGCACTGGGATGGTACGTACCTAGCGCCGGCTTGCAAAAAGGGACCTTCCACCAGTGTAATACTGACTAAACTAGTTCGATAAAAAAATCCTAATATTCTTCAAACTTCCCATCTAGTACGCACTACATAATATGTCACCGATAACATTGGGAAGTTGTTAACGCACACATTAACTGGGCGCTGTTGTTTGAGGCCACAGTTCTAACCAAAATTATGTCCATAGATTATGACGATATCGTTTTCGAATTTAATCGTCTCTGCCCAGGTAATCTAGACTTTACGGCCTCACCGACAGCAGGTACCAAAAACTAGTTATTTTCACAGCCAGGCACATGAAGCAAATATATTTACTGAATGTCGTAGGTGCATCGTTTAAGCATGTGGATGTAGCGGCAAAGTTACATAAATTTATAATTATATAAAGTTGTAACTTATTAATTAAGTAAGCGGTCGTGCTTAGTTTGCCCGAACTGAACTGTGCTTTGATTAAGATCATAATCACTATTCTTGCCGTTATATACGCAATGATCATACCGTTGTCGTACCTAAAAAGTATAGATGTTTAAGTCGCATGTATAAGCTAAATTAGAGCATGAATATGAAATATACGTGTAAAGCAATGCAGTTCTTTAAGCTCAAACATCCTTCAGTACAACATTGAAACAACGGTGAGATACCAATTTGGTATTCGCTAAGACTCACGGTCATAGCTTACCGTCTGCAACAACGTGGTGCTATGTCGGTGAATGACTTCCATCGTCCAATTAGCGAATACCAAATTGGTTTCTCACCGTTGTTTCAATGCTGGGGTGCAATTCTCTAAGCTCTAACATCCATACATCCTTAAATACAGAAATGAAATAACGGTGTCAACCCAACTTGGTAATCGCTAAGTCTCGTCCTCATGGCTGTCCTTCTGCAACGTGTCCTTGAATAGCTTAAATCATGTCTTAGCGAATACCAAATTGATTTGTACCGTTATTTCAATTCTGTATTTAAGGATGTATGGATGTATGAGCTTAAGGAATTACACCCCTGTATTCAAGGATGTATGGATGCTTGTGCTTAGGAAATATACAAATAGGGATTTTATATACTCGCTCCTGTTTGCTTGTGCAAATTATTTTAACAGGTATACTTTTTAGGTTTACCGTTGCGTGACCGGTCATAACTATTAAACGGTACACCCCCAGTTGCTATTATACCGATAACATAACGTGCTTTTAAAATTAAGTATACATTTATAAGCAATATGAATACATTTTTACCTGTTTCGCACGCAATTGTAAACAGGCTTACAAACAAAATCGAACAAATTTTGTAAAGAAAAATGCTATTATTTGAAAGAACTGTAGTAGTCATTACAAATCAAAGTAATATCGGTCCCCGCTGATACCTTTAAAGCGAAATAGTGGTTATTGTATGTGCGATTGAGGTCAGTATACTATGATTTGTTCTGCCGAGAAAACAAGGCTGACACTGAAATATGTACACGTTAAAATCAGACTTATAATTAGTTCATAAGGTACGAATTCTAACAAAACGGGCACTTTACGTCCATTTGATAAAGTAAGTGGTAATATTTTTATGCTTCAATTATATTTTTTACCATGTAATTAGCTTTACTAGATAAATAAATATGAATATGACACTCGAATTGAATTGAAGCATGGCCTTTATCTTCCGCACACTTTGTTGTTTGTTTCTTTTAAAAAAAACGATGCCCCGCACTAGAATTTCTCCTGTGTCGTGAGTGCGTTCACAGACACAAATACCACATAAAATACACCCAGACCCGGAACAACTACCTGTAGTTCATACAAATATTTGTTCCGTGCAGGAATCGAACCCACGACCCGGAGCGCAACAGCCGACTATATCAGCCACTGCACCAACCGTGCCGTCATCGTAGTTTGATAGGTGGCTTACGTTATCCTTTCCCTTCATGTTTATGTTCTCATCCATTTGACACCCAATTTTAGCTGCTTATATTTTTATTAATTAATTAATTTATATTCTTTCCACACAAACATCTAAAATCACCACTTACTTTACCAAATTATTATATAATGAACAAACTATCTAATACTAACACTTATTAGCTACTTTAGATCCAAACTCGTGTAAAATATCGCACGCCATCTCTAGATCGTTTCGAGTAATACCCAATGCGCGCACTACTATGTCTTTGGGGTAACCTTCCCCTACTAAACGCGCAATGTAATCTAAATTAATGTTTTCGTACGAAACGTTGTCGCCGTACTTTCTGCCGTGTTTATCATGTGTGAGGGGGTTGATTTTCTTAGCTGGAAAGAAATGAGCATGTTATATTGATGACCTAAAATTTTCAACAGCTTAAAAATGTCCACTGATAAACACAATAAACCACATTACAGCCTAAAATGTTTAAGCATTGTTTTTTTCTTTATTGTACGAAACATACATATTGTGTAAAAACATACATAGATTTTAAATAAAATATCATATTCCTAGGCGAACATAACTCATAATTAAGCAGTATATGTTCGGGCCAAGCTAATACAGTTATAGAGGAAGTTCCAATTTTCACAATGATTAATAATGAATTCCAATACTCACGAGCAACTGCTAACTCATTCTTCTCCACAGCCACATTTTCATAAGGCGGGTCTTTTGCGTCTTCTGAGGGAAACTTCGGCATCGTTATCGACTTAGTGGGCTGGTCTATACTGCCACTGGTAGTTGCTGGCAAAGACCTTTGCCTAGGAGGCGCCCTATTTTCTAACCTCGTTTCTCTGTCAAAACTACATCTTGATTCAATTATCCTATCTGGCCTTTCTGGAGGTCTTTCGGGAGGAAGCCGAAAGTCTGTATGCCTGCTATCTGATAAAGGGAGGTGCCTTTCTAATTTCTCTCGGCTTTCAATAGGGGGGATATGTCGGTCTTGTCGGTTATCCATAAGTCTGGTTTCGTGCCGTTCTTGTCTGTTCTCTGGTTGGAGCGCGGGTCTTTCCTGCCGCGTATCGGGAGTAGGAATATGTCGATCTAGCTGTCGACTTTCTGCTCGATCTGGCCTATCTTGGATATGCCTTTCTTGCCTTTCTGGTACGTGCCTGTCGTTTTGCCAGCTTTCTGGCGGATTGGGAACGTGTCTGTCTATGCGGTTCTCTTGTATGGAGGTTCGACCTTGACTATTTAGTACCGCATCAGGTTTTTCTTGTCTGTCGGGTATATGTCTGGAATCGGGTTTCGGTTCGGTAGGTGTGGGGGTTTCAGCGGGTCGGTCAGGAGGGGGTGCGGGAAGAGGTCTACTGTTTGATTGAGGGGTGCAAGCGCGACGGGGCTTTTCGAAGGCTCGAGGGTCGGGTGGCACCTGAAATAGATAATTTTGAAGGTGATGACTTATGTGGTTGTATAGTGCTTCATAAAATCATTATCACTGAGATACCGGCTGTGTGGTGCCGGCTCAGAATGCCATCACCCCATCTCCTCCCATGGGTGTCGTAAAAGTCGACTAAGGGATTAGCCGGAGGATGGGCAGCAGCGTCCTTCGAGTACATTAACAACTCATCTGCGATCGCCAACCCGTCTGCCAAGCGTGGCGATTATGGCAAAACCCCCCAATGAGCCCACAACACATCCATATCGGTCGTTGTGGACATCTTTGGGGGAGGCCTGTGTCCAGCAGTGGACTTCATTCAGCCGAAATGATGAGATACAGCCCTGTGTCTTATATTTTTAATTTTTTTATATTTTACCACGATACGACGGAGAAGCTGCGCCATCTAACATACAATGTTTTTAATAACATAGTAATAATTATTTCCATTTCAAACATCATGAAACTTACCTCATGTCTGGTGTCTATAACTCCGGTGATGGTTTCCGTGGATCCTGTGATGATAGAGGTAAGCCGGTGCCGTGAGTCCGGCTCCGGTTCTAAAGAGGAACGTCTTCTGGGCTCCGCTATTAAAGGAAAGAGTAATTGTTTATCTAATAAGTGTGTTTCTTTTTTATAAATTGAACGGTACTCGAAATGATACCATAGACAATCATACTACACTGGTGATTTGTTTGGTTCTTAGCTATAATATCATTGAAATGTATCATAATTAATACAATAATTAAGTAGCAAAAAATTATACAAACACAGTACAGTACAAATTCAGGTTTAGCTCTTTAATATCTGGGTGTGGTCAGGTGACACGGCTTTGTATTATTTCATTTTCTCAGCAAGCTGAATATCTCTATTACCTTGAGCACTGCTAGCTGTGGCAATATCCTGAACACTGGAAGCTGCAACTATGACAGGCTCTGCGGGCGACAGAGACTTCCTAGGCGGTAGCGGTGGGGCACGCAGCTCGCCATACGCGTTCTCGTTGGGTGGCGGGGCCCGGCGTGGCGCTCGTGGGCTGTGTCGCGGCGAAGCACCCGGCGAGCGCACGGACGGCCGCAGGGCAGCTATGGTGGACGTGGCGGCGTTGAACTCGGCCCAGTCCTGTTGGACGAGGGGTTCGCTTTAGTGGGCAGTCGTGTGCCTTTACTGTAGACGTTATCACCTAAGTCATCAGTGTGTAGCACAAATGTTTAAAAAAAAAAAAACTGTCAAACTTTTTATTTTATATAGGCCCTAATAGCCGCCCCCTGTCTTCATTACATGGTGGGTGCCCTCGGGGGTCGCGGGTGCGCAGATTGGGGAGTCTGCGTGCTCACACCAAGCCAACCCCGGGAAGACAGTGGCGCGCACGTGGTGCAGTTTGGGGGGATCCTTTACAATCCTCCCCGAGAAGTGCTTGGGGGGCGACCTTTTTACAGTCGCCTTCCCTCCGCTAGAGGGGGTGACGTGACCGCTTTACAGTCATCCCCTCCGTGATGTGCCTAAAGGCGTGGCACCAATGGGCGGCTCATAAATGTATATACAAATAAAGTGGACTATACGTGAAATACATACACACAATAATAAACACTATTTCATATGGAAAATCACTCCATCTCCTCCCGTGGATGCCGTGAAAGGCGACTAAGGGACTCTAAACCAGAGGAGATTGCCGTGATCTTCCCCAGTATGTTTTTGAATACAGTTTAGTGTAATTTATACAATAGTAATTCTTAAACTTTCGCGAATATGATTCATGATTTTAAGATAATATCGGGTCTATTCGCGCACAGATTAATATCAAAATAATATTTTGACTAACCTAGACTACTTGTCTAGTCTACTCGTGACCACGGTCAATGCAACTTGATCGAAACGTCGAGCTTAGTCAAAATATTATTTACGACTCCCAGCGACCTTCACTAGGTCGTCTGTCCACCTCGTTGGAGGTCGTCCCACGCTGCGTTTTTCGGTGTGCGGTATCCATTCGAGAACCTTTGAGCCCCAACGGCCATCAGTTCTACAAGCAATGTGCCCTGCCCATTGCCACTTCAGCTTACTAGACGGCACGGTTGGTGCAGTGGCTGATACAGTCGACTGCTGCGCTCCGGGTCGTGGGGTCAACTACGACACAGGAGAAATCCTAGTGTGGAGGCAGTTTATAAAAATAAAAAACAATACTAGACCCGATATTATCTTAAAATTTATACAATGATCTGTCATCCTCACCAGTAAGACTAATTGGAAAAGGAAAAGCCCACGTCTCAGTATCAACCACTGTTCTTGTAAGCCAGGGTTTACAATGGCGACCATCGAACACCGATCGATGAAGCTCGGTGTGTTCCAGGGAATTGTTTACCGGTAGTCTTGGAAAATATTCGACAGCAGCGCTCATGAAGCAGGATCGTCCTCCATCACGAAAACAATCCAGCTCACTCTACCGGACGGTCAATCGAATATTTGTCTATGGAAGGTGAGGAATTAGTGAGTCATCCTCATTACAGTCCCCGACCTAGCACCTTGCGACTTTTATTTATTCGCTAAAATAAAAGATAAACTCAAAGGAATTCGCTTTATGAAACCCGAAGATGCCGTGGCCAACGGTTAAAATCTTTGCCGTGACTGCGTTCGAAAAAAAGTGGTGGAGATCCCTAAAGAAAAGTGGCTTCACTGCTTCAATTAAAGGTTCCATCGCACGTGCTTAAAAAGTAACGGAGACTACTGCAAAAAATAATAAAAATATTTACAGGTTCCTACTGCATTCCGTTTTATGTTTTTTTAAAACTTTTAGTGTGACCCACTCCATCTCGTCCCATGGTCGTAAATGGGGGAGGTAGGTACTCTAAACCAGAGGGATGGGCAGCACCGCCTCTTCCGTGAAACAGTAACAATACTGCAATCTCCAGCCTGCCTGCCAAGTGTGTTAAGTGCTGGCAAATGACGAGACAATTTGTGGAAGTCTATGGGAAGGGTTTCGGCTGATATGATGACGATGAAGTAAATATCAAAGGGCTATTAGCGAAACTACTTAAATTAAAATATCTGACCATTGATCCAACCATAGCATCCAGAGCACATTGTCTGATAGAAGGGATGTCCGATACTTACGACACTGAATACGACTTCAGATGTCTGTTGTGAAGTAAACAGTGTCTCGACGATGTAGATTTCATACTATATACTAGATGTAGTCACAAAAAATAGGCTAAACTTGTAAAAAGATAAATAAAGGTAGCATACTCGTTGGGTTGTCCCGGCCCAATGACAGTCGCTAGATACTATCGGTATCTTGAACAGAGCCGAACATAGTGATGATAAATTATTTATACGAGGAGGAAATAGTGATGATGAATCATTTATACCAAACGGTTACTTTCTACCATCACACCTCTCGCCATCGCCAAGGAGCTCATCCACAGAGCTAAAATGGTCGCGTACCGTGCTGTTACAGAGGAACACAATCCCGCGCACGCATACGTTTTGGATTCAGTTTCCCACAGAGGTTTTCCAAGAGACGGGGCGATGGGCGGGATGGGGCTCTACAAAAAGGGCGTGAAAATATTCTTACAAGGTCGGGGCAACGTGCGAGAGAAACCCCTGGTGTTACAAGCGTTAATAGGTAACGGTTACCGCTTGGTGGTTCAATGATTGTTTGTATTGTATATATTTTTTTAATCTATTAAGTTTGGTATACTGTTTTAAAACCATGCAAATCAAACTGTTATGGAATGAAAGGTGTAGAAAAAAGCAGCAAAAACAGTAATAACGTTTTTAGTAAGTAACGAATAAAAATGAACGTGCGATCTATTTAACGTGCGTCGCAACGAGACATGATAGTTACGTCTGTGTGTGTCTATGTGCACGTACTGTTTAAACTAGTTCATACAACCTATACTAGTCGGCGCCCACTCACACAAACGGCTCATGTCCCGTTGCAGGGATTGCAGCTCTACTTCAAAATAAAAGTGAATAAATAAACAAAAGGAAGGAAACAAAAACACAAAGCACATATCACCAAGCGTATATTTTCAACATAAAAAATACACTTAAAAATAAATAAATCATGAAGTCGTCATAATTACACATAAATTATTATAATAATTAATTTATAGCTTAACGTCAAATAATACGAACTAAGTAAACATAACGGAATGTCCTGGTTTTCTTCACTTTAATACGGACCGTAATTTAAATGTAATAATAATTCAAAGTTAAATAGGGCAAAAAATTAATTTTACCACTAAGAAAAAAAAAACTTGTTTTTATACTGTATTCGTTCCCGAACCGTTCCCGTTTACCGCGTTCGGCGCAGCGATTGGCCCGCTCCAAACTGTTGAACCAATCGCAGCGCCGAACGCGGTAAACTTGTAGTTTATAGTTACGATTCTATTGTGAAAAGAATCTCGTACAGGGATACTAATTGCTAGATTATTAGTTTTGCATAAATAACGCATCAGGCTATCTGCCGTAATTTATGAACAGCCCAAAAAAAGTAATTTTACCAGAACGAGAAAAAAATTACTTTTTTTACATAATTTTCCGAACTGTACCCCTAATACGACTATATTTTACAATCGAAACGTACTAGTAAACTGCACATTTACTGCGTCCAGAGCTCCGATTCACTGAAGAGTTTGGAGCGGGCCAATCGCAGCGCTGAACGTGGTAAACATGTAGTTTACAATTACGTTTGGATTGTGAAACCTTTACTAGGGGTACTGATTGCTAGATCTGTTTTGCATAAACTACGGATCAGGCTGACTAAACGATCTCAAAAATGGGCATAAAAATACCAAGAGAACATTGGAAATCAACACGAGTAAAGAAACCACGTATTTAGTTCATATAAGTAAAGTGGGAAATACATTTATAATTTTGTCATTAAACCGGAAAACGCTGGGATGTAAAACACAACCCTTTCTTAGCAGTCGTGTAAAAATAAATGTTGACTTAACTTTTCTTGGGCGAATTGGTGCCGAATAAAGCCTCGTGTTAAACAAAAAAAAATATGGAAAATATTTCCGTCAAATAAAAAGAGACGGAATTACATAAAAATAATGTCAAAACGTTCTTACAATTTTATTTTTATCTAAACAAATTAAAAGACTGTCACGGGTATAATAATTTATAATTAATTTAATACTATTGCATTATGTGCACTATTTCAAAGAGAAAAACAAGATGATGTAATATTATTTTTTCTTAATAATAACTTATATCATAACTTGTTTCAAGAAAATATTTCCGTATTTCTCACGAATGTAGAATGACTTGGTGGTGAGTACCATCTCTTTTTGATACAAATTAATTTGTTCAAATTTTTGTACAAACACTTAAAGAAATTTGATTCATTGTTAATAAATTATCATCGTTAACTTGAAAATAAATACAGGAAGCACATTTCACCATCAACACACTCATGCGGTACTGATATCAATAATAATAAAAACAAGTTTTCAAACCGATACCAAAAAAAAACGCAATCGAATAAGCATAATAATGCAGCTTATATATAAGCTGCACACCCTTTTCGTACAATGACCTCTACCATCCGATATATGATAGGCGCATGAGGCCACTGACTGTCAGTTGTTTTGGATTGACTCTGTGTTAGTGGAGGTAGATTTTTATTGAAAAAGGCCGGAAAGTAGGGCCATCCCAGTGCCAGATATTCGGCGTTATGCAGTACTGTTTAAACTTTAGACATTACTGTTCCGGTTAGAAGGGCACGGTATCTAGTGAAATTACTAGGCATCAGAGACTAAATTGCTTTTGTCCCGGGTGACGAGCGCAGTGTGTTGCCACGCTCTATATTAACAATTAGCATTAAAATTGTTATGGGCAGGCACGATGTACCACCAAGCGTACGACTGGCTCGTCTCGTCACCATGTTGTATGTATGTGTGTTGTATACAAAATATATATTTCGGTGAAATTTTAAGGTATTATTTTTATACTGTTTCGTGATGAGAATCGTGGACTGATTCATCTCCTAAAAGGTTGCAGACGACTTAATCCACACCCTGTGTATATAGGGTTTACTTTAATAATGGAAAATATTTTAAGGCTAGGCTCTATGAATGGTACAGAATTCATTTCAAGTATCAACACACACCAGTGGGCTACTAAACAAATCTGACCATTTTCAAACACGTGTTAGTGTTATCGTGAGCGTGTTCGGTTACATAATAGTTATAGTATAATAGATTATAGATATAGAGAGATTATTATATATTATAATATCATAATAGATTTAACATATTAGCATATAATAAGTACCGGTTTGATGTAGACTATAATAAAAATATGCGATAAATCATAAACGGCAAATTTAACAGCTTTCATTTAATGAAAATATGTATGTACAGAGATTTGACCAAATATTAACTCGTATGGAATTGTGTAGTGTGTGGCGAAATACCCATTAACTAATAAAAATAAATAGCTTTTTGCAATTGGTTGCAAGTGATATAAAAATATTATATTTAATTAAATACTGAAGAAAATACCTAAATACTGGGCTACATAACTAAAACTTTATTCACTTATATTGTTTTGGAATAAAAATAATTTAAATACTATATCAGACCAACAAACCGAAACTAATCCGTCACTGGATTAATCGCATATAGAATATTGAAATGGTAATAAATAAAAATACAAAACAAAATACATTACTCTTACAGAGATCGGCAAACATCTTTAAAAGTGGCTGACCGCGCATAGTCGATTTTCAGATCTTAGATGGTATATACAGTGTCCAGTAAATAGCACGACATACTGCAGGGGGTGAGAGCTTGGGTCAATACCTACCAAAGAACACAATATATGTTCAGCAAAATCTTACGGATTTATAGTAGTACAAAATTTTAGTAGTAGGAAATTTTACTGTAAAATTTAAATAAAAATTGTATTTCTTGAAAATATTTTAGTTTTTAATAGAATAAAGACTTATCAATTAGTAAAGTAACTATTCACAAATAAATTGAGGTAAAAAATAAAAAACTAGAAAAGGAATTTTTCATTACGAGATGCTTTAAAATCTGTGTCAAGGTAGAGATTTTTCGATATTTCGGAAATTTTTGTACTACTGTAAATCCGTAACATTTTGCTGAACATATATTGTGTTTTTTTTGTAGGTATTGACCCAAGCTCTCACCCCCTGCAGTATGTCGTGCTATTTACTGGACACCCTGTATGTTACGGGCTAATGCTAGAAGAGTTAGTAAACCTAGGCTTATCCACGTTAACTTATTATTCAAGCTTGTTGGGTAAAGTCCGAACTATCTTTAAAGTAAATCCCAATGCTGTATTTACCCGTATACACCTAGATATACCCAAGGCTAGCTGGGTGATGTTAGGGCCAAACACTTCAGAGTAGACAAAGGTCCGGCTGGAGTGGCTTCATGATTGTTTATGAAGATTTACCAAGAGGAATTTAAATAATCTTAGAACTTTCTCCCACTGCACCGCTTTTTGATCAAGATGTTTGCCGGTCTCTATACACCAAATTATAAGTGACTTATATCCGGCGAGTTGTGAAGGCTCGCAACAAAATGTTATCTTGATAATCATCAACTAAAGTGTGACATAAACTAAAAAGAGACAAAAATTGATTTTTTTATCGTGATTTTAATAATATTATTTGTGCAGCTATTTTGTACGCATTTTATTCCTTAATGCCTTGTACGTATGCAGCGGGTTTTCGTTTCACTCGTGCACAAGCGACCACTAGAGACGAACTTTCTGCCGCTTAGTATTTTCCATTAATATTTTACTTACTATGTAAACTGTTGTTTATAATTCGAAGGAGTAATTGACATTTACTTTGTTGTCAGAATTTGGCACTTTTTAAATAGAGTTGTAATACAATCAAAATTATTATCGATGGTCGATAGTATAAATAAAATATGTAGTCTTAATAGAATGTAATTAATGTAGAGTAACTTAATTATAGGCTGATATTATGTTTAGATTTAATAGACGGATCCTTTAAGCATATTCTCCTCAAAAAGTATTATTTTATTTGCTGACTAAAGTCCCTCTTCGATGCGGCCTTGACGCCAGCTACAAGTAAGCAACCGCTCTAATTGCCGGTAGTATATGGAGCACGTTCTAGAACTATTACGGAGTTTTGATCTATGTTATTCTTAGGATGTTAAATGTTTATATTAAAATCGATCAGTATCAATTTCTTTTCTATTTTCTTTTTTTTTTTTTTAAACATTGCCCCACACTAGGATTTCTCCTGTGTCGTGGGTGCGTTTACAAACACAAATTCCACGCACAATAGGGTCTGGGTACCCGGAACAACTACCTGCAGATCGTACAAATATTTGTTCCGTGCGGGAATCGAACCCACGACCCATTGCGCAGCAGCCGACTATATCAGCCACTGCACCAACTGTGCTTTTTCTTACTTCTTTTTAACACTAGTTACTTTAGGCTGGCCACATATTGTTTTATGACAGTAGGCTTTGTCACTTTACCTCTTCTCTTAGATGACTTCTGTAGAGTATCTTCCACACTATGTCATGTATACGGCAACGTTGTACGGAATTTAGATTAATCAATTTTTACATATTCATAATATATTGCTCAATTATGAAAAAAAAATACTACAAAAATATGTCGGGAACGTCGAAAGTTTTTCAGTGCCTTTACTCCGTCGAATTAATAAATCAGAGTATAGTAAATTTAACGTCAAACTTCGAATTCATTAATAAGCACCATAATATACTATACATTGTGCATACTGGACTGGTGGAAAGATATCACAAATTTGATACCACCGTTTCCTCCTATAAAGTATTTCATAGCATCCATAATACAACCAATATAGGATGGTACAATCAGATTCTTCCTGCGGGGAAAACAATATACGAAACCTTCTAATTCATAAAATACAATAAAGTAATTATGCAATTTCTTCTAAAGCAAAAAATCACTTAAAAGTAACAGTCACAAACACAATCATGATTAAGCTGTAACATAATTTACATAAAATTAACTTAAAATATACAAACAATAAAAAATCCGTTACGACTGCATATTGACAACAAGCTGAGGATAAGTTTGTAATGGCGGTAACACTGTTGAAGAGCTGTCTGATAAAGGTTTGAAAATGTCAATAAAGCCTTTATTTATAAATCAAGAAGTCTTTACTTTAGAGGGGCGTCTTAATTGGCGTTTTACTAAGGAAGGGCAAATGAAAGTTAAACAAATATTTAGATATTTGTTAACAGAGGAGCGTATGTGTAGTACTGAGGAAACAACGCCGATATACCAATACATATAAGTGTGGCAAGCGTGGAGCGCTGAGTGGAGGCGGAGAGAGCCGATGAGCCACGAGGCTTGTCGAATGGCACGTCGCGACGTGCCGTAGGAGTCGTTCTTACCCTCGCGTAAGCGAGCCATTAGATGTTTCGTGTCAAAATCAATTGTCTTGTTCAAAACTCCGGTTAACAGTCATAAATTTTGTATTAAAGCTGCTCTTGTAGTCCGTTATTTAAAGAAGTCAGATCCAAGCATTCAAAAAGTTACTTTGGTGTGCTTTAGTGCTCATTTCATACGCTTTGATTTCAGTAAAAGTAATGTAAAATCAACAAAATAACTGCTTCTGTTAAAAAAAGAAGTAAGTAATATATATGTATTAAAAAACATATTTTGACAAAACAGCGTATCCGCCATTACAGCCGTATTCTACAATCATAGGCGACATTTAACCAAACAGTAATTTTTCACCCAAATCATAACAACACAAATTCATGCTACACAAACTAAAGCGCACGTCACAAAATAGGCGGGGCTAGAACAAACACAGGGTTGTTTTCGTTTGCTGTTAGAAATAGATTATCGAATATATTATTGTCAAAAAGAACTCTCCAATAAAATTTGCGACGGATTTCGCCGTTGGCGCTTACTGTCTTTTACTTTAATTGTTCATTGGTGATTTATTAAGTCATGCAGAAAACTTCATGATATTAATTTTACTATTCAAATTATTCAGATACGCCTATTACGTTACTGAGTCGATTTTCTAAGCTCCCGTACCTGCGGTGAGAGCTCTAATGTAAAGCCTAAGTGACAGAATCGAGTATAGAGTTCTTTCGCTAAGACACAGAAGTCGAAGTCAGATCAAAAACTGCTGCCCCTAGTCTGGCCCCGCCCATTTTCCAACGCGCATCAAAGTACAAAAAAAACAAAGGAATGTATATCCGTCGAGGTCGGCGTAGTCAAGCATACATAACTACGCGTGCAAGCTAAGCATGCGGTGATTTTCGCCGTTGTCTCTGCAAAACAAACAATGATTATGTTTTTATGTGGACGGCATGCATGGGTTTGACGGTTATCTGTGACCGATTATATTATCTGCGTAATTCTCGAAAAGGCTCCAAAATATCGATTGAGGACAAAAAAATGTCGGCTAGGAGCAATATTTTTGCACGTGTGGTGCCGGCTACGAATAGCACCAACCCATCTCATCCCGCGGGTGACGTAAAAGGCGACTAAGGGATTAGCCGGAGGATGGCAGCGGCGTCCTTCGAATACATTAACAACTCAACTGCGATCGCCAACCCGCCTGCCAAGCGTGGCGATTATGGCAAATCCCCTAAATAAGCACACAACACACCGATATCGGTCGTTGTGGTGATCTTTGGGGGAGGCCTGTGTTCAGCAGTGGTCTTCATTCGGCCGAAATGATGATGATGAGAAGCAATATTTAACCGTAACTTTTGAATTTAATGTTTTCGACATTATTAATATGTAATAGTCCGTGTGGTGTCCGTATTAAGAATATAGCACCACTCCAACTCCTTCCGTGGATGTTGTAAAAGGCGACTAAGTGACTAAATTAGAGAGATGTGCTGCAGCGTCCCTTCTTGAGAACAGTAGCCATACTACGCTTACCGACCCGCCTGCCAAGCGTGGTGAGTATTGGCAAATTTCCCCAAAATGATGTCACAATAGTGGAAATCTATGGGAGATGCCTTTGTTCAGCAGTAGACGTCTTTTGACCGACATGATGATGATATTCTCAATTACTGAACGCTTTGTTAGTGTATTCGTGTTTTGATTTGTTCTAGGATCAGCAAAATTTCGGATTCAAGCGAAAAACGTTGAACTGATAAGAGAACATCATCATTTCAGCCGAAAATCGTCCACTGCTGGACAGATGCCTCCCCTAAAGATCACCACAACAACCGGTATGGGTTTGTGTTGTGTGTTCATTGGGGGGTTTTGCCATAATCGCCACGCTTGACAGATAAGTTGGCAATCGCAGTTGAGTTATAAATGTACTTGAAGGATGCAGCTGCCCATCCTCCAGCTAATCCCAGTTGCCTTTTACGACACCCATGGGTTGAGATGGGGAGGTGGTATTCTTAGGACTTAGCGGCACCACACAGAAGAGAACATATCGAATAAATGAGACACATCACCTAAACGCTCACTTTTGAACATGGGCATCCCAATTACCACTACAATTAACGGCCATAGGAGATATTGCCATAATCACCAGACTTGGCAGGCGGATTGGTGATCGCAGTATGTTGTTATAAGCACACGGGAGCTCAAAGGAGGGCCAAAAGGATGGTGTTGCCCATCCTTTTGATATTAACCCTTATTGCCTTTCACGACACACATGTAGAGGCATAGATGCACTCATAGCCAGTTGCGCTCACTGATAGGTAAACGACCGGCGAGGTTAGCAACGCTTGGCGCGGTCAGTCCGTGGATGGGTGACCACTAAGTGGTATTTCAACCGAGCGTCTCTGTGCTGCGGAGGCCACGTTAAATCGTCGGTCCCGGTTGTTGTCATTAGACAGCAGTCGTTAAGCCAAGTCGAAGGCCTTTGGGCGGTTTGAACAACTCTGACACATGGGTGACCAATAACCACACGAAAAGAAAGAAGAAGATACGACACATATGGGTGATGAGGGGTGGTCTAATCTTTTCCGGGACTTTCTGAGGTGCAAAAAGCGTTTTTGCCTGCATATAAAGTTAGACGCGCCAATATTAATTATAAACGCCACAGATAAACATCAACCCTGAAAAATAAATGAAATAAACAATAAATACAATGGTCAGAACGCGTAGATACAAGCTTAAACATGACGACACACATGCCACACGGTCAAACAAAATGCACACCATGCTATAATATTATATTACTGGGTGGTAGGTCTGTTATTGCAGCTCTAGTGTGATCATACGAGGACCTGGAGCCCTCCTTAGGTGCCGAAGATGACCGCCCCAGTGGTTTTGGCCGGTAGTCCGGCATGCCCCTTCGTCCGTCCCCGGGGCGGAGGATATTCATGTAGAATTTCCACAGGGCCCAGTAAAAAAAAAATGTGGATACCCCCACAGTGCCAGATATTTGTCGCTAAGCATTAGTGTTTAAACTTTAGACATTCCTGTGTTCTGGTTTAAAGGGCACTGTAGCTAGTAAAATTAATGAGCATAAGACACCAAATAACATGTCTCGAGGTGAAGAGCGCAGTTGGTGCTACGCAGAACTCGTCCTGGACAATTGTTATGGGCAGGCATGCCTGGGTCCTGGCCCTTACTACCAGGCGAATAACTTGCTGGTGTCGTTACCATATTGTATAATATATAATTATGTAGAACCATCTTTTTTTTATGTCGTAACATTTATCCCCATATCTCAGAACCTTTTATTACTAGCTGGGACCCGCGGTTTCACCCGCGTTTTATTTAAAAGAAATTTAGAGGACTTCGATACTATTCATTTCAAGGGTTTTTTTTTTGTGCAGAACTCTAATTATTTTTCTAAAATAAAAGTAGCCTTAGTTATTCCTTATAACATCAGCTACCTGCAAGTGAAAGTCCCGTCAAAATCGGTCCAGCCGTTTCGGAGATTACCCGGAACAAACAGACAGACAGACAGACAAAAAAATTACAAATAGCTTTTTTGTTGTAGGTACCGTATATACTTTCATATGCATTTAGTAAAAAGCTGTTATTTTGACATTACAAACAGACACTTAAATTTTATTTATTTATATATATTAGAATCTATACTATGATATGATCTATGGTCAATAGATCTGCAGTCAAATCGAATTTTGACTGCCATGATTTGTTTTTGTTTCGTTTTTCAATGATTTTGGTAAACTAATTGCAACAGTTAATATGATCTTTGACAGCGGATTTACTGATCCGAGATTCAGGTAAATCTTACTACAAAACAAACGAAATTTTTAACGATCCCGATTTAGTTCAAATATGTTTTGTCATTAACTTTCAAATGTAAACGTTGCTATGTAAAATTTCAATATTTTAAGTGATTTCATTTTTATATGGTAACCATTCAGTTTAATTAAAATGTATTTTTCGTGAAACACAAAGAGCCTTCACCTTAAATCCCTACTGGAGGAATCTCTGATTCTTATCGAACAGGTGTTAACCTAGTGTCAGAATCAGGGACTTAACTACACTGTGTCTCAACTTGCTCTATTATACATTATACTTTAGTTCTGGTTTATTTATCATTATTTCGGCGAATGAAGTCCACTGCTGGACACAGGCCTCCCCAAAGATCACCACAACGACCGATATGGGTGTGTTGAGTGGGCTCATTGGGGGATTTGCCATAATCGCCACTCTTGGCAGACGGGTTGGCGATCGCAGTTGAGTTGTTAATGTACTCAAAGAACGCTGTTGCCCACCCTCCGGCTAATCCCTTAGTCGACTTTAACGACACCCAAGGGCCATCTCCTCCCTTGGTTGTTGTTATTCTGAGCCGGCACCACAAGGCAATTTATTTATGTATGTATAGAGTAAGAGTAGAGTAAATAAATAAATGTTTTTGTAGTACAGACGTTCGGTGTTTACTTGATTATGGTATGTTTACGTTTATAGCCCAGATTTGTTAAAATGGCTGTATTCATTTATATAGTAAGGGAGTAGTAGCCCATGTAGAATAGATTCGGCCAGGATGTATTTAACGTGGTCGTGCAACACCGTGGTTCTTTAAGCCGGTAAGATTTCGGTACACTACTCCGCGCTTCCCACGGAGGACGCCCGTGAAATCCCGTTAAAAGTTATGAATAAATGTTTCACGTCGCGTAACAATAGCACAAAGCACTAAGTCGAGTGTCACAACACACAAACGTAAGAGATTCAGAACAAAATGTTTGTTCTGACACAGGAGTAGCACACTTGACTCTGGACACGGTAAAAGTAAGGACCCTACAAGGCTTTTCGGATCCTAGAAAATTGCTACCTTCTTCGCCTAAAGAAGAAACTGTATATTTCTACTATATGACTGTGGCTACACCTATGTGTACATAACGACGATTGAAAAAGAAAAAGTAACAAGCTTCTCAAATTATCAAATGAATTGAACGACGGCACGGTTGGCACAGTGGCTAAGCTGGCTTTCTGCGCTACGTGTCGCGGGTTCGATCCCTGTACGAAATAAATATTTGTATGATCTACAGATAGTTGTTTCGGGTCTGGTACTCATGACGCAGGAGATATCCTAGTGTGCGAAAAGTTCAAAAAAAATACGGGTTGCACTCCGGGAGTGCCGACAGAAGTGAATACTTTTTTTATTTTTTTTATCTAGACGCGTTCGCGGTCCTGCACACACTATAGCTGCGTCTCGTAACGGTGTCGCGAGTCCAGAGATTTTATCTCATCTAAAAATATGCGTACCGCGCTAAAAGAAGTTTTCACTTCAAAAATTGCTGGAATCGCCGAGATTTTTCTGCGTAAAACGTACACATCGTAACGCTTAGTAACTTTTACCTTTCAAGCGTCGACATGCCATACAAACGAAAGGATACCAGCTGGTTTTATCTTCTTTAGGTATATAATTCTTCTGTACGTGTGTATATCACTGAACTCCTCCTAAATGGCTGGACCGATTTTGATGAAATTTTCTGTGTATGTTTGAGTGGGTCCCTGGATGGTTTAGATTGGACCCGGTAGGTGGCGCCTGTACGAAACTGAGGCGGGCAGCTAGTATGTGATAAGAATGAACATATCGAAGTAAACATACAACATACCAGCTTGTAAACTGTGTTTAATTTTTAGATATTATTTGCTTTTGCAAAATGTAATGAATGATTTGGTAACCTGTCGGAGTTTTAAATCAAACATAATTTAACGTAAATGTTCAGGGTATAAAAGAAATCGCATAAAGTTTTTCTTTTCTTTTTTAAAACGTTGCCCCACATTAGGATTTCTCCTGTGTCGTGGGTGCGTTTACAGATATTAATTCCACATACAATACACCAAATATGTATGTAAGTGTATGAAATATGTTATTTACCTCTGCGTCGTCGATGTCATCCGTGAGTCCGTTGAACGTTGTGTTTCTGGACGACCAGCCGTTCGCGTTGCCTGATATCGTTTCTACACCTGAAGCAAATATGTATACATTTATATATGTTTACTGGTTGGTCCGTATTGCAAGATTCCAGATAGGTAGGCACCATCGCAGTGCCAGGAACTCTAATACCAAGCATGCAGTGTTTAAACTTAAATGTGTTCCGGTTAGATGGATGTAGTGAAACTACTGGGCATAAGAGACTCAATAACTTCGAGATGACGAGCGCAGCGTGGTGCCACGCAGAACTAGTCCTGGTAGCGAGTACGATTTTCTTTACAATCAAAACGTAATAGTAAACTACAGGTTTACTGCGTTCGGCGCTGCGATGGACCCGGTCCAATTTCTTCAACAAATCGGAGCGCCGAACGCAGTAAACGTGTAACGTTTCGATTGTGAAAAGAAACTGGCACTAGGGGATACGGGTGTTATAAAAAAAACTTTAGTTATTCGTAACGAAATGTTGTCACAGAAACCTCCTCGACTTTTTAATATTCTTTGGTGGGCGAAGAATAGTGCCGCATCGCAGTGCCCTTCTAAATGGAGTAGGTTAACGTTGAAGAATTGTTAACAGTATTTAACAATTCTTAAACGTAAAAAAATAAGAAATTTATAAAGTAGGTTTATATACTAAACAAAGCGCTGAATAAATAACGTAGTAAACGTTACCAAATTTGTGTCCATTCTTTGTCCTTGACCCATCCAACAGAGTATGTGTTGATTTACTATGTTCTGAAGTGATATCTCGGTCTATTCAACAACGTTGAAATTAGACCAAACATTTTGATTTGCAATTAGATATTGCAAATCAAAATGGCGCGTCTGTGCGGTGGTAAGAACGGCTCCTATAGCACGTCGCGACGTGCCATTCGGCCAGCCTCGTGACTTTTCGGCTATCTCCGCTTGGCCACCTCGACGTGGCGATCCACAATCCCCACTATTTACTTGTATATACCAGTGAATTGGTGTCGTTTCTTTAATCAAAATAAATTTCGTTGTTTCACATTTGCCAGGTCCCGAAACATTAATTAGTATTTTTCTACGAGATCGAATCAGATATGAAGAGATCCGTACAAGAACTAAAGTTGCCGATATAGCTGATGGGATTAGTAAACTGAAGTGGCAATGGGCGGGACACATTGCTCGTAGAACTGATGGCCGTTGGGGCAAATGTATTCTCGAGTTGAGACCGCGCACCGGAAAACGCAGCGTGGGACGACCTCCAACGAAGTGGACAGATGACCTGGTGAAGAAGGTCGCTGGGAGTCGTTGGATGCGGGCGGCATTTAACCGGGCATTGTGCAAATATATGGGAGAGGCCTTTGTTCAGCAGTGGACGTCCTTTGGCTGATATAACAATATACATCTGTCTGTCTGTGTAAAAACCAACTTATAAATAAATATAATATTGTAGAAACACTCACTGGATCCGTTGCAACCGGACGATCCAGACGAACCGGAGGAATTCGAAGACACCGGTTTTACTGCAGTCTTTGTGCTTCTGTAATCAATATATAACTGGGAAGTTAATTATCAAGTTTCGAGATCGTTTTTTCATGCGGAAGAGTCCGATAAAATATATAAGATACAATTCTAACTTCATACAACTTTATACAATGTTTTTTATAACCCTATAACTGTTATTATCTTATTTTGGTTTAGTTTTATATTTTCTTCTTTTACCGGTTACGATGTCTTTCTTTGCTGTAAAATAAAGAATTCCTTTCTTTCTGATAAATCAGTATAAAACTGAATTTTATTTCACAATGGGAAAATCAATTCAAAATTACCGTATCCAGGAAGCATGGACGATTTTTGGACACACTAAATGAGATCTGTAGCAGTATTAACTAGGAAGGAAAGCGGAGAGCAGCAAGCAGATTCTGTGTCTGCTAATCGTATTTTTTCTAAACTAAGCATCTCCTTGGTGCTGATATTCGCGTTTAACTTACTTGTCTGAAGCAGTATTGGGCGGGCGCGGCGGTACGAACGCGTCCACCACCACCTGTTCTGTGCCTTTGATTTCCGCGCGACAGAATGGACACCCCTGGCCTTCAGAGTCCTGGAATATGATTATATATTGAGAAGCTATGAATTCGAATATGATGACGACGTAAGGTCACAACATAGTTCCGAAAAGTTTGTTGATTGTAAATTGCTATAGTTAAGTATAGTGGCGTGTGGTAGCGGCTACGAATAGCACCAACCCATCTCATCCCGTGGGTGTAGTAAAAGGCTAGTATGGGATTACCCGGAGGATGGGCAGCAGCGTCCTTAAGTACATTAACAACTCAACTAAGATCGCCAACCCGCCTGCCAAGCGTGGCGATTATGGCGATCTTTCGAGGACGCCTATATCCAGCAGTGGACTTTATACGGTTGAAATTATGAAGTAAAGTGGATGTTCGAATTCAAACTCACAATGGGGCATCGAGTATGTATCAATCAATGATCGTGATTTTCATGTAGCAAAACTATTTCAATATAACGTTTTAGAATTATCTCTTAGAATTACTCCAAGAGGTAAATAAAAAGTATTTAGTCAAACGTTTAATAAAAACCTGTGACAAAGTTATTAGTGCTGTCTTTCAGAAACATTTCATATATCGGCAATTTGTACGTCCACTGCTGAACAAATGCCTCCCCCATAGATTTTCACAATTGTGTCATTATTTTGGGGGGTATTTGCCAATACTCACCACGCTTGGCAGGCGGGTTAGTGAGCGCAGTATGGCTACCGTTTCTCAGACGGGACGCTGCTGCCCATCCCTCTGGTTTAGATTCCCTTAGTCGCCTTTTACGACATCCACGGGAGGAGATGCGAGTGGTGCTATATTCTTAATCCGGACACCACACGGAATAAGGAATATAAGGAAACATTTAGCACTGTTGATACCTGATAATTTGGTACGTTATACCTCTATATTATCTTAATTAAAAATCAGTCGAAACAATTACGGCTTAAGTTCTAATCGAAAGCCGTTTTCACGTCACTTTTTGTCACACGGATATCCTAAGGAATTATTGAATTGGCTTATCCAGTGAATTAAAATGGGCGCCAAACATAGCAAATATCACCAAAGCAAACATTTTGTTTCATTCTACGAAACGATATACTCACAATTTGCCACGCAGTTAAACAGGGAGTGCACAGCAGATGCCCACAGGGCTCTATCCTGATGTCTTTGTCGTTCTCCGCACATATCTTGCATAACTGGAATGTACTGCCTGGAATGTTAGAAATATAGGTTATTCATTTTCTCTCCTGGTTCCGTTTGAGTTTGCATCATGGCTTTATAATAATATAGTATAATAATGTCTTAGGTTTTCGCGATTATTACTCATTATAATAAAACACTTTTAAATTATGGATTACATCACGTATATTATAGATTTTTGTTTTCCTGACGTTTCGAACACTTTGCTGTTCGTGGTCCCAGAATGACTAAGGGCAGACGTGGTTAAATTTTTTTTTAACTCAAATGTTAACTATTTAAGATAATGTTTCATGTAATATCAATGTATATAGAAGTTAAATAAATCTTAATATATAAATTACGTGTCACGTTGTTTGTCCGCTATGGACTCCTAAACGACTAAACCTATTTTTGTAAAATTATGCACACTGTGTGCAGTTTTATCCAACTTAAAAGATAGGATACTTTATATCTCAATGTATAATCGCAATATAATTTTATTGCGAATTATTTGACAAAGAGTCATAATTATCTGTTAGTTCGATAAGATTCTAACAGATGGCGGTATAAGGTAATTAGTTGACTGGATTGAGTAAGTATCCACTAGATGTATGCGCTATGTTAAAAGTACAAACGTTTTATGTAAGCTACAATTTATTAGTATAACTGCAATTTACTATAATTCCAGGTTTGCGAAGCCACGGGCAATGGCTAGTAAATAAATAAAACAAGGTTGTTTCGTCCTGATTATGGCTCAAGGTTATAATAAAATTTCTGAAAAAATCTTAACAAATACAACTACATGGTATCCTTCTTCTGTTGTGTTGGCACACGCTAATCGTGCGGCTAATCAGGCCACACAAAAAGATAAATTTTCGCATAGTTAGTAGCTTAGTCGCCCAGTGATAAAACGGAATTAAAACTAACTATTGGGTTGGGTCGTATACATTTTTTTATATTCAGCTTCTTTACTTTCAATTTAAATACTTATGCCTAATATCCGAGTCATATGCTTTTTAATAATATATTCCACGAATGACTGAAAAAATAATTTCCAAATAAAATACCCGTGGAAATGAAGTAAAGGTTTCGGACCAACTATATTAACACTGCTCGGCATATCCTGACGCTCAGAGAAACTTGGCATCATTGCGTCGTTCAAAACTTGGATGTTGTGCGCGTACCGCCCTCGTACCTGGACATCAATTATATGTGAGACGATACTGACCCATTTCACAGTACAACTCGTACTGTTCTTGCGTGACGGTGATATGGTCTTCCGCTGGTGATATGATGGCGCTACTCAAGTCTGGATTCACGTCTCGCCCGTCGGGGTAGAGGTAGCTAAAACACCGAAAATGCTTTGAAATAAGTTACGTTCAACATTTCAGATTTTATCAAAGTACCCTTACTTTTGCTCGCTAAATCTTTTAGTAACTTTGGTATTACTGGTTTTTGCATAACGTGACTGAGAGACGAAGAGAGATGAGATACGCTTCTAAACCCCTCACTCACTCCGGTTCATTACGATAAACACAAACATAAATATTTAATCTCATCCTTTCAATGTCATATTACATAATCTATCACCGACTATCCTTTTTTTTTTATTGATGTCCAGTGGAAATTCGACATGGAACTTCCTTCTCCCCGGGGAAGGGTGAAGGGGTATGCCGGACTCTTACCGGCTAAAACCACTGGAGCGGTCATCTTCGGCACCGAAGGGAGGCTCCATCACAAACTATCCTAGCCACTTACATTATAACAAAACTACATATACATTTACAATCTCGCTATACATCTAATAAGTTTGCACTAAGCTCATGTACTGCGGTATCGTTTGCAGAATGTCACCTTCGACAGTCACATAGCCGTTAGCCTCTATCCTAACCACTTATATTATAGCTGAACTACATATACACTTACAATCCCTCTCTGTATCCATCTAGTAACGCTTGCACGAGGCTCTTGTTCTGCGGTATCGTCTGCAGGATCTCGCCATCCACTGTTACGTATCCTATCGCCCACTGTCCTAGCCGCGTACATGATAACCTGGAAGCATTAGTAGAACCATTGATGTCATTTTCTAAGTAGAAGGACTTTTTTATTTCGGAAATAGGTTATTAACGTATTTATGCCACAAAGTATTCATTTACCATATAGACAATACAAAACTATGAGCACTTTCGATTTTATACTTAATGATAAAAATAATGACTGCACTGTAATCAATGTTTGTGCGAAATTTTCAATTGCAGTATTTGACCTGGTGGAAATACATCATGTACTGCCTCCGCCCCGGGAAAAGACGGAGGCATCGTACCGGCTAAAACCATTGGAACGGTCATCTTTGGCACAGAAAGGGGGCTCCAGGTCCTCGATACAATCAAGCGAGGCTATAGGCGCATCTCAGAGAGGATCAATGTACCATGTACTCAGAAATAAATATATAAATAAATAAATAAATAACCGCAAAGCAGTCGGTTTCTAACGGTGAGGAGGCGACTGTAAAAAGGCCACTCGCCCAGGCAAATCTCGGGGCGGTATATAAAGGATCCCCTCGTTGTTCCGCTATGCGCTGTGCTGCGCATACTGCGGCAAGTGCCGACGTATGCACACGGTCTTCCCGGGAGCCGCTCGGTATGAATAAGCAGACTCGGGAGAGGGCGGAACTCGCACGGAGTAGCTCTGCAGCTAATTCGGAGCCATTGCGGAGCATGATGCTTTCAAAGAAGGAGCCCACTGCACTCCTATTTTCTTGCTCTGCCAACATAGCCGAAAGAAAGAGATCTTGCCCGATGGGCCAAGATCCGGCGCTCGGCAGACCACGCAGGGCATGCCTCGAAACGTTGAATACCCTATTGATTGGAAACAACTGTGTATGTGTTTGCGAAAATATTTTGTAACACCCAAAGGCTTTTTCTCATGCAGAGAAGGAAAAGCATCGATCACCAGGCTTGCTCATTGCAAGTTGAGTTTTCAGATCATCCAATTTACCTCGCGATGTTTTCTTTCGACCTGCAGTTGACACCTTAGATAAACTAATAATATTGAAGTATCCACATTGGTTTATTACCATGTTTTGAACCAAAGATCTAGTGCTTGAGAAGCTAGTCCTTAAACCACTGAGCTATATCGACATTAGTACTTAAGCATATTATGATTATTAATCACAAAATAATTTCCAATTCTGTTTAAAATTCGTAATTAGGTCACAAACCCGCTGTACCTACCAACGTGGTGAGTAACTGCTTGCATTGTAACCCTTATACAGTGAGGTAATTGTCCTCATTGAACTGCATTAGGGTAAATAGCAAAGTGATGACTGTTGACTGCAATTATTTATTATCTTCTTACACAAATACATAGGAACGTTTAGAATTATTGATATTGTTATCTTACTATTAGAAATATATTTAATACTAGCTAGGACCCGCGGTTTCACCCGCGTTTAATTTAAAAGAAATTTAGAGTACTTCGAAATAGACATTTGACATAGAACATATATATTGGATTTCAAGGTTTTTATTTTTTTACGCGGAACCCTAATTATTTTTCTAAAATAAAAGTAGCCTAAGTTATTCCTTATAACATCAGCTATCTGCCAGTGAAGGTCCCGTCAAAATCGATCCAGCCGTTTTGGAGATTACCCGGAACAAACAGACAGACAGACAGACAAAAAATTAAAAAATTGTGTTTTTGTTATATGTAACGTACATACTTTCATATGCATTTAGTAAAAAGCTGTTATTTTGACATTACAAACAGACACTTCAATTTTATTTATTTGTATAGATGTATAGATAAACTGATGTTAATATGTTGTGTTATGTTATTAGCTTATTTAATGTTAAGATAAGTCATAGCTAGCCAGCAATATGCTAAGCGTCAACACTGTCAACTAATTTCTGCACACTCGCGGCGCTCAATCGTCGAAACAAGGTTTTAATCAATTTTGGAGAGGCTAATGTTTTCTATTTTTACTCCAAATGTTCAGACCTATTTCGTTTCAGCCAAATAAAGTCCACTGCTAGACAAATACCTCCCCAAAGATCGCCGCAACGACCGGTCCGGGCGTGTTGTGTGCTCATTGGGGGGTTTTGCCATAATCGCCACGCTTGGCAGGCGGCTTGGCGATCGCAGTTGAGTTGTTAATGTATTCGCAGGACGCTGCTGCCAATCCTCCGGTTAATCCCATAGTCGCCTTTCACGACACCAACGGGATGAGATGGGTTGGTGCTATTCGTAGCCGACACCACACGGCACCTTTAGACCTATATTTAGATTTAAATAGTCTCTTGCCTTTTTTTGATAATTGAACATATTAATTACTGAGTGTTGCAACTGACTTTTGTTTTACGTTTTTATGTTATTTTCTGACAACTATTATAAATTATCTATTTTATTGTTGTACCGTGTGGCGTACTGTGGCCAGAAGTAAGAATATTTTCTTTCTATCTGTCTTCTTCTTTAATAATCGGGGTTGCTTCGATGATTGTTTATACAGTTTTTTTTAAATCTTCATTCAGAGATTTTATCTGTGTCCACAGACCATTAATTTTTTTTGTATAGGGTTTCCAGTTTGTCTTTTTGTTTGTTTAGTCAAATAGTAATTTTTTCTTATGTTTAGTTTTAAATACATTTTGTGTATTGTGGTATGTTTTAGGGTATTGCGCGTTCAAATGGGCGTGGACATAAACACTTGTTTCTTTCTTTCCACTTACCTAAACACATAACTACCGGCTTTGTGGATATACTTCTGGAGCCTCGCCTTGACTTCATCGTACGTGAGGAACGCCACGTATCCAGGGTGTGTGACCGCCAGCAGTTGCCAGTTGCGGAGTAACGTGCTCCAGGGTTGAAATAACCTGGAATGGTATAAAGGACAATATATGTGATCTTTTGGACATTGAAGTTTGGAGTTAGTGTTAAAAATCTACAGTATTCTAGGCAGAAGTCAGATTAGTTCGTCAATTTTTTTTTTAAGACTGTTCCCCAACCTCTATTATTTCTCACACATATATCTCACATGCGCACACACACTCAGACCCGAAACAATTATATATAGATCATACAAATGAACCCGCGACAGGTAGCTCAGAAAGCTAATCGCTTAGCCGCTGCGCCCACCTTGCCGTCACTGTAGGTAAGTAACCTACTTCATAACCTTTTGACCGACACGCACGGAACCGAAAGTGTGCCCCATTATGCCAAGAAACGAATTTAACGCATATATAAAAAAAAATAGGGATTGCAACAGGATATCGACATGTTTACTCTGTAATTTAGAGTAGCAGTTTTTGCCATCTATTGCCGTCGTTGGCGTGGTTAACACATTTCCACCAGTCGACTATAGACAAAGTTGGCTCTAAAAAGGTTAGAAGCTAATTCAGTGAATACAACTTATTACATTTATTATTATACACATTATATTTAAAATTTACTTTTACCGATCGCTTGGATGTATAATAAGCGTACGCATCGCACACTACAGAGTTTAGTTTGCTTTGAATGTTCTTGTTAATTTGCGTTCATCATCCGTGCACACCGGCTTCACTGAAGGCGTTATTGAACAAAGTATTCCTGCGTGCGGTGACCGTAGACGAGCAGAAAGGAAGAACTAAAGTTGCCGAGATAGCTCAAAGGATTAGTACGCTGAAATGGCAGTAGGCGGGTACATAGCTCGTAGAACTGAAGGGCAGTTCTCGTAATTTAAAAATATTCAAAATATAGTTCCGGTCTAGTCTCAGTGTAAAAAATGTCACAAATGGTATTCACCTAAACTAACAAACAACGTCAAACGTGAACTTACACTGTGATGAGAACGAAAATGGATCGAAAGTTGATCGAAGTCAAAACGGTATTCTGCTGATATTTCGAACTGTCACATGTACTAAATTTTCATTAAATAAACGTCAAAATTGAGATCGAAATGAGACTAGATCGAGATTATACTGAAATCTGACTGAACTTTAAGAGTAGCAGAATACCATTTCTTCGGTCAATTCATAATTTAATCTCAGTTCGGTCAAGTTTCAGTCATAGTATAAATTAATTACGAGAATTGGCCTTCTGATGGCCGTTGGGACGGAAAGGCTCTTGGGAAAAGACTACGCACCGGAAAACGCAGCGTGGAACTGTTTCCAACGAGATGGACAGCGACCTACTGAATGTAGCTGAAAGTCGTTGGATGCGGGCGGCATGTAACCAGACATTCTAAAATACCTATGGGAGAGGCATTTGTTCAGCAGTGGACATCATTCAGCTGATAGGATGATGATGAAGAAGACGGGCCCGTCTGATTTTAACTTTAGTGCTGTTTTTAAGCATACTCAGATCAGGTCCAAGTAATACGTAGGTACGTCTAAAGGTATACTTTCTGAACTCACCTTGTAAATACGTCGAACTCAAAATTAGATATGAAGTCATTACACGTAAGGTCTATGGTGGTTTTCAACGCCATTGTCTCCAGCCCTGACGAAATTGGGTGCACGTTGTTGAGCTCCTCGCGGAAGATCTTCCAAGGGACCAGCGTGCTGGGGAGGAAATAAATGTGTTGAAATACATGATATGGTTTATTTATGCTACCTATATCTATACAAATAAATAAAATTGAAGTTTCTGTTTGTTATGTCAAAATGACAGCTTTTTACTAAATGCATATAAAAGTATATACGGTACTTGTAACTTAATAACAAGTTTGAAAAAAAAAAAGTAAATTTGAGGTAAAAAAAAAACTAGAAAAGGAATTTTTCATTACGAGATGCTTAAAAATCTGTGTCAAGGTAGAGATTTTTCGATATTTCGGAAAATTTTGTACTACTGTAAATCCGTAAGATTTTGCGGAACATATATTGTGTTTTTTTGGTAGGTATTGACCCAAGCTCTCATCCCCTGCAGTATGTCGTGCTATTTACTGGACACGCTGTATATCAGGATAGCCTAGTGGTTGAACGCTTGCCTTCCATAGAGTAGGGTTTGAGTTCAAACCCGGCCCGCACCTCTGACTTTTTGGATTCATGTGCAGATCAGAGTTTGATTACCACTTGCTTTAACGGTGAAGGAAAACATGGTGAGGACACCTGCACACCTGGGGGCTCCAAAATGTTCTATATGGTGTCTGTAGTCCGCAACCCCTAGGCTAGCGTGGTGGACTAATGCCTTACCCTTCTCATCGTGAGAATAGGCCCGTGCCCAGCAGTGGGACAGTAATGGGCTGATTATGATGATGATAAACCACAGAGCTGCTAACAAGAAGGTACAATACCAAATATACACCATTCTTTCCTTGTGTATGTTTATACTCTAATAATATAAAGCCCTCGACAATTACCAATCCAAACTTCACGGGAGGACTGAATGAGTGCCAATCGATAAGTCCAAACGTGACCGCGATGTGCCGATACATATATAACATAACAACAGAAAGTCTAGTCCAAACAAAACGACATTAACTCGCACGTAATTTGTAAATTTACACACTATGAGGAGAAAACGAACGTCGCAGACTACAAAAAAAGCTATTCTCAATTGCCTATATTTTTTATGCAACAGCATCCCGAAGAAGGAAATCTGGAAAATAAAGTGGGAACTAAACAGAAAGTTAACCGGAAGTCGCAGGGACCTGTTGCAACCTATAAGATATGGAGATATATAGGGGAACCCTGTGTCTAATAATATACCTCTCATGATCGATACCAAGATGATGTAGGCGATATAGTTGGAATAGGTCACTGCAATCGCATTCATGCTGCTATTTAAGCCAGTGCCCTCACTGTAAGGAGCCCGCCCAATATACACCCTCCCGCATCAACGATCATCGTGGTTAGAGGCACATCCAAATCTACCTGGACAATGAAATTCACTTCCTCCTGGTAGCTTACGGAGAGAAACTCGGAAAGTGAAATCTAAACAGACCTTTATACCGTCTTCACCAGCGAGGCCCATCACGACGGCCTATTCCATCCAATTGCGAACCTTGCTCGAACCTGCCCGTGCCAAACTAATAGTTTGAATATGTCCCTAAATTATAATAAATTATAATGTTGCCCCTCCCCGCCAATAATGTCCTAAGCCTGAGGCCCAAGTCCCGCTAAGTGGCTCCCTTAATTGTGTTGCTTAGTTTTTACGTTTTCGCTCGATTGGTAGCCCTTGCGGTACCCCCAATGTTGACTGATTAAGCAGCCAAGCTCCCCCAAGCAGACGGCGAGAAGACCTGTAGAAAAAATTGTCTCTGGAATTGGGATGCAAAACTTCGTTCGGGTTCGCTTTTCCGGAGATATCGAATCGCGGTCTATAGAGCGCACAAAGATTGCACGTATCTTCCTCCCTAGCCAGGTGGCTCCCGAGAAAGCACAATTTCAAATTCGCTACTAGAGCTTGATCTCGTAACAATAGCATTTTGTTTGAAGTGGACTTTCTGAATCTGTTTATTGCATTACAAAATGTTAATGGCAGCGGGATGTAGCGTGTTTTCCAATTAGCTGACTTAATTTCCTATATTCGATGAAGGGGAACGGTTGGCATTGACAGTGGGCAGACGTAACGATTATCCTCTTATGGCTCTCCAGGTATCTATATATCTAGTGGCTACGAATGAGGGGTGTTTATTAATATATTTTCTCACGATTCGATTGTTTAGGTCATATAATTGGTTTAGTGGGTGTCGTTATAGACAGCAAGGATAATAATAGGAAGGTGAGCAGCAAGATTTCGCACACACATACACACACATCAGCATAATACGTCCATTGGCCGCTAAATGTTGGCCTCTCAATGGTCACTACATTGAGCAGTCGTAGGGAATATTGCCGTGCTCTAGTGTGATTTTACGAAGACCTGGAGGCCCCATTCGGTGCCGAAGATGACCGCTCCAGTGGTTTTAGTCGGTAGTATGTCCAGTATGCCCTTTTGCCCTAACCCGAGGCGAAGGAAGTTCATGATGAATTCCCACTTTTTTATTGGTATATTGCCGTAATCACCATGTTTGGCAGGCGGATTGGTGATCAAAGAATATTGTTAGGAGAAACGGGTGGTTGCTGCTGCCCAACCCATTGATATCAACCCTTAGCCACTTTTTACGACAGCCATGGGTGCAGAGGGATGGTATATTCTTTGCCGGGCAGCACACGGAATAGAAGATTCCATGTTATTTTATTCTTTTACTTGTTCTCTAAAATAGCATCCGCTTGAGACTAACATTCTACGCTGTATAAAACAAAGAGTGTGTTCCCTTAAACGTTATGATAGAAACATATATATCAATGCATTAAACTATCAAAATACTACTACGAAGTTGAGGATTATTGGAAATTTGAACGCGCGAATGTAGTTGAATTCACGAAATACAATTTTTTTCGCGACTATTCAATAATGCCGTTGGCTAAAGTGTTATTCAAGTTACGCTCTAGTAAATAGGGGTCTGTTAACTGGTATTAAGTATATTGACACAACATTAATAAACCCAGAGCAAGGCTGCGTAAAAGTCCAAGCTGGTGACGGGTGATGGCGTCACCTGATTGCCAACAATGCAATTAATTCCCTAAGCTCAAACATTCTTACATTCTTGAAACAACTACAGAAACATATTTGGTATTCGTTAAGACAAGAGTGAAGCCATTCGACGACACTAACACCACGTCACTGCCGACGGTGAGCTATGATGGTGTTTTAGTCAAAACAAAATTGGTTTAACATCATTGGTTTCAATGGTGTATTCAAGGATGTATGGATGTTTGAACTCAGGGAATAGCTTTACCGACCATAAGGACAAAAGTGTACTATTTGTATTTGATTACGTCGGGTCCGTGACTGCTACAGGCACATTGGTTATTCATGTGATTTGTCTGTAAACAGTATCCACGACACAGGAGTATTCTATATGGGAATTCCCTGTATGCGGCATCGTTAAAAAGTTAACTACAAATTGTAAACTCCATAGAAACTGACGCCTTGGAAAATGGTTCCGGGCGTCATTTTATGCTGAGCTTGCATATTCAAAGGAGAATATACTGTCAGTTTCCCATTGAATATGCATCGTCCGAAACCAACAAATCGTTCTCAGGCAACTGCGTTCGGTTTTATAATAAGATACCAAAAGAAATTACTGATCCGACAGTTGGGAAGTTTAAATCACACGTCAAATCAATTCTTATAAAAAAAGCATATTATAGGATTAAAGACTATGTTGACGATAGGGACATATGGCGTTAGTCCTTTTCTGCACATGTGGCTTCTCTGGAAACCAAATATATCTGAAGTGATATTTGTATTGTATAGCTGCCATATTTATCTTTTATCTATGTATAGATAACTAATTTAAATATTTTGTAACGAACAGATTTGTAAAAGACATTTAAATAAAAATGACAAAAAAGCCCTAACCCTGAGTTTCTTTCAGCATTTCTTAACAGTATAAAAACTCTGTGTAACTCTGTCGTAACTCTGTAACTGTCTGTGTAATTAAATCAGTTCCAATAGACAAAAGACGGCACGGTTGGTGCAGTGGCTGATACAGTCGGCTGCTGCGCACCGGGTCGTGGGTTCGATTCCCGCACGGAACAAATATTTGTATGATCTGCAGATAGTTGTTCCGGGCTGGGTGTATTGTATGTGGAATTAATGTCTGTAAACGCACCCACGACACAGGAGAAATCCTAAAAAACACGGTATTTGAAGTATGTAATGTACTCTCGCCCTGTAATTACCTATGAAACAGCAATAGCAAAGGCCAGAAGACGCGCGGTCGGACGTGAAACGTCAATAAATACAAGAGTTATTGCATCTACACGGTCAACAATGTCAACATGGGTGTGGCATGCAATATAACATTGTTTTACGGGCCCTCCGAAGCACGGAGACGCTCAGTTCAAACTCCACTATGCAGTCACCCATCCACCGTGTGGTGCCGACTACACCAGTGGGTGTCGTAAAAGGCGACTGTGGGATTAGCCGTAGGATGCTAGCTATGAGCGCCTCGAGCGGTAGGTAAGTCGAAGGACCGGAAAGACGGCGGCGCGCACGTGGTCACATGCCTCCCTCTCCAAGAAGTGCCTGGGGGGCGACCTTTTTACAGTCGCCTTCCCTAGTGGCAGCGGCTCTAGTGTGATCTTAAGAGGAGCCTCCCTTCGGCGCCGAAGAAGACCGCTCCAGTATAACCACTGGTAGGAATCCGGCATAACCCTTCGCCCTTCCCCGGGTCGGAGGAAGTTCATGTAGAATTTTAAATGGAGACCACAAAAAAGGAGTGCGGCATGCCACACAGACTGAACGTGCCAAGCGTTGCCTAAGCTCGCCATTCGTCTACCGATCAGTGAGTGCAACCGACTTTAGGCTACCGAAATACCCTATGGTGAACTCGGGTTTCAGGTCGGGTCAATCCAAGTGAGTTCGTGGATTAGGACCTGCTTTCAAACTCATTCGGATTTAATCCCCAGTCGAGAACGCTTTCACGAGACTAATCAAGGTCGGTAGATTATCATAAATTAACTTCCACCCTTGATTAAAACAAATTAGAAGCCATCGCCCATAAATCAGCAGTGTTTAAAGCATACCTATGTATATATTGTATCCTTTTCTATAATTTCGATGCCTAATTGTGTAAAGAGTGGTATGCCATAAAAAACTATGAAGACGTATATTTTCTTTTCATAAACTGATTGATTGTACCCTTGAAATAAAGGTCACGATTTTTTTATTACCTTAATATCAAAACAAAAAAATGCATACTACCACGATCAATGCAACTTGACCGAAACGTCAAACTATTTAATTTTAATTATTATTAGCTAATTACCGTTTTCCGTGTGATACCGGCTACGAATAGAAGACGAAACCAACCCATCTCATCCCATGGGTGTCGTATAAAGCGACTATGGGATTAATCGGAGTATGGGCGGCAGCATCCTTAGAGTACATTAACAACAACTGTGAATGTCAACCCGCCTGCCAAGCGTGGCGATTATGACAAAACCCAATGCCCAATGAGCTCACCACAAACCCAGACATGTCGTTGTGGCGGTCTTTGGGAGAGGCCTGTGTCCAGCAGTACACTTCATTCAGCCAAAATTACGAATTGCCGTTTTGTATTTCTTCAACATCATATCAGCTAAAGGAAGTCCATTGCAGAACAAGGATATATTTTCCCATAGATTTCCACAACAATTGTATTGTAATTTTGAGGGGAATTTGTCAGTACTCACCACGTTTGGCAGTCGTGTTGGTGAGCGCAGTATGGCTACTGTTTCACAAAGCGAACGCTGCTGCCATTCCTCTGGGGTAGAGACCCTTATTCGCCTTTTACGACATCCACAGGAGGAGATAAAGTGGTGCTATATATTTTATCCGGACATGGTCGGGTTATTTTTATTATAATTACAAGAAATATTAAATATATGAAAATATATACTTATATAATGAACGAGAATTTACAAGTTTGGTACATATTTTATTGTTTTATTCAATTACTTTTGGTAACAGTGTCACACCTTTGTTTTAAAATCTAATTTGCATACAAAGATTCTGACGCCAAGTTATTTCAAATTAAAACAAAGATGGCAACATAATGTTGAGAAGGTGGCCAAAACCATCAACTGAAGGACTTTGGACAGTGCACATAACATTAGCATTTTTGATTAGATAAAGACATTGCAAGCCGACTTGTGCTTTGAATTGAATTACAATTGAAAATCATCGACAAACTTGGATTAATAAATTTACTATGGTGGTGACAGGAACGGCGAGGAGGATTCAACGGGACAACGAACTTGAACATGTTCTATCTGACAAATTAGCTTCAGTAATTGTGACTCTTGCATGCCAAGATCCAGAAGAAGAAGAAGACGTCATAGCAAAATATCGAACGGAACACTTATCTCATTAAATAAAACTGTGTTGGAGAAATTAGCAACGAACCTATTCAATCCAGACTTTTCAGGATAAACAAAAATCGATGTATAATATATCTACGCAATGTAATCCGTTTAAAAGTGTTTTATTTTAATGAGTAATATTGCCGTGTGGTGCCGGATCAGAATGCCACCACCCCATCTCCTCCCATGGGTGTCGTAAAAGTCGACTAAGGGATTAGCCGGAGGATGGGCAGCAGCGTCCTTCGAGTACATTAACAACTCAACTGCGATCGCCAACCCGTCTGCCAAGCGTGGCGATTATGGCAAAACCCCCCAATGAGCCCACAACACATCCATATCGGTCGTTGTGGACATCTTTGGGGAGGCCTGTGTCCAGCAGTGGACTTCATTCGGCCGAAATGATGAGTAATATTCGCGAAAGACATTTGCTCAAACAGTGAAACGTGCCAATCACCCTTAAACTGAGATTAATCCTATAAAATATTTAAGTCACATACTTATTTCTGTCGTATGATTTCAAAAAATATAAATATATAAATTTAGGACTACCCCAATATTTGCCTCGCAAAACGCGACTGAAAGATGTCGATCCGAGCAAGGATCGACATCCTTTAGTCACATTGATTAGTAACTTCTCACAGAAAACTATTGTTTTCGAAAATGGCGAAGCAAATCGATGAACTGATGTTGGCCGATGTCGACATGCTCCTATCCTCTCCAGTACCCTTGTCCCGTCAACGGGGCAGGAAGGAAATGGTTTAATTGTCCCTGGTAGCCCCCGCGGTTGACGTTTGACAGGCAGAATGGCACAGATTTAGTATGAATGTTAGCGGCATTGGAATGGCCCAAGGGCCATACCAGCCGCACCTTAACCTACTCTGGCAGATATAGCTTCGTCAACAAAGGTGAACAGTTTGGAAAAGGGGCTGACGGAATTTCACCCTAACATCGATAATGACGTCGCACTAAAAGGGCATGTTTTAGGGAAACGGATCACGAATCCATACTGACATCCTACAAATGAGCAGTAAATGCACGATTTGATTCCCCCAAGCCCATTCCATCATTGGACAGACACTGATGATTATTCCACGCACGAAGCGTTTAGCTTTAACTTTTTCATGCGTACCGCCAAGGAGTGCAACTTCTTGGCAGAGCTTGTATTTTTCGACACAATTTTATTCTGGGGAATCTTAGTCGCGAGTGCACAGGATTCTTCTAGGCAAGCGTGTATCACCATTTACACAGTGGTCCAAGCAAGCCGACTCAATATAAAAAATGCTTACATGCATATGTTTACTTTAAATATTCTGAAGACGTCAAGTCACCAACGTCTTGAGAATCGGGAGACATCAAACACTTAAGGTATTATAGAATGGCATTGGCTCAATATGGAGACATAAATATCTACTATTGCTTCTCTATTTTTTTCCCGTTCTTAGCATATTATCTAAACAAAACAAATTCCAACATGTCCAACCATCTCCACAAACCACAAAGCAATATTTGGCGGTGCAAAGCTACTTCAGCAAACTGCAAAACGTTTGTTTCCTAACTTTATTTGTGGTTTTTAGAATGTCCGAACAGACCACAATTCTGTATTAATATTGTGTAAGTGGTATTTGAAGTTGTATTTAATATTATCGGCTCACTGGTACCTATAGCATAGAATGAACCTTTAATAAATGAGAAAAACTCTATATCCCCGACTCGTAGAGCACCGTTGTCCTGATTTTCGCGCCCTACCTACCTGCAGCGCCTACATACAGGGATAACTATGATGTCTTTTTCTAGATGTCAATTTTGATAAAATACTGATTTCCGCCAGCTATAGGTACGGGGCTTGCTTATCGGTATTTATTAATTTCAAGCGTAGTTACTTGTCTATAATTTGTGCTCGAAAACCCCCAAGATGCTATATAACAAAAAACGAAATGAATCTTGCTGCCTCTGGGAATTGAATCGAGAAGTTATTGCTGCCTGGCTTTTTTAATAATGTAGGTAAGTAGGTTTGTATAGGTTTCATTAATTCAAATATTTGTAATATGACAATGACTGATTTTGAGAGTTAATGTTTGGATGCAGTTCTATTGAAAATATAATTGTTAATATGTAAATACTCTGCTTTTATTTGAGGAAATCTGATCCACCCCACGTAGTAGCAAGCTAAAGTACATGCATAATGATTTAATATATTATATAGCAAATCTATACCAACTTCCCGGCAATCGAAACCACATACTCAACTACTCGAAACGAATAGAAATACTGAATTACATTCATGCTTATCACTTTGCATGTATAATATCGCATTGTGTTCTACGTTATATGAATCCGACGCCTGTTGTTGCACAAGCGTCCCGCTCTGTCTTTATACGGTTCACGGAGTATAAAGCAAATGAAATGTTAATGTGCGCGCACGATGTTAGCTCCTGCCAGTGTTCTTACACTGCACTACGCATCTCGTACAATCGTAGTCAACTAATCGACGGATCAATGGTTATTCTGCATTATGCAAATGTGTAGTGATATTTCATCAGTGGCAGGATGAAACGAGTTCTGGAGACATTGATATTCGTGAATGCTTTATTTATATCACCCTGGCACGCGTATGTCTCTGTCCGACATTTCTCTTCAATGCACCTCAAACATTGAGCGAGCTTAATTCTAGAAAGAAATATGGGTATTGGCACTCCATTTGCTTACTACATCGTGTTGCAGTCAAGAGTATTGTATGAATTCCTCATGCACAACACCTTATACAGAAACAACGTGACATAGATTCGTATTTCAAAGCCGTGAGTCATGTAGTGTGAAATGTTTGGAGCCAATTAATATTTGTTAATCGTGTTATTCACAGTAGCTAAGGTTAAATTTTGGATTGTGAACGGAATCTTGTAGAAATCTGGCGTTTGTGAGAAGGGTTGATACGAACAATACAGAATTTTCACAAACTGCTCGAGGGAACGTTCTACAATACAAGTTACAAATGTATAGAATTCAAAAGTCCACTGCTAATGATCGTTACAATTTATGTATAGTATTATTTGTAGTATTGCTGTAATTATCACGCCTGGCTGACGGATTGGTGATCGTAGTAGGTTGAGGCGCTCATTGCCACTTGCACCTACTGATCAGTGAGGTTAAGCAATGCTTGGCGTGGTCAGTTTATGGCTGGGTGACCGCATAGTGGTAATTGAACTGATTGGCGTTGAAAGTGATCGATTATATTAAAATAATCCATCCAAGTATCCATGCTGATAGTACTAAAGAATTCTCATTACTCGATTACCCACAGGAATAATCGACTGCAAATAAAGGTATTTTTCAGGCTTTTGGACGAGTCGATATTCCATCACTATATTTTCTACCGTGGATGTCGTACAAGGCGACTAAAAGACTCTAAACCAGCACAGGATAAGACGCGAGGTCGCGGCACAGTGCCACAACTGTAGAAGCGACCAGGATACCGCACAGCACACGTTCGAGGAGTGCCCTGTGTGGGCTGCCGAGCGGCGAATTTTGGTCGATCAGATCGGGCAAGATCTCTCTGCCGGCGGTAGTGTCATGTTGGCAGGGCATGCAAATTGGAGTGCAGTGGTCTACTTCTGTGAGAACGTCATGCTCCAGAAGGAGACTGCTGAGCAGGATCTACTTACTACGCAATATCTTATCTTATTAGAAAAAAAAAGTTCCTCCGCTATCGGTCTAAGGCAGAGTGCAGTTGAGACTTTTGAAGAATTTTCCTTGTTAAAATTTTCGAGGAATTCCTTCACCGGCAGGTAGAGCGCCTAGTGAGCTCTCTCACAGAGTTCCTCTCCGCCTTACTCGAGTTCTTTTCAGCATTAAATCTTATTAAATAGTTGCGTTATCACCCCGGCATTGCGTATTTACTATTTTGTATTAGCTAAGTTTCCGTAATCCTTTAACGCCACGCAAAATTTTACGATATAGATACGAAGAAACTCTTGACTACGTCTGTTGGAGTGTAGACTATTTGAGAAGAAATATGTCTATCCCTAAACGTCAAAGATAGACAAAATACGTTAGTCATGCTCGACACAATGAAGACTGTTGTCTAGGGAAGAGTAGAAACCATTCTTTCCGTTCATTCTTGAGATCGCTGTGCTCGGAATAGTAGAATGATTGCCACTTAGACAGTGGCAATGTAGACCATCAAAATGTAATTTTTGTCTACTCTTCCGCCGACAAGACCGTTGTCTTCGGTGTTCATGCTAAGCCTACAGGGCGTGTCTGTTACATACGATTCATAGAAAATATAGCAATAGGGTTGTCTAACATTATGGATCTTTCATTATACAGCATTGCCATGCGTGTAAGCGGGCTATTAAATGTGGTATTTAAATTCAAGGTAGGAATATTAAATGTACGATGTAGACGCGTAACACGGCTAATCCCAAAATTAAACTAATTTATTACTTGCGCATCAATCGGAAATCTATGTGCATCAACGTAGTCGTTTATGATTTTATGAAGAATTAGGCCAGAATTATTTCGCCATGTTTTAAACTTAACAATTTGAAATGTAGTAATATATTATAATATTCAGAAATAGCTTTTAGAATGCCATTTTTTATACATAAAAACCTAAGCCTATTAATAAAACCGAGCATTATGTCATAGAATACGAATAAACTTATGGTTGAACAATACTCCAGGGAGCTTCTTACCAAGCAGTTACGAAACGGTATGGACATACGATTAATAAAACCGAGCATTAAGATAAAAACAAAGATAAAGATAAAAATATTCTTATTCATATAAAACCAATTACAGGCACTCATGAATAGTCAGACTTTAGTTGCCGCGTTCCAAGATGTAGGTTTCCTATGGAGAAGAACGGGCAAGAAACTCCATGGTTAAAAAAAAACAAAAAAAAATTAGTAGAAAAGAGTCTAAATTACATTAAATCTAACACTAAACAAGCCAGATTTTAATATTTCTTAAAGCTTATGATTAAATTCCATGGCTGTATTAAGCTGACCAGTTCCAACCGACGGCACGGCGACGGTTCACGAGCATAACGCATGCATCAGCGTCGCTTAGCTCAACCATATTGTAGGGCAACTCAGCGACCCGATACACGACGCCATAGTAAGTAGGTAACTTATGGTACGAATAAACTTATGGTTGAACAATACTCCAGGGAGCTTCTTACCAAGCAGTTATGAAACGGTATGGACATACGATTAATAAAACCGAGCATTAAGATAAAAACAAAGATAAAGATAAAAATATTCTTATTCATATAAAACCAATTACAGGCACTCATGAATAGTCAGACTTTAGTTGCCGCGTTCCAAGATGTAGGTTTCCTATGGAGAAGAACGGGCAAGAAACTCCATGGTTAAAAAAAAACAAAAAAAAATTAGTAGAAAAGAGTCTAAATTACATTAAATCTAACACTAAACAAGCCAGATTTTAATATTTCTTAAAGCTTATGATTAAATTCCATGGCTGTATTAAGCTGACCAGTTCCAACCGACGGCACGGCGACGGTTCACGAGCATAACGCATGCATCAGCGTCGCTTAGCTCAACCATATTGTAGGGCAACTCAGCGACCCGATACACGACGCCATAGTAAGTAGGTAACTTGCATGTTGATGATGAGCATGACATACCTAACCTGCCAGACAAGTATTACGTCAACAATATGAATTAATAATCCACGTGGTACTCGTACATACAGTATCTAATCAAAGTAAATAGTGAATATAAGAATAAATAAAAAACACGTAATTAATATCATAGCAAATATAGAAATATTAAAATGTCATTATTTGAATTAATATAATCCATTGTATGAAATTATGATGTAATTTATTGAATATCAAGATAGGAATAAATGTAAAGGTATTTTAAACATATAACCAGGAATATCAGAGCAGCTCAATCCCAAGCATTTTTGTCATCCATATAGTTTGTAAAGTTATAGAAACTTTTTCCACACAGCTTCTGTTTTTTACATACATACATACATATAATCACGCCTCTCTCCCGTAGGGGTAGGCAGAGACCACTTCTTTCCACTTGCTACGATCCTTACATACTTGTTTCGCTTCGTCCCCTTTCATTATTCCCTTATTTTTTGATGATTTTAAATTTATTAAGACTTAATTTTTGAATATGACTTGGGATTTTATTGTAAAAACGTACACACACGACATTGACATTTAAATCATTGCATTTAAATCATGGCAGGAACAACCAGTTTGTGTTTGTTCCTGGTATTAATAATATGGATATCACTGTTTTTTTAATAAAGCTTAATTAATACTTATAAATTGATTATGTCATAAAATACGGCATAGCACACATTTGGTTGTGGTCGCGGGTAACGGCTAGTATTTATATAAAAGAAAACAATAGCTAGATGCAACGCTATCTTTTTAAAGAAACATATTAACTTATCATTTACAACACAAAAAAAAGTATATATATCTCGCTATCAATATCTATCGGAGATCTCCATCGTTACTACTATAGATAACAGCCGAGGTGAGGATCGTAACAAAGATTAAAGAGATACGATATCGCTATTGATAGCTCACGATGAACGGCGACGTTAACACTTATATCACATAAGAGATAAGGACAGAAGGGGCACTCAGTACCATCACGCATTGAGTAGCCCGCTCACACTTAAATATCACTCTGGGCGCAACTAAGGGAAAAGCAATATGCAGCCGACTAGATCAGTAGTGCAATTCTCTAAGCTCAAACATCCATACATCCTTGAATACAGAATTGAAATAACGGTGATAACCCAATTTGGTATTCGTTAAGACATGTTCTCACGGCTTACCTTCTGTAACGTGTCCTTGAATAGCTTTCAATCATGTCTTAGGTAATACCAAATTGGTTTTACACCATTATTTCGATTCTGTATTAAAGGATGTATGGCTGTTTGAACTTAACGAATTGCACCCCTGGCAACAGGATTGCGCCACTGTTATATGTTTGATGTTCCACCCATACGTACAAAGTATTTGTATCCACGTTTTCCGTGGGTATCGCTAACGAGTGGAACTCATTGTCATGGTCTGATACCCGACCGCTATCATCTAGGAATCTTCAGGTGCACAGGTTTCTTCAAGGCAAGCGTGCACCTTTGTGGATCGCATCGTTGCCTAACATCAGAGGGCCAATTCTCGTAATTAATTTACAATGTGACTGAAACTTGACCGAACTGAGATTAAATTATGAATTGAACGAAAAAATGGTATTCTGCTACTCTTAAAGTTCAGTCCAATATCAGTATAATCTCGATCTAGTCTCATTTCAATCTCAGTTTTGACGTTTATTCAATGACAATTAACTACATGTGACAGTTCGAAATGTTAGCAGAATACCGTTTTGACTTCGATCAACTTTCGATCCATTTTCGATCTCATCACAGTATAAGTTCACGTTTGACATTGTTTGTTAGTTTACGAGAATACCATTTGTGACATTTGTGACACTGAGACTAGATCGGAACTATATTTTGAACATTTTTAAATTACGAGAATTGGCCCTCAGGTCAAATATTGGTCAAACGAAGGTCTTATTCGATATGGAAAAAGGGTCAGCGTTAGCGCTTTATACGATTTTAAATGGAACAACCCTATTACGAGTATGATACGCGTTTGGAGGAAAATTTGCCCGCCTATTCGGTGAACTTCATATGTATTTGCTGCGTATATTCAACAAAAGATGTTTGCCATGGCCCTCAAGCCTGACGACTTCTACATCGTGGTGTATCAAAACTGTTCAGTTTTACTTATATTAGAAAGACAATTTGCGTTATATCTTATAAGAAGTCACAACTCTTGTAACACCTACAATAATAATGGCACGGTTGGCGCAGTGGCTAAGCGATTAACTTTCTGTGCTACGGGTTACGACTTCGATTCTTACAAGGATCAAATATTTGTATGATCTACAGATAGTTGTTTCGGGTCTGGCTGTAAATTTGTGTGAGATGTATGTCTCAAAACTGCACCCACGACATAAGAGAAACCACGGGGTGTATCGTTTAAAAAAAAAAAACGAACGTAGGCATGCATTATGTTCGTTTTTGCATGACAAGATATATGAACGTATAAATAATTATGCATGTATGCTACACAGTTAACTATAGTTAGGTGTGGTACTTCTGTAACTCATTTTGTGTATACAACGAACGAGATTGGTCTAAGCCGTTCAGTTTACAAGGCGATAAACCGTGAAGGTGAATGAACGTTGGCTCTGGAGCCTAATGGCGGGCCGTAGCGAAACGTAGCGTGCCGCAGAAATGCGTAACGCTCGCTAAGCGTCTTAAGAGCTTGACGGAAATATGAAAGATGGTGGTACATATTTTTTATAGAGAATCATCATCATCATTTCGAAAGACGAAAGAAACGAGGAAAGACGTCCACAGCTGGAATTAGGCCTGCCCCAAAGATCACCGCAACGACCAGTCCGGATTTACATTGTGGTGATGGTATATAATTTTATAGAGAAAATAACATCATCACCATAATCATAATTTCCACCGAAAGACGTCCACTGTTGGACATAGGCCTCGCCCAAAGATCGCCACAACGACCGCTCCGTATTTGCGTTGTGGGCCAAGCTGGTGTTAGCAATCGCAGTTGAGTTGTAAATACACTCGAAGGACGCTGCTGCTTCAGCCGGAGGATGGCCTCCTGCCGAACCCATCGTCACCATTAACGATTATAACGAACCTACGCGTGATGTGATGGGATCGTACTATTCTTAACCGGCACCTCACGGCGAAATAATACATTACTTATTTTTGGTTCCCCATGCTGTTGCATGCCATAAATATGGATGATGGGTCTTCCCTCCGCTAGAGGGGCTGACCGCTTTACAGTCATCCCCTCCGATATGTGCCTAAAGGCATGGCACCAATGGGCGGCTCTAGTGTGATCTTACGAGGACCTGGAGCCCCCCTTCGGTGCCGAAGATGAGAGATGCGGTAGGAGTCCTTACCCTAGGAGATACCCCTTCGCCCTTTCCCGGGGCTAAGGAAGTTCCATACAGAATTTCCACTGGACAACAATATTTAAAAAAAGGTTCAAACCTACCTTAGTCGCCTTCTACGACACCAACAGGATGAGACCGGGTAGCCCTATTCATGACCGGAGCTACACGGTTTCTTTAATCCATAAGCCTTAAAATTATGCAATTGTTAGCAGTTATTGGGCCGTTCTCGGTCGACCCGTGTCCGGATTAAGAATATAGCACTACTTCATGTCCTTCCACGGATGTCGTAAAAGGTGACTATGGGGACTTTAAACTAGCGGGATAAGTAGCTATACTACGCATATCAACTGGCTTGCCAAGCGTGGTGAGTAGGTATTGGAAAATTCCCTCCAAGATTACGACACAATTGTGAAAGTCTATGGAAGAGGTCTTTGTTCAGCAGTGGTTCTCATTTGGCTGTTACGATGATGATGATGAGGCCGTTACAGTTCAGAGAACCGATGTGAAAGCTTTTGAAAATACTACCTCTAATTGATATGTAGAAAATACTAAAAAAACCATACAATAGTGAAAAATACTTTTAACTAAATCGGTACTGTCGCCAGGTAAAGCTGGCGGAATCAGGTGCAAATTTGCCTAAAAGGGCTACATTCTCTAACAGATCCATGTTGCCTTTTTGTACCATTCAGTCGCGCACGAATTGGCCTAGCAACCGATGTGTCATAGCGTGACCGATCCCCCAGAACATCCTATCAGTTTCGGTACGCCGTGTGAATGTCCCAATCAAATCGGCTAAACGTGATTCTAGTGAACGATTACACAAATTAAAGGCACAACATGTTTCGCACGACAGATTCATTCGTTTTATTCATTCCGCTGCGGTTATTGTCGCGTGTACTCAGCTAAGATCGAAGTTCGACATTCGCCTCAGTGGTGTTTCGAGATATTCGGATAGTTTTGATAGTGTAGTATTCGTGTCTCAGAACGCCATATTCAAAGAAACGGTGATATATATGTTAGCGCCTATGCTGGACAGCCTCTTCCACAATGTGGTTTCATGGTACACGATTCGTTTCGACAATAATCAGCAGAGACCCGAGAGCAAGGGCACGCCGCGATAGCGGCGGTAAGACCAGTGATGGAGGAATGGCTGTAGAGGCGGTCTGGCACCCTCACCTACCGGATGTCGCAGGTACTCTCGAACAATGGGTGTTTCAGGAAGTACCTACATCGAATAGGCCGAGAAGAGACGCCCGGTTGTCATCACTGCGGATACTGCCCAGAGGACACGGCGCAGCACACGTTGGAGAAGTGTCCAACTTGGGCAGCGTAGCGCCGTGACCTTGTCGCGGTGGTCCATTGGGGTGACCTCTCGCTTCCGGCCGTGGTTCAGTCCATCGTCCGGAGCGAGAGCGCGTGGGATGCCGTCGCCTCCTTTTGCGAGGAAGTGATGCAAGCAAAGGAGGTGGCAGAGCGGGGACGGAGGGAGATCTCAGATCCCCGCCGCAGAAGACGCACCAGGCGTGGGCGCCGGGGTAGGGCGCTGAACGATCTCCGGCCACCATGAGGAGCGGTCTGCGAACAGAAACAGGCCTGAGATGGCGGCGCGCATTTTCCGCGCGCGTCTCTCTGAAGGATAGGTGCGGCCAACAAGGTCGCACAGAGAAGAGGCCCGTCAATGATTGATCGATACCTGCCGGGGGCGCGGTCTAATGCAGATAAAGCGCACACCTCACCCCCGGCTTAAGGTAAGAAGAAGGACACCGTGGGGTTTCAGCGCCCTTCCCAAGGCGGAGGAAGTCTAAGAGGATTTCCCCACGATAAGAAAAAAAAAAATACGTTTATTACAAATTGCATACTGATCAATTCACGGTGATTGATCAGTATGCAATTTGTTGATAACAATGAACACAACCTAATGTTCACTCCGATGGTTTGGACTATTTTAAGATCATGTACACTAATCATCATTTCGGCCGAATGAAGTCCACTGCTGGACAAAGGCCTTCCCCAAAGATCACCACAACGATCGATATGGGTGCGTTGTTGGCTCATTGAGGGGTTTTGCCATAATCGCCACGCTTGGCAGACGGGTTGGCGATCGCAGTTGAGTTGTTAATGAACTGGAAGGACGCTGCTGCCCATCCTCCGGCTAATCTCTTAGTCGACTTTGACGAAACCCACAGGAGGAGATGGGGTGGTGGTATTCTGAGCCGGCACCACACGGCAATATACACTAATAATTGACATACATAATTTACTGTGCCGGTCTGAACTGTTTGAGAGCAGGAAGCAGACTGCCTCGCTATCTTTAAATTATTCCGCACAACAATCCGTCCCGTGGACGACAGCGTGTTGCCAACTTCATAACTAGAGTAGCTACTACGAAACCAAATTAAATTATTTATGTCATAAAATTATAATTCGCATTTACCATCAGGTGGACTACCTGCTAGTGAGCGTAGAGCTAAGCCTCACAGAACTAAACTTGCCGACATAGCTGAAAAGATTAGTAAACTGAAGTGGCAATGGGCAGGGCACATTGCTTGTAGAACTGATGGCCGTTGGGGCACAAAGGTTCTCGAAAGGAGACCGCGCACCGGAAAACGCAGCGTGGGGACGACCTCTAACGAGGTAGACACTAGACAGACATCCTCGTGAATGTCGCTGGGAGTAGTTGAATAAGGGCGGCATGTAACCGCTCGTTGTGGAAATCTATGAGCGAAGCCTTTGTTCAGCAGTGGACGTCCTTTGGCTGATATGATGATTAAGCTTCACATAAGCAGGTGATATGTTTGAAGTAGCCTACGTAAGTCTCCACCTCGAATATTAATTCCAACCCTAAATATGCAGTGGTGACAAAGTTTCTAGGGTAAAAAGGGGAAGTTATAGCGATAAGTGTGACCCCGTCAAGTTTCCGGCCGCCGTCCTTGGCAGAATGCCAACCCGTTCTGTAAACACGAACGCTATGCAAATCTCCAACGTTGTACACATATGTGATATCCGGTATAGTTATGTAGAGTATGACTTGTAGACCGAATATTCACTATTCAGAAGATTGTTACTCTTAGGTTGCTCTTGTTTCGTGGTTACAGTTTACAAACCCGAGTCTCATTGGAGAAACCCCGCAGATTCGAAACCCGTAGGCCATACAGTTCCCATACATACATTTGTTCAGTTCAGAATGGAACTCGCGACCTGCAGCGAAGAAAACCAATCGGTATATCCACTGCGTCAACCGTGTCGGCATGATTATTTACATACATACACAGATCAGCCCGTAAACGTCCACTGCTGAACATGGGCCTCCCAATATCACTGCAATGAGCGGTCATTTCCCTGATCACCTCTGTTGTCAGGCAGATTGGTGACGCGGGAGGATGCTGCTACCTATCCTCTTGATATCAAACCTAAGTCGCCTTTTACGACACCCGTCGGTGTCGATTGGTGAAGAGGGGTGACTATTCTTTGCCGGGAACCACACGTAACATTTTTATTATAATAAGAGTAATTTAGCTCAGCGGTGTGGTGCCGGCTACGAATAGCACCGACCCATATCATCTCGTGGGTGTCGTAAAAGGCGTCTAAGGGATTAGCCCGAGTATGGGCAGCAGCATCCTTCGAGTACATTAACAACTCCACAGTGATCGCCAACTCTCAAAAACCACCTATGCGGACACAACACACTTTGACCGGTCGTAGTGGCGATCTATGGGGGAGCCCGGTGTTCAACAGTGGACTGTATTCGGCTGAAATGATGAAGTGAACTCAACATCTAAAATAGTTAATTTGTGGTTCCCATGGTTAATTATTTTATGATCCACGAAATAATGGTTCGATCCGATGATAATGAATTAATGATCCACAAAATCGAAGTTTAAAGTTTAAAAATAATAGATCTGCTGATAAATAAGACCTACTATTCAATAAATGAGTACTTGTCAGATAATAGGATATTTGATAACTTCGCTTTTGATAAAAACATATTGACATTTAGGTAAATGCTTTCTAGGTCCAATGTATTAAGAAATGTTTTTTTTTTGCCTTTGTTTCTTGTATGTGTTTGACATTAATTATGTAATATGGGCTTGAATCCCTTACATACAAATTTGCATGCCTAAATTGGTAGAACATAGTGAACTGCGCATACACACAACTATTTGCAATGTACCTTCACAATGTACCTACCTGTGTTCAGCAATAAACATTTTGATTGATTGATTTGATTGAAAAAAAAGTTAGTTCAACGTTTTATTTCTTACAGGCCTTTGAGGGTAAGTCAACAAATAAAGTGCGATTCGGAAAAGTCCGTCCTATGGAGAAGAGCCGGAAACAAAACTTCAAGAGCATTCGTGAAGTTTTGCGTAAAAAAAAGTGCTATTGTTTGAAAACAAAGTACATGACATAAAGAAATGAGACTTCTATGATAGATAAGATACGAGTACCATACTTTTACGACGGCACGGCTGGCGGTTGGATTCTTACACGGATCAAATATTTGTATGATCTACAAATAGTTGTTTCCGATTTGGGTGTTTGTGCATGTGAGATTTATGTCTGTAAACTGCGACACTGGAGATAGTGCGGGGCAACGTTTTTTATACAAAAACTAGCTGTGGCGCGCGGTTTCACCCGCCGTGTAATTTAAAAGAAATCGTTTTATTTATAAATAATTTGGAATACTTCGGTATAAATAGTTGACATGGGCATGCACAGTTTGGCTGTTCTCGGTAATGCTCGGATTTCGTCGGGCGGCCACCCTCGGCCCCCGACCCACCGCGTCGCGTCGCCCGCTCTCGCTATTACTTCGTTTTCACTTAGCGTTCCTTGCTATCTTTATTTTATTGTTGCTCGACTCCTTATGGTCGTAGCGTGAAGTTAAATAGCGTATAACCTTTCTAAAGAATAAGGCTATCAAAAACAAAAATATTTTTTCAAATCTGTCCGTTAATTCTAGAGATTAGCGCGTTCAAACAAATTCTTCAGCCTTATATATAACTTAGTATCGAAGTATTGATAAATCTATTACTACAATATTTTCATTTACTCGACTAGTATTAAGCAACTCCGGTTCGATTTGACGTTTATAAGTTAAACTCTACAAATAAATGAGTGACCAATCAATGACCCGAGTGTTCTGGACACTGCACTGCATTTTTAATAACCGCACAAGTTGATCGACCTAATCTGTAGGCACCTTTAGTCGCCTTCACATAATGCGTATATTATAATTATATATAACTTAGTATCGAAGTATTGATAAATCTAATACTACAATATTATCATTTACTCGACTAGTATTAAACAATAAAACTCTGGAATGCGCTTCCTCTTGATATAAAGAAAGCTCCAAATAAATTCGCGTTTAAACGTAAAGTGCGTCAATACTTCCTGAAATTGTTACAATCCTAATCAGTTTTGTCTTCGTCATTAGAGTTAATATTTATATCAGATATTTTTATGTATTCTATTTAACTATTTATAATTATGTAATATAATATAGTATCTATTTTTATGTAAGTATATGTATGTATTCTAATTTTTTATTCAGTCTTTTTTAACATTAGATATAGCTTTGCTTTTATACCTATTTCGAAGTTCTTTGTTTAACCCAAAGGTTGACTGGTAGAGAATGCCTCATGGCATTAAGTCCGCCTTATGTATACTCAATGTACATAAAAGTTTAAATAAATAAATAAATAATAAACAACTCCGGTTCGACTTGACGTTCATAAGTTAAACTCTACAAACAAATGAGTGACCAATCAATGACCCGAGTGTTCTGGACACTGCATTGCATTTTTACTAACCGCACAAGTTGATCGACCTAATCTGTAGGCACCTTTAGTCGCCTTCACATAATGCGTACATTATAATATAACATACGACCCGTGTTCAACTCGTGACTCAATTTAACGGACTTCATTTAAATAATTCGAACAAAAGTATCAAAATTAGAACATCTCTTTGATTAATATTTGACAGGCACTGACTGCCTGAACACCAACTGCCCCACCACCGGCGATTCCATTCGAATGTCACGGCGTCAAGGTTGAGTTGCGAGTTGTGGTTTCAAACAAATAGACTTATTTAATACTCATCACCACCACATGAGCCAAAACGTGTCCACTGCTGTACAAATGCATCCCCATAGATTTCCAGAATAGTGTCGTCATTTTGGGGGAAATTTGCCAGTGCCCACCACGGGTTAGTGAGCGCAGTGTGGTTACTGTTTCACAGAAGGGACGCTGCTGCCGATCCCTCTTGTTTAGAGGCCCTCAGTCGCCTTTTACGACATCCATGGGAGTAGATGGAGTGGTGCTATATTCTTAATCGGACACCACACAGATAATCTATACAAATAAATAAAATTGAAGTGTCTGTTTTATCATTTCGGCCGAATGAAGTCCACTGCTGGACATAGGCCTCCCTCAAAGATCACCACAACGACCGATATCGGTGTATTGTGTGCTCATTGGGGGTTTTGCCATAATCGCCTCGCTTGGCAGGCGGGTTGGCGATCGCAGTTGAGTTGTTAATGTACTCGAAAGACGCTGCTGCCCATCCTCCGGCTAATCCCTTAGTCGCCTTTTACGACACCCACGGGAGGAGATGGGGTAGTGGTATTCTGAGCCGGCACTACACGGCAAAGTGTCTGTTTGTAATGTCTAAATAACAGCTTTTTACTAAATGCATATGAAATTATATGCGGTACATATAACAAAAAAACAATTTCTATGTCAATGTCTGTCGGTCTGTTTGTTCCGGGTAAGCTCTGAAACGGCTGGACCGATTTTGATGGGACTTTCACTGGCAGATAGCTGATGTTATAAGGAATAACTTAGGCTACTTTTATATAAGAAAAATAATAAAACCCAATATACCTACCTATATGCTTAAGTAATCAAATATTCGATTTCTTTTATATTAAACAGCGGGTGAAACCGCGGGTCTCAGCTAGTTTAATATAAAACAGTAAAATATAATAGTAGTAATACAATTATAATTATTTGTCCGGGTTAGGGAAAGATCTCGCTGTTACAGCTTTTTTTTAGTTAGCAGTGTCACCAAATAACGTAACAGATCCATTAGCTTTCTTTATTCTGCGCTGATTCTACGAAAGTTCTTACTTTGTGCTATGCAAAATTTTCATTTCTCTACAATTTTTTTTTTTAAATATTACAACTAAAATGTTCACAGAGAAAAAAGTGTAGATGTAGAAAAATATCCTGCATATTGTCTTAAAGATGCTTTATATTTTTTTACTCCAATATTCCCAGGGGAACTAACCCAGATCTGAGAATGAACACACAAGAACAAAGAAAAATGTTGAACGTGACGGTGAAATATAAGAAATATGAGAAGATCGAATGAGGAAAACGAGGTGCTAAATGTATCACTACATGCATGCTGAAAAATATTTTTATTGTAATTTGACAGAGCCCTGATTCATAATATATTGTTGATCCATTCAAATCAAGGCCCTTATTCGCTACGCCATGTCAAATAATTCCAGGCACGGAGCGCGATATTTTGCGTGTTCGTTAATACACATGGCACAGCGAGTAAAGGCCTATGCTCATGATATGCTCAGCTCGTGGTCACATAGTTGGTGCAGTGGCTGATACCGTCGGCTGCTGTGCTGCGGGTCGTGGGTTCGATTCCCGCACGGAACAAATATTTGTATGATCTGCAGGTAGTTTCCGGGTCTGGGTGTATTGCATGTGGAATTCATGTCTGTAAACGCACCCACGATACAGGAGAAATCCTAGTGTGAGGTGTGGGAGTTGAGTGAGCTCGGTTAATATGATCAATTTTAAGAAAGCAGCAGAACGGAAGCAGTTGCCCACCAACATTTCTTTTTGCATTCGCTACTGCGGCTAGAAGAACTCAGTACACTCCAAAAACGACAGATTATAAAAGTATACAACATTATTACCTGTAGTTGTTGGTGCCATGACTAAGTAAATAAATTTAGGACCGCAAAGGAGGGTACTGCTGCCCATCTTCGCGACGTAGTGTCCCCTAGTAGACTTTTCCGACACTGCTGGTAGAGAAGGGAAGGAAAAATCTTTCCCGGGAACCTCACAAAGCAAGACAATATCGTTGATATCGCTGGGCTTCCTGCCTATGGTTCTCGGCGCTCCGATGACGATGATGATAATTAAAGAGAATTAATTCATACTGCCATGACGTATCGATGGCAAAAACAAATGGCTAACACGTCCCTTTAGTGTTTTAACCAAACTCAAGTATCGATGCATGTTTTCATTCGAAAAGTTTATACTGCTACACTACCTACTGCTACTCCATTACCAATCTAAACCACTCTTTAGAATAATTCTGTAGCTCTTACCATCTTGCTTCGTATTTAACAAGATTCCTATTGAAATGGAAATAAACCAGGTCACATCGACGCTGACGCGAGATATAAATGTACGGACGACAAAGTTACGCAAGTCAATAATGTAGTTTGCATTTGCAAACTATACATGAAGTTCATTGAAGGATCCCGTAACACGGTCTTCACTAGTAATTATTAGTTATACTTATTCAGGACAAGTTTGTACTCTAGGTATATGTCATCATCATCATAATTTCCGCTAAATAAAGCCCACTCCATCTCCTCCCGTGGATGTCGTAAAAGGCGACGAAGGGACTTTAAACCAGAGGGATGGGCAGTAGTATCCCTTCTGTCAAGCGGATTCCCCCTAAAATGACGACACACGGCATGCTACTGTTCGTCTTATGGGGGAGGCTTTAGTCCAGAAGTGGACTTTTTTGGTTGACATGATGATGGCAATGAAACTGCAGTTGTTAATTCCATTTCCAGAATAATCTAAAGTAATTGGACTAAATTGTATGACAACAAAGTTCAGATCTGCCTAATTCCAAATAAAAATAATCAAAATGATACAAATCTGCAAAAATACCGCAGACATTAAGAGCTTCAAATATCAGCAAGAAGACGTATAAAAAATAATAAATCAAAGGTACCATTTTTGAGTCAACCTCGCAAGTGGCGAGACTTATACGACACACACCTAATAATTTCCCCGGAACTTCTACAAAATGTCAATCCGACACCAGAATACGTACCTCGACCCACTTTGCACTATCGAATGCCTTTATTCAGAGCTTTTGAATTCCTAGAATATAGTCGTCCGGGATTTCCTTGGCAAGAATAATTTTGTGAATGCCTCTTATTCAAGCTAGAATTGGGATTAGAAACGTACCTTTGAATTTAAATTGCTGTAAAGTATTCTGGGAGGTTAGTTGATTGGCGAACAAGAAAATATTTTAATCAAAGCTAGGGATAATAGATATCCTAATGGATGGAGCTATTCATAATTTTCTTTCAGTCAAACCAAAAGAAATGTTAATTGTAAATCCGCCGTTAACCGGTTGTAAGTATAGTTAAGTTAGCAATGTAGTTACATTAATATTCATGGTTTGTGGAGGAAAATAAGTACCTTTCAAAAAGATGGTTAACTACACAAAAAGTGTATCCGTGTGTGTGTTTTAGTTAATATTCATAAACAATGACCCTCTTTCGTTGAGTTGAGTGAGTTGAGAGTACTCGCGGAAGACTCAATACTCAGTATTTACGTGTATGTACCATAGTTATCCGGGTAATGTGGTATATTGGAAAGTTTAGCCACTGTTCTGATCGGATCTCTCCATGTCTATGGGGAGAAGGGAATCAGTACATTTTATTCAATACCGAAAAAATGCAGACATGGCTATTTTTCTTTTTAAACGATGTTACTAATAAAGGTTTGTACTTAGTCATGGGTACAGTTTACAGACGTTAATCTCATCATATTATCATCATTATCTTATCAGTTGACAGATTCTCGGTCCTCTGCTCAACAAATACCTTCCCCGATTTCCACAACGACCGGTCACAATCTCCCAATCACGCAGACGCGAAACAACTATATTTAGGCCCGCGATCCGTAGAAGTAGAAAGCCAACAGCTTGGCTACAGCGCCAACCGAGCTGTAAGATTTCCGCTTAACTATGCGGTATCTAAGAAGGTGATCGGTACGGGCTATACCACAAAACTGGTTGTCATTCGTGTTATGAACTTCTTACTGCACACCGTGGCCACTTCTTAAAATGTCCTCTTCTGGATATTATGACTATTTCCGGATTTGACCGCTTCTTGTTACACCCACTTCTGGTAAGGTCTATTTCTGGATTTGTTCATTTCGTTTAATGACTATCTCAAAAATTTAAGAATTTAACAAAAAATAATAAAGTGCAGTGCCTTATACAAGTGCCTATAACTAGTTTTTTTTTCTATAATTTTATTATATCATGGTTGGCGTTTGACCACTGTCTCAACTGATGTTAAAAGACGATGCGGTCGAGTCGACGATTCACGCTTGCCTCGAGGTACCTACCTATTTACTCATACGTTCAAGACTCAAATATTATTACTAAAATACTATCGTGGCATGGAAATGGGTCAACAAGTCTAATGTACTACACGGTGTCTTGCCCGACATCCGACACGAACAGAAGAAGGGATGGGACGTGGCGATAAATTAATGTTCATTACGTAAGTACTACAAGGCGGCATAGATATAATTTGTATAGAAATGCAATAGTTCGACAGACATGCATGAGGTGATAACTACTGCGGTCTTTGGGGTGAAGCCCATAATCAATAGCAGACGCTTACTGCTGATATGATGAAGAAAAAGAAAAGAGTAAAATCAAAAGAAACCATTACATTACATTATTACATTTTCTTTACTAAATTCCTTTCATAAGAGATATAATAAGAGAAAGCAGTAACTCAACTGACTCTCACCCTCAAAGGCGCGAAAATGGGTTAGCAGGACTTATTAGACTGTGTTTGAAGACATCCAGTAAATACGAGCAGACTCAGGGCTGGGACTTGTCGATAAATGTTCATTACGTTAGTGTTCCATTAGACGATTAAAGCGGGGTATAGGTTAGAAAAAATCGATAATAGAGATGGATTGATAGAAACGTCGGAACGAAATGTAGAAACTTTAAGTATCGGAATGAATACAGATAATTATACGTGTTATATACCTACTTAACGCGATGGAATAAAAATAGATTCCAATTAATTAGGAAACGGCATAGCGTTCACATTTTGAATAGATCGTATTTTTTTTAAATAGGTTATGGAACGAGAGTGTGTTTTTCTGTGAACATCATGTCTAGTACGTTAGGTATAAAGAGTTACACCGTCTGCTACCCAATCTTGGGGGACCGAGTGAAGAAATTCGCCTTCTCTACAGGGGGTCGTGCGGTCCGTGGCCATCTACGGGGGGCCTGTATGGTCATCCCGGCTGTCAGGCGTCCATCACTGCAGAAACAAAAATCATGGTCTGCAGCGCTGAGTGTACGGATGGCACGGGGATACCGAACAGGGCCCTACGAGGCGGCGACTCTCCTGGCGCGCTTTCTGCCTTTCGACATCCTGACGGCGACGGATGCGTGGATATACGATGAGACACTTCCCTCCTGACTTGGGTCAATACCTACCACAAAAACACAATATATGTTCAGCAAAATCTTACGGATTTACAGTAGTACAAAATTTTCCGAAATATCGAAAAATCTCTACCTTGACACAGATTTTTAAGCATCTCGTAATGAAAAATTCCTTTTCTAGTTTTTTATTTACCTCAAATTATTTGTGAATAATTACTTTACTCATTGATAAGTCTTTATTCTATCAAAAACTAAAATGTTTTCAAGAAATACAATTTTTATTTAAATTTTCACAGTACAATTTTCTTATCGAAAATTTTGTACTACTGTAAATCCGTAAGATTTTGCTGAACATATATTGTTTTTTTGGTAGGTATTGACCCAAGATCTCACTCATGCAGTATGTCGTGCTATTTACTGGACACCCTGTATATACTTGTAAACCTAAATGACCTTTGCACGAACACGTCAGATTCCAGAAAAATCACTTGCCTGACATATAATTAGGTGAAATTGCATCATAATTAATGGTTCCACCTCTCTTAGCTTAGGGCGTGGATGACTAAATATAGGGCCACACCTAGGCTTTTATGGGCTGTTTAAGTAATTACATATCGATTATGGTAATTTTATCGAGTTGCCATGCAGTAAGAAAGGAGTGCTAGGGAATTAATAACTTACCGTCGGCCAGGGAAAACCTAATCGTTCCGGTATATTCGAAGCAAATTGGCTGTGCCCGTGACTGACAGACATATAGACAGCCAGGCACACAAGTTATACTATAAAAGTACCGCCGTTTTTTTCATTCGAACGTAAAAATCATCGGTTATCTATCCTGGATTGTAGTTCTTCATCATCATAATCATATCAACCGAAGGACGTCTACTGCTGAACAAAGCCGTCCCCCGTACGGGGGAATTTTCCAGTGTTCACCACGCTTGGCTGCTTGTTGAACTGAAGGAACGCTGTTACAATCCCTTGGATTTAGAATCCCTTGGTCGCCTTTTACAACATCCTTGGAAAGAGATGGAGTGGTTCTATATTCTAAATCTGGGAACCAAACTTCTTCTAGTTCTTCATCTATACAAATAAATAAAATTGAAGTGTCTGTTTGTAATGTCAAAATAACAGCTTTTTACTAAATGCATATGAAAGTATATACGGATATAACAAGAAATCAAATTTGAATTTTATTGTCTGTCTGTCTGTTTGTTACGGGTAATCTCTGAAACAGCTGGGCCGATTTAGACGGGACTTTCACTGGCAGATAGCTGATGTTATAAGGAATAACTTAGGCTAACTTATTTTGAAAAAATAATTAGGGTCATGCGCAAAACAAAAAACCCTAAATCTAATGTATATATTCTATGTCAAGTGTCTATGTCCAAGTACTCTAAATTTCTTTTAAATAAAACGCGGGTCCATGGGTGGAGAGGGGTGGTCTAGTATTTTCCGGAAACCACACAAACATGCCGCAGCGACGTTGTGTAGTGTTTATTACTACATTTTAGCGCGTCAATGGGATATAAGGGCAAGTTTGTCGAAAGCAAATCTTGAAGTCCGGAATACAATTTGCAGGTCTGGCAAAGTGTGATTGGGTTATTTTGATAGGAAACTCTATCTCCACGCGGTGCCGGCATAGAATAACACCTCAGCACAGCTTCATCCTATGGTTACAGCACATGGTTAGCCTCCTATGGTTAGCGTAAAAGGCGTCTATAGGATCAGCTCATAAGCGAAGCGTTGAGGTGGGTGTTACTGTCAGTTTACGCACACCGAGTGATTCTCCAACTTAAAATGTCACTTTTTTTATTCTTTATTGCTTTTATAAGTGAATATAAATAGACAAATGTTGAGAAAAACCACTATTTTTAACACTCATGATATTTTTAAATCTCTTTTTATTATTTCATCATTTCGGCCGAATGAAATCCACTGCTGGACACAGGCCTCCCCCAAAGTACACCACAACGACCGATATGGGTGTGTTGGGGCTCGTTGGGGGGTTTTGCCATAATCGCCACGCTTGGCAGACGGGTTGGCGATCGCAGTTGTGTTGTTAATGTACTCGAAGGACGCTGCTGCCCATCCTCTGATTAATCCCTTAGTCGACTTTTACGACACCCACAGGAGGAGATGGGGTGGTGGTATTCTGAGCCTGAATTATTTAAACTAATTAAAAAATTGTTTAAAAAAGTTCTGTCTTGGACGTCCGTGTATGTGCGGATCCCGTATCTTGTGGTCACGATAACGAGCGAAATACTTCACTTATCGAGTTGGTTTTTTTTTATAGGCTTCAGTATTTTTTGAGGAATAGAAGCCTATTACTTTTCACGGTATAGTTCGATGTAGTTTCATTATTATTTAATAAATTAAAGATTATGAGGCGTGCACTTTTGGATTTTCCAACTATTTACAACTCAACTGTGTTATTTTGATAGGATACTCTTTCTCCGTGTGATGCCGGCTAAGGATGGAATTTAAGCACAGTCAGTGCATGGCGTAAAAGGAGTCTATGGGATTATCTTAAGGATCAACAAAAGCGTCCTTAAAGTATATTTACAACTCAACTGTGATCGTCAACTCATCTGCCAAGCGTGGCGATTACGGCAAAACCCTCTAATAAGCATACGAGACAAACCCAGACCGGTCGTAGTGGCGACCTTCGGGGAAGACCTATGTCTGACAGTGAACGTCTTTCGGCTGAAACGATGATGATGATGTTAAGAAAGTGAATTATTAGTCTCTGGCTACGTTAGTTCCAAATATCTAAATACCCTAGCCAGCACCCGGCAGGCCACGACTCTCCGCTCCGCACACGTGGTAGGTACTTTGGATTAGGATCAAAGTAACTTTTCGAACTATTATACTCTATACTGGATTCCGGGAAGATCCCAGTGAATCTCTCGCCGCTAGTGGCCACTATGCATTCAATCAAAAGATGCCTTTCGATTCAAACCAGGCAACCAAAATTGTTTTTATTTTTAGTTCACTAGGAATTTTCTTATATCGTGGGTACAGATTACATACATAAATCTCACATGCAAACACAGCCAGACCCAAAACAACTACCTATCTGTAGATCATACAAATATTTGTTCCGTGCGGAGATCGAACCCACGACATGTAATGCAGAAAGCTAATTGCTTAGCCACTGCGCCAACCGTGCCGTCATTAGTTATTATACAGTTGTTAAGAATAGAATAGGAACAAACATTTGCTAGAAACATGATAACAGGGATGTTACATTAATTGGTATAGAGCAGCACGTCTCAACGTACAATAAGCATGCAAAACTTCATCATTTCGGCCGAATGAAGTCCACTGCTGGACACAGGCCTCCCACAAAGATGTCCACAACGACCGATATGGATGTGTTGTGGGCTCATTGGGGGGTTTTGCCATAATCGCCACGCTTGGCAGACGGGTTGGCGATCGCAGTTGAGTTGGTAATGTACTCGAAGGACGCTGCTGCCCATCCTCCGGCTAATCCCTTAGTCGACTTTTACGACACCCATGGGAGGACATGGGGTGGTGGCATTCTGAGCCGGCACCACACGGCAAAACTTACAGATCAAGTATTATTACTGTACCTCATATGGAATTTAAACATAGCCAGTAAAATATGTATAAACTTGCTGTGCGGTGCCGGCTCAGAATACCACCACCCCATCTCCTCCCATGGGTGTCGTAAAAGTCGACTAAGGGATTAGCCGGAGGATGGGCAGCAGCATCCTTCGAGTACATTAACAACTCAACTGCGATCGCCAACCCGTCTGCCAAGCGTGGCTATTATGGCGAAACCCCCCAATGAGCCCACAACACACCCATATCGGTCGTTATGGTGATCTTTGAGGGAGGCCTGTGTCCTACAGTGGACTTAATTCGGCCGAAATGAATGATGAATAAAATATAAATTGAATGCACTATAGTAGGTATTATTTATGATTATATTGAATAAATCAGATGGACATACATAAGCATGCAAAGTTACCACGGAACGTATGTAAAAAAAAAAAATATGTGGTGTCGTGGGACACCAGGTAGGAACGAAGTTCCTTCGGCTAATGTAGAATCGACACTTATACACTACTCGCTTGTGTATGCGACTGTCGCGCCTGCGCACGTCTCATTTAACGGTTTTATTCCACGCACTTTTTTCCACGGATTTTTTCTTACGGTTTTACTATCACATTTTGTTCAGTTCGGTCGCGCAGCAAAATCCCTATCCCCTCCAAGCCTGCCGTAAGGAACTTCGTTCCAAAACTTCGTTCCAATATGATATTTTAAAAAAAATGAGAACTCTTTTATTGTTAAAAAATAATATTTGAAACCAATCCCATAATATTATCGATATATGTATATATAGCCCACGTAGGAAGATGCAGTGGGTAGTGGAATCTAGTTTCTCTAACAAAAGCGCATGCTCTTGTGTGGGAAGATATTATTTACTGAAAAAGCTAGATATACATGAACTAAGAAAGTTTTAAATTTTTGGAATTGTGTTCGACAGCGTTGGGAAAACTTCCAAGTACATACATACATAATCAGCTCATTATTGTCCCACTGTTGGGCAAGGGCCTTTTCTCAAGATGAGAAGGGTTATGCTTTAGTGCACCACGCCGCTTGCCTAGTGCGGGTAGGCAGACTACACACACCATCCAGAACATTCTTAGAGCCCCCGGGTGTGCAGGTTTCCTTATGACGTTTTCTTTCACTGTTAATGCAATACCAAATACCAATACCATACTTTATCATTATTAGAATTTATAAAGCAAGATTTATAGCCAATATGATGATCTAACTTGATTAGTTATAAGTTTAGAGCTTCCTCTGCCCACACCAAAACTGAATATAAGCGTCTAAGCATGATAGTTCAAGTAGGTTTAATCTTGTTAATTAAGAGCGGATATTCGAAGCTACTCGATCAAATTAACTGAACGCTTCTGAATGGAAATGTATTCGACACTGAAACACAAGGACCCCAGTACATTTGCTTAAAGGAATATGGTTGAAGTTTCGTTTGAAACTAAAACTAAGCCTATTTAGTTCGCGAAAACATTTTGAACCTTGAAGTTTGTTTCAAAGGGATCCAACTGGTTTCGAATCGGAATTTCAATATCTTCGTCTGGAAGATATTTGAGACTGATAAGTAATCTATTTTAGAAATGTGGTCTTCGGCTATAAACAGATGAAAACAGTTGAGCCCTTTATATAGAACTATTACGGGTATTAGTATGAGCTCTATATTAAGTAACTATAGTATATGCCGGGGGTGCGGTGTAATGTTGAAAAAGCGAATACCTCACTCCCGGTTAGAGCTGAGTGGAAGGGACACCGCGTGGTTTTAGCCGATAAGAGTCCTGCATGCCCCTCCGAAGGGGAAGGAAGTCCATGAGGATTGCCCGACGACATAAAAAGGTGAGTACCATTACAGTCCTACCTATTTCACCAACCATAAAAATTATAGATGTAGTACGATTAAGCGATTGGCTTGCTCCGCAGTGTGTCACGGGTTGGAAACCGGCACGGAACACATATTTGTATGATCTATGGATACTTGTTTCGGGTCTGGGTGTTTGTGCACCACGACATAGGAGAAAACATAGTGTGGGGCAATTATATAAAAGAAAAACGAAAAATAAAGTGTACAAGTACGTTGAACGTATTCTAATGAAGTTTGGCATAGAGGTAGATTATGTCGTGCTACAGGACACAGGTTTTCAAATTCTCTTAAGAATAACGCGAACAAAGTCACGGGTTACTAGTTAGTATATAAGATGAAAACCAATTAATGTACAAGATAGAAGTAAAGAAGTGTCATTGTATGACAAACACGACAGACAGCAATCGTTTATATTTTTTTCCTCATTACCTACTCAAAATGTCTTTAATACATTCCAGTTCTAAAAACAGACTGAGTAATGAATTTCCCAATGAATAAATTAAAAGCCAATGTTTGTCGACTTTTTATCGATCAATGTTTTACCGGGAAATGTAATTATTTATTTGTTACCTTTCTTTGAAAACAGCTTTGATACTATTTCATTATTTTATATGAAATTGGTCGGAAAAAAGACGTAAGACTGCTTGAGGAAGTCGGAAAATCGATTGTCGTGGGTCAATTCGGGAGGCCTATTCATCATCATCATATCAGCCACAGGACGTCAACTGTTGAACACACACACAGGACGTTCAGTCCAGCGTCCGGAGCGAGAGCGCGTGGAATGACGTCGCCTCCTTTTGCGAGGACGTGATGCAGGCAAAAGAGAGCGGGGACGGGAGGAGACCAACTCTAATCCCCGCCGCAGTAAACGCACCGGGCGCAGGAGGGCGCTGAACGATTCCCGGCCACCATGAGGAGCGGCCTGCGGGCGACGAACCAAGGGTAGTCCGTCCGCCCGAACAGAATCAGGCCCGAGACGGCGGCGTGTGTGTTCTGCGCGCCTCTCTAAAGACAGGTGCGGCCAACCAGGCCGCACAGAGATGGGGCCCGTCTATCAGTGACGTGCCGATACCTGCCGGGGGCGCGGTCTAATGCAGACAAAGCGTGCACCTCACCCCCAGCTAGAGGTAAAAGGAAGGACATCGAGGGGTTTTAGCCGGTAAATCTTGCATGCCCCTCCGCTCTCCCGAAGGTGGAGGAAGACCAGGAGGGATTTCCGCACGGTAAAAAAGATTATATTTCCTTTTTAAATAATATCATTCAATAATACATATAAATACAAATACAAGCAAGCATTTTATTTACGTCATGATAAGTGACTGTGAACATATGTGATATCGGCAATGCTGTGATGATGATAGCTGCTGTAATTACCGAGATAACATCTTTATTTTGTGTGTACGACGGTGGTATTAGCAAACATATCTTCTGTATATGTACCCTGTGGATAATACTCTTGGGTTTCAGTGTTGAACCGGATACTAATTATTATCTCCAACCAATCCATTACAGATTAAATTAAATTGACAGCAGTATTACTGCTGATAGCAATAACGTAATGGGTTTAAATATAGCCATTGTAGGTACTGCAGTGCAATAACCTAAGCTCAAATACTTATCCATACATCCTTAACTACAGAATCGAAATAACATTGAAAAACCAATTTGGTATTGAAGGGTCCCTGTGCGCTGTGCTAGGCGCACACGAAAGCGTGTGACCGCATGCGCGCCACCGTCTTCTCGTGGGTGGCTCGGTGTGGGCACGGAGATTCCTCAATCTACGCACCCGTAAAGCCAGAGGCCCCGCCGCCTATAGTGACGGCAGGGGTTTCAGGCGTATGGGAATTAGGCACCAGGGCGGTAGTAACCCCGGCGCCGTCTCCTTCTTCGAGCAGGATCGGCTTTCTCCCGGTCCCGCTCTGCGGTCTCCTTCTGGAGCATGTCGCTCTCACAGAACCAATCCATTCAGGAGACCACTGCATTCTAGTTTTCGTGCTTTGGCAACATAGGTAACACTACCTCCAGCAGAGACAGATCTTGCCCGAATCGATCGACCAGGATTCGCCGCTCGGCACACCACGCAGGTCTTTGGAAATAAACCTAGTGTAGAAATATTCTAAATTATGCATAAGTAGAACAAAAATGTATGTTCGAACAAACCCGCGACTCGTTTACCACTGTGGACTGGGTATGAAAAAGCATAAAAATACAGGATTTTTGCTTCAATGTTCCAGCAAGACCATTTCAGTTCGTAGTACATTGCTGAACAAACATCCAAATGGATCGCTACAGTGAACAGCCGTGGAAACACAACCATGACCATAAACATCAAGCTTGAGCTTAGTGGTCACACTAACGTGGTACTACACAAGAAGATGGGGCTTCCATCTCTTTGGCATAACCCCTGATCACTAACGACCCCCATGGGATCATTATAGATGGCCTATTTATTCGTAGGTTATACGGTAACTTTTACCATGGACACTAGGATTTCTCCAGAGTCGCAGAAGACACTTAGTAGAAAAATATCCATGCCTTAACATGACTATAACCCTGACCTTAAACAACTACCTTTTTTATCGCCCGGTTAAATTCCATCATGGACTTCCTCCGCCCCGGGTAGGGCGGAGGGGTATGCCGAACTCTTACCGGATCAAAATCACCAGTGGTCATCTTCGGCGCCTAAGGGGGGACTCCAGGATCTCGAGAACAATCGCACTGGAGCTCCCCGTTGGACAGTTAAGAGCAGACATAAATTTCACATGAACAAACACCTCAAATAACTGTCTTTAGAACATATGAACATATGAACATAAGTGTGTGGAATTAATGTCTGTAAACGCACCCACGACACAGGAGAAAACCCACTGTGAGGCACAGCTTAAAAAAATGCAAGCAAAGAGCATGTCGAGCGTGGTGCTTGTCAGTTACTCACACATTACTTGCTGTCGATAAGCTTCCATCCACCTCTATTGCAAAATGTCACGTACATCATAATATTATCGACATGACATGTACGAACTTCTGGATAGTGTCAGAGCTGTCAGAGAATCATAACACTCACAATGAACCAGTTTTATCATGAAATAGACAAATCGAATCTCTACACAACACGAGGAACAGCTCACGCCCACTTGGAAGTAAAATTAGATGTAAGTAGGTAATACTGTAATAAAAAGCTTACTGTAATAATTAGCTTGCAGATATTATGCTGTCCGACTATCTATACTCAAAGAAGCCAAACAAAGTTACTTACGCTATAGCCTCCAACTGTATCTCATAATTTCCGGACTACGTTGACATGTATTTTCTGCTGCCAAGCAGTGTTTAAACTTTAGATACTACTATTGTCTCGAAGTGCGGAAGTGTGAGTGCGAAGACTACTTCTGGGTAGCCTTATAATACTTATAGGCAGACGAGACGCTTAACGTGACGTGTGGCGCCGGCTACGACGACCACCACCCCATCTCATCCCGTGGGTGTCGTATAAGGCGACTATGGGATTAGCCGGAGGATGGGCAGCAGCGTCTTTCAACTACATTTATAACTCAACTGCGACCGCCAACCCGTTTGCCAAGTGTGGCGATTATGGCAAAACCCCCCAATGAGCGCACAATACAAACCCATACAGGCCGTTGTGGCAATCTTAGGGGGAGGCTACTGTCTAGCACGACGTTTTTCGGCTGAGTGATGGGACACTTAACACCAGGCGAATGACATGCTCGTATTGTCAACAGGATGTATAAAAAATGCAAAATACTTCGATGACGTAATCGCCTTCCTAATCGCAATTTCAACAACGGCACAACTGCCTCATCATTTCGCATCCCACCCACCAGATTGGAGCCACCAGGGCCTCCTTTGTAGTCCGAAAAAGGCTATAGCAGCTTACAATTCTAACAACTTCAACCGATAGCAGAAATATTATTCATCACGTGTCTTAAAAGTAAACATTTGCTACTTTCCTCGAAAAAAAAAAAAACAATTTTCATTTTACTGGTGGTAGATCTCTTATTACAGATTCCGGCTAGGTGGATACAACCGCAGTGCCAGTTACTATAGCGCGAAGAAATCGTAAAAATAAAAAATGCCATACACCACATCAACATATTAGGTACTGTGACTGAATAGAAATCTTGATCATCATTTCGGCCGAATGAAGTCTACTGCTGGACACAGGCCTCCCCCAAAGATCACCACAGCGACCGATATGGCTGTGCTATGGGCTCAATGGGGTGTTTTGCCATAATCGCCACGCTTGGCAGACGGGTTGGCGATCGCAGTTGAGTTGTTAATGTATTCGAAGGACGAATCTTGATAGTGTTTGAGTATATAATGGATGTAATAATATTATGTGAATGAGTAGTTTTTGGTAATGGTGCTGTTATACTGTACTGTCACTTGTAAACGACTGATTCTTCGGAAAATCTTTCAATCAGATCATTTACCGCACCTCGAAGGTATCGATGCAGACGTTAAAATTATAATGAGCTATTTATTACTACCCGAACTGTGGTACTGCCATGGAAGATGCTAGGCAGTTGCTAAGATAGTAATGTCTTAGGTGTTCGCGATTATTACTCATTATAATAAAACACTTTTAAACGGATTACATCGCGTATATTACAGCTTTCTGACGTTTCGAACACTTTGCAGGGTCAGTGGTCGCAAGATGACTAAGGTGACAGGCGTCGTTACAGATTTAAAAAAGTTATTTTATTTTATCTACCGTACATCTGATATCTGATCCGATACACCTGACGTTTCGAACACTTCGCAGGGTTTGAAACGTCAGTCATATATAGGGTCTTACTTTAATAATGGAAAATATTTTAGGAGGTAAATGTATAGGTTGCAATGATGCGTTTTAGCAATAAAAATAAACATAACATCCACCTTTATTTTATAAAATAATACTGAGTCAGTAATGCTTTCGCTAGTCGGGTCTTTGAATATGAATGAAATTATTATCGGTAAAACCGATACTTGATATTTGAAATGAACTCTATACCATTCATACAGCCTAGGCTTAAAATATTCTCCATTATTAAAGTAAGAACCTATATATATTTTATTTTTATTTTTATCATTTATTCTGATGATAAGATTGATCAAAACGCTGCTAACTTACGAGTCAGTTTAAAAGCACCCTCACGCCTTACTCCTTCGTGGCTAATGCAATAAGGTTATCCGGTAGCGATAACAAAGCAAAAGGTGGGAAAACAAAACACATTAGTAGGTACACGAATGCGTTAACGCGACCTGAATTTTAACTGATTGTCGCAATAGACCATTAAATGGGGGAACTTTAGTCCGTCCAATAAATGCGGAAGCACGTCGTTCAGTATCCCTCATAGTGCGCACACCGGGAATTTCTACGGTTCTGCTGATAGTGCTATAGGGAAACACTATTTTTCTAATATGAAATAGATAAAAGCTATGATGATATGATGATATGATAGAGTGGTGAGGAATGAATTGTGGTCAGCATTGTCCGTGAACGGTGTGAGCAGTAATCTCATACGAGCACTGCAATCTCTTTATAGGGATTCTAGTGCTTGTGTAAGGATAAACGGGGCGTACACTGAATGGTTTAGTATCGAAAAGGGTGTTAGACAGGGATGTGTAGCGTCACCGTGGCTGTTTAATCTGTTCATGAACAATTGCTTGACAGATTTAAAAGAGAATGAAAGTGGGTTGAGAATGAATGAGTTACTCGTCAAATGTTTTCTCTATGCTGATGACCAAGTATTACTTGCGTCCTCGGCAGAGGAGTTGCAGGAGATGGTAACTGCTATGAGTGGAGCTCTTGTTAGAAAGGGAATGAAGATAAATGTAAAGAAGACGAAAGTGATGGTGTTTGAAAGAGATGAGGCAGTGACAGACTGCAATATCGTGATTGGAGATGAACAAATTGAACAGGTGAATGAGTTTGTGTATCTGGGTTCAAAGTTTACAAGAGATGGAAAGTGTGAGAGTGATATTGAAAGAAGAGTGAATGCAGGAAACATGGTGAATGGAGCTTTGCACTCCTTTATGAACAGTCGGAAGGTGTCTAACAAGGCTCGTTTGGCTGTGCATGAGGGGGTGTTGGTTCCGACACTCATGTACGGAAGTGAAAGTTGGGTATGGCAGAAGAAACATGAAAGCAGAATAAATGCAGTTGAGATGAGAGCGTTAAGAAGTATGATAGGAGTTAAACTGAGTGACAGGATAAGGAATAGTGAGATAAGAAAACGTTGTGGTCTGAAAGAAGATGTAGTGACAAAAATTGAGAAAGGTATGCTGAGATGGTTTGGCCATGTTGAAAGAATGAATGAAGAACGATTGACGAAAAAAGTGTATAAGGCGAGTGTGAATGAAAGTGCTGGAAGGGGTAGACCTAGGCGGACGTTTCAAGACCAAATCAGGGACGTCTTGGAAAAAGGCCAGGTCAAGAGTACCCTAAACCGAAGAGCATGTATGAAGGGAATAATGAAAGTGGACGAAGCGAAACAAGTATGTAAGGATCGTAGCAAGTGGAAAGAAGTGGTCTCTGCCTACCCCTACGGGAGAGAGGCGTGATTATATGTATGTATAAAAGCTTTTTAGAATGATTAAAGTTTATAATAAAACACTTTTAAACGGATTCTATCGCGTATGTTTTAGATTTTTGTTTTTCCTGACGTTTCGAATACTTTGCAGCATTTTAAAATATACGCGATAGACTCCGTTTAAAAGTGTTTTATTTATAATGTGTAATAACCGCGAAAACCTATAGTTTATTTTAACGAAATTTTGAATGAAATCCATCCACCCATCTTATCCCTTGGGTGTCGTAAAAGGCGACTATGGGATTAGCCAGAGGATGGGCAGCAGCTTCTTTCGAGTACATTAACAACTCAACTGCGATCGCCAACCCGCCTGCCAAGCGTGGCGATTATGGCAAAACTGAATGAGCCCCCAATGAGCACACAACACACCCATATCGGTCGATGTAGTGAGATCGTTGGGGGAGGCCTGTGGACTTAGTTGGCCGAAATGATGAATGCAATATCTTAATAATAAATGATATGATTATGATGCCATATTATCCGTGTGGTGTCAGGTTTAAGAGTATAGCACCACTCTACCTCCTCCCGTGGATGTCGTCAAAGGGTTCAAGGAACTCTTAACCAGAGGGATGGGGAGCAGCTTATTGTGTGGAACAGTAGCCACACTGCGCTCACCAACCCGCCTGCCTGGCAAATTCGCCCAAAATGATGACAAATTATGAAATTCTATGGCGGGGCTTTGTTTAGCAGTGGACGTACTGTGGCTGATACGATGATGATGATGATGACGATGAGCACATGCGGCGCGGTTGACTATATTGAAATAAATTACGAATATTGACGACTCTGCCGACATGGTTCGCGAGTGTTTTCCAATGCACAATCGCGGACTTTGGTGGTAGTAGAATTCTTAAACAATATCAATTGTACGACTTCTATACTCTAGCCACGCCTATATCTATATAACCCGTCTTTTATCTCCAAAATAATGGCACCGATTCTCTTTGATATTCGTGACATCGTCATTAGACGTGTTCCTAACGGCTATATATTAATAACTCGTTGTAACGATGCGTGATTTAAAAATCACCTATTACTTTTTACGTTTTAATATATTAGTACGATTCTCTATTACACAGGTTTATATCCCCTGTAAAGGGGAACCCGGTCTTTAGATAGGCTTACGCGGGGACATGGGTCCAACACGCAGAGGCCCTTTAGAGAATTTTAATCTAAAATGTAATGGGACACTAACCGGGGCTCTCCATGGCTGCACTATAAAATGCAGTCTCGGATTGTCCCCGGAGGTATAAAACTATTGTATGAAATGGAAACTACAAGTATAAGGTCTATTGCAATGGGTGCTAAATGGATTTAATACTAAGAAAAACGGAAAAAACGGCGTCTGCCTTGTAACCTTTAATGTGAAATTCTGTCGAGCGCCGCGGTTTTGATACCGTCGCGGTCCACAACAGAGAAATAGTTCCATATTTGCTCTCTTCGAGACATTTTGATTTAATATAAGTCTTATTTACGTAAATAACAACATTAACATGTTAAAACACTAAACTAAAATACTTATATTTAAATTTTCACAATACCAACTTAATAACTTCAAAGTTAATAACTAAATAACATCAACATTTCAAAAATATCACGTAATATAGCTTGCATTCTCCCCTAAAATATGACTTATGACGTCAAGCGAGTCGTCCGCACTGATTTTGTTCAAATATAATCGTAGATCAAAACGACTGTCGAATAAAAATAATTATATTAGGTCCTCGTATTATTTATTAGTTTTGACTAAATATTGGAATCTAGCACTTATAACTCTGCAGTGAAAGCATAATTTTGTGTGGCATAAAATTACGTCCGATATATATTAGTTTCGACTAAATATTGATAGGAATCTAGCTCTTATAGTGAAAGCACAATTTTGCATGTGGCACCTTATAAAATATGGGACGACGGGGAAGCTGTGGTCGTTTAATAGTAAAAAGAATAGGGCAGCATAAATAACCGTTACCTGGTTTAAAAAATAATAGGTGATATGATTATTTTAAAATAATAGATTATTTATTCAGTTACCTAATATGTCGAACACTCCTAATCGTCATACGGGCCTATCAGAATATATGAGCGCTGGAGCATATTGCTTGCTGTAGCACTTGCTGAGATGCTACCAGTTTTGGCCTCATGCATTCACAATTATTACACGTCAATGTGTGAGTGAAGGAGGACTCAAAATAAACCAATTTTTTCATTAAAATAATACCTCGAACAAAGCGCTTATACTCACCAGGGACAATACAATACGCCTGCGGAAGCAAAATCATGAATTACCTGAAACAAAAACATAAGCATGAAAATTTTCATAGCGGGCCGGATGGGAAAATTGTATGTACACTCATAATTTTATCCATTCAAGGGATTTCCCCTAAGACTCCGCGGGAGCTTAGGAAAATACAATTACATTGTGTTTTTATTTCTTTATTTATACTGCCATTGCCACTGCTGTTTTGCATTGCCACATTTTCTTGCGAGCCATTATTTCAAATTGACGCCTTGTTCAAAAAACATCAAATACCGTTATTCTTCCATACGGGCATCAAAAACGCAATAAATAACCTTGTCTTCTTAATAACATACTGGTATTTTTAGCTCAGCCACACCTTAGATTTCGACTAGCGAATGCATAAATAAAATGTTAGCTGCAATAAGTCTTCACTGCTTATTATTAATCGCCAAGCTTGTATTCCTGTTTTGATGTTATACCGAAACTGAATATTTTCTTATTTTACTTGAAATTTTAGTAGTTTCTCCGCGCACCGGAACACACGGCGTGGGATGGCCTCAAACGTGATGGAAATACAACCTGGAAAGGTCGCTGAGAGTTGTTGGATGCGAGCGGCATGTGCCCGGTCGTTGTTGGAATCTATGGGTGAGTCCTTCATTCAGTTGTACACGTCCTTTGGTTGATATGATGATGATCATTCTATCCTCATCCTATCAGCCATTTATACGTCCACTGCTGAACATAGGCCTCTCCCATAGATTTCCACAATAGTGTCGTAATTTTGCGGGGTATTTACCAGTACTCACCCCGCTTGGCAGGCGGGTTATTGAGTGCAGTATGGCTACTGTTCCACAGAAGGGAAGCTGCTGCCCATCCCTGTGGTTTAGTTTCCCTTAGTCGCCTTTTACGACATCTACGGAAGGTGATAGAGTGGTGCTATATTTTTAATCCGGACACCACACGGAATGATGATGAATAATGATGGTGATAAGTACCATCTAAGTTTATTTTTTGTAATATTATTAATAAGACGCAAATGAAAGCTACGCGCCGCTTTATCATTTTAGCCAAATAAATCCACTGCTGAACACAACTTCCCCCATATCCTGACAACGGCTTTTGTGTTCGAGGTCGCGGTACAGTCGACCGATGCGCTCTGGGTCACGGGTTCGATTCCCGCAAGGAACAAATATTTGTATGATCTGCAGTTAGTTGGTCTGGGTGTATTGTGTGTGGAATTTGTGTCTACAGCCGCACCCACGACGCAGGAGAAACAATAGTGTGTAAGTAAGACTGTTCTTGTGTATCGTGGGTTCACAAATTCCATATGTATCAGCACTCAGTCCTAGATCAACTATCTGTATACAATACAATACTTCTTATGGTACACCAGATATAACGAAATACGATCCAATACAGAAAATTGCTTGTATAAAGGGCATTCAGGGCCCTTTGTACAAGCAATTTTCTCGCACTCAGCGATTTCTGCTCGACAACTTTGGAATGGACAGATTTGCAATAGAAAAATATTGCAGTGATTTATGTTACACAAAAATTATAAGTAAAAATATACATTTCAATTAATAAATTGGTCCGTGAAGAGATAATACCCGCAACCGTTAGCACAAAAATCTAATCGCTTAAGCTACTGTGTCAACCGTGCCGTGCATCGCTGAACAGTCAAAAGAATATGCATATATTATCCCTACGCCTGTTTTGCAGTAATGCAATATTCCAATGAGACCGAGTCCTCGTGACCTTGCGAGCGAAAGTTCACAATAAAGCCGTTGGGCTACTAACACTAATAGTCAAGACGTTTACTTAACGCATGTCGCTCATACTTAGTATACACTGTTGATAGCTTGTAGCGAACGCATTACTCGTATCAGTGTCAGTTTTAACAAAGGTAATTTGAAGATTTAATCGTTAGTCTCGTTCCAAAACTCTAATTAAATTTAAGTTAAAAGTGGAGGAGAAGACTAAATTGTAGGATGCTCAACTGTAATTAATGATTCGTCTTACTTGTAATTACAGTTTGTAAATAAATTATAGTGTTGTTGTAACTTGTTATCCATCAAGTGTCCGGATTTAGAACATAGCACCACTCCATTCCTCCCGTGGCTGTCGTAAAAAAGCCGAAATGAATAACCAATCTAAAACAAAATCTTTTTATTTAAAATTTGACCTACATATAGTCCCAAATCCAAAGATTTTGGATAAGATTTTTTTTTATTTGGGACAAGCCCGCCACACATTCCCAACCACTGCAACACCTGTAATCCAGGATCTAATCGGTGGTCGCCATTGGATCTAAAAATCCAATGGCGACCACCGAAAAGAACACCGACCAATGAAGGTCGGTGTGTCCCAGAGAAATGAAGAACTGTCTTGGAACCCGCAACGAAATTAATCAGAAAAGAAAATGGAAGATTAGGAAAGAATATACATTCCACTTCCGTCCGTAGCAAGCAGGAGACAGAGAAAATACTATAGGCCATAGGCACAATAATTGGGAGTGTACAACTAGGATAAGCCTAGTTGCCAAGCACCACGGGTACAAAAATGTTTATAAATATTTAATTACGGGTCCTATGTTGTGAGCTATTGTGCCTGATTCCAATAGTAGGTATGGCAAAAACGCCTGAACGCACGGAAATTCGTCCTTGTTGCAACAAGGTCTGTATAGTAAACAACTCCGGATGTAACTTGCAAGATTTTATTAACTTCAGCCGTAAGGGACTCTAAGCCAGAGGGATAGGCAGCAGTGTCCCTTATAATAAAAGAAGCGCGTGAGCCAAGCGTGGTGAGTACTGACAAATTCCCCAAAATAACAACAATAGTGGAAATCAATAAGGAAGGCCTTTGTTCAACAGTGGACGTATTTTGGCTGATATGACGATGACGATGAATCTATCATCTTATTTTTGTTGCAAATATTCATCATCATCATCATCATTTCGGCCGAATAAAGTCCACTGCTGGACACAGGCTTCCTCCAAAGATCACCACAACGACCGATCTGGGTGTGGTGTATGCTCGTTGGGGGGATTTGCCATAATCGCCACGCTTGGCAGGTGGGTTGGCGGTCGCAGTCGAGTTGTTAATGTACTCGAAGGACGCTGTTGCCATCCTCCGGCTAGTCCCATAGCCACTTTTTACGACACCGACGGAATGAAATGAGTTGGTGCTATTCGGAGCCGGCACCACACGGATAATATTAAGTCAGTATTAATTAATGTTATATTAGTATAATCGTGGTGGCCCATAGGTTTAGGGACTTGCTTGTGTACTTAGCTTAGTGGGTTGCGGGTTGCCCCCCAAGATGTGCCTGGGTGGGTGGCCTCCGTACAGTCATATACTTAATCGAGTTCCCATCCGTTCCGGGATGTGCCGAAAGATGTGACATCGATAGGCGACTCTATATGGAGATTAATCGAGTTCCTGGCGACCCACTTCCATGCCGAAGAAGGCCACTTTTAGCCAGTAGGACTCCGGTATACCCATGAAGTATATGATGTATTTCCACCGGGTTAAAATGTGACTAATTCAATGTCATAGGTACTTTATTATTTAATCTAATACAGCACTGACTTTAGGTGAAGGTAAAACATCGTGAGGAGCTGCAGCGCCTATCATGCTCCTGTATATCTCCTGTGTTGGAAACACAGACATCGGGAGCCAAGCTCCATCAGTACGTCATTAGGAGTCAAGGTAGAATCGGTGCCGAAGGTAGGGCGATACTGAAGCTATCGCGAATGGAGTCGTGTAGGACTACAAATTTTAAGTCCAATATCCTTCAGACTCCCGCGACGTGCAAGTCCATCCTTCTCAGCGCCGAATTTGACCATCAGGAGTGATGTTCAGAGGTTAGAGGGAAGCACGACCGAAATTTCTAACTCCAGTTTAGTCTTATAGTGTTTCATGTTATAATTTTGTAGGTATGTTAGCGTATAAGGTATGCCGCTCACATCCATTTAGGGGGCCCATCTTTTGAGTGGCGAGTCACCGTCGGCCATAGAATTTCAAGTTAAAGGTTGAAAGGCAGACACAGTTGTTCCCGTATTTATTGGTCTTTTTATTCCATGTATCACCCATTGCAATAGACCTTATCGTTATAGTTTCCATCTCATACAATAGCCTTACACAACCGGGGACAATCCATGACTTCATTTTATAGTGCAGCTATGGAGAATCCCTGGTTGGTGTCCCAATACATTTTAGATTAAAATTCTCTAAAGGGCCTCTGCGTGTTCCCCCTTCATCATTTCGGCCGAATGAAGTCCACTATTGGACACAGGCCTCCCCCAAAGATCACCACAACGACCGATATGGGTGTGTTGTGGGCTTATTGGGGGGTTTTGCCATAATCCCCACGCTTAACCGACGGGTTGGCGATCGCAGTTGATTTATTAATGTACTCGAAGGACGCTGCAGCCCATCCTCCGGCTAATCCCTTAGTCGACTTTTACGACACCCACGGGATGAGATGGAGTGGTGGTATTCTGAGTCGGTACCACAGGGGATATAAACCCGTGAAAGGAGAGACATAATAATAATAACAGCTCCATTACTGGGCTTCAAACCTTCTCACGGATTTTTCCTCACTATACAAACTAAAGTACCCGTTATCACAGGAAACAATACGCCACATTACCGTATTATAAACCGTATTATACCAAAGTGCGCAACTCCGTTCACCGGCAACGTTTACATGGATCAATTAATGGTAGGCACCGTTATACCATCATCTCGCTTGATCTTCAACGGTAGATCTAGCTGACGTTACTTCACTGAGAGCCCGGGATAACCGTTGCTGAATGAATATAATACTTCTTTGTTCTTTGGAGATATCCTTCGAAGAAAGTAGAGAAAGGGATTGGGTAATTATGGAAATCTATGGGGGAGGAGCCTTGGTTCAGTAGTGGATGTCCAACGGCTGGCGTGATGAAGTGTTGGGTCACATGAAAAATGCCTTGTTGGTCCCACTTTTTATTTCTTTTAACCTCAGAAAATTTAATTTTATTCTTTAGCTTGATTCTGTTCCGCACTATTTACTGTTTTTTTTTGTATGTACTAATACAAAAAAAAACACCGTGTGGTGCAGGCTACGAATAGAACCAACCTACCTCATCCCGTGGGTGTCGTAAAAGGCGACTTCGGGATTAGTTGGAGGATGGGTAGCAGCGTCCTTCGAGTGCATTAATATCAACGGCGACTAAGGGATTAGCCGGAGGATCAATACATTCCAGTCCTTCAAATACATTAACAACTCAAATGCGATCGCCAACCCGCCTGCCAAGCGTGGCGATTATGGCAAGTCCCCCCAATTAGCACACAACACATCGATGTCGATCGTAGTGGTGATCTTTGAGGGAGGACTTTATTCGGCCAAAATGCCTTGAGTATACAATCTAAAAATCATTAGGATTATAGGTATCTAGTGTTAGTTGAAACAAGAAATACATTTAACATGGAGCGAAAAGGGAATCTTTTGGAATGTAGGAGGAAAACAGGGGATTAATGCGGCATTTCTATCTCAGCCGAAAGATGTCCACTGCTGTACATAAGCCTCCCCGAATGATCACCACCGGTCAATCAACCAGACAACGGAAACCGGATCAATGACCAGTCGTTTGTTCTGTGTGCTCATTGGGGGGTTTTGAAATAATCCACGCATGGCAAGCAGGTTGGCTTCGCAGTTGAGTTATAAGTGTACTCGAAGGATGCAGCTGCGCATGATCCGGCTAATCCCATGGTAGCCTTCTACGACACCCACAGGATGAGATGGGGTGGTGCTATTCTTAGCCTGCACCACACGGCAGTAATGCAGTATAAATCTATTTAATTCTTCTGTGTCTTTCTCTCCGATTTTAAGGTCAGGTCAGTGTTTTTTTTTTAACGTAGCCACACACTAGGATTTCTCCTGTGTCGTGGGTGCGTTTACAGACATACATTCCACACTCAACACACCCAGACCCGGAACACAATATTTGATCCGTGCGGTAATCGTATGCGCTCCGGAGCGCAGCAGCCGACTGTATCAGCCACTGCACCAAACGTGCCGTCTTTAATTATTTTGGTCCCGAACGTAAATCGATTTGATTATTGATCCAAGGACACCCGTGTCATCAAAAAGCTATCTTAGCATGAAAATTGAATAACTATAAATTACAACAAACAAAAACTTCAAGGTTAAACTATTTACAACAACAACCATTCCTTTGTTATACAGCAAAATTAAAAACCATGCAACACAAACATGTATTATTTTATTACAAAATATAACCGCATGTAATCCATTAGTTGGGTTGCCGTCACGCCCCACGTAATTGGCGTAGCGTAAGCTAAATATGTTTCCGCGTTAAATCTTTGTCTTAACGTCTCTATAAAGGTGTTATCTCACTGGCGTTCATCGACATCCCCGCCCCCCGACCCTTACTCGCGCCGGCCCGTACTGAGCTTGTAGTCTTACGAGGGCGGCACTGAAAATTTCGGGAATCAAGGAAGTGACACAACATTACTATTTAAAAATGTATTTATTGCTTTTCGAAGTATTCTCCGCGAAATTTGACACATTTTTCCATACGATGGAACCAATCATTGAAGCAACCATTCCATTCGGAAGTTGGGGTCTCCAAAATGGCCGTTTTGTAGGCGTCCACCGCTTCTTTAGGTGATGAAAATCTCTGTCCACGAAATTTATTCTTTATTTTAGGGAAAGTATAGAAATCATTAGGGCTTAGGTCGGGGCTGTACGGCGGATGGTCTAATAATTCTATGTTTTCTTGCTCTAAAAACTCTTTTGTTCTGTGCGCGGTGTGAGAACTCGCATTGTCGTGATGGAGGATGATGCGGCGGTTGCAGCTCTCTCTACGGAGTTCAGCCATATTTCTCAGAAATGTCTGCGAGAATTACTTAAAAAAGCGTTCATGAAGCTAATGCGTTTAGTTCACAGAAACAGGAAATAAGAAGTAGTACGGGGGCGTAACCGCGCCACCGCGACTGGAGCAATTTGAGCCATCCGGAAAAAATAGCCTTTGTATAACATCAGTTGAGATTCGATCGCGTAAGTGAAACTTTGTTAAATTGTCGTGTTGTTCGGGGATAACATGCAAAATCCGAAGCGAAAAGAATAACTTTATCAAGGAAGGAATCATATACAATATGCAAGTGTAGGAATTTTCTTGTATTTGTCTATGAAAAGAATAAATATAAAAATATTGATTTCTTTACTATGTTACAATTTGGATTACTGGAGCAGAACGACATTATTATTTCTGGACAAAATACAATGCTTCTTATCTACCACTTTTTACTAGCAATCGGTGAATAAGAAACGCAGTGAATAGAACAGCGAATGGTACTCCCAATAAACTTACGCGTTGCGTGGTACGGCTGTCGTTTGCGGTCTGGACACTCGGTATGATTGGCTACCTACAAAGTCGTGGGTGTGTTTTAGTATGAGAAGCCAATTATAATGTTGTGTTTATTCAGTTCATTGGATGAGAACTTGTAACTGTGTGCATTAGTGTGCTTTTATGAAGAATGGTAGTGGGAAAATGGATTTCTAGGCTCGCATACATTTTGATCTACATGGGATATCTCCTTTCTTCCAATATCTTTGGTTTAGTTCAATGTATGCGTAGCGAGGACGTATCGACGTGAACAATGACAACAAAAATCAACAGTCATGGCTAGTACAACGAGATCGAATGATGTAGGCGTAAAGTACGTGCTATGATAACTCAACTGTTCTCATTCCCGTTCACATATACGCGGCGCATTCATCATGGCTGGCGTACACATGGCTACATATCAGCTATGGCAGCCAGTATAAGCTGATCTCGCATTGTATAGGCTTTCCTCAGTCGGCTGGAGGTTTACGGTCTGCCTTTCTAAGCAATAGGTTGCAGGTTCAAAACCTGGCATACTGGCAATATGTACCTACTGACTTTAAGTGAAGGACAACTTCCTGAGGAACCCTTTTTTTTATTGATGTCTACTGGACATTTTACATAAAACTTCCTTAGCCCCGGGGAAGGGCAAAGGGGTATGCCGAACTCCTACCGGCTAAAACCACTGGAGCGGTCATCTTCGGCACGTATGGGAGGCTCCAGGTCCTCGTATGATCACACTAGAGCCGCCCACTTGTGCCACGCCTATTGGCACATCTCGGAGAGGGTGACTGTAAAGCGGTCACCCCCTCTAGCGGCGGGGAGACGACTGTAAAAAGGTCGCCCCCCAGGCACTTCTCGTGGAGGATTGTAAAGGATCCCCCAAGCCTCACTTTGCGCTGTGCTGCGCACACGGAGGCATGTGACCACGTGCGCACCACCGTCTTCCCGGGGTCTCTCGGTGTGAGCACGCAGACTCCCCATTCAGTGCACCCACGACCCCCGTGGCCCCCCACCATGTAGTGATGGTAGGGGACTCAGACGTGTTAGACTTGGTCGCCAGGACGGTTGTTACCCCGGCGCAGTTTCGTACTTCTCCGTGCGGGATCGGCTTTCTCCCGATCCCACTCTGCAGCCTCCTTCTGCAGCACGACGCTCTCGCAGAAGGTCCTACGGAACCCTAGATCTAATGATCTGTAATAGCAAACGCGCAGTGAGTAAGCCGGGATCAATGCTCGTGCCTTTTCTTAGTGAGAAGGATTCAGCATGTGCGTACGCCGACAGACGCCGACAGCGAATGAACGCTAGTCTGAGTGCAACCAAAGTTTCAATAACTCCATAGTTCCACTAAAGCGTGGGACTTAACTTGTTTTATATCCATTTCCTCGATAAGACACTTACTTTGAAATAAATATTTAATGATTCCCAGATTTTCTTAAAATAGAGATTCTGCTTATAGAATTTACTCAGATTTACCGTGCATTTGCACATTACTTCTTAATTACATCCCGTGCAACTGAATAAATGTTGTAAGCTTATCGCCGAGAATAATAACATTAACAAATATATGCATCAGAATTGAAAATACCTGCAAGCATCGACATCATGCCATACTAAATTTTGGTACGTAATGTCTTAGATTTTCGCGATTATTTCACATTATAAGTTTTTATTTATTATATATGCATGTAAGTATATTTAGGATTTTTATATATTTAATATATATGTAAGTTTATACATACATTTATAATTTTAATGAATGTCATGGTATCTATGCCTCCCACTCTTATTTTGTTGGCACATTTACCTTGTTTTCCCTGCATCACCCAAAGGTCGTCTGGCAGAAAATACCTATGGCATTAAGACCGCCTTTGTACACTATATAGTACATTAAGAATAAATAAATTTAATAAAACAGCTTTGAACGGATTACATCGCCTATATTATCGATTTTTCTGACATTTCGAACACAGCAGCAAACATTGTTCGAAACGTGAGGAAATACAAAAATCTATAATCTACGCGATGTGAAGTGTTTTATTACAATATACTAACTTTAGCTAAGGAAGTGCGCAAAAATATAATCGGATGCATCATAATTCATAACATTAAATAAGTTTTACAATTAAATGAAAATGTCTTTGTGATGAATAAATTATTGCGCATAACAGTATCTCTTCCTTTATATGAACATTGTATACAAGAAAGTGACGAGACGAATGAAAAAGAAAAGTGTTAATGCTACCCAGGACTTGTTCTACGTGGCACCACACTGAGCTCGTCACCTCAAGACATCAGACATTTAGTCGGTACAGTGCCCTTCATACCGGAGCACAGTAAACAACACACTTTCCGACCTGTACAAGATATAAACCGGATGTATAAAAAAGATTATTTACTAACTGGGCAAGTTACTTATGCGTAAAAATGTTTCTCTATGATATCATCATTATCATCTTATCAGCCAAAGGACGTCCACTGCTGGACAAAGGCCTCCCCCAAAGATCACCACAACGACCGATGTAGGTTTGTGTTGTGTGCTCATTGGGGGGTTTTAATAATAATAATAATAAAAAAAAAAAAAAAAAAGTATATTAAGTAGCTTACAGAACGCAGGGCAGTTTGTGGCGAGCTGAATGTGAGTGGCGACACTGCGTACCCGAATGCTCCAGAGAGTCGGTCAGGGCCTCGTCTCCGCTTGCCTTTATTGGTTGGTTGGAGTGGAACCCCATGAGTGCCCGCAGGATTTTCAACTCTGGCTTGCCTTAGTTGGCCGATCAGAGGGGGGCCGCCAGAGCTATATGATCGGGGGTGGAAGTGTCTAATGGCGTAATAACGGGGAAACCCGCTCCGAGTCTTCGAGACGCGCGATGGTGAAACTGGTGCCGCACCTCTCTACACCCCTAGCCGCTTACACCGGTGTTGCTCCTTGTCGCCTGTAGTGGTGGCCATTTTGGGGGCCCATCTTGTGAGTGGCGAGTCACCGTCTGCCACAGAATTTCACGATCAAAGTTGAAAGGCTCTGCCTGCCGCCGTTGTTACCGTATTTATTAGTCTTTTTATTCCATGTAACACCCATTGCAATAGACCTTATCGTTATAGTTTCCATCTCATACAATAGCCTTACACCACCGGGGACAATCCATGACTTCATTTTATAGTGCAGCTATGGAGAGTCCCCGGTTGGTGTCCCATTACATTTTAGATTAAAATTCTCTAAAGGGCCTCTGCGTGTTGGACCTATGTCCCCGCGTAAGCCTGTCAAAAGACCGGGTTCCCCCTTACAGGGGATATAAACCCGTGAAAAGAGAGACATGTAGATAATAATAAATAAATAATAACTGGCAACACTGGAACTAAAAGTCAACAATTTTTTAATCCGCATATAAATATATAATAAAAATATAACTAAAGTACCAATAGACCGAACAACACCAATTATATTAAGAAATAAGTACGAAAACCTCCATCCTATATAAAAATGATAATATTGAAGAAATACCAGAAACAAACAAAACATAAAACACAAGGATGACAGCGGTTGTCATACAATGCCAATACCAAAATGGAAAAACAGAAATAATGCAAATAATATCTTGAAATGTTGACAAGAGCCAGGAATAAAGCACACCCACCACCCCCGGACTCGTCGCCCAGCTCCGCCTCGCAGCCGCCAGATCCTGAATCACCAGTGACGCTGGCGGCTGCAGCCGCGTCGAGCTCGAGCGACGAGTTTTACTCCCCGCCGACGTCGCCAACACCTGTTGTACGTCGGCAGGGGAGACCCCGGCCACCGATACGCTTGGAGCCTAGGGACCAACCGGCCCCGAACCGGGTTCCCGCTGCCGGTGGTTATGTGCAGCGCATGAAGTGGACTAAAGAAATAAATGAGAACGTCATGCGCGCATTTTATGGGTCTACTGAGGGGGGAACTAACCTCACTGCGTACCGTGGTAGGATGCTGACTCTGTTTCAGGAACTTGAACCAACCATCAACGTTTCGGCACAACGATTGTCGGATCAGGTGCGTGTCATCCAACGTAATCACCGGTTGGATGACTCAACACTTGATCGGCTACGCTCGGAAATGCAGAATAGTTGTGTCATTCCTTCCCCATCTCGGACCGCGATACAACCGCATGTGTCTGGTGAAGTTCTGTTGCGGTCCGACTGCGACCAAAAGGAGGATGATGACACAACTATAAATGTAAGTACCCAATATAACGATGAATTGAGGAGCGCATTGGAGGATGCGATTCGGGATTATCGTGCCACACCCGCCGAACTTAGACCGCGACTACCACGTTTGCCCATGCATAACAAAAATAGGGCGTTGGTGTGTGCCCTGGATTCGCTGCTTTCTAGCTATTTTGAAAGCAGCGAAACCCTCGGCGATACTCACTCAATCTTGTATTGCGCAGCTGTAGCGGCATGTCGTGTAGCTCGCGTAAAATTTCAAAACAGTAACAGAGCTACACAACCAAAATCCGCCGTACCAGCTTGGCAGTGCAGGATTGAGCGTCGTATCGGCGAGGCCAGGGTACTCATTGCTAAATTAATATGCTTCAGGGATGGTAATACTCGACCTAGAGTAATGCGCTTTGTGAGACGGGCATTTTCGGGGACTGGGATCAGCCCTCAAGAATATATGTCCCGTGTCACAGAGCGCATCGATTTCCTGAAGCAAAAAGTTTATGCATGGGCGAGTCGTATTCGTCGGTATAAGAGGCGGGTGGAACGATTTTACCAGAATCGCATGTTCCAAAGCGATCAAAGGTGGGTATACAGATCTTGGGAGCGATCTGACCAAAGTGTGGGTGACGTATGTCGACCAGATGATGACGTCATGAGTGAGTACTGGCGCAGCATCTGGTCGATGCCCGTCAACCACACCGAGGGCGACTGGATACGGGACGTCGAGCGAGCGTGTGAATCTATACAAGAGATGGGAGAAATCATGATTTCTCCCCAAGACGTGGCCAGTGCAGCCCGTCCGATGCCGAATTGGAAATCCCCGGGACCGGACGGACTGCACATTTTTTGGATTAAATGGTTACGAAGTTCTCATGCTCGCTTGGCATCCCAGTTTCAGTCAGCCTTAGAGGCTGGGTCGCTGCCTCAGTTCTTTACGACAGGAGTTACCCACCTGCTCCACAAATCAGGTAGTGCAGCGGAACCCAAAAACTATAGGCCGATTACATGTTTACCAACGGCCTATAAACTGCTTACATCCATTTTGAGAGAGAAAATGACCAATCATATTGACAAGAATATCATCATGTCTGTCTCTCAAAATGGATGTAGGAACGGGTCCCGCGGCACTAAGGAGCTGCTCCTCATTGACATGACCATTAGCCAGCAGGTTCGTCGCTCCCGAAAGAATCTGTCGACATGCTGGATAGATTATAAGAAGGCCTATGACTCGGTGCCGCATACATGGCTCATGAGAGTGCTAGAGTTGTATAAAATAAATACAACTTTACGCACTTTCTTGTTGTCATGTATGGGGCAATGGAGGACGGTCCTTCGATATCCAGGATGTCGACAGATTCAGGGGAACGGTGAAACGATAAAAATTGAGCGGGGAATATTTCAGGGCGACAGTCTGAGCCCCCTGTGGTTTTGTCTGGCCTTGAACCCTCTCAGCACATTGCTAGAGGGGTCAAGGCTAGGCTTCCCGCTGCGGAGAGGAAGTAAGGTATTATCCCACCTGTTTTACATGGATGACCTGAAACTGTTTGCTCCCAGTCAATTGCAACTAATAAAGTTACTAAAAGTAACTGAAACTTTCAGTAACTGTATTAGGATGGAATTTGGCAGGGATAAATGTGCGGTCATGCATGTAAAACGAGGCGAGATAATGGAATCTGAGGGAGTTCAACTCTCGGATTCTATTTACCTTAGATCACTCTCCGCAGCGGAATCATATAAATACTTGGGTATGTCGGAGGCTTTGGGCATCAAAGAAGCTGACATGAAGCAATTGTTGAAAGAGCGGTTCTTTGGCCGCCTGAGAAAAGTCCTTCAAAGTCTTTTGTCAGGTGGCAATAAGGTTCGCGCTTTCAACGGTTGGGTCATGCCAGTTTTGATGTACTCCTTTGGCATACTCAAGTGGACTCAGACGGAACTTGATGCCCTGGATAGGAAGGTCCGTACACTGTTGACTGCAAGTCGGATGCATCATCCTCGGTCTTCGGTAATGAGGCTGTACATCCCACGGAAGTGTGGAGGTCGAGGCTTTTTAAATGCTAAGACTCTACACAACCGTGAGGTGTGCCGCCTCAGGGATTATTTCCTCCGTGCCGAAGGGGGGATGCACCGAGATGTAGTCGCAGTAGACAAAGGACTAACCCCGCTCGGTTTGGCTAAGGAGAACTGGCGCAAACCTGCCGTACTTAGTACCAACGACCGCATGGAGGTATGGCAGAGCAAGGAGCTACACGGACGCTATTATCGGGTTCTTCATGATCCTGATGTGGACTTGCAAGCGTCCGTGTCCTGGCTACGCTTCGGTGACTTATTCGGAGAAACCGAAGGTTTTGTTTGTGCAATTATGGACGAAGTTATCATGACGAACAACTACCGGAAATATATTGTTAAGGATGGCACCGTTGACATCTGTCGGGCATGTCACTGTCCTGGTGAATCACTTAGACATATAATTTCTGGTTGTTCTCGTCTTGCTAACGGCGAATACTTGCACAGGCATAACCAAGTGGCCAGGATCATCCATCAGCAACTTGCTCTAAAATACAACCTTGTGGAATCTGAGGTACCGTATTACAGGTATGTGCCCGACCCAGTTCTTGAAAATGGTCATGTCACGTTGTACTGGGATCGATCTATCATCACTGATAGGACTATTGTGGCCAATAAGCCTGATATAGTGGTGATAGATCGATTAGAGCGCCGCACAATTATTGTTGATGTTACTATCCCGCATGACGAGAATCTCGTGAAAGCCGAGAAAGATAAACAGATTAAGTATCTTGACTTGGCACACGAGATTGTCGACATGTGGGATGTAGACTCCGCAATTATTGTGCCGATAGTTGTTACAGCCAATGGCCTCATAGCCAAGAGCCTCGACCAACATCTAAAGAGGCTCTCGTTAGGTGGTTGGATCAAGGGCTTGCTACAGAAAGCAGTTCTCCTTGACACGGCACGCATAGTGAGGAGGTTCCTTTCTCTGGAGCCCTAACCACCGGTTGCTTGGACCCTGTGCCCGCTGCCGGTTGGTCACTATTTTTTACATTTTTAAATGTATAATAAGTTTTGTTTTGATTTGTATATTTAAAAATGAAAAAGATATGTTGTTAAATGATAATAAAAAAAAAAAAACAAAATAATATAATAAATCCTTTATTCTCAGGCTACTTCGGCCCATAGATATATACCTTACAAACTAACATAGATATTATAATAATACAGATTGTGTTAGTATAAAGAAACCTAATTCTATATTAGTAAAAACTTCACTTCGCATTACGTCACTATGCGTTCTAGTGGCACTTGTCCGCGGAAGCGACGGAACACCACGCCTTGCGGCCAAAAGTCCTCTTCCATGACGAGGTGCAGATAACACGTTGGTACTCGCACCACGAACGCCTTGAAGTTGACGTTGCGGTGCGACTCCAGCAGCTGCACTCTCGGCGTGTACTTAGTCCTTTGACGCACGTACTCCACGATGTCCTCCGCCTTAACGGTGTAGTGTAGGCGAGAGATGTACACCGGAGTGTTCGGCTTCGCGGCACGTATTGTTATTTTGGACTCCGCAGGAGCCGTGCCGCAGCGGTTCTTATTTGGTCGATGACGGCGCTTCTTCCTTTGCACCATGACAAAACCTTCATCATCAGCCTGCTTCGGTGACTCCTCAGGCATGGGCTTCTTGGTGCCCACAGTGGCGCTGGTGGGAACAATCGCAGAGGCGCGAACGGAGTTAGGGGGCACGCGAGGTGCACACACTGCAGGCTCAGCATTCGACGGTGACGGCGGCGATGACAAAACTGCTGACGCGAAACTTGCCACCGATATATCAAGGCCAGCTCCACGCCGCATGTTTACGTTCGATGCACCCGATGTTGACCCAGTTACCGCTACCGTTCTACGCAACTCGATCATTTCATTGCGCAAATCGGTGACGGTGTTTTGGGATGCATCTAACTTCTTCTGCACATCCGCTAAACTAGTCTTCAAAAAAACGATGTCCTTTAGAAGGCTCGTGACGTCGACATGGTCGAAGGTGACGGGAGGGAGCTTATGTAAGTCCTTCGCCACAAACGTAGGCACGTCGTCCGGGTCGGTCTCCTTTAGCAGCGTGATGATGTCTTGTATGCTTCTCTGTGTCCCGTCACGCCGGCGGGACACCATCTGGTCAGTCTTGTCCAGTACTCTGTACAAGAGTAACTTAGAAGCGGCGATGTCACTCTCACTGAAGTTCGTTGAGCAGATCTGGATTGCGGACACCTCATCCATCACATCCAACTTCTGCTGCAGGAACGCCAGTAGTTCATTCGCCACAAGTTGTTGACACATGGCGATTAAAATTACGAGCGACGGCTTACGCCGCGCTAACCGACACGGTTGGCAGACGGGTTGTCGATCGCAGTTGAGTTGTTAATGTACTCGAAGGACGCTGCTGCCCATCCTCCGGCTAATTCCTTAGTCGACTTTTACGACACCCATAGGATGAGATGGGGTGGTGGTATTCTGGGTCGGCACCATACGGCGGTGTGAGCTTTGGCCCGAACAAATTTGTTTTTACAACCAACCATAATGATGTAACTAAAGGTCCCATACAGCAATAGGGTACACAGAAAACGTATGTAATTAGATCGAAATAAAACTAAACACGAACCGAAAATCGTCTGAACTAATCGTATGTTAATTTCCTAACGGTATGCAAATCGGAAGATATGGTGGAAGAATCATTATTAATTTATTCCGTTGAGTACTATAAAGGGGTTGAGTGTTTTTTGAATGAATGATAGGTAAATTATTAGCATAATCCGGGATTGAAATTCAAGCAGTCGTTTGGCGTTCGATTCCGACCAAATAACTTTTTTATAGCTGTTCCGCGAGCTTTGCACACAACAACCATGCTGGCCTAACCTGAAAAATGTACAGGGACTATGTCCCGAGTTGCCATATGTTAGCTCGTTACATCAGATTCAGACGGGCTAGTTCTGATTTTGAATTCCCGTGTCCCCTTGAGTATTTATAATATCATTGAATGTATCCATGTGACATGTCAATGCCACGAACTGACTTGGTACCTACCCAGTTCTTTCTATTCTTTTCCATTTGGTTTGTGGACAACCTTGTGTCAGAGTTGGTGGAGTGAAGTGGAGTCGGAGTTGACCGACGATTTTAGGTGATAAGACAAGTAAATCGCGATTGTAAACAAAAACAAAACCAGACTGCGTAAAAAGTAGTAGTAAGTGTAGTAACATACACTTCAAATTAAGAGGTGTGTGGAGTGTGTGAGGTGAGATGATGGTTTTAAAATCTATCAAGCCGTTTATAGGCTACAGGGCGTACCAAAGAAATAGACCTACATACATACACTCGAAAGACTACCCTCATTCTAGGGCAGTTGGGTAATAACTAGATCAACACTTGATAACAGACAATTCCCAGACGGATATTTCTGTGTAATATAAACGTCGGTTTTGTTTTCATTGGAATTCCACTACTTTTATGTATCCGCTTGGCTACTTTGTCGTAATTACTTATTGTACTTTCATATTTTTCTTACGTCGATATAAATGTACATTTTATTTCTTCCTAAGGAATGGGAGCTAAAGCAGGATTGAGCAGACCCTTTTACAAGACAAAAGCAATGAAACGCTTATGTGAACGTAAAACGTATGTAATCTTAGCGGCCGTGAAACTCGAATAAAACCTAGCAACAGGTATCAAAGACTGCGTCATTCTTCTCTTAACGAATGAGAGAGAAAGACGTACATTGAAGGAATTACAGGTGTGGAAAGAGTACTTTTGGGCATACCTATATTGTTTTTTTTTAATCCAACTTTCCCTGTCACTGCACTGGCGAAAAAATTCCACTCGACGTAGCTCGCTGAATCTCAGGGAAATGTCTTGAAACCACACAACACTTGGATGGCACGGTTGATGCAGTGGCTGACACAGTCGGCTGCTGCGCTCCGGGTCGCGGGTTAGATTCCCGCACGGCACAAATTTTTGTATAATCTGCAGGTAGTTGTTCTGGGTCTGGGTGTGTGTGGATTTTTTGTCTGTAAACGCACCCACGATACAGGAGAAATCCTAGTGTGGGGCAAAGAGCAAAAAGAAAAAAAAATCCTTCGATATTTTCAGAGAATTATACGTGGGAAAAGATACGGTCCACTATATGGCAAGCAGGAGAGAGAAAAAACATTAGAGAATAGTCACAAAAATTACGGTTTAGGTACAAGTGGGATAAGCGCACTCGCCAAGCAACACGAATACAAAAATGATATTTTTTTCTACCTTTGTTATTTAGTTTTTTCGTAAGTATATTATTAAGTGTAGATGCGTTGTCCGCGCTCTACGATGGTCACACGAAAGCAAGGTAATTGCCTGGAGTTCACTTAGTCACGCACAGACCGGTGTAGCGGGTCGACGTGAATCATAAGCGTAATTCAGCAACATATAATGCCATTCTGTGTTTATAGACGATGCACGAAGTATACTGCAACTTTGAGAGAAAAGGACATTTTACTTCATAAATAAATAAATACTTAACGTATTCGATACAGTATTTTTTTTATTACGCGATCTAATCGCGGCTAGCACGCCGTTTTGTGGCGCAATAATGTTCGCGTATGGCGCGTCTATTTGTAATATGTCATTATTAGTGTCCCTTTACATTTTACATTAAAAATCTTTAAACGGCCTCTGCGTGTTGGACCCATGTCCCCGCGTAAGCCTATCAAAATACTGACTTCCCTCTTACAGGGGATATAAACCCGTGAATAGAGAGACATTTATTTATTTACATGTAGATACTAAGTGGCATAAAAGGCGCCACTTTTTTACTTATATCAGCTATTGGCGCCCTGGTTGCATCAGACACAAGCAAATCGTAAATTTGGGCCCGGCCTAAGGGACAGACCGAGCTGTAATTAGGTTACAGTAACAGCAATTATGGTGCCGGCTCAGAATGCCACCACCCCATGTCCTCCCATGGGTGTCGTAAAAGTCGACTAAGGGATTAGCCGGAGGATGGGCAGCAGCGTCCTTCGAGTACATTACCAACTCAACTGCGATCGCCAACCCGTCTGCCAAGCGTGGCGATTATGGCAAAACCCCCCAATGAGCCCACAACACATCCATATCGGTCGTTGTGGACATCTTTGTGGGAGGCCTGTGTCCAGCAGTGGACTTCATTCGGCCGAAATGATGAACAGCAATGATAAAAGGTAACCAGGCGCATCAAAGGCTACCGATCGCTTCTACTTAATGAGATTGAGATTGGATTGGTAACTGAGAATCGATGCTTGATTGTTAAATTATTTTATTCCACGTCGATTTTGAAGGCAGGTTCCTTTCTGCCTTTAGAGGATTGGCGTTCGTTCGATTTCTGCACGAAACAAATATTTGTATGTCCTTCAGGTAGTTGCTTCGGGTCTGGGTGATTGTGCATGTGAGATGCTATGTCGTTAAACCGTACCCCACGACATAGAGGAAATCGTGATGTGACGGAGTTTTAAAAAAAGGCAATGTACTTAGAATATTGAAGCAAGTGGGTACACCTTTATATTTTAACAAAATCCATTTTTAAAAAGACCGTTGACCCAGTTGAGACGGTTAATTCGTTTAAAAATATTGCTTGAAGGATTTCACATTAATTATGTCGAACAAAAAGGATTCTCTTTTATTTTAAATGAAGGGATTCATTTACATCGTTTGCTTCCTTTCCTCGCTCCGGTCATTGTACGTTCGTAGATAGAAAATAATACCGGAATATTTTGTAGACTTTAAATTAGTATATAGATACCTCTCATTCTTATAATTCAAGCAATATTTTTAAACGAATTAAGCCGTCTCAACTTGCTCGTCAACGGGTTAGATGTAAAAAATACCCGAACAATAGACCATATATCTGCCAATACCTATTTAACTTTCAGTAACTGCTACTTAGGATAAGTTACTACGTCGTTCACCCTTTTACAGGCAATCAAATCGAATGCCCTACTTGTACACTCGTAAACCTATTTCCTTGCAGTTTTTATGAGTTGTACACACATTCATAAACACAGCTATCTTAGATGTTATGCTAACTTATGAATGAACGTCTAATCAAAATTAGGAACGAAATGTGGTTTAATCAACATAAGTACCACGAGTATTCCATAATAATAATTATTATTATTATCTATTACCTCTCTAGGCAGTCGTTATCTCACCATGGGATAAGGTAATCCTGCAGGGTAGATTAAAGCAGCTGCTTGATTTCTTCCTACCTTTTGAAATAAAAAAAAGTATATCATAAGAAAAAAAAGTATATCAAGAATTGCAATATTTCTCAATTATTTTTGATTCATTATTAATTCCTTACTAGTAAATATAATATTTACAAATGAAATAATAATTAGACCTATTCGTATCAAACTTTTTTTAAATTGAATTGTAATATATTTATGTATAATAAAAAATACTATGGAGCTGTGAGATGCCAGCTACGAATACATACAAACCCCAACCCATAGATATCCGGCAACAAACCCATCTCATCCCGTGGGTGTCGTAAAAGGCGAATATGGCATTAGTCGGAGTATAGGCATCAGCGTCCTTCGAGTACATTAACTACTCAATTACGATCGCCTACCCGGCTGCCAAGCGTGGAGATTATGGAAAGACCCCCAATGAGCTCACAACCACAGAAATAGGAAATAAGGAAAGTGGTACGGCGGCGTAACCGCGCCACCGCGGCGCACAATCCGGGCATGTTGGAAAAATGGCCGTTTTATAACATCAGTTAAGATTCGATCGCGTAAGTGAAACTTTGTTAAAGTGTCGTGTTGTTCGGGGATAATGCAAAAACCGAAGCGAAAATAATAACTTTATCAATGAAGGAATCATATACTACATGCAAGTGAAGGAATTTTCTTGTATGCGTCTATACAATTATTCAATTAAATATTATTGTTTTCTTTATTATGTTACATTTGGATTGATGGAGCAGAATGACATTATTATTGTTGTTCAAAATACAATGCTTCTTATCTACCACTTTAAAATCGGTGAATAACAAATGCAGTGAATGGTACTCCCAATAAACTTACGCGTCAATGCGTGGTACGGCCACTGTGTGCAGTCCGTACCGTACGCTCGGCATGATTGGCTGCCTACACGTCGTGGGTGTGGTTTAGTATGAGTAGCCAATTATAATGTTGTGTTTATTCAGTTTATTAGATGAGAACTTGTAACTGCATTAGTGTGTTTTTATGAAGAATGGTAGGGGAAAACTGGATCTCGAGGCGAGCATACATTTTAAACTACATGGCATATCTCTTTTTTCCAATATCTTTGCTCGTAACACAGCCAGACGTGTCGTTGTGGAGATCTTTGGGGGAGGCCTTTGTCCAGCAGTGGACTTTTACTGATGATGATGATGATAAATATTTTAGTTACCCAAAAATACAGGGTGGCCCATAAGTCCTTTGATATGAAAAAAAATTATTAAAATAAAACTAATTACATTATAATATAATATAATATTTTTATTTACAAAAAAAGCTTAAAAAACGGGAATTATTTTTTGTACTGTACTATACTATACTTACAGTAGGTTCCTCTTTAAATTATGAAAACTGCATTAGCAGCCTATTACTTCCGTCCGAAAAAGATCAGAGGTACTTTTACGTCGCACCTGCGCCGTGTCGCACACACGTTTCACATAATAAATCTATTTGGATGCAACTTAATTTCGTAATTACAATACTTTCAAAGTGGAATTGTTCATTGTGATACAAATACGTACCCTCACATGGAATAAAATGTCTTTTAATTCCATGTGCGAGGTGCGTGTTTTTTTCCCAACGATGTCCCACACTCGGTTTTCTCCTGTCTCGTGGGTACAGTTTACAGATATAATTTTCACATATCCAAACCCGAAACTGCAGATCATACAACTATCCGTTTCCTGCACAGATCGAACCCGCGACATGTAGCGCAGAAAGCCATTGCTTAAGCACTGCGCCAACCGTGCCGTCTATCGATGTACTGTGGCTTAACAACAGTACCTGACCTTTCAAGGACCGTAGGCGTCTCAGTATTTAGTTTAATCAAAATAACGAAAACAAACCGATTCCATAAACATAAACCCAAGTACTTTCGTAGAGGCAGCGAATTTTATAGCCAATACGGACGCACGCAAATTGCTGTCATAAACTATCAGCAATAAAATCTAGATTGACTCGTTGTGGGTAACGGTAAAGGTGGCACAGTTAGACTTGTAGGTAAACTGGTATTGCAAGTTAGGTCTGATGGGTAGTTGGCAATCGATGCAACTGCGACAGGAATAGATAGAGCGGTCAACAACTTGATGAGACCTGTTATGGTAGATGATTTAAAGCTAATTGGTTGGTGTTTAAGAAAATACGCTTACTTCTCTTGCCATGTATGTACATAAAGGAAGTAGTTATATTTGTAAGAAAATATCCTCAATATTTTGATAAGCATGAAGATATCCTAGCTAGAACAGCAAGGCACGGGAAGAGACTCTATTTACCAAAAAGCAGTTCGAAAATATATGATGACAATATTTTTTATATGGCCATAAAACTATTTAAAGGGCTTCCAAGGGATTTCAAATATTTACCGTTAACATTATTCAAAAATAAATTGCATAAATGGCTTCTGAGTAAATGTTATTATAGTTTCAATGAATACCTCAATCCGAATGACATTTAACTGATTATTTAAATTCTTTTCATGCAATACTGTATATTAAATTCTATACATTCATTTTATATAAATTTTGACATTTGCATACTGGTATTCTACTGGTAGAATGCAAATCGGTCTTCCAAAAAATGTAATCCTACAATCTACCTTCATTCGCAAATAAAACATTTTGAATATGAATTTTGAATTTTACAATGTTGTATTTAAGATTAAGTTTGAAGAAAAGGTACCTACCTATACATAGTGTAAAGAGCAACGCTTATGTGTAGCGCACTAGAAAACAGTTTAGTACTGGTGGCAGGTACCACCCCAGTGCCAGATATTAACGCCAAACAGTGGTATTTAAACTTTAGCATTACTGTGCTAGGTTTGACTGTACTTGTACTGGTTTGAAGGGCTTTGTAGCTAGTAAAAAATTTGAGGGCATAGCACGAATATTTTGTCGTATACGAGTAGTATCGTATTCGTAACGTTAATGTGTTTAAACAGTTTTTTATATATTTGGAGACTGTCTTCTTTAAGCGAGGAAACCAGTACTTAGACCGAATTCTTTCGACTGTTTTGTCTACTGCGAAATGTCCTACTTCATCGTGGTTGGCTCTAATAACATACCATATACACTGTTTTGGAACTAACCAACGTCTTCCAAATTCAGTTCTTCGATATACTTTGTTCCCTAATAATTCATAATTATTAAAAATCTGTTTATTTGCCTCGGCCTCGCCTGACTGTAATATGTCTCGAATACTAGAGATACAGAGGTCTTGTAGCTGAACCGATAGCAGCCAATCACCTTCAGTTATTGTGTATACGTTTATCATCTCCTCAGATACGGTATCGACGTCACAAACAGGGTTTCTGCTTAACGCATCAACATGTTGCATTTGCGACCCGGCTCTGTGAACTACTTCAAACGTAAAGTCCTGTGTATACAATACCCATCTACTTATTCTTGGGATAATTTCTTTTTTACTTAATGCGTAACGTACAGCATTGCAATCTGTAGTAATTTTAAAATTTGTGCCTAGCAAATAATGGCGAAATTTTTGTAATCCTGCGACTATTGCCAAAAGCTCCAATTCGAAGGAATGGTATTTTTTTCGTCATTATTTGTTTGACGACTGTAAAAATACACAGGCTTTTCACCGTTATCGGTTGACTGAGCCAAAATACACCCTATACCGTCACGACTGGCGTCAGTATATAGATTTATGGCTAATTTTGGGTTAAAGACTTTCAGTACCGCATTGCTAATTAATGCGTTTTTTACGTTAGCTATGGCCTGATCTTGTTGAGGGCCCCATTGCCAAATAACTCCATTTTTTAATAAAATTGTTAATGGTTTGCAGAGGAGATTTTCTGAAGTAGTTAATTAAACCAAGAAATTGTCTTAACTGGTGAACGGTTTTTGGGGTAGGGTACCGTGAAACAGCATCAAGTTTTCGGGCACTTGGGCGAACGCCTTGTTCGGAAATATCATATCCCAAAAACGTTATTTGATCTTTAAAGAACGAGCATTTGTCTAAATTTATTGTTAGCCCATTCTTCACAAAAATATCTAAGACCATTTCTAAGGCAACGATGTTTTCTTCAATACCTTTAGTCGCAATAAGTAGGTCATCCATGTAACATATTACCCTTCCAAAACGTAGATTGCCCAAGACTGTATTCATTAATCTTTGGAAAACGGCTGGCCCATTGCATACTCCAAATGGCATTCTTAAATATTCAAAATGTCCATCGTTTGTTACAAATGCCGTTTTATGCACATCCTCAGTTCTGATGCCAATTTGATGATAGCCACTCTTAAGGTCTAGAGAAGTATAGAATTTACACCCCTGCAATCTATCAATGAGGTCCTCTATCATAGGCATTGGATATTTCTCTTTAACAGTAATTTTGTTTAATTGCCTATAATCGACACATAACCTTTTGCCCCCAGAAGCTTTGTCGACTAAAAGGGCCGGGCTGGCATAAGCAGAATTACTGTTCTGAATAATCCCATTCTTTAATAGGTCATCTGTTATTTCACGTGTGATTGCTCTCTCCGACTCAGACATTCTATATGGTCGTTGACAAATAGGTTTGCTGGACGTTAATTGTATCTCTAATTCTACACACAAAGTTTTCCCCAGACATGATAAATCTTTAGAAAAAGATCGAGGGTATTTTGATAAAATGTTTTTCAATTTAATTTCATGGTCACGAGACACGTCACTAATAACGTCAACACTGCAAACATTGAGGGCTTGAACTAATCGAAAGGTTAAAGTATCACCTATACGAACATACATTATACTTCTATCTTCGGTGAAATTTCTTCCGACCAGAATGTCACAGTCAGATAGAGCATCGAAAACGTACAGCGTAATCATTGATTCTACAGAATCCACCTTAAGGGTGGCTGCTATAGCCTCATTCACTTGAGCAGATAAATCATTTGTAAATCCTACCAAATTAATGGGGTTATTCAACGGAAAGGTTTGCAGGTGATATTTCTTTACTACTGCGCTTGTAATTAATGAACAGTCACTGCCCATATCAAAAAACGCCTCACAGCAAATGCCATTTAACAAAACTGATTTAAAAAACTTTTGTTTAGTTTTCGGAACAGAAATCATTTTAACTTCAACATCCTTCTCGGTTTTAAGGTTTTGTTTAGATTTGCAAGCAGCCTCTACATGACCTAACTTGTTGCACGAGGAACAAGTAATATTAGTATTTTGTATGCTACCGATACTGGCGGAAGATTCTACTTTACTATCATATTTATTGGAAACATTAAGTTGCCCGGACTGTAATGGTCGAGAAAAATGTTTCAGTGGTACTGTATTTTTCTGAGCGACTTCCTTTTCAGGAGAGTATTTCTTACTGTGTAAAAAGGACGCCAAATCATCGCAATATTTAAAACTGCCTGCTTCAGCGGCGACACTAATGTTTGTATCACCGATTGATCCTACTATAACGGATATAATATCTTGTTCTCGAAAACCTAACTGCAATCGATCGATTTTATCTTTCTGCATGAAAAAAAATTCGTATAATGACTGATTAGGTAACGGCTTTGTGTCAACTAATTCCTTTAGTGATTTGAACATATTTCGTTTTACTTGAAATGTATCCGATAATGTATTACGTCATTGTTTCCACTTCCACGTGGTCCACCTGGTTTCATTTTTTTGCATAGAATTTAACCATGTTTTCGCGGTATTGCGTAATTTTTGCAGTGCCTGGTACTTTATCATACTATCGGACCACCCGAACGTACGAGAGTTGGCTTCTACAACATTAATCCACATATCTACACTGTCTACGAGCGGGTCAAATTCGGGAATCACTGATGATAATACAACATTCTGACTCACGGTCGGTGATCCTTTACGACGTCGCTTATTTTTCTTGCGCTTACGATCGTTTGCACTGGTGCTACTCGAGGTCGACGTCGAAGTCGACGTACTTGAACTGGTCGATAACTCTCTCCTCGATCTTCGTTTACGGCTACGTGGCATGTTGTAAGTGTAGTATTATCCCACTTCTGATAAAAGAATATAACGGTCAGTGAATCTATTACTAATCATTTATTCAAACAACTTAAACTATGTAGGTATAATATAAATTAAATCGCTATTATTTTTACACGTTTCAATTTTAAACATTTACAATATCAATCTGCCTAGAAATAATGTTTTACTACATTATTTCTGGCAGGTACCTTTACACAGACACTGAAGTTAACGTACCTGCACAGTGTTGCTAAGCTGACGATCAGTAACCAACTGCCCTTTTTATATCTGTAGTGAATGATTTTGTAGCACTGTAGGTACTGTTTTACCGACTACTGTTTTACCGACGTCGTTCCGGAAAGTAAATAAGTGCGACAACATGTGTTAATCTGCCGTGTTGTGCCGGCTCAGAATACCACCACCCCCTCTCCTCCCGTGGGTGTCGTAAAATTGGACTAAGGGATTAGCCGGAGGATGGGCAGCAGCGTCCTTCAAGTACATTAACAACTCAACTGCGATCGCCAACCCGTCTACCAAGCGTGGCGATTATGGCAAATCCCTCCAATGTGCCCACAGCACACCCATATCGGAATAAAATCCACTGCTGGACACAAGCCTCCCCCAAATATCGCCACAACGACCAGTATGGGTGTGTAGTGCGGTTATTGAGGGGTTTTGCCATAATCGCCACGCTTGGCCGGTTGGCGATCGCAGTTGAGTTGTTACCGTACTGGAAGGATGCTGCTGCCCATCCTCCGGGTAATTCCATAGTCACCTTTTACGACACCCAAGGGTCATCCTTTGATGGATGGGTTGGTGCTATTCGTAGCCGGCACCACATTCAAAATTGACTCACTTTAACGTTACGTTACGGCCGTGTGGTGCCGGCTCAGAATGCCACCACCCCATCTCCTCCCATGGGTGTCGTAAAAGTCGACTAAGGGATTAGCCGGAGGATGGGCAGCAGCGTCCTTCGAGTACATTAACAACTCAACTGCGATCGCCAACCCGCCTGCCAAGCGTGGCGATTATGGCAAAACCCCCCAATGAACCCACAACACATCCATATCTGTGGTTGTGGTGATCTTTTGGGGAGGCCTGTGTCCAGCAGTGGACTTCATTCGGCCGAAATGATGAACGTTACGTTACGTTATGCTTGGTATTTCTCTACGAGATCGAATCAGAAATGAGGAGATGGGAAAGGAAAGGATTAGTAAACTGAAGTGGCAATGGGCAGGGCACATTGCTCGTAGAACTGATGGCCGTTGGGGCACAAAGGTTCTCGAATGGAGACCGCGCACCGGAATACGCAGCGTGGGACGACCTCCAACGAGGTGGACAGACGACGTGGTCACTGGGAGTCGTTGGATGAGAGCGGCATGTGACCGCTCGTTGTGGAAATCTAATGGGGTGGCCTTTGTTCAGCAGTGGACATCCTGTGGCTGATATGATGATGATGATGATGAACGTTACGATTACGACAATACGTCAAAATATTCGTGCTAGACCCTCTGGGCATTAGAGACTAAATAACTTTACGTCTTGGGGTGACGAGCGCAGTGTGATACCATGCAGTACTAGTCCTGGGTAGCATTACAATCTTTATGGAGAGGCATGACGCTTACCACCAGGTGAATGACTTGCTTATTTCGTCACAATGTTGTATAAAAAAGTTAAGGACCCCTGAAATCACGAAACGACGCGACGCGACGACACGACGCATCACGAAATTGGGCAAGGTTTAACTCTTTTTTTTTTTTGTAATAACATTGCCCCACACTTGGATTTCTATTGTGTCGTGGGTGCGTTTACAGACATGAATTCCACATAGCGGGCGGGTTGGCGATCGCAGTTGAATTGTTAATACACTCGAAGGACGCTGCTGCCCATCCTCTGGAGATCAACCCTTAGCCGCTTTTTACGGTACCCATGGGTGGAGAAGCGGTATATTCTTTGTGAGAAAACGCAATATCCGCTATGACCAAGTCATGCTCGTGAACGGGTGCCGTCTGTCGGGACTGGTCAGCCGGGGGAAATGTGTTATTATATTATGATTGTAGTATGTTCCTTCTTTACAAATTCACCAGTTACTAAACATATACATTAGATATAAGTTATAAAAAATTTACTCAATTACACACACACAGAAAAGATGCTATAAATTTTGGAATGAAGATAATATTACTTCGTAAGTATTCATTATTGTATACTTTTATAGACTAGTAAAGTCTAGTTTATATTTATATACCTAAATGCTTCTTTTAAAGCTTTACTTAACATTAATTTAACGTCACATACCGCATTGTAAAGTGCCTGAAAGACGGGTTTCAATAAACCTAATTCGGGCATTCCGAGTAATATTTTTGTACGCGTAATTAATATATTTCAGTTATGTACTAGTTTTTATTTAGGCACTATTACGATTATCTTATATAAAGAGTCAACTATTAATATCACTGCGACTATCTGTACTGTTTTTGTAAAAACTTAAACAGCTTTTTTTTCTTTACGCATTTATCCTACATATTTCTCAGCATAATCTTTTGCTATAATAATATGTACAAATCAACATCGTAATTTCAATTATTTTAAAAGAGTGTCCATCGAATTTCTTGCCGGCTCTTCTCCATAGGATCATCTAATTGGAACTTAAATTCTGACGTTTCACAAGTGTCAGTAATTGGTCCATTGAAAATAAAAACTATGAACTTATGCGAAGCCCATGTGGATGTTTACGGGCTGCTGTGTCTGTAATGCACCTTTTGGCACTAAGAACACAAAACTTCTTTTACAACAGTTCCAGAATTGGAATAATACAAAGTCTTAACTCCAACATCAAGTACTCACAAACCAGTTACTACGCATCCGTTCCGATGTAGCATTAATTAAACTTTGCTGTCCATGTCGCGGTTTGCGGTTTCGAAGATGTCAGTCATATCGTTGGCTAATAACACTGGCATGTAACCTCAACGTTCACTTAAGTACGAAGGTTTATTAGTACACTGTATAGAGTTATTATTTTCGCGTGGCATTGTGAAATTGGCTGTTCCTATTGGGGTTTTGAAATGTTTTCAAACACCGTCGTTTTAGACGTGTGCCTTTTATAATTTTGTGCGTTCTTAAAGATATGGTATGTCCAAGTCTAGTCTCAATAGCATCACCATTATTATATCAGCGAAAAGACGTCCCACAGCTGAACAAAGGCCTCCCCAATAGATTTCCACTATTGTATAATTTTGTGGGGAATTTGCCAGTAAGTACTACAGGTGGGTTGGTGAGCATAGTATGGCTACTGTTCCACAGAAGGGTCGCTGCCGCCCATCCTTCAGGTTAAGACTGCCTCCGTCTTCTTCACGGGATAATATGGAGTGTACTATATGGTTATTTCGAACATCACACGGAATACACTGTTCCTATTGTGGTTTTGAAATGTCTTCAAACGCCGTAGTTTTGAATGTGTGCCTTTTACTTTTGGGGAGACCTTTATTCAGCAATGGACGTCTTTTTTATGCTGATAATATGATTAGGTACTGGTATCTGACCTCCGCCACCATGAAAAGATATGGAACAGTATTTTCTGAAATGTACGCAACGGCATCCATCGAACCGAAACTATAACGCTTTATAGAAATATAGGTAACTTATTTGTTCCAAATATTCAATATACGTACGCGCGTACTGTATATAGAATAACTGGAAGCCCATTGATTATCATATTCGCAGTAGCAATCTTTAAATGTTTTGTTTAATTTCGTAGAATATGTACGAAAACCTGACTACCTTTTAAGCGCATACCACTTTAAGTAGCAGTAAGTAGGTATTAAGTTTTTTTGTTGAAGCAGCGACTGAACAAACCGGCTATTGACCATTATGTCGCATTCCTACTCTCTAATGACTCTTATCTAAACTAATACCTATTATAAAGAAAAAATATTTGATTTTTTGTATGTTTGTTTGTAATCGATTAACTCAAAAACGACTTCATCATTTCGGCCGAATAAAGTCCACTGCTGGATACAGACCTCCCCGAGAGATCGCGATCGAACGACCGGTCTGGGTATGTTGTGTGCTCATTGGGGGGTTTCGGCATAATCGCCACGCTTGGCAGGCGGGTTGGCGATCGCAGTCGAGTTGTAAATGTACTAGAAGGACGCTGCTGCCGGCTCTTCAGCTAAGTCACCTTTTACGACACCCACGGGATGAGATGGGTTGGTGCTATTCTTAGCCGGCACCGCAAAGAACAAAACAACTCAACCGATTGTAAAAATTCTTTCACATGTAACATATCAAATGAATCTATTGCATTGTAAGTCCATAAAACGCTTTTACAGGATAGATATCAGCTCCAGACGGCTACAACAAATCAACCATAAGCCTAGACAGGTGACTCAAACGATTGCTAAAACATCCAGTCAGTTTGTTACTCACAGAAAACTATGCATTGAGTAACATTCTTAGCACATAACATTCAAGCGAATAAATAGATTCATACTCTATACTAATATAATATAGCTGAAGATATTTTTTGAACGCGCTAATCTCTGGAACTAACAGTAAGATTTGAAAAATTCTTTTTGAATTTGATAGCCCAGTTTTTAAGGAAGGTTATAGGCTGTATAACACCACGATACGACCCTTAGGAGCCGAACAAAAAGAAAAAAATACCAAGAATGCTAAGTGAACACGAAGTACTAGCACGGGCGGGCGATGCGACCCGGTGGGTCACCGACGAGACCCGAGAAGAGCCGAACTGTGCATGCTATACCGAAGTACACTAAATTATTTATAAATGATCCGATTTCTTTTAAATTAAACGGCTGGTGAAACCGGGGAGCACTGCTAGCCTATACATAAACCATTAAATGAATAAAATGAGCCTGTAACTGGCCCACTGCAGGCCTCTTATACTATACAGAGAAAGAACGAGCACAGATCACCACGCTTGCTCACTGCGTGTTAGCGATTTCGGACCATTACATTCCAGGTTTCCTCACGATGTTTTCACCTATAAACTCTTTTCTGTTTTAGATTTATTACAAGTACATTGAAAAATCAAATCGGTACATGCCAGGTTCCAAACCTGCAACCCCTGCTAGTGCTAAGCGAGTCGAAAAACCTTACGACACATAAATTATCAAAACACATAGATTAAAACTTAACATTCTCCGGTGATAATTAAAAAACTGAAGCAGTCACCCAAGAAATTGCGGGCCTTTGAACGCTGACATCATCTGCGGTTGCCAATCCAACCAGGTGAGGTGACAAATTGGCGACTAAAGTCATGACTCAGTAGTATAACGAGAAAGGACCCTCGTTTGACATGAACATATTCCTATCACAAGCATTGTACCCATTCCGTTGTTCCATGTTGTGTCCGGATTAAGAATATAGCACCACTCCATCTCCTCCTGTCGTAAAAGGCGACTAAGGGACTCTTAACCAGAGGGAAGGGTAACAGCATCTCTTCTGTGGAACAGTAGCCATACAGCGGTCACTAACCTGCCTGCCAAGCGTGGTGAGTATTGGCAAATACCTCCCAAAATGACGACACAGTTGTAGAACTTTATGGGGGATGCCTTTATTTAACAGTGGACGTATAAATGGCTGATATGATGATGACGCATTATGCCTACGTTATGACGAATTCTAAATGTAGAATACGCGGCCTACAATAATACGCTGCCTTTTAAAAAAAATCGTTTGAAAATGTTATTCTCTGTCTGCTAGAAGAGACTCGTCACTGAAACTTAAATAAAAGCACTGAAAGCACCACAACAAACCCGAAACGACACTTCTGCGGTCAAAACCATGCGACTATTATACACAATTACACTCTTAAATGGGGACATTATATTTCATTACATTTTACCACGAAGTAGACACTTACAGAAGATCCACGCGCTTCACGATATCACGCACACATTAAAGCCGCCTAGGTATACAAAATGGCTCCCCGTGCTTTTTACCCGCACCCTGATTAGCTAAAAACAGCGACAGCGGACGCGACAGCAGCTATCGCGCAGCCAAGGATCCACCGGTGGCAAATCGCCTGAAATTAAAAGGCGTGGATGCAATTTTGAGATCATTGATCGTCCGACAGCGCGTGCGTCAGAGTTCTTCGACTGTATATATCGGCAAAATGACGTTTGACATCTGCGCAATTTACGCCTGTCGCAAACCATCTGCGACATACGTAATCAGCCCGCAGGTTGTTTGTCCACCGTCCAAAGGAACGATTCGTTTCGATTACGGGTTTGTCTCGGGGATTATTGTTCTTTCAAAACTTCCTCAGTCTTTATTTCGTCTCGCAAGAAACAATGTCGAGCATAGTTGTAAAGCCGATTAAGGTCAATAATAAGGGATCGCATCTCAATGTCATGTGGAACACGAATAATTTACTTGACGATCAATTAAATAACGGCATTATTAATGGCGGCACGGCTTGACGAGCGTGTGCGAGCGAGGCGAAAATAACGAGAACAACAGAAAAGCCGCTACTCATAATCCCATTTAAGAAACTGTAGATCGACTCGACAAAATGTTCGTGCGCCAGGGTGTGCAAGTGTACAATATGTGTGTGTATGTGTAAGAGAAACATTGATGTACAAAATAAAATGTGAGCTGCCAGTGTCGTACAAATCAACGTTATTATATACAGGTTGCGGATAAAACCACCTGTCTGCCTTTGAGGAAGCCAATCAGTCCACGATTCTCTTCCAATAGAATAAAAACATGCACCTGAGATTTTAACCAAAACATCGGTTTTATTTTCTAACACAGAGTTAAATCGAAAGAGGTGGTGGAATGATCACAGGCGCCTAACATATGATCGGATGGTAGGTACCAAATGCCTCCGCAGTGCTCGCCTCGCATTCATTCATGTATGAAAAGTGTACGTATGTGACCAATGGCTTATTGCAGTATTGGCAGTATTGGATAGATACTAATTATATTATCGCGTTTTTTATTGCTAGAGTTCGAATGTCCGTGTGGTGTACAGATTATGAATATAACACCACCCCATCACCTTCGGGAGATGCCGTAAAAGGCGACTAAGGGACTCTAAACTAGATGGATAGGCAACAGCGTCTCTCCTGAAGAACAGCAGCCCTTTTGCACTCACCAACCCGCCTGCCAAGCGAATAGATATATAGAACACACTGAATGTAACCGGTCTACTATGGACGAGGTCTTTGTTCAGTAGTGGACGTTTTTTGGCAGATATGGTGACAATTATTGTTAATACAATTAGTGGCTTACAACTTTAGAGTGTTGAAAGTCAAAAATAATTCGGCCCCGTAAAGACAAGCCCTCGCACAAACAGCACTGCTCGCATACATGAGTACATACTGGGTTAGTCGCAAAGGGTGTAATACTATGGGCGGTAATGAACAACTTTTGTTCGACGACTTTCCCCAAAAAATCTAGTTACAGAGTTAAGCTGTTCAAACTTTCTCGTGAAATATACGCTGGCACAACTGTCCTACATTTAACGTCATATTTGGGTTCACAGACCTAGTACTTTCCGACGAAGGATTATTTCGAAATGATAATAATAAATCAAGCCCTGACCGCTATCCTTGACTTGACAATTTGATGAATTTGAAATTTATAAGATGAGGCATTTAAATTGAATTCAATTTAAATTGGCTACGGCTTAGTACATCCCTTCCGGTACATTTCTATACCTGTGCATATAAATGTACTTGAGATTGGTATCGCGCAAAGTGGAATTACTGCACCTATTTTTGTTATTACACCTCACCACTGCAACATTTTGATTTACAACTACTGTGGCAATAACGTTTTCTTAATGAGCCCTTCCAAGCTATAAATTTGGGTTTACTTGACATAACGTCATGAAATTAAGAATAAAAGGGTGAATTAAAACTCCTTTTGAAGATACTTGCTTTTAATAGAGTCATCAATGATTTAATGTTGAAATCTTTATGAATGTCTTTTAATTTCGGAGATAAATTGCAGAGATGTTTTAAATAATTTTATGTTAATGATATCTTTAAGTTGTATTATTATATCGTTTCTTGTCATTCTTATCCCAATTTGACGACACGGTTGACGCAGTGGCTAAGCGATTGGCTTTATGCACTACAAGTCGCGGCTTCGATTCCAGCACAGAACAAATATTTGTCCAGGGAGTTGCTCCACATTTGGGTGTTCCGGCACGTGAGATTTCGTCTGTAAACGTGTAGGTACACAGAAAAATACTAGTTTGTGTGCGTAGTAGGTAGTGATAGTTTAAAAAATAAAATATTATATGTACTGCTCTAGTCAGGCGACTTAACGTGCTCTCGCAAGCATGGTAATGTGGAAAGAATGGACAGCAATCCAAAACATGACCGCGGCAAGCGCAGCTTAATCTAACAACCATTTCGCCACCACATAACACATAATAAACTGTATAAATACCAATAACATTTAAAATTTCAATGTCGGTGTCGTTTACTCAGGTCTCAGACAGATTGCCTATCAATATTTCCTGGGAATCACGAACTGATTCTAGGTAATGCGTAATTGATTCTAGTTAGTGTTTATACTTTATATTCAATGGAAGCCGTGATTTTTGATGGAACTAATTAATAGGAATTAACTGGCCGTGTGTTGTCCGGATTAAAAATAGAACGCTCGATCTCCCCCCGTGGATGTCTTAAAAGGTGACTAAGGGTTTCTACTCGTAAACCGGAGGGATGGGCAGCAGCGTCGTTCTGTGAAGCAGCAGCAGTTCTGCGCTTACAAACCCGCCTGCCAAGCGTGGTGAGTTCTGACAAATTTCCACGGGATGAGATAGTGCTGCCATTTTCACAATCCAAATATCACAAAAAAATTCTAAGGTCGCCTGGAAGAAATCGCAGAGTGCGTTAAGGCCACCCATTGTACACACTGCTACATATCAAGCTATACTAATCCAGTTTACGCTGATCTCTCATCGTACAGAAAGCGTATATAATGCGAGATCTGCTTATTCTGGAAATTTCTGGTCGATCCAGACGATAAAATCACGTAAGATCACATAAAGAGACTCGCGTTGTCTCGTTCACTCAACACCCGACCGTTTTACCGCCCTCGCCGCCGAGGATGCCCGCCTCACCAACGTCGCGGAGGCCTATCTCCGCGTCACCTTCCCGTTCAAGTTAGCAGTTCTCCCTCCCGTCTCGTCCCGTCGCGCCGGCCCGTGCCGAGCCTGTAGCTTTAAATATCCCTTAATACATTTTAAATAATACCGATCCAGCTGTCCCCAAAACAATAGCTTGTTATCCCCAGCAACGCCCTAAGCCGAGGTCGCCGAAGGGGGCGCCCTTAGCGAAAGTTGCTTAGTTTTAAATATTAAATTTAAGCCTGGCTGGAGGCCTCTTTTGGCCAGAAATGACCGGTTAAGCAACCACATTTCCCTAAAATGTATGCGAGAAGCCCAACAAAAAAAAAACATCTGGTAATGTATAGCTTGACGTGTAGTCGTGCGTACTCTATATAATTATAGAAGATACTATGCGCTACTTTGTATACATAAACATAAATATCGTGAGAATTACTAATAGTCACTGTTTCTCACAATATTACATATTCATATTGTTTTAACTATTCAACTTAATACTGACGAACTACAGCCAATTAATATGTATGACATTAAATATAAGCAATAGCTTGACGCTTTGTTAAGTTTTACGGTTACCGACTTTCAAGAACAGTTTGGTGCCGGCCTGTACTACCATATCCGTCACAATTGTGAGTCAGGTGTCAGGCGTATTAAGGTAGGCATGGGTGTAAAGGCAGGTTTGACTCAGGACGTGGGACCTTACTCAGTATGCCGTATGAAATAATAATAAGTTGTGTGTGTGTGTTGTGTATATGTTGTGTGTGTTGTGTATATGTTGTGTGTGTGTTGTGTATATGTTGTGTGTATGTTTTGTGTATGTTGTGTATATGTTGTGTGTGTGTTGTGTATATGTTGTGTGTGTGTTGTGTATATGTTGTATGTGTGTGTGTGTGTGTGTGCGCGCGCCTGGGAACGTAATACTGGAAGGCCAAGTTGTTTAAAAAACGCGAGATATAATGGAAGGACTAGTCATGAAACCACTTTCATCATAATTCTATAATTTCAAGCAAATCCGCCACTGATGATAGCCTTTATTGTAAAGTAGGTACACTAGTCAGTCCGATGATTTTTATGGGGACTTTTGTAACCAAAAGAAAAAGTTGGTATACACAATATAAAAATAGACTCAGATCCTCCACGTGTAACGAAAACTTTTGTAAAGTTACGAGGAAAATGTTGCGAAATGTCCGAGTCATTTAATACGAGTAGCTATGGAGGAAAATAGAGCGCGAAAAAAGACACCCAACACGTGACCTTTTGCTCGCAATTTTCCAAGGCATAAGTCGCGTACCGTAGCGTAGCCGTTAGGTGCCGGCTCAGATGCCACCACCCCATTTCATCCCGTGGGTGTCGTAAAAGTCGACTAAGGGATAAACCGGAGGATGGGCTGCAGCGTCCTTCGAGTACATTAACAACTCAACTGCGATCGCCAACCCACCTGCCAAGCATGGCGATTATGGCAAGACCCCCCAATGAGCACACAACACATCCATATCGGTCGTTATGGTAATCTTATCGGGAGGCCTGTGTCCAGCAGTGGACTCCATTCGGCCGAAATGATGAAGTCGCGTACCGAATGTGTACTTTAGAATAATAAGATGATTATCAATTAATCATGTAAGAGAGTATTAAGTTTGCCGAGTTCTACTTATAGGCATCTACTGTGCTGTGCAACTAAACACCAAACCTTCCCAAAATATTTATGCCGTTATTTTATTACTATCTAGCTGGGAACCGCGGTTTCACCCGCGTTTAATTTAAAAGAAATTTAGAGTATTTCGACATGGACAATTGACATAGAATATATATATTGGATTTCAAGGGTTTTAATTTTTTTGCGCGGTTGCCTAATTATTTTTCTAAAATAAAAGTAGCCTAAGTTATTCCTTATAACATCAGCTATCTGCCAGTGAAAATCCCGTCCCGTCAAAATCGGTCCAGCCGTTTAGGAGATTACCCGGGACAGACAGACAAAAAAAATGTTTTTTTGATATAGGTACCGTATATACTTTCATGTGCATTTAGTAAAAAGCTGTTATTTTGACATTACAAACAGACACTTCAATTTTATTTATTTGTATAGATAATAAATACGCAGACTAAGATCAAATAAATTTATAAAATGGAGGATTAAAAGGCAATCCGCCAGAGAGCCGCGAGAATACCTGTGCTTAATTAATTGAAAAGGCAGGCATCAGGCGTGATTCTATAGCCATTCAATTGAACCGGTTCAATGATTGAATGCACTATGAAACGTCTGCTTTGATGAGTTGAAGTTTCCGGCTGCATTTGATCCTCTATTTTAGGCAAAGATCCAGAAATAAAGACACTGTTTTTAATAGGATTTTATCCAATGTGACAAGTTAGTTTTTGGTTCCCGGCAGAGAATAGACCAGCCCTCTCCACGCATGGGTATCGTCAAGGGTGACTAAGGGTTGATAACAAGAGGATGGTCAGCAGCATTCTTCCGTGCGCTCATATTGTGATCACAAACCCGCCTACCAAGTGTAGTGATTATGGCAATATCTCCTATAAACAGCTCATTGGAGGCCCATGCAGAAGTGGACGTTTACGGCCTGATGTGTGTGATACACTCACACACATCAGGCCGTAATTCCACAATTGTAATTCACCATTGTTAAAACAAATAAATTAAAGGAAGGTTTGAAAATGCTTCACATTATGGCAGTCCAAAGGAAAGAATATAATAATCTATTTATTAATACATAAAGAAAAAAATCTGTCCTACCCCTTTTTAAGCAAATTGCGCACACGAAGGATTGATAGATTTCAGTAAAGTTCATGAAAGTTAAAAAATGAATTATTATCGTCATTTATTAATACGTGAAGATAAAACGTTGAACCCCTTTTTAAGCAAATTGCGCGCATGGAGGATTGTGAGATTAAGCATAGTTAAAGTTCATATGGAGTAGGAATGCAGAAGACTAAAAAGTATGTATAAAAAATGAATTAGGGTCGACTATTTAGCGACCACTAGTAAATTATAAGAAGTAGCGAAAGCATGGTAGCCAAAGGGCAAAGCAATGGCCAACAACTACCATAGTTGTCCTTTGTGAAGCGATAAGTCAATTTAAAGAGCTCCGCAGATCTTGTCATCTATCGTCGTGACATCGCAACGACTTATAATCTTGAGATAAATTGCTACGTATCTGTCCACATCGCTTACAATATTTCGTGCTGTATGCAATTTATTTCTTGCCATTAATCTCACAAAATGTCTGGCATCATCAATCTTACGTTACAACTTTGTTTTTGTTCGGTGGGAAAATTCTCTAGGACTTCCATCACCCTGAGGAAGACTGAAAGGCCCCACGGTGTCTGTTCGCACATCGCGACAGGGTCACGGGAGACGCTCTTGCATTAGTTCGCGACCCCGGCAGTGCTGATCCACCTGGGCAGACCCCGTCTAATAAGACGAAGGGAAGGGTATAGCTCCCTCTCCCCGATTCATCAGTAATGATGTGTGTGCACCCCGCACACGCGCCACCATCTCGGGCCCGTTACGTGATGGAGCGACCGATGTCGGGGCTTGTGCTGCCTGTCTTCGGGTTCGTGTTGGTCTACTGCGGATCGGAATACCGGATGTAGCCTCTCACTCTCTCTCTTTCTGTGTTGTTCACTTCATAAATATCTATAATTTAAACAATTCAACTAGGATTTCTCTTGTATCGTGGGTACAGTATACAAATATTTGTCTCGTGCGGGGATCGAACCCGCGACACGAGCGCAGAAAACCATGCAACTAACTATTGCCCAAAACGTGCCTCCAAATGGTTACCTGTAGCCGGCACCAATCTTCAGCGCTGACTTTCCTCCTTCACCTACGCAAAGTGATATTCCCCACTCTTTCACTGAGCACTCAAAATCTGATGCTTTACATCCCTTTCCAATGTTACTTATTAAGGCACAAATTAGTTTCGGCACCAATCTGGCACACTGTTTTCTACAGAACGCAATCAGAAAAGCGAAAGTAATCACTTGGAGCAATTTTCGTGGATTGACAACTAAGGAAGACTATCCATTGTGTTTAACCCGCTTAAGGTGTAATTGTGAATGTCGTAAAGACACATCAAGACTAATGGGCCAGGTGGGAAGAGAAAATTAGATTAGATCCTTTCTGTTTCTTTGATGATAGAATAGTAGTATTTTTCTTTATTTAATTAATAGTCCAAGCCCTCTGTTTGCTCGTGTACTTTATTTTTATTTCGCCTGTGTCGTGGGTGTGTTTACAGACACAAATTCGTCACACAATACACCCAAACCCGGGACAACTACTGCAGATCCTACAAACATTTGTTCCGTACGGGAATCGAACCCGCAACCCGGAGTGCAGCTGCCGACTGTATCAGTAACTGCACCGACCGTGCCGTCATTATGTCGAGAGGGTGGGCAAAGGCGTAGCCCGATGCATTTAAAAAAAATGGATGATTTCACTAACGTTATCTTTGCCTATTGTATGGACCTACTCATTTTTTCACCACTCCTTTACAGCGCTCCATTTTTTTATTCTTTATGCACAATCACATAGAGGCGAGCTTCATGTCTTTCTTCTTTTGTTTCTGCAATGATCATTTCGAGGAAAAATCAAATCAAAAGAGAAATTACTGGGCTTAGCAGACTAAATAACTAATGTCTCTAGGTGACGAGCGCAGTGTGATGGCACGCAAGACTAGTCCGGGATAGCATATTTTCGGCAGGGCGTGATGCTTACTACCAGACGAATGACTTGATCGTCTTCTCAACTCAACAATTCAACACAGAGAACGACTTTGCATAGCTTAAAGACCACCTCCGTGTCATCTTCGCATCAAGAACGAGAGACGACAATTTCATTGTGAGCAGTGTGCTAAGAAATCGTGCTTCGATTTCTTAGGAAGTACCCAAGCTCCAGGAAGTTCGACAAGTGACGATTAGCACCAAACCCAAGAAGACTTAATGCGGCTGAAGTAGGGGCATACTTGCCTACCAAAGGACCTCTACTTACCACAGGTCATCTTGTAGCTCGGTAAAATTTTGCTCGATCGCACCGAAACTTAAATGATGCTTGTTAAAGAGTACTATTCACTAACAATTTTCTTTTAATGCAAGATTATGCTTGGGCCCACACAGAACAGTCACAGCGGTGATAATTTCGGATTATCTTAGATATGTTGAAATCGAAGACTTTTAGTGGCCAGCACGCTTGCGAGACCTTAACCCGATAGACCATATTTGGAATAAAACTCTGAAGACAACTTAAACAAAGAAATCTAGAACCAGCTAGCATAAGAGACTTAATAAATAATAGTTTAAAAAAAACAAAATAAAACACGTTGCATTGTCATCGGTCCTTCCTTCTTGATTGACTGAGCGAAGTGTCAAATCAATCTGAAGTTCTGAAGGGGATGAAAATCGAGTCCAAAATTCCGTTACATAGATACAAAGATACCAAGCGAATAAAAGCGTGTTAAAAAGCACATTGATAGAAGAATGGAATAATGTTTAGCGAAACTAGTGTCGTGTGTTTCGGCTTTCATACGATAAAACATTTTCACATACGGCGTTCTAATTCTGTTGAGTACGAATTTCATAATAGAGACATAACTGCGGTTACTCCTCTAACATTCCCGACATGCGAAACTTGTAAGTACCAACATTATGTCACCAGAATAGCTTTAAGGCGGGATTATGGGGTAATCGAAAGTCACGAATTTCCGTGCTGTTGAAATGAAATACGGGATGTCGACAACTTATCTTGCAGTGTAAATAAGTGTCGAGTTTGGAAAGGTGGCTGACTGTTCGATTCATTATGTGGAAACATTGGGGTGCTTGAAGAAATTCCGGAACTTTATACGGTTATATTAAATCTAGGATCTAGTAGTAGATACTAGTCATGTAAGCATTTATGCAAAGTTGTTTGTGATGTGTAATATTTTTCCTCTCGCTTTCCCGCAATATGTTGGAGCGATTTCGTGAAAAGGGACGGAAGTGTGTAACAAGAAGCAGGGGAAGGGCACGTTATTTGATTTGACCAATGACCGCGCGGGTACTAGAATTGGCCGCCAGATACCAACTCATTTTCCGAGAGGTTGATACTGTCAACCATCGGATGTGCACTTAACACCTCTGTAAGTGTTGCAAGCGAGCAATAATTAATAATAATAATGAATTTGAATAAATATTTCAGTATTTAGCTTTTTGTATAGAATGGAATAGAATAGAATCGTTTATTCAGTAATTAGGTCATAACAGACACTTTTACACGTCATAATTGAAACGGCGGAGGGCATTTCACTACATGACAGCTTCTGAGAAGAAATGCCGAAAGAAACTCAGGGTTCGGTGTTTTTTTTTTTCAAATTGTGTATATTTTACAAATCTCAATTAATACATTGTTTTTATGGCAATCTATATGTGAGAGTAGTGTAGATACATGCTAGTGCCAACAATCGGACTCAAATAGCTAAATCACACTCGCATTTATAATGTGAAAAAACAAAGCTATATAATAATGTCAAAGAAGAGATGTCAATTATGCAAATGTCAAAAAATATCTATAATAAAAATGTCAAAAGATATCAATAATATTAATGTCAATTATTATTAATTTTTCAATTAATGATTAATGTCACAAAACAATGCCGTTGAGATGTCAACATAATGAAGCGACACCTCGTGTAATTCTAGTCTTGCGGAGCTGGAATAGCACTCAAACATTTTTATTTACTAGGTAATCAATATGTGTGCATAGAGTATGTTTTACAAACAATTTAAATTTATTTTGTGGTAATTGTAAAACGATGTCCGGTATTTTATTAAAAAAAATTATACTATATCCCATGAAAGAAGTATGGACTTTAGCTAAACGAAATGTTGGCTGTACTAATATAGTGAAAATGTGTGATTGTATATGTGTAAATTTTGAGGTTCCTTTCTATCGCTGCTTAAATGTTATTTTTATTTTGATGAAAAATAAAACTAGTTAATCAATTGTTACATATCATATGCGACTACTGTAAGGTTCAGTCGTTTTTTATTACAACGATGCCCCACACCCTCTTATGTCTTCTGTATCGTGGGTACAGTTTAGACATCTTACAGGCACAAACACCGTGTCGTAACCCGGAGGCTTGCGGACTCGCTTCTTAGGCACTAAATCTGTTTGGAACCATATATATCAGTAAATCAAGAGAAAGACATAAACCGCAAACAAAATGAAAAAAATTGCAAAAGAGAATAGTTGAAAGAGAATACCTGTGCGAAATTGAATAGGCAGCCATCAGGCATGAATGGCGAGGCGTTCCATTGAACTGATTTCATTATTGATATTGACGCAGCGTGAAATTGATTAAGCAGGTCTTGTGAGCATTTGTATATTAAAGACAAAATTAACAAGAGTCGGCACGGTTAGTGCAGTGGCTGATACAGTCGGCTGCTGCGCTCCGGGTCGTGGGTTCGATTCCCGCACGGAATAAATATTTATATTATCTGCAGGTAGTTGTTCCGGGTCTGGGTGTATTGTATGTGGAATTCATGTCTGTAAAAGCACCCACGACACAGGAGAAATATCAGTGTGTCGCAACGTTACCAAAATAAAATAAAAAAATTATCGACTAATGTTATTCTCTCTATAATCATTTGGGATCAAGCATATCATTTTCAGTATGCTCTTCTTAATCTGCCAAAGTCAATGTCAAATTGTTTTTATTCATGTAAACCATTTGCTGGCTCTTACGAATAGTCAGAATTTAAATAGCTGCACGGTTCTAAGTCGTTGGTCCTATGGAAAAGAACCGGCAAGAAACTCCATGAATATACTCTTTTGAAATAATATATGAAAGTATTACTTCAATATAGTCGTAAAAAACTATGTGAGGATAATGCATGCCCGTACGGGATAAATACACGCATAGTTATGCACAATGATAATTAAATGCGTTACAGTTGAAAGAAAGAAAAGAAAGAAAAAGAATTTATTTTTGCAACCAACGTCGACGCACAAACTAAAGATACATAGGGGCAATTCCACATAGGTATTTTATGGCATGACTAACCAATCGATTAAAATCTAAACACTGTCTAATGACTAAACGCTTATGAACAATCATATAATAGGGACACGCCCGAGATTTATTTATTTCACATATACATCTACAACAGTACAGATTATACTAAATTACTGCACATTTATAGTAACTAGAGGTCAGGCCCAGAGGTCGAAATAGTTTTTATAATTTGATTTAATGTATTTGTAACACATATCGTATGTACATATAACTCTTCTGTAAATGTGTGCCACTGAACTCCTAAACGGCTGTACCGATATTGATGAATATTTTTGTGTACGTTTGAGTGGGTCCCTGGATGGGTTAGATTCACAATTGGACCCGGTACGTGGCGCTGCAATCGGGTTTACATGTACCTGCCTGTACGAAGCTGGGGCGGGCAGCTAGTTATACATAAACTTTAACCTTCTGCAATGCCAAATCGCACACTCCTCCGTGCGCGCAATGTCCTTAAATGGGGTACAAAGCTTTTTCTTCCCGTATTAATATTTAATCATTATTACGTAACATAAAAAACAGAAATAACAATAAAATTAAAGTATTTTGACTATGTGAAACAATATGTATTTAAATTATGACACATAAATTAATAAATTTATCTGTTATCCATCATCTCACCAAATCTCAAACATTCCCGACACACATCCATCCATTTCGCTCCAAACAAATCACACTCCAGTGCTGATGTTAGGGGCGCATTTAGCATCGTGAGCGAACGGACGAGCGGAGAATCGGCATGGGAAACTGTGCGGGCTTCCGGTATATCCAGTAACTGAAGTCTGCACCACTTGAGACACCAGCTCCGGACAATCGGATTCACCCCGCAGAATCTTACATGCAGAAGTCAACAAACAATAATTACGTCTTACTTCAAGAGAGTTAAATTTTAACATTCCCAGTAAGACTTTTGTGGGATATAGGAATATAGCTAATATCAACCAGCTTTTTATACAAAAATATTAAAAATGATTTCTGTACTTTCTCCAGAAGCAAGGCGTACCTCCTCCTGGATTCCAAATAATCGACGCAGACTCGTAACTTGCTTCTAACCAACGTCATGTAAACTAATTTGATAGCCATGGTTATTATTAAGTTCTGGCACATTGCGTATGACAAAACCTAATATCCGATTAGAATCAGTGGCAAGCGACTTCATGTGCTTGTGGAAATTAAGTCGAGTATCAAGAACCAGATCACCCAGATCTAGAGTTGATTATTGGTTCAGAACCCAAGAAATATTGTATGTGCTGGGGATTGTGAGTACGACTATAAGATATTACATAGCATTTTGTTGCGCGTTGTTGCGCGCCTCTCTAGAGGATGCTGCGGCCGCACAGGGCAGTCCGCCAGAATGAGTGGTGAACCATGACCTGCTCTGGGTGCGGAGAATTCGCGAGCGAGTCCTGCGCATAAGGCTGTTTGAAGGACACCGTGTGGTTTTAGCCGATAAGAGTTCGTCAAACCCCTGCCCCTGATCAAGAAAAAAAAAAGACAAGAGTTATCGTCAAGTTGTAATTTAGCACCGAGAAAGCTTTAGTCGCCTTTGACAACACCAACGGAGCGATAGCAATGCCTGAATTCCTTTGATCGATTAGAGGAAAACAGGTAAAATGAGTAAATATCTTCAAATGTTTTCAAGAAAAGAATTAAAGAGCATTTCCTCTTAACATGACTAGTATGTATGTATTATTGTTGTATATATTTGTATGTATTATTTTGTATCGTATGTTTATATTTTCAAGTATGTCTTTATTGATACACCTAACATATTATGTATTATTATGTTACTTTTATATTTACTCATATTTAGTCGCACTTTATTCTTGTTGTACACTTAATTCGATCCTCATATAACGCATTACTCTATCGCTCAAAGGTTTGCTGACTTTTCTTTCGTATTGTTACTATCTGTAAAAATTGTGTGCAATAATAATTAAGAATTATCCAAGCAAAACATTGTACTCGACTAAAAGCCTACAAAGGATGAATAAGCTCGACGAGAACAACCACACAGATCGACTTTGATAGCAACCCTTAGGTAGCCTTTTACGACACCCATGAGTGCAGAGGGGTCATCTATTCTTTGCAGGAGACCACACGGAATAATGACTATTATGAGTGCATCTAAATACTTTATGAATAAAAATGTTTTGATTTCGTATAATCTGTTCACATCTGTGTCGTCAGCGATATTCGTGTGTGGGTGGAACAGTTCAATATCACACATCGTTTAAAGTAATCCTTCTGAAGGTATCTCTTTATTATGAGATAACAAGGAACCCCGAAGTAATTTAGGATTCAGAGAAATTATTTCCTCTACAAAAGAAATGCAGCATTTATGTAACGAAGCTAATAATGCGACTACATACGTTACGTTAAACAAAATGTTGGCTGTAATTGCGAGAGTTTAATGAGAAAAAGGAATAATTCCAGTTTTCGTAATGGAATGGAGAAAAATTAGACTCCACATCGCAAAGGTTCTATAAACAAGTGCGTGACACTGCATTATCTTGACTTGTCAGCAAAGCGACAGGTCTATGATTGACAGGCTGTTGGAGCGACAGGTCTGTTTGACAGGTTGTTGGAGCGACAAGTCTGTTTGACAGGTTGTTGGAGCGACTGTTCGTGCCGGTAAGTAAGTGTCTCTAAGATAACATTCCCAACTTTCCCAGGGCGGAGAAAGTACATAAGGATTTCCCCAGGAAAAAAGAGGTTCAAAGTCTTTAGAGCGACCGTTTACATAAGACGCCTTAACCTACTGTGTTAAGATGCAGCTAGAGTGTGCCAGTAAATCAATGGGTGACCATACCTCATTGACTGTCGATCCAACAACCTTTCAAACATCTGACCTGTCGCTCTAACGACCAGTCCAGCTAACGTTCGAGCTAATGGTACGTCGAAATATGGAGTGGACAATGTCAGATTTTTTACCAGTTCATTGAGGGATGAAGGTGTCTGTAGGATTTTTTTTTTCTTCTTAAGAAAAACGTTGCCCCACACTAGGATTTCTCCTGTGTCGTGGGTGCGTTTACAGACATGAATTCTACATACAATACACCCAGACCCGGAACAACTACCTGCAGATCATACAAATATTTCTTCCGTGCGGGAATCGGAGCGCAGCAGCCGACTGTATCAGCCACTGCACCAACCGTGCCGTCATTACATATTTGACGGCGCGGGCATAATTTTTTACCGACTTAAAAAGGGGGAATAATCTCCTATTCGTCTCGTCAGATGACAGTCTATCCGTGTAAAATACCGGAGGCCAAGCCCCTCCTAATTAGGAAAACTCCGATGATAACATATATATAAGCATAACAGAACCCGATCTATCAGCACAGCACTACCACTGATCTTCGTAAACCACACAAATATCAAATCCCAATTTATAAACCTACAACATGCTGTGCATGCAGCAATTAAATTACAGAACTGTCAGGACTCTAATGAATAAGAGGGGTGAAGTATAACTAACAACTTTAGCCATAGACGCTAAACTCCAACTAATCTTCAAACAGCATTCGAGTAACTCACTTGATGTTGTGTTCCACATAAGACAGCATCTTACAAAGGGATCTAATTATGAACTTCGAAGCTTGTTGTACAAACATAATCTCATATGAGTGGATTTTGTTTGCAGAAGCATATCAATTAGCTTTCCGACTACAGACGAAATTCAACTTTCTAGTACTCGTATTTAATTTCCAACGAGTCTATCAAAATTTGCCTCTTAAATGAAAACGTGGGAGAAAGTTCACGAAAAGTAAAGGACGCAAAAGGGAGCCTAGTCACTACGGGACTTCTGAATTTACAGATTGACCAACCTCGAGCCGAATCAGTACCTGGCTTTCCGGACGGTCTGCCATTTGGTAAGTCACGACGACGATGATGGAGAGCGCGAACGACGAATGTACTATTGTATTTTTTATAATCAAATTAAGTATTAGGTAGATATTACAATTTAAGTACATTTTTTGTTCCAATTGTTTTTGTTTGTTTTTTTTTTTTTAAACGTTGCCCCACACTAGGATTTCTCCTGTGTCGTTTTACAGACACAAATTCCACAAACAATACACCCAGACCCGAAACAACTAGCTGCATATCATACAAATATTTGTTCCGTGCGGGAATCGAACCCCCGACCCAGTGCGCAGCAGCCGACTGTATCAGCCACTGCACCAACAGTGCCAATATTTTGGTATTTTAGTTTTTTTTATATACTTATTTAAAGATACATATTTATCTATCTATAGTAGTCTGACGATGACTTTTTATTCGGCCTGTGAAAGTCTCTCTTCTGTATCCCTTGATAACTTATTTTCTTTTAATCACCATTTGAGTACCTACTTAAGGTATTTCAGCGATTCCCTATGTGTTTAAAAATCTGCTGTATCAATGCGCAAATTATTCGAGAAGACAACCGGTAAACAATGACACAAACATACCAATCTGCAGTAACAATCCTTTTATCTTCTAGTCTTTTATCTTCTAGTGCAAAATTTTCTCTAGTAAAATTCATATGGCCGCACGATACGCACTTTTTAAATTGCCACACATTCGTAAAAACAAATGACATATGAATTGAATGTACATCTGTATCTGTATCTTCAACATTCCAAAGATTTCTTTATTCGAAATTTAAACATTGTTTTCTTAAGCACCTTTTCTTACCGGTGTCAATTCTAAAAACATTCAGTGTGCCCTCGTAGTGTTCAGCCAATAAAGTTTAATATCATATAATGAATAACGTTTTATGATGATGATGAAGATTAAGATATTACCCTACTATTCATTGATACTCCTACTGATCTCAAAATAGTGTACAAGTCTGTTGTAGCCCTGTTCACAACACAAGGCGAGTATAACGGGAACTACTCTAACAAAGTTACTAGACTAACTTGAGACACGTTGACGTGCAAGCGGTATCGACAATACATGGTACAGTTGCTGACTACTCGTAGGCAGCTTATTATTAACTCTGAAATGATAATGACGGGCTAGAAAGCAACGCGATCGAAATAAATATGGTTAACGACACCAATAGTTCCAAATAAATTTCTGTTTGACAAACATAGTTAAAAGTTTGGTAAATTTTACCGTCGTAGAATAGACGCTTGCTCCAAAGTGACGAGAATTTGTGCATACCTGAAACAAAAACAAATATATTAGCAAAAATCAAAACAAGGAAGACATGACGAAACTACACACTATAAGACAGAGTTCTAAATGAATCAGATGCTAAAGACTGGTGTTTATAATTGATCATTTCCATACCACACAACAATTCCATTGTACAAGTTTGCCCTGGATACAGAGTCAAACTGAAATCTAAATACAAGCATTAAATTACTTTTTATAAATCACGAAGCTAAATTTCTTTTGCGAAAAGCGAAATTATTCGAAAATGTTAGCCCTAGGGGGACAAAAACTACTCCTACGGTAACGGAATAAATGGAACACGAAATAGCACACACAGGTATTAACATTAAACATACGAACACGAAACCTAAAGTTGTGTGGGTGAATTCTATTTAAGATCGCGGTACAATTAGTATGCTGTGATTGGTTTTCAATTTGGACCACAACATAATCCTCTGAGGATTCTGTATTTTCTCCTGCAGTAATAGGCAGGTACGCTGAAAAAGACATGGACCGTTTAATTTATTCATCGAAATGCCTAGATGTCATGACATGTCAATACAATACAAATACATAGCCCCTAAGAATGTGTTCACGCAAAAATAGCGACACTTAAGCTCATCGCTCACCAAAAAGGATGTGCCTACAGAATCAGGCGCTTCTTACCAAGCAATATGGTGATTACGCGTATGAAAATAATTATTATTTGATGTAACTAAATACTAGGCATGCAAGTTCTGTCGTTTCCATATTACAATTTTGGATTTGGAACTGTTCTATATTGAATCTCAACAACAACAGTTGAATGTATTAGGATTAATGCTATTGTTTAGTCACAGCGTCGATTGGAATCTTTCTAAGGAAAATGTTCATGCAATAATTTTCTACAACTTTAGAAGAGGCCTGACACGGCTTCAGTGTTTTGAAGAGCTAACACCTGTGTTCAGTAATGAAGCCCCATGTCTGCGGACTGTCGAACGCTGATATTTAGAATTCCAGCGTGGACATACTAGTGTTAGTGACAAATCTCGCGAAGGACGCCCAAAATCCGCCTTCACTGAAGATAACATAATTGCTGTGAGACAACTGATTCTCGAAGATCGACTCTATTAGGCATCTCAGGGACAACCATTCAGATGATCTTGCATGAAGCGCTTGGTGTGAGAATGCTAGTTTGCCGTTGGATACCTCATCTGCTTTCCGACGATCACAAGGCGGCCCGCGTCAGATGGTGTAAGAAAATTCTGCAAAGGTTCAACCGAGGAGAGTCAAATTACGTCTACGACATCATCAGTGGTGACGAATCTTGGATCTATGTCTACGATCCTGATTCCAAACAACAATCTACAATCTGGCTCTTTCAAGACGAGCCACAGCCGACTTAAGTTGTTCGTTCTCGAAGCACTTCAAAGAAGCCACGTTCGTTGGAAAAACCGGCCATGTTGCGACTATTGCACTTGACGATCGTAGAGCGGTTAACGCAGAGTGGTATACCACAGTTTGTTTACCACAAGTCATCGCCGAACTTCGAAAATCTAACTGAAAGCGACGCATCATCCTGCACCACGACAACGCAAGCTCGCACAGCGCTCGTCAAACGATTGAGTATTTGAAGCAGGAAGAAGTAGAAATTCTTGACCATCCTCCATACAGTCCTGACCTAAGCCCTAACGATTTCTTTATATTTCCTAAAATTAAGAAAAGTCTTCGTGGTAAAAGGTTCGGTGGAAAAGCAGTCGACGCTTTCAAGTCAACCATTTTGAATAAATGTAATAATAACTGATTTGAGCGAATGTAAAAGTGTATTTAGCTACGTGGTGAATACTTTGAAAAACAATAAAAAGAACTATAAGGTTCTAGTTGTTTTTTTCTTTAAACGACAAAACTTAAAAGGCACGCCTCGTAATATATTTCGTTTAACTTAAATTAAAATCTTTGTAACAGACAATAAAATCAGGTTTCATAAAATCCGAGTGAAAATATTTTAACGATAACAGGCGCACACTTATCGTTCCGAGAGGTTGTTTAATTAACAAGTAGCCTTTGAGTAGAGATTCGACAAACTCGCTCATTTCTTCGAACATTTTGATATATTAAATCAATATAGATTTTCATGTGTTCTATTTGCAAATGTATCATTGTGGTTTTCAACGCTACATTCATTTAATTCATTTCGCCTGCTATTAAATATATAGTAAAAAAAAGATTTCCAAGAGTCTTAATTCGCATACTTAGTTGCTACTAAGTAAGCAACAAAAAAACATTCGTAATTGTCAATTAAAGCAGTTTGGGTCGTTAGACACGGTTTAGACTTTGAACAGTGCAGGATAAAAGCAAAATTACAGATAATGCTTAAGTATTGCAGAATCAAGACCAACGAGCGAATCGGACACGCAACCTCCACGCGTTCATGCGTTTACCAACGTGGATATAAATAATACTTAATGAACATGATAATATTTGCTAATTTAATGAAAGACGGTAAATCAACATGATATGAGCAGAATTTAAAATAGAGGTAGGTATCATAAGGCCTTGATGCTTGGAGATGCATTTACTTTGATGCATATATTATCCGTGTGGTGTCCGGATTAAGAATATAGCACCACTCCGTTGCCTCCCGTGGATGTCGTAAAAAGCGACTCTGAACCAGAGGGGTTGGCAGCATCGTCCCTTTTGTGGAACAGTAGCCATACTGCACTCGCCAAACCCGTCTGACAAGCGTGGTGAATATTGGCAAATTCTTCCCAAGACGATGACTCAATTGCGGAAATCTATGGGGGAGGCCTTTGTTCAGCAGTGGACGTTCTTTGGCTGATATGATGATGATGATATATTATAAAGGAATTGCAAATAATAAAGTGGCCGGATCAATTTGCTTTACTTAAACCAATGCAAACATCATCACACATATCAATCATTTTAATTCTTTTGTGCTACGTTTAAGTGCATCACTCTTAAAAATAAATAAATGACTTGTAAATGTGAAGTGCATAGGACAAATGGATCGCGCAATACCGAAAAAAGAAGGCATTTTTTAACATATATTTATATAATATTTGGAGTTATATTTATCTATACAAATAAATAAAATTGAAGTGTCTGTTTGTAATGTCAAAATAACAGCTTTTTACTAAATGCATATGAAAGTATATACGGTACATATAACAAAAAAATATTTGTCTGTCTGTCTGTTTGTTTCGGCTAATCTCCGAAACGGCTGGACCGATTTTGACAGGACTTTCATTGGCAGATAGCTGATGTTGTAAGGAATAATTTAGGCTACTTTTATTTTAGAAAAATAATTAGGGTTCCACGCAAAAAAAACCCCTTGAAATCCTCCAGTGTATATATTCTATGTTAAGTGTCTATGTCGAAGTACTCCTAAGTTTCTTTTAAATTAAACGCGGGTGAAACCGAGGTCCCAGCTAGTCATATACATAATATTATGTGTGTAGCGCCAGCTAAGAATACCACCGCCCCATGCCCCCATCCCACCCCATGGGTGTCGTAAAAGGCGACTATGGGATTAGCCGGAGGATGGGCAGCAGCGTCCTTCGAGTATATTTGTAACTCAACTGCGATCGCCAACTCGTCTGCCAAGCGTGACGATTATGGCAATATCTCCCAATGAGCACACAATACAAACCCATTCCGGTCGTTGTGGCAATCTTTGATTCTGTCCAGCAGTGGACGTTTTTACGGCTTAAATGATGATGATATAATATGTTTATCGAATTTTATTACATATAAAGAACACAGTTTACTGAAAACGCCCTAAAATGACTAATTATAGCTAATACAATGGTTTCAATTATTACAGAAATCGAACGGTTCCAAAAGATGGGTACCATAAACATATTTACTGATGGTACGTGTCTTATTGCAAGTGCGCTTAATTTTGCAGTATCACTTAACACTTGCGCAAGTGCATTGTGTGGTGTTTGATGCAATTGCATTTGTAACAAGGACCCATTTTAGGTACCTTGGATCAGTTGCCATGTTGCATACATATCAGACTGATTACCTACTTTTGATACATGTATGTTTACTGATGTTGTTGTATTTTGTTTTATTTGTCCTATATATACAGACTGAAGTGAAAACGTACTGAAAACTTTGAGACGAGGCTACATTTAGGCCGGTAATAAAAACAGGAAAGCCATTTATCTTGGAACTAATAGGCGACAGTTTTATGAGCACGCAATGTATCGTAAACAACGTGTTCAAAACGCTGCGAGATTATTGTACCATGATTATGATATTACTAGCTAGCTACTACTAGCAATAACACGCAAATACATAGGTATTTCATGATTTTCCACGAAATATACATATCATATTGATGTAGCAGCAAAACCTTTGTATCTGTTTTCTTAACGCCATTTAAATCAATGTGTACAAAAAGTTGACACACAAATAAGAATCTTCACAAAAATTCCTACAAACTAAAATTGCATATTTATGTATGTAGGAATTTTGAACCAGCATACACAAAGACGTGTTAAAAAAATAAACATCTCATCGTTGTTCTGAGAACAATTGTGGAACATACCTATTGTCGGCGAAACGTTGTTAATTACAGCTATACTTTGGGAACAAAGACTCGTGTTGCGAACGTTGAACACGCAGTTCAATTAGTTAACAAAATCTGTATCGGTTCATTTTGAGATATATGGCACAATTTAATGTCACTTATGGCCGATTTTTCTATCGTCAGATTCGTCGTTCTAACACCTGTATATGCACTATGTTTGTTTCATCTCCCTGAAGTAAGCGTCGTTCGAGACGAAATAATGGGTAGTTATTCGTTACATAAATAGCAATTGAAAAATTGACAACCAGATATCAGACAATTAAACAGTCAAATAATTCTCAAATAAATAAATCTTATTCGTTAGGTAGTTATTAGACGTCTTATCTGACGATTGAAAAATCGGCCCTTAGTAAGTTTTAGTTTCGTGTGTTTAGTGGCGAACCCTGTGTCAGAATTGTTCAAGCCTCCCAAGGCCACCTACTTGGCTCAACGACAGTCGTCTAATGACAACAACCGGTACCGACGATTTAACGTGCTGCTTCAGGCGGAGATGGACGGAGGCGCGGAGATGCGCAGCTAGTTAGCTATGAGTAAGTATTTAACTCGATCTTTTCATTATTTATCATAATTAAGATATAATCATTCTTTCCTTTAGGAATATAGCACCACTCCATCTCCTCTCTAAACCAGAGGAATGGGCAGCAGCGTCCCTTCTGTGAAATAGTAACCATACTGCGATCACCCACTCGCCAGCCAACGTGAAGAGTAGGTACTGGCAAATTGTCCCAAAATGACGAAACAAACGTCGGAATCGATGGAAGAGCCTTTGTTTAGTAGTGGACGTCCTTTGGCTGATATGATGAATGCTTTCTTGTCATCAGGTTTCTAAAACTTTATAAATGATGTACTAAACTACCTTGCCTTCGAACATTTGTGGTTTATCAGAGAGGGGAGTGAAATACAGGCCTACGTTTAGGCTAAATAATAATAATAGTATGACGTGAAACTGCACTGAATATGTACTTACACGGGCATCGAGGATTGCAGAAACACCTGCCAAGTTGACGTCACGGCGACGCAAAACCGCAAGCGGCGATAGTTGATATTTATGAGTTAATGTCACCGCTGAAATCGAAACGAGTGATAACGCTCGTCCAATACTGGGACAGGGCAACGAAGGCAAACGAACGTGCGACCTACAAGAGCAACAAACGAGAATCAGCGAACGGTAAATTCTTGTTTATTGGCCGATGTGGTTTCCTGGCAAAGAATATAGAGGTGTGGCTCTTCACCAATAGGTGTCGTAAAACGACCAAGGGTTCATCACATCAAGAGGATGGGCAGCAGCATCCTCTCATATACTAATAACAATGTACTAACTTCACCAATCTGGTGCGAGGTGCTTATGGATTTTCGCTGATACATAATTACGTACCTAATCAAAAAATCTGCTAACATATCTTCATTTATAATTTCGTTCAAATAGGTAAACTAAATGTAATAAGACGCAAACTACTGCCTTCACAAATTTGCTATTCGTCTGAGCTCCTGACGTCATAAAGGATAACCAACATATAAACATCATAAATCCAATATGGCTGCAACGGAACCGGACGTATGCCCTCATAGTGCTGAACAGATGACGCTGAATGCACATTACCGGTCATCTTTTTATTCCTCTGGCGGGAATGTGCATTCAACCTTTTTAGTTCGGGGCTATTGAGCACCAATACACCCATGACTAACTCTTGATATTGCAACAGCTTATTTCATATGGATAAAAGACGACCGTATTATAGTATACGGAACAAGCCATTAATTATGACCATAACAGCAACTGTCACTTATATTTGATCTTTGTCGGGGAACTGCGTTTGAAATGATCATAATGATGATGATAAAAATTAATATAATAAAGGTGATGTAAACGTACTTTATTTTTATCCATTTGGCGGGAAGCGGAATCTTTCTTTTTCGTGGTGGGGAATCGTTACAATTTCAGTTATTCAGTTTACTCACCATGTCGAACAACTCAATAAACTCAGTTTAACAAGAGCTTCGCGGATGCCGATACTTTTAGCCACCATAAATTCAACATGGCGGCAACGGAAACAGCGAGCGTCGAGCAGATGACGCTGAACGCGATCATTACCGGTCGCGCCTTTTTGCTCTTTTGGCGGGAGGCTGAACAGTGCGTGACCTTTGCATTACGATGACTTACACTGTGTTTATTCAAAGTGCGTATTTATAGTTTTTAATTTTTACCATGTAATTCATTAATTCACTTTATTTGTTACACAAACACAATAATGAATAACAAAAAGAGATATTACACATTGAAATAACCTCATTTCTAATTCAAAATCTTAGTGCCACCCTATAATAGTCTGCTTAGGGTTACCATCCGTCCCATATATCGGGACTGTCAGCGTTATCGAGCCCTATTAAAAACTACACAATACAGCACTAAAAGCCCGTAAAACTTTAAACTTAATAGCTGGACAGTAAGACAAATATTAAACACAAAATTTCATATTTTATTCTTAACAACACCTTACACTTTAATTAAGCCTATTCCTACTGACGGAAATGGTTTCAAAATACAATTCAATGAAGCCTCCTTCGGCCAAGAGAACGGTCTCGACGAGATCCTAGCTAAATATGTCTACAACCCTACGCCTGCTGGACTTCGCTATAGAGTGATCTGACGAGGACCTGGAGCCCCTTTTCGGTGCCGAAGATGACCGCTCCAGTGGGTTTAGCCGGTAGTTCATGTGGAATTTCCAGTGGAGACCAAAAAAAGGCCTACTGTACTTTAAGGTTACGTTAACTGACCGAACTCTGGTAATGGTTGGTCTAGAATTTTCAATGTTATCAAGGAGTTGACTTTATTCTACATCTTTACCCTGGCATTAAACTTTTTTTTCCAGGTTACTCTTCTTCAAAGACGATATATTATATTTTAACAATCGCTAAAGCTTGTGTTGAATATGCATAAAAAAATGCGATCACATCTTTAATACACACATTCACAATGGCTGCGGATGGAAACCGTTTCCTGCATCACATCAAAACGGCGTGACAATAAACTTGGGAGTAAACAGTTTTGTTTTGTATTAAGATGGACATCATTTATCATTTACCATAATATTCTTCCTTTTCTTTTATGAAAAGTTATTTATATAGGCATTCCTCTTTATGCATATCATTGCTTTTGATGATTAAAAAAACAAATACTGCAAAATAATCCGTACCAATCTTGAATGCAGGCAGACACTATGTTTTCAGTTGGAAGGGAGTTTCGTTCACATTCGACGGCGTGAGAGCAAACATGCCTACGGGTTGTCAGTTTATTTTGTTTGAGTTTAAAATGCGCTTGAGCTTCATCGACAAACAAATTGCTGCACTAGCATTGTCCTTTTTTTATTCTTTGTGGCTCTTTAGGAATGTTTTGTATGAACTGGCATGATGGGTATCAAGATTTTATGTTTTTGCATTTAAAATTTCAAATGTATCTAGTGTCAATTTATGCAGTAAATTAAGCCCGAGCAGCATAGACTGGTGCTGTTTTCTTTTATTTTGTTGGGCTTCTCGCTTACTTTTCTAGGAAATGTGGTTGCTTAGCCGGTCATTTCTGGCACTGCTGCCCGTCGTCTGGATATCAAACCTTAGTCGCCTTTTACGACACCCATGCGTGGAGAGGGGTGGTTATATTTTTCCGGGAACCACACGTACAACCTGCACCTAATATCAATTCCACGTAAATTGGTTGTTCTAAAAGCATTTCTAATTTTAAGGACCGTTGTTGCAGTACAGTCAGATTGACAGTTTCTACTTCACATGTCCAATAATCCTAGTACGAGTTTCTTTTCGCAGTCGAAACGTAATAGTAAACTACACGTTTATCGCGTTCGGCGCTCCGATTGGTTGAAAAGTTTCCAGCGGACCAATAAGAGCAGGTCGTGTAGGTACTATTACATTTCGACTGTGAAAAGAAACTCGTACTAGGGGTACAGACCTGTCTGTTACATTAGGTTACCGACTGTCATGAGAGTCATGTGTATGACAATCATCACCAGAATCAGAGTCATATCCGATAAGACTGGAATCCGGGCCGAGGAAAATGCTTAAATGATCACAAAGGTAAAACATTCATTTCTGAGCCTAAGCTGCTTACCTATCAACAGTAACAGTCGCAATAATACTTTTTAACCCTAAAAACGAAGTGCTCATAGCCGGCACTTATTGATAAACGGTCGGCGAGGTTAAGCAACGCTTGGCGAGGTCAGTCTGTGGATGGGTGACCGCATAATGGGATTTGATTTGAGCGTCTACAAGTCTCGAAGGGCGCGTAAAATTGTCGATTCCGTTTGTGGTCATGAGACGGCAGTCGTTTAACCAAGTCGACGACTTGAATGAATATCTCTGACACAAGTTCGACCATTAACCAAAATGAAAAAGAAGCAAGAACCATAACGTGCCAGCGATCATCTGCACGTTTCGTTTAATGACCTACTAAACAAAAATAGTAACGTCCGATTGGCAAGTTTCTCGTGCAAGGTTGAGCCCGTACAATACAGCGAATGTGTATATTAGGACCATTCATACGGAGTGGGAATTCAGCCCAGACTGCAATGCTGTCGAACTGTCTGGTGCGGGTATTATTAGGTTTAAAACAAGTGCTTTTCGACGTGATGATTTAATCAATCAGTACCGGTAGATTGGAGTTACTTTGATTCGTGGGATTACTTTAGTCGAATCTTCCTTTTCATATTAAATCGCGAATTGCGTAAATAGGAACGAAAATGTGTTTTTTTGTTTTGTTTTTCTGTGATAGCCATATTGCAAGGAAGTTTCGACCAGTCACCCCTCGAATCAAAGTAACTCCAATCTACGGTACACTATGGAATCGTGTATTGATATCAAATTTAATAACGAGTGGCTTCGTACCGATATAGCTTGCAGAATAAACAAGCTTAATTGGCAGTGGGCTGTTTACGTAGGCCAGAGATCGGCAAGCAGTTCTGGCACCCGGTGTGTTTGCTAAGGGAGGATCAGTGGATGCCTCGCGTTTTATTTTCACGGGTACTTTTCCAAGAAGCATAAGCGCTTCTTGGACCTATATCTAGATCATCATATCGGCCATTTATACGTCCACTTCTGAACAAAGGCCTCCCCCATAGATTTCCACAACTGTATCATCATTTTGGGAGGAATTTGCCAATACTCACCACGCATGGCGGGCAGGTTGGTGAGCGCAGTATGGCTACCGTTTCACAGAAGGGACGCTGCTGCCCATCTCTCCGGTTTTGATTCCATTTGTCGCCTTTTACGATATCCACGGGATGAGATGGAGTAGTATATCTATATCTATTCCGTGTGGTGTCCGGATTAAGAATATAACACTGATACCTAATCATAACTTTTTACCAAAACAGGAAAGCAATTGCGAAAAACTGATATTGATTTTCCATCGTTAACGCCTACAGCGCAAACAAGTTAATTTTACCGCTTTGAGAATAAATAATAAACGACGCGTTTTCATTTTCAGCCTGAAATGAAACAGAGAACTCCAGAGTATTCTACATTTGCTTCTTTTAATGTAAGCAGTAGTGTAAGCATTAATTCTGTCGTATTAAAAAAAAACTTGATAGAGTCGAATCGATGTTATAGTCATAGTCATATCAGCCAATGGACGTCCACTGCTGAACAAAAGCCTCCCGCGTTACGATTTCCACAACGAGCGGTTACATGCCGCTTTCATCCAACAACTGCCAGCGACCTTCATTCTATCTGTCAATAGAGATAAATTGTTGATATTTTGCTTATATTATTTTGAAAGTTAATAAGGCGGTTATCCTTCAAATATTATTGAAAAGGCGACTAAGGGACTCTAAACCAGGTGGATGGACAGCATCGTCCCTTTTGTGGTACAGTAGCCATACTGCGCTCACCAACCCGCTTGCCAAGCATGGTGAGTACCTTTTTTTTTTTTTTATTGATGTCCAGTGGAAATTCTACATGGAACTTCCTTCACCCCGGGGAAGGGTGAAGGGGTATGCCGGACTCCTACCGGCTAAAACCACTGGAGCGGTCATCTTCGGCACCGAAGGGGGGCTCCAGGCTCGTAAGATCACACTAGAGCCGCCCATTGGTACCACGCCTTTAGGCACATCTCAGAAGGGATGACTGTAAAGCGGTCACCCCTTCTAGCGGAGGGAACGCGACTGTAAAAAGGTCGCCCCCCCAGGCACTTCTCGGGGAGGATTGTAAAGGTTCCCCCCAAGCCTCGCTTTGCACTATGTTGCGCACACGGCGGCACGTGACCACGTGCGCGCCACCGTCTTCCCGGGGGATGGTGAGTACCTACTGGCAAATTCCATGATAATGATGAGGTACTGATACTAAACACAGTTTACGCTACTCCGTTTGGCCATCATACGCACAAAAAGTGCAACGTTAAACGCTGAGCAAATTACACACGGACACACAGACATTTATCTTCAATTGCTTAAATTGGCATAAAACAATTCCCACGATGACTCATTCATCCCGATCGCTCATTCATCCGTGAAAATAAAAACAGAAAAATTCAAGATGGCGTCGCGAAAGGACGTAAACAATCAAACGATGTCCCACGCGCGTAGTTGCGTTTTATCAAATAGTAACATCCTGGGTTTGGTAATAACCTGGTGTGGGTTGATTTTAAACATCCGTAATTTTTATTGATACCGCAACTGCGAGTGCGTGGCTGTTTTATGGTTTTACAATGGTGTTTCGGGATTATGACGGCTTTTGTTGCCTAAGCAAATCTGGTGATAAAATCTGAATATTTTCAGATTAGCTACTAGTAGTTTCGGGTGAGCAGCGTTACATAATTTTTTAGGGTTTCGAACATCCAAATGAACAAACGGCGGAACCCTTATAAGATCACTCGTGTGCCTGTTATTTCATCATCATAATCATATCGGCCATTTATACGTCCACTGCTGAACAAAGGCCTCCCCCATAAATTTTCACAACTGTGTCATCATTTTGGGGGGTATTTGCCAATACTCACCGCGCTTGGCAGGCGGGTTAGTGAGCGCAGTATGGCTACTGTTTTCCAGAAGGGACGCTGCTGCCCATCCCTCTGGTTTAGATTCCCTTAGTCGCCTTTTAAGACATCCACGGGAAGAGATGGAGTAATGCTATATTCTTAATCCGGACACCACACGGACTTATTTAAAAATGATGTAATTATATGTTTTCTCTTGATAGTCAATAACCATTATAGCACCTATATGTCCGGTTTTGAGCCCGCAACCTGGTGTTCCAAACAGAGACCGTAAACCTCCGGTTCAACGCGACCTTCAATACGAAAATATTTATTTTACATCGCAAATAGTTACCAACACTTTCCGCCTCTTTCCTGTCTCTGCAATAATTTTCATAAATACATTAATATCCCATAAAGAACCCCACATACTAAGAACAACCCGACTTTATAATAATGTAAAAACGCGAGTTAGGAACAAACAAGCTCTCAACAGATCCATGGATGTTATTCCATAAATCCTTATACGTAATACTTGTTTCTAAGAAAAAAATTATAAAAGCGCGCAAACAAAATTCATATTGGTAAAATCCGTTCGATACTAACAAATACGCTCTCTGGATTTTCAGTCACTTATTTATGAAGAATACTTATTATCAACCCTGATTCCTGAAAAATCTATAACAAACACATTATGTACTTGTAAAAATCAAATAACGCTGATACAATTTCAGTACGGGAAGTATTGGAAGTGTTTGTACTGTAACCCTGGTAAGTATGAGTTTCTTTCACAATCGAAACGTAATAGTAAACTACACGTTTACCGCGTTCGGCGCAGCGATTGGCCCGCTACAGGCTGTTCAACCAATCGGAGCGCGGCTCGCGGTAAAAGTATAGTTTATTATGTATTACGTTACGATTGTGAAAAGAAACTGGTACTAAATGAACTACTCTATTTTGTTTGCCGGCTCAGAATGCCACCACCCCATCTCCTCCCATGGGTGTCGTAAAAGTCGACTAAGGGATTAGCCGCAGGATGGGCAGCAGCGTCCTTCGAGTACATTGACAACTCAACTGCGATCGCCAACCCGTCTGCCAAGCGTGGCGATTGTGGCAAAACCCCCCAAAGAGCACACAACACACCCATATCGGTCGTTGTGGACATCTTTGGGGGAGGCCTGTGTCCAGCAGTGGACTTCATTCGGCCGAAATGATGATTTTGTTTTTACCGAGAAAAATTCGGATGTAAACCGCAAAGGTAACCAAGGTTAAGGAGGTCGTCGCAGGAGGCGGCGGAGCGGGTCACAGAAGATACCATGGCATCGTCATAGATAGTATCGTGAGAAATGTTTACGGACCCTGGTTTGCGACCACGAACCCTGCAAAGTGTTCGAAACGTCAGGAAAAACAAAAATCAATAATACATGCGATTTAATCCGTTTAAAATTGTTTTATTATAATGTCTAATAATCGCGAAAACCTAAGACAATACTAAATGTTTACGGAGTTCACGTGGTCCATCTACAAAGACGCAAGTCACCCGATGGCGTCTTTAGTGGGGCAAGCCCTACATAACCACGCTGTCGCCCCGGACGGCGAGGTTCCTACGCGCCAAACCCTGATATAGATGTGAAATAACTAAATAAATAGCGGTTAACTACGGTTATTTATCCAACTGCTAGTTGAGAATGGTGTGCTGTATTAGCAGTTGTTTGACCCACCTGGATTTCTCCTGTGTCGTGGGCACAGTTTACAGACATTAAGCTCACATGCACAAACACCCAGATTCGTAACAACTATTTGTATGTCATACATATATTTGTTTCGTTTTCGGGGATCGAACTCGCGGCAGGTAGCGCAGAAAGCTAATCGCTTAGCTACTGCTGTTAGGCGCGTCGCAGCCGCTTACCAAACGATCATAGCGGAGTTTGGTAATAGTACGGTCTACGTTCTATTCAGACGTTGTCGGTGTTCCGCGCAACATGAAAGGAATAAAATCACTGTATACATGTTTCTTTCTTTTTTCTTTTCTTTTTTTAAAAATTTGGCCTGCACTAGGATTTCTCCTGTGTCGTGGGTGCGTTTACAGACATGAATTCCACGCACAATACACCCAGACCCGGAACAACTACCTACAGATCATACAAATATTTGTTCCGTGTGGGAATCGAACCCACGACCCGGAGCGCAGCAGCCGACTGTATCATCCACTGCACCAACCGTGCCGTCAAATGTCGTCATATTTCCACTGTGTCCCAGCGTTTGTGCGTAGATACCCAGTGTGACTATGTGTACGCCCGCTCAGCCAGCATGACACTGAAGTTCTTATCTAACATGGTACTCAGTAGCTAATGAAATTATTGGTCATAAGGGATTAAATAACATGTCGAGGTGAGGAGCGCAGTGTGTTGCCACGCGGGACTACTCCTGGGTAGCATTACAATTGTTATGGGCAGGTGTGACGCTTTTTTTAAAAATACGTTGCCCCACACCAACATTTCACCTGTTTCGTGGGTACGAGCTTACCACCACGCGAATGGCTTGCTCGTCACCAGGTTGTATAGAACAAAATAAAATATCTGTTTTCTTTTTGTGACAACCTTAGGTTTTTTATGCGTAATTGTATGTGCGTCACAGCTTGACATAACATCAATAATTGAATAGCCTATTCCGCGATTCTCCAAAGAATAACAGACCAAAAAAATCCGAAGTAAACAAGAACATGATCACATTTCGGAGTAAACAACAACAACAGAAAATTGGCTCAAACATGTCAAATTATTTTTCAACCAAGTTCGATAATTAAATTCCCAGAGTTCATTCAATAAGGTACGAAAACGCCAAGACGTCAAATATATTTCCACAGAACATTATTGAATGAAATCCAACCGAATAAATGATATAAACATTTATGATATGGGTGCGTCGAATAAAAGATATATGTACTGGACACGCCCATTGGTTATATCAATGAAACTGTACCCATTCATGTGCGAGCGCGCGTTTAAAACCACGAATGTGGATTCAAGGGCGAGTTACGACAGACGTTACATTTCCTGTGACTATAAATACATAGTAATCTACGTTCAAAATATTCTAAATACGTCACAATATTTTTTCTGCGTTCATGTTATCTTTTATGCGCATTTTTCTATATTATGTTTACGTTGTTTTTACGTCAATCTTTCGTTATATTGGAGTATATTTACTGATCTCAAACGCGGATGAAACATTGATAAAGTTTACTAGGTATTAGCATACGAGTATAAGCATGAAAAAAACTCTTTAGACAGGTATTTCGGGAAGCCTGGAGCGCTGGTGGTCTGGAGGTCTGCGGCTTTGCTTTTTAAGCACTAGATTACGGGTTCAAACCGCATCATCATTATCATCGTATCAGCAAAAGTACATCCACTGCTGAACTAAGGCCTCCCCTATAGAATTCCACAAATGTGTCATCATTTGGGGGGAATTTGCGGATAGGTACTCACCACGCTTGGCAGGCGAATGACTACTGTTCTTTAAAGGCGCCGCTGCCCTACCCTCTGGTTTAGAGTCCCTTACGGCCGAAATTAATAATCAATCTAATCCAAAATATTTGGATTTCGGATTTGTCTGTTTTTGTGTTAAATGCGACCAACGAACATTTTGGATTAGATTATTATTAAATTCGGCCATGAGTCGCCTTTTACGACATCCACGGGAGGAGATGGAGTGGTGCTACATTCTGGACAGTACCATGAAAAACCGCGTGTCAAGTAACAATGAGACTTTCAATGTATGTGTACATACAGCTACATATCTAGCTATACACTTCCAGTATATGCTGATCTCACATTGTATAAGCCTTTCAGTACGATGAGAGATCAGTGTAAACTAGTTTTGTATAGCTTGATATGTGGGCACTTTCTTAGTTATTCTACAATCTACGTAGTCGGCAAGCGTGATGATCAATGCACGTTAATTGTCGACATGAGAAATGGACTTTGCACTGCAAGCTGATATTATTATTTATCTAATTTTGCGTCCAAAGCACGATATTTTATTTACTTATTTCTAGATGTTTTCACATACAGATATATTACCACATAATATAATAAACGTTTCCCTAGTTTTTATTAACGTTGAACACAGTTCCCATAATGTGACGTCCCCCTTTGAGCCATTGTTGTTTTTTTTTGGTGGCGGATCAACCACTGAACAATCACTTTCTTGCTGACTAAGAATTTGCAACCGACCAATCTCTTGCGTGTATTAGTTTATGACGTCAACATTGGTAAAATCGTATTGGGCCTGGACTCAATGCAATAAGGCCCAAAGAAAACAATTCAAAACCCGGACTACTAATTTAGTAAACGAGTTTCATTAATAATATTACGTAACAAAATCATTTGTGTGATATTGGTAGAATCGTATTGGCCCTAGACGCAATGGAATAAGGTCAAAAGATAAAAATAATTCAAAACCTACTAATTTAGTAACCGAGTTCATATCGGCCATTTAAACGTCCACTGCTGAACAAAGGCCTCCCCCATAGATTCCACAACTGTGTCATCAGTTTGGAGGGTATTTGCCAATACTCACCACGCTTGGCAGGCGGGTTGGTGAGCGCAGTATGGCTACTGGTCCACAGGAGGAACGCTGCTGCCCATCCCTCTGGTTTAGATTCCCTTGGTCGCCTTTTAAGACATCCACGGGAGGAAATGGAGTGGTGCTATATTCTTAATCCGGACACCACACGGACAACGAGTTACATTAACAACATTACTTAACGAAATCATTTGTGTGACATTGGTAGAATCGTATTGGCCCTAGAAAAAATGGAATAAGGCCAAAAGAAAAAATGAAAACAATTCAAAACCTAGACTGCTGATAATTGAGTAAATTAATTACATTAATAATATTGCATAGGTAACAAAATCATCTGTGCAGTAATTCCGGTACATATTCTACAGCGTCAACTCAATGATAACTTGGTACACTGTTATAAAAATAAAATCAGAAGTGCCAAGTTAATATTTTTGTCGGAATTATTTATACTACTTCAAAAAGGTGGTTTTAATCGGTACGCCTCCCTTAACACTTTATCAATATTAATGATCATCATTTTGAAGATTACGTTCACCACTAACAACGACAAATTATGGTACACCATTCTGCGACTGTGTCACATACTGATGACGGCACGGTAGATGCAGTGGCTGATACAGTCGACTGCTGCGCTCCGGGTTGCGGGTTCGATTCCCGCACGGAACAAATATTTGTATGATCTGCTGGTAGTTGTTCCGGTCTGGGTGTATCGTGTGTGGAATTAATGTCTGTAAACGCACCCACGACACAGGAGAAATCCTAGTGTGGGGCAACGTTTCTTTAAAGATTTTTAAAAGATACTGTGATAAACAATTCCCACGGGTGAACTAGTAATACATAATTGCTTTAATAAGTAAAAAAGCGTTTTGTTCAAGGAGTATGAATTAACAGCAAAATATTTGATTCTGATCCTAAGAATAGGTGTTCCCGTGGGTGTGGTAGAGAGGCGACTTCGGGGTTATGGCGTGTGGGCAGCCGTATCTATCCACGTGTAATATTTTGCGACAACATCATTTTTATTTGAATTTTGATAAATCGTCAATATTGGGTATATAAAAGCCATAATATACACATTTTATTAGAACAGCGAGTTTATTGTTATATCAAGGTGTTGTGTGCAGCGAAAGTGCACATTCATGGGATGCAAGTTGATAACTGGGTTATAAAGGACAAAATCAAGCAATATCGAGGCCTGATAAAGTTATATCAATGTATTGGACAGTATTCATCAAGACAACTTTAACAAGAGGAAACAACTCGATAGAAACAGATACACGAAGAAGAAAATGGAAAAACTTCGCTTGGCACAGTTTAGGAAAGAGCAAAATTGGACTTCTGGGGTGAAGGCCTGGTGACCTGAAACACTGGCTTCAGTCTAGCTTAGGCACCAGTCTCCCACAGTAAATTTGAATAATATTATAACTAGGCAATATTGTATTTTGTTGCAACTTTTTCATTATTGTGGTGAGAAAATAAATTACTGACTTACTTACTATTAGTAATGTCTTAGATTTTCGCGATTATTACACATTATAATAAAACACTTTTAAACGGATTCTATCGCGTATATTTTGATTTTTGATTTTCCTGACGTTTCGAATACTTTGCAGCATTCGTGGTCGCAGGATGACTAAGGTGACAGGCGTCGTTACAGATTTTAAAAAGTTATTTTATTTTATCTACCGTACAATTTTAATCAAAAAATTAGTTTCAATGCACGCAGTAATCACTCACAGTGTCTTGATGTTTCTTAGTGCGGTATCTTGTTTGGGACTTTATTATTTTAATGACTGGATTCCAAACAGGTGGTACCTGCCAACCATCTTCTCTATTAAAATTAGGATGTTTTTTAATTTCAATAGCCTCACGAAACATTCTAGGTACATATCGGTTCTCTTTCGCGAGTACTTGAGGTTGATCAAAACGAAGATAATGGTTTGGTTTGCCTAAGGCATGTTCACACACTGCAGACTTTGTGGAGCGTCTATGCTTGACGTCAGCTATATGTTCTTTTATTCGGGTGGCTATGCTACGCTTTGTTTGCCCTATGTATGATAATGATATTACTTACTATTCCCGATTGATTAACCACAGACGCTTCTGATGGATGGCAGTCTTGGTTTAAGTGAGAATTTAGAGAAGGCTTGCCTCATTATAATATATAAACGTGAACTGCTGCACCAAGCAATAATAGCCCAGTGGTTGATCGCTTGCCTTCCATACAGGAAGGTTCTGGCTTCGATTCCGGATCAGAATTTGATTATCATTTGCGTTTACGGTGAAGGAAAACATCGTGATGAAAGATCCACACTGGGAGGGCTCCAAACTGTTCTCAGTGGTGTGTGTAGTCCGCCAACCCACACTAGGCCAGCATGGTGGACTAAGGCCTAACCCTTCTCATCGTGACCCACGATTCGTGAGAAAAGGCTCGTTCCCAGCAATTGTATGTATGAATATGTATGGTAACTGCTGGTCAAGACCTTGCCATAATCACCACACTTGTCGAACAGATCAGCGAAAAGGTTTTTAGAGCAAAGTATTGTGTTGCGTAGCCCTAACACAATACTATAATCGTCTTTTAAACAAAGAAAGAAAGGACATATATAAATTAAACCTTTTAAAGGTTGCTTAACATTTACTCTGGTCATCATTTCAAGCGAAATTCGTCCACTACTAGATAGAAGCTTCCCCCAAAGATTGCCACAACCACTGGTATGGGTTTGTGTGCTCACTAGGGGCACTTTCCCAAAATCACCACGCTTTGGCATACGGGTTGGCGGTTGGATAGTAGGTACAAAACCAATAGCTGCCCTTTCGAAATATGTTTTGGCTAATAAACTATAAATAACAGTAAGTGGATCTGCACTTAGGGCACCTCTATTAAGCTATTATTGACCATAAAGTTATCATAAACGTCTATCTAGAGCGGTTTAAGATGTAAAATCGACTAAGTAATATCGAAATGTTCGGCCGTAAATCATATTATTATCCTCCGTAGTAAATGTCCATTGGAAATGGAATTAAGATGAAATTTGGTGAAACGCTTCGACGTTGTAGAATGTTTAATCGATATAAAAATTCAATGTTCGTTAGTTCAAAATCGCAAATCTCTTAAAGTTCTACACAGATAATTTTGAAATTTTGACATATCGTTGTATTCATATACGCGCATGTTTTTGCTAAACCAGCAGACCCATAATTGTTTTTTTTAAAATTCAGAATCAACTTAACATCCTAGAGTTGAAAAACATGTTCTCCCATACATTCCAACTGCAAACGTAAGTTTATACACACAATATTGAAAGATTTACCATGTTATGTTAGGACCATAGACTTCTTACAGGTTTTCCTGTAATCTATAAGTCAATAGCTATTTTCTATATGTTTTTCAAAATGTTTGGTTCTAATGAGCCAGGTTTTGGAAATATGGAAAGGGAATGGTCAATTTTCGTTTTTCGTTTTATATATTTTAAAATTATAAAGTAAATACATTTGAGACCCTAACAACAAGCCATATGTTACACGGTATAGTCTGCAAAACTTCTTTAAATTTTTATATTGTCCCCCAAAAGTGACCCAAAATTCATTTATTTCCGTTACACGTCCGTGTTTGGGTCGCAGAAATCCATTTGTATACCATATTTCAACTTAATCGGTCCAGAAGATTCGGAGCAAATTGTTTGTGACAGACGGACAGACAGGCGATACGATCCTATAAGGGATCTGCCGTTTTGCCTCTTAAAAACTTGGAAATTCTTGCCCGAGTCTGTGTTTCACGACTGTTATAAGCTTGGTATAGTCAAGTCGCGTGTTACAAGTTTCTGAAAAACAAGCGTGCACCATCGTCGAGCGCATCGTAGCTTAACATCAGGTGAGAAAATAATTAAAAGCAAGGAACTTCAATATGAAAAATCGGCTCATTCACCAGCTTTTTTTTTACAACGTTGCCCTACAATGAGCCGACGGCACGGTTGGTGCAGTGGCTGATACAGTCGACTGCTGCGCTCCTGGTCGTGGGTTCTATTCCCGCACGGAACAAATATTTGTATGATCTGCAGGTAATCGGGTCTGGGTGTATTGTATGTGGAGTTCATGTCTGTAAACGCACCCACGACACAGGAGAAATCCTAGAGTGGGGCAATGTTTTATAAAAAGATAAAAGAATAACATAGTAAAAACTGTTTTCAGGAAAATGTTCTGAACAATACCACTATACAATACAATACGTAAAACTTAGCTTTGTTCCCATATATCTTATTATGTATGTTTTTATACGCCCATCAATGTTGATCAAAGACTTTTCCCAAGACAATCCCCACTTTCCAAACATTCACAGTTATTCGCACACCCGAATCCCGAATTGAGTACAATAAATATAAATAACGAATACAAAAAATAAAAGTGATGTTTGTATTCGATAGCGGAAATCCCTTGGCACACGTCCAGTACGACACATGAAGTATCCACAATGGTAGCAAAAATATTCCATTCAAGACGCACGGTGGAATAGAGAAATCAATGAACGCCGAACTTGGCACGATCGAAACTGTACCACATAAAACATGCAATAAGATCGTAAATAGCATGGCGTGTAAATTGGACTGAAACCACGGAATAATATTAATCTAAACTCGTACTTTGGACTGTGAAGACAAAGTTGAGATTTGAATGACAATGAGATGTTTGAAAAATGCAAACGGAGCGTATCGTCTCAATTTTACGAGGGGTCAAGTTCATAAGCGAACTCAATTGGTTTATTGCTTAGCGGGAGTCTGCGATGATTTTTATCTATGGATATTTGTCAGTACCGTTGGAGGGACACGGATCTTTGTATTATCATCGTAATTTCAGCCCGGAATCACCCGCTGCGATTGTATTATACATACCTTTAACGTATCGAAAACGTCAGAATTTACTGCGTGTTACACATGTATGAAGCAAATGATAACGTCACTAAAAGATTTACATTGATTCAAACGCCGATCCTGTTTTTTATTTTATTGATCCGGTGGAAATACATCATGTACTTCCTACGCCCTGAGAAAGAGCGGAGGGGCATGCCGGACTCCTGCCGGCTAAAACCACCGGAGTGGTCATCTTCGGCACCGTAGGGAGTCTTTAGGAACTCGAAAGATCTCCATCTAGAGCCCCACCCACCTATTGCCGATCCTAGTGAGAAAATGTCAGGGTAGAGTAAACATCATTAATCAATTTAATGGAATGAAATTGAAGGGAATATGTTTTGACGAATGTCATTATAATGGTCAAGCATTTCACTTAGGCAGATTACGCAGTGCTCTCAAGGTGTAATTGTGATGTCTACGCATGTCTAATTTACTGTCCGTGCTTTATCTGCCTTAGCTGCAAATGGCTTTGTGTCGTTGATCATAGATCGCTCACTGCTATAACCGTCTAAGATTCAAGAATCACTTATGAATATTTCCATCATCACGCATTAAATAACGTCAATATTGCATTCAAGCCCTCGAGATATTACGAGGTTAAATTTCATGCTAAACATTGAAAAACGATTTCCAGCATAAGACCACTTAACAAAAGCGAGACTGTAGGTAATGAATTTGAAGTTTTCAAAGGATCAAATTTAATATAGGTTTAATATGAGTCTAAAATAACAACTTCTGACAACAAACAGGCAAATGATCATATTTTCAACATAATTTGAAATTAATTGGCTTTGTATAAAAAGAGCAAGACCGAAAATGAAACAATGAAATGGCCCCAGACGAAGTAAATTAGGAGATAGCGCCAGACCAAGATGCAGACCCTAACAATATGCGAAGAAAACAATCACTACGACAATAATAAACACGAACCGATTTGTTTGGATTCCAAACCGCAATTGTCTGATTTTCAATCAAAAGACAAAAAATATACCGGTCAGAAACTTCAGAACAGCAAAGAAAAGAAAAATCCAATGTCACAAAATAATAGCTATCGACAAAATCCGATAAAGGAGCTAAAATTGTTTTTCATCCGGGACCAATTGATGGGATAACAGTGTTTCCAAACGATTTAAATCCTCCCCATCGCATACCAAAGTGAAGGACTTAATTTGCATTTGATCAACGGCTGTTATGAATGAGCGATTCAGGCTACTACGAAATATTTTGTTCAGAATTTTACAATAGTGTTATTTTTGTAAACGTTTTAGTCCTTATGACTGAAAACACATTACCTTTTTTTTTTTTTTTTTTATTGATGTCCAGTGGAAATTCTACATGGAACTTCCTTCACCCCGGGGAAGGGTGAAGAGGTATGCCGGACTCCTACCGGCTAAAACCACTGGAGCGGTCATCTTCGGCACCGAAGGGGGGCTCCAGGTCCTCGTAAGATCACACTAGAGCCGCCCATTGGTGCCACGCCTTTAGGCACATCTTGGAAGGAATGACTGTAAAGCGGTCACCCCCTCTAGCGGAGGGAAGGCGACTGTAAAAAGGTCGCCCCCCCCAGGCACTTCTCGGGGAGGATTGTAAAGGATCCCCCCAAGCCTCGCTTTGCGCTATGCTGCGCACACGGCGGCACGTGTCAACGTGCGCGCCACCGTCTTCCCGAGGGTCGCTCGGTGTGAGCACGCAGACTCCCCAATCTGCGCACCCGCGACCCCCGAGGCCCCCACCATGAAGTGACGGCAGGGGGCTCAGGCGTGTTGGACTTTTGGGAGCCGGGACGTTGTTGCCCCGGTGCCATCTCGTCCTTCTCCGTGCGGGATCGGCCCTCTCCCGATCCCGCTCTGCAGTCTCCTTTTGCAGCATGACGCTCTCGCAGAAGGAGACCACTGCACTCCAATTTTCGTGCTCTGCCAAAATAGCCGACACTACTGCCGGCAGAGAGAGATCTTGCCCGATCTGATCGACCAGGATCCGCCGCTCGGCCGCCCACGCAGGGCACTCCTCGAGCGTGTGCTGTGGGGTATCCTGGTCGCTTCCACAATGGTGGCACTGTGCCGTAACCTCGCGTTCTATTCTGTGCAGGTATGCACCGAAACAACCGTGACCGGTGAGTACCTGCGTCAGACGGTAGGTGACGCGCTCGCTCCTTCTGAGCCAGGCTCCGAAGAGCGGCAGGATGGCCTCGACGACGCGCTTGGTCGCGAACTGTAACCGTAGGCGACGTCGCTAGATCTCGAGTGCGCGCCGTCGAGGCAGCCGCCTCAGCTCTCCTGGCGCGTTTTCCGCCTTTCGACATCCAGGCGGAGACGGATGCGTGGGTCTATAATCAGACACGCTCCCTCCGCCAAAGCGGTTAAGGCAAGCGTGAGGCGGCTGGCTCGACGGCGCGCACTCGAACAACGCCTACAGTTGCAGTTCGCGACCAAGCACGTCGTCGAGGCCGTCTGACGCAGGTATTCACCGGTCACGGTTGTTATAGACTGAATAGGACGCGAGGTTACGGCACAGTGTCACTATTGAGGAAGCGTCCAGGATTCCGCACAGCACACGCTCGAGGAGTACCCTGCCTGTGTGGCCGAGCGGTGGATCCTGGCCGATCGGATCGGGCAAGATCTCTCTCTGCCGGCTGTTGTGTCAGCTATGTTGGCAGACCATTAAAATTGCAGCGATCTCCTACGAGAGCGTCATGCATCAGAAGGAGACTGCAGAGCGGGATGATCGGAGCGAAGGAAGTTCATGTAGAATTTCCACTGCACACCCATAAAAAAAGGCTTGTGCTGAGAGGGTCCATTTTTGGTTTTGCAGTGGGAAATGTAACGTAACTGTATGGGTTCATAATACATTCTTGTCATAAGTGTATTATTTGTAATTCGTTATAATTTTTATGATTGGTTTATTATTTTTAGCTATATATTTTACTTTTATTATACTTTAATTTATGTACAATTGGGATATAATGTGAAGCCAAAATAAATTGACGGCACTGTTGGTGCAGTGGCTGATACAGTCGGCTGCTGCGCTCCGGGTTGTTAGTTCGATTTCCACACGGTGTAAATATTTGTATGATCTGCAGGTAGTTGTTTCGGGTCTGGGTATATTGTATGTGGAATTCATGTCTGTCAACGCACCCACGACACGAGAAATCTTATTCTTTTTTTCTTCCTTATATACGCATGACAACGTCCAATGCGGAACATAGGACCATAGACTGCTAGAGCGGGATCTGTGTCCGATCCGAGATGTGCCTATAGGCGTGGCACCAGTGGGGCGGCACTAGTGTGATCATACGAGGACCTAAAGGGGGGGCCTTTAGGTGCCGAAGATGACCGTCCCAGCGGTTTTAGCCGGTAGGAGTCCTGAATATCCACTGGTCCCAATAAAAAATAATAGAAACGACCATAGACCGCTCAAGTCATCGCACCTAAAAGTAATTTAGCATAATCATCATCAATAATTACTTGAGAACACTAGACAAATCTGTGTAGTGGGTGCAGCACCCAGACCGAGAGCTAATATGATCTGCAAATATTTGTTCCGTGCGAGGATTAAATCTGCGATCCGAAGAGCAGAAAGCAATCGTTAAACCGCTGTGCTAATCAGATATATTGTGGTGCCGGCTCAGAATACCACCACCCCATCTCCTCCCGTGGGTGTCGTAGAAGTCGACTAAGGGATTAGACGGAGGACGGGCAGCAGCGTCCTTAGAGTATATTAACAACTCAACTGCGATCGCCAACCCGTCTGCCAAGCGTGGCGATTATGGCAAAACCCCCCAATGAGCTCACAGCATACCCATATCGTTCGTTGTGGTGATCTTTGAGGGAGGCCTGTGTCCAGCAGTGGACTTCATCTGGCCGAATTGATTGAATCGGATTTATAGATCAGTGAGCTATCTTGATTTAACTTAGTCGACTTTTACAACTTTAATTTTCAACAATATATTCGCCGACAGAATCAAGACCAAATACAGCAAAATAATTTTTATAACAAAATCTCCCACGCAAAAGTACATTAACGCTGGTTGTTACATTATATAAGTGATCCACATAATATAGGTACATTTATGTGCCTTGAATATTAAGACTTTTCTGTTGCGTTCGTGGTTGTCGATATAATCAGATTTGCTCCAAGACATTTTTATAGGAAGACGACTTTAATAATTAAGTTACAGCGTTACTGTATTGATTGAAGATTGATGGAATTGAAAGGAAAACCACAGGCCATAAGCTGACTGTAGTACGCCATAAGCTGTTATATTCAGCTTAGGTAACCGCTTTTATAAAATATCGCTAGCATAAATTTATATGCAAAATTTCTAAATAATATCACGTGATATTTATTTCTATCTTTTCACTAATACGTTTTAAGTGAGGCATACAGTTATGTCGCGAGACCAGCGACAAAACTTTCGTTCTAGGTTGCAGATATATATGATATAAATCTGATAGGCTATTCTCAATAATACTGAGAATAATACGTGTCCAGATATATTATCAGAAGTTAGGTTAGGCTGATGCTAAACATAGAACACAAGTCTCTCTCTTAAGCCAAGTTGCATTGCCCGGAGCCACTGAGCGGTAGGTAGTGTGTTTTCCGATCCGTGGCCCTCTACGGGGCGCCTGTATGGTCATCCCGGCTGTCAGGCGTCCAGCGCTGCAGAAACAAACTTCACGGTCTGCAGCGCAGAGTGGCTATACGGATCGCACGGGGATACAGGACAGTGTCCTACGAGGCGGCAACCATACAGGTGCCCCGTAAAGGGCCACAAACCACACGACGCCTCGTAGACACGGAGAACTTCCTCGCTCGGTCCTCCGAGATTGGGCAGCACCCGGTGTAATGCACCCACTACCCTCTCGGCTCGGGGGACGACTCTGATAGGACCTTATCAAATCATTTTAATATTAACCAAAGACCATATTGTGAATAATGCTATTTTAGTACTTCATGGCATTAAAATACCTTTGACACCAAGCGATAACCTCAATACACTTACGAGTAATACTGATTTCCTTTTGTTCATTTTGCTTGTCCTTTGTAATGGGCTTACTAAGTCCTTACAGAAAATAACAAGTAAAAGTGAATGCTGGTTAGAAATTTCAATTAGGTCGTTTGATAGTGTAACATTTTTTGTGTGAAAAAACGATGCCTGCACACTACGGATTCTCCGGTACAGTTCATAGTCAGTCAGACATGGACATACCTGAAAAAACAATTTAATTTTATAATCTACATATTGCGATATTCTTCTATAGATGGCCAATTCAGTCTCAAAAGACGCAAAAATACCCGACACGCCTAGGTATATTAGCCGAAGTAACATTCACTCCAAAAGGCACTTAATAATGCCATCGTTGCTGGCCTCTCCAACAGACAAAGCCTTGAGTTCTACATTAAACCCATATCGATGTACGCCATTTTCCAAGTGACTGGGCTGGGCTCAAATGTCAGCACACAACTTGACATTTAGCCGATCACGAGCGCCGTTAGCGTTAAGTGCGTTATAAAACTGCTCCAATAATAACTTATGACGCGCAAGTAACCGTTTTGTAAGTATATAACGGTTCGAGGAGAAAATATTAATTTTATTGCTATAAAACTAAATGTGCATAAAAAAAATATTTTTCTGCATGTCCAACAATGTCATAAATGGAAAAGTTCGGATGTTGGATGGAATTTAATTCCTCAATCACGTCTTACCTGATGTGCGAAGTTGGATAACATTTAGTTCAGAAAATAAAATTATCCTGGATACACAGAGTATTTTTAATACCGGAAAATCAGGTTAGAAACATTATAACAAAATACTTTTAAACTGATTCTATCGCGTACATTTTCGATTTTTGTTTTTCCTGACGTTTCGAAAAAAATACTAAAACAAACGCGATAGAATCCGTTTAAGTGTTTTATTATAATGTGTAATAATCGCGATAACCTAAGACATTTCTAGGTTAGAAACCATGTAAACCGAACAAAGCCGCGAAGTAAAGCTAATTAAATCAAAAGTTGGCTAAAACACCAACATCGTAATTTGACTCATATTCGTCCTGTTTACAAGAAGTCAAGTTCATAAGAGAACCAAAAATAGCACTACAACAGGATGCGAACTCGAAATCAGAAAGTCATCAATGCAAATACAACCTCCTTGAACAACTTTTAAATAATATTCTGGCTGCGAACAAGTTTCTATTACTTGCAGAGGTCACAACAGTATCAAGTATTCATTAGAAGTATAATAATAAAATAATAATGGGCGGCGCACATTGCTTGTAGAAAGAACTAATGGCCGCTGGGTTAAAAAGGTTCTTGAGGTGAGACGGCGCACCGGAAAGCGCAGCGTGGGACGACCTGCAACGAGGTTGACAGGCGACCTGGTGAAGTTCGCTGGGAATAGTTGGATGCGGGCGCCATGTAACCGCTTGTTGTGGAAATCTATGGGCCATTGTTCGGCAGTGGACGTCCTTTGGCTGATAAGATGATAATCATGTGTAAAGCTCTCCCACTGCAGTGCAAAGGCCTTTTCTCACACATAGAAGGAAGGAGGATTGATCACCATGCTTGCTCACTACATGTCTGCGATTTCAGCCTACTAAGATTCAGGTTTCCTTAAGATGTTTTCCGTCATCGTTAGTCAGTGGTGTCTTATATTGTGTAATAAAGTACATATGACTTTGAAAAAGTCACATTGATACTGGCCTGGTTATGAATGCACAGCAGTGTTGTTCTCGGGGCACCACGAAGAAATGTATGCAGAGGAATAAAAAAACCCAAAAAAGTCTTTACAAAATATTGTAAACATTTGGCCACGGAGGAAGTATCTCATAATTGACAAAACCTCAAAGATGACAAGACGAAACCATAATTAACAGAAGAAAGTAATAATGCACAGTTTATAAAGGAAGCGCTGTTATAAATTCTGACATCAAAAGCTCCAACTTATCACGGCGGGAACATGTTCAAAGTTGGCAAGTGTCAAACTTTGACAAGCTGTACCCGAAAGAGAGTGCTCAATGGATATTTGGGTCCTAATGATAGCAGCCTGTTTGTTTGGTAATTAAATATAATTTTGGTTAGATGATAACGATATAGTTTGTTTTGAGGTTTGTTGACTTTTCGAGTACTTCCCATTAATGTTCGTCTGCAGAATGATATCTAATTTAGGCACTTCTCGCTAAGGATTTGCGGAAGACATGGTCATAGGTACAGACACACCACCAGTAAACCTAAACCCATCAGGACTGTTTTACGCGGTAGAATGACCATGTCCTCTGCAAAAGTGTATTGCAAGTCAGGCTGGGAATGTGCCACCACAGAGCCAGTCATTCTGCTACCAAGCACTAGTGTTTAAACTTTATACATTACTGCGATCCTGTTTGAAGGGCACTATAGCTGGTGAAATTACTAGGCATAAGAGTCACTCTCGAGGTGACGAGCGCTGTGTGGGGCCACGCAGGACCAGGCCTATGTAGCGTCACATTTTTTGGGTAACCGGAACGCTTACCGCAAGGCGAATGACATGCTGGGGTGGAATTTCTTAAGCTCAAACATCAATACATCCTTGAATACAGAATCGAAATAACGGTGTAAAACCTATTCGGTATTCGCTAAGACACGATTGAAGCTATCTTAGCTAGCTAGCTAGCCATGAGGACCAGTCTTAGCGAATACCAAATTGGGTAATCATCGTTATTTCAGTTATGTGTTCATGGATGTATATGGATGTTTGAGCTTACAGAATTGCACCCCTGCTCTCTTCTATATAAAAAAAGATTGTTCCGTGACTTCATCGTGATTAGAGTAATAGACGATGGCGGCCTATTATGCTAAGATCATTATTCTATAATCCGGATAACGATACCCAAAAAGTTAAGGGAATCTATTTTCAGCCGAGACAACACGAAGACGTAACCAAGATAAGGACAGACAACTTCTAAGACTCAGTTCGCTGAATTATTTATCTGCCGGGTTGAAAGAATAAGCCACCTTTTTGTTCTACATTGTATTATTTTAATATTTCTGATATTTTATTTTCAAAGCGGCGTCGATTTTGAAATAAATTGTACCTGCACACAGCCAATTTACTCCAAACATCTCAACGGTTTTACGGAAACACGTTTTTCGAATTTAAATATTAACAAAGTAAAGCTGAACAAACAAAATATTTAGTTTAAATATTATTACATTCTCCCGATAATTTACTTCGTTTATTTGGTTTATAGTTGAGGTCTTATTGGATAGAGGGAAACAGTAAGGGACGCCTACACTGAAATTATGTAATGTTTTCTTTAAGTATGTACTTCGAAGCCGGAAAATATGAAGGACGAAACCGTTCGTTCGGTTTCAGTGAGCAAATTCGTGGGCGGCAAAGGAAGCCATATACTACTAATGACATTAAAACATCTTAGATTACCACCCACTACTATTCCACACAATTAATTACGAAATATGTTTTTCTGTTACCAAAGGTTAGATAATACCGAAAGGATTGATGTAATGTTTCTGATTTTATATAAAGCAAGAAATAAAATGTACAACGATGAATGAGAAGGTAAATCTGAGACCCATTGATGGTTGAATATCGTACAGCAAACATACACCACGAGAGCTTATAACCTTTATGAAAATAGTCATAATTTCATTGGGCAAGACATTAAAACGTCTCCGGTACGTCATGCGCTTGATTTGGAGCTTGCGACTTTATTGCATACGTGTGTTCTTTGGGTGAGATTCAGAAACGAGTCTAAGCGTGAACTTACGCTTCCATCTGTCAAAATGCACTACTTACGCTCATAATTTTGACAGATGGAAGCGTAAGTTTGTGACGAAGTCATCCTTCATCTTCATTTCAATCAACCTCTTTCATGACTTCGTACCTTTTATCTCCATCACTGTCCACTTCATGATTCATTCTTTATTCAAATCAAAATTCGAATTTAGTATTGTGGTGTCGAATCGTTCATATTTTGATCATCATCATTACACATTGGATTCTGAACGCTAGTGGTTCGACACACAGCTGTCGCTCTGACAAATAGTCTGCCTGCAATATACCAATTACTTTATAATAAAACACTTTTAAACGGATTCTATCGCGTATATTTTAGGTTTTTGTTTTTCCTGACGTTTCGAACACTTTGCAGGGTTCGTGGTCGCAGGATGACTAAGGTGACAGGCGTCGTTACAGATTTTAAAAAGTTATTTTATTTTATCTACCGTACAATTATAATCAAAAATTATTTCGATGCACGCAGTAATCACTCACAGTGTCTTGATGTTTTTCAGTGTGGTATTTAGTTTGGGACTTTATTATTTTAATAACAGGATTCCAAACTGGTGGTACCTGCCAGCCATCTTCTCTATTAAAATTAGGATGTTTTTTAATTTCAATAGCCTCACGAAACATTCTTGGTACATATCGGTTCTCTTTCGCGAGGACTTGAGGTTGATCGAAACGAAGAAAATGGTTGGGTTTATCTAAGGCATGTTCGCACACTGCAGACTTTGTGGAGCGTCTATGCTTGACGTCAGCTATGTGTTCTTTTAACCTGGTGGCTATACTACGCTCTGTTTGCCCTATGTATGACAACCCACACTCACAGTCAATCTTGTAGACCCCTGCATCTTGTAAAGGTATGTGACATTTCACTGGTTTGAGAAGTTGGCTGATCTTCTTATGCGGCTTGAAGTAGGTTTTAATTGAAGCACGCTTCAAGATATGACCAATTCTGTCCGAGACTCCCTTAATATATGGTAAAACAGCGGGTCGTCGATCAACCGTGGTGGGTTTCGGGCGGCTTCTGCGACGGGGATGTGGTGCTCTCAAATTGTTACGCTGGAGAACTTTCTTCACATGGTGAAGTTCCCCTGCCAGATGGTTGGGGTCGCAGATGCCGTGTGCTCTCTGTAACAAAGATTTAGCCACGGTAGCTAACTGACAAGGATGGTGGTGAGATTCACTGTTAAGGTATCTGTCTGTATGGGTAGGCTTTCTATACACGGTGTGACTAACAGAATGATCAGGATTATGGATGAGAAGTATGTCAAGGAAGGCTAAGGATTTATTATCCTCCAATTCCATAGTAAACTGAATTTTACCATGTATTGAATTTAGGTGTTTTAAAAATGCAGTCACCCTATTGTGAGGCAAGATGGTAAAAGTGTCATCTACGTACCGTTTGAACATCTTCGGTATAGTCGGGGCTGTCATCAGTGCTCTCTCCTCAAAGTCCTCCATGAAAATATCGGCGACTACAGGAGAGACCGGTGAACCCATGGCCACACCGTCAGTTTGCAGGTAAAACTCATTGTCCCACAAAAGGTAGCCATTGGTAAGGCAGTGTTCCAGTAACTCTGCATATTGAAGAGGCATGTCATGCTCACTTAACCGTTTCTTAACAACATCCATGCAGTCCTTTACTGGTAAGTTGGTGAATAAGGACTGCACATCAAAACTGACCATCACTTCACTTTCAGCTAGTTCAAGGTCTTTTATATGGCTGACAAAGTGATAGGAATCCTTCACATATGTGTTAGTCTTTCCACGAAGTTGAGAGAGTATCTTCGCTAGATGTTGTGCCAGTTTGTAAGTTGGTGTATCAATCTGGCTTACTATGGGTCGCAGTGGAACATTGTCTTTGTGAATTTTCGGCAACCCATACAGTTTAGGAGGTTTCACGCAAGATGGAATGAGCTTTTTCACGTCTAATTCTAAGGTGTCGGAGTGTTTACAAATTAACTCTGAGGTCTTTTTGAGAATTTTGTTGGTTGGATCTTTGTTAACCTTTTTATATGTGTTTACATCCGACAAAAGCTCTAGAATATTTCGATTGTAATCGGACGTGTCCATTATGACCGTAGCATTACCCTTGTCAGCACGGAGGATAGTCAGGTCTGGGTCTTTGTTTACGTTTTTTAATGCAAGATATTCATCGCGAGATAGATTCGGTTTGGGCGGCTTGCTGCGACGTAATACTGCTAATATATCTTGTCGAATCGCCTCCAAATCTTCTTTTTTCACGTTGTTTTTCACAAGACAGTCCTCGACATTACATATTATATCCTCGTAAGGGATTTTTCTGGGTGCTAGCGCGAAATTTAAGCCCTTATTTAATGGGTGGTGGTGGTGGTGGCGGTGGTAAGACAGGTTAAATCTGACTATGTAGCTAACAATTACGGGGTACCACAAGGAAGCGTTCTTGGACCACTGTACTTTCTACTATACATTAACGACATGCCTGACATTACTAAACATAAATGTATATTATTTGCAGATGACATTTCTATTATTTTGACATGTGACAATCTTTTAAATGACAAATGTTATGACATAGAAATAAATTATACAATTGAGTCAATTATAAAATGGCTAGAAAAAAATAATTTACATCCAAATCTGACGAAAACAAAATTTATTCAATTTCAAACTCAACAGTCAAAAATAGGTTCAAAGCACATAATCTACAAGGGCACAGAAATAAATGAAGCTTCCTATGCCCAATTCTTAGGTCTGACTATAGATCAGTTCTGTAATTGGAAGAAACACACGGAAGAGGTTTCTAAAAAAGTGAATAATTATGTATATGTTCTAAATAGACTAAGGACTACATCAAATTTACCAACGTTGTTGTTAGCATATCACGGTTATGTAAGCTCAGTTTTGCGTTATGGCCTAATACTGTGGGGTAATTCCACAGACTCTCAGAGAGTATTTTTATCCCAAAAGAGATGCATAAGGGCAATGGTAGGTATCCCTCCTTATGAGTCATGTAAACCTCATTTTAGAAAATTGAACATATTACCTCTACCGAGTATGTACATTTTAGAAATATGTATGTTTGTTAAGGCAAACCCCAATCTATTCACAAAAGCAAATGATATTTTTCCTCGCAACACAAGACGTGGACAGAGACTAGTCCTAGATGTAGCTCCAAGAACAGCGTTATTTGATAGAAGCTGTTACGTCATGTGCAAAAAGTGTTTTAATAAATTACCTCTGGACATACAACAACTACCCAGGGTACAATTTAAAAAGAAATTGAAGGCATGGTTGTTGGAGAAAATGGTATACTCTGTGAATGAGTGGCTCCAGTAATATTTAATTTGGAAATAAGGATTACGAATTTAATTAATAATTGTAATGTAAGAATTTTTTTGGTATGGTATTTATAATTCAGTGACATGATCTATAATTTAGAATTTTCGTTTTTATTTTATTTTTTGTTGCCGACATTCACATGCTACTTAGGCTTAATAGATTATAAGTACTCACAATGTAAAATGACATCTGTATAAACTCTATTATTTGTGAATAAATGACTATGACTATGACTAATACCTTAATAGTGTTTTCATCCAGAGATTTTTTAGACAAATTTACAACGGGATTTACTATTGATTTTGACAGATGGTCAGGAGTGTTTTCGTTTTCAGGAATTTGGATACTAGTATTTTTGCCACATAGTTTTTCATACTTTTTGATTTGTCTTTGCGTATATTCATTAAATTTTGCGGCGGCTCGTTTATTATTAATATTTGTACATTTTTGATAATCAGTTTCAGAAAATTTATTTTGAAGTTCTCTAGACAAAATCTCAACGTTATTATTTATTTTGTGGGCATCTATGCGATGTTGACGTATCAGATTTTTCAATAACTTTAAACTTGCCTGATGTAGAATGCCTGCGCTTCCAAGTATGTCTTTCTTCGGTGATATCCGTACACATACTGGAATGATGTTGTTATCCCGGCATCTCTTCAGAAAATTCAATGAAGTTAGAAGCCGGGCGCGCTATAAAACCTAAAATATACGCGATAGAATCCGTTTAAAAGTGTTTTATTATAATGTGTAATACTCGCGAAAACCTAAGACATTATTACCAATTACTTATTTTTAACTAGCTTATTTTGTGATACTTAAATTGTGATAATAAGCTATATTTACAAAATATAAACATCACCATGAAGTGTTGAAGTTGTGAATACCAATATACCTATATAACCATACATATGATACGTGTCATTGAATCACAATACTGAACTCCGTTACTTGCTGCCGAGGAGAGTGTTTCCTTCCCGGTTAGCTCAACTGGGAGGCTCCCAGTTGAGCTAACCGGGAAGGAAACACGTAGGGAGGCACTCCGCGACAAGTTCACGCTTCTGAATCTCACCCTTAGAACAAATCTAGGGAACGAGTACCTAGGTATTGTTACGCCGCTTCCTCCGAGCTTAAGCACTGGGAACAAAGTACTATTTTTTGTTGAAATAAACGTTATTTCATTCATTCATGCAGAAGAGTTTGAATGTTGGCATGGTATACATAATGTAGCTTATAATATACAAGTCAATCTAATAAATTCGTACTGGGATATTAATTTCGTGATGAGTGACCATTTCACTGAGCTAACTCTCTGAGAACATTGAAGAGTTAGTCTTTCCAACTTCCTGTGTCTAAAAACATACTGTGCTGACAACATTCTAAAATGCCGTCGACACGACGGAAGCGGGGATTGTTTTGAAGAGAATGGGCGGCGACCGACTATCTCCTTTGCTCTGATTATAAGGAGACTGAAAATAGCAGCGGGCCCTAGTGAGTTATCCAGGGGAGCTAGGCTTGGGGCACACACTCAAGTCATTATATAAGAATTGTCATTTCCACTTTGTCAATCGGAGGTTATATCATCTTGTCCAAAAACTCTGATTAGCCCTTAGAAAGACAGTTGTCCTGGTAATAGGCAAACTACTAATAAAATAATAAAAAAGAGAGTTTGCTTGTATCGTTTTAAATATGTGGGAGGCAAACTCAGTATCTGCCGAACCGACTGGAAAAATCTTTCACTATTATCATCATTCATAATTAATTCAGCCGTAAAAACGTCCACTGCTGGACAGAAGCCTCCCCAAAAGATTGTCACAACGATAGGTATGGGTTGTGTGCTCATTGGGGGATATTGCCATAATCGCCATGCTTGGCAGACGGGTTGGCGATCGCAGTTGAGTTATAAATATACTCGAAGGTCGCTGCTGTCCATCCTCCGGCTAATCCCATAGTCGCCTTTTACGACACCCACGGTATGAGATGGGGTTGTGGTATTCATAGCCGACACCACACGGCAAACCACTTTTATGAAACTATACTAATCCAGATTGATTTATGTTTATTTCATGAATGAAGCAAGGGCGGGTTGTTGGGTTTATAAAGTTTGCAGTAATACATAGGCTGCACTAAAAGTATCGGGAATGGAATATTTCCACTGTTCCTGTCATATTAAAATCTTTTTAATTGAAAACTCCTTGGTTTTACAAATCGAATACCATTTATTTATTTTAAAAAAGATTCACGGTCTTGTCACAAGGTTTTGTCAAACTTGTTTAGTCGTTGAGAAAATGGAATTGACTCGAGAAAATTCAAGAGCGATGATTTATTATGACTTTCGAAGTGGTTTAACACAAAAACAGTGTGTTGACCGGATGATTTCTGCATTTGGTGATGAAGCCCCATCCAAAACCACAATTTATCGCTGGTTTGCTGAATTTCAACGTGGACGTGTCAAGCTCAGTGATGATCCTCGTCAAGGTCGTCCAAAAACTGCAGTCACCCAAGAAAACGTTGATGCTGCGCGTAAGCTGATTGAGGAAGATCGACATGTGACATACCGCGAAATTCAGGCAACTTTAGACATTGGCATGAGTCAAATACAAATAATCTTGCATGAACAATTAGGTGTAAAAAAGTTTTTTTCCCGATGGATACCGCATTTGCTATGTGAAGAGCAAAAAGCGGCTCGCGTTACTTGGTGCGTCAGAACTCTAGAAAGATTCCAGGCAGGATCCTCAAATGCTGTATACAACATCGTATCAGGTGACGAATCCTGGATATATGCGTACGAACCCGAAACAAAAAACCAGTCACGAGTTTGGGTGTTCGAAAATGAGTTAAAGCCAACAAAAATTGTTCGTTCACGGAGTGTTGCAAAAAAAATTTTGGCCACGTTTGTCTCCAAAACCGGCCATGTTACGACTATTCCTCTTGAGGGACAAAGAACGGTTAATGCAGAATGGTATGCTAGCATTTGTTTGCCACAGGTCGTTTCTGAACTCCGTAGAGAGAACTGCAACCGCCGCATCATCCTCCATCACGACAATGCGAGTTCTCACACCGCGCACAGAACAAAAGAGTTTTTAGAGCAAGAAAACATAGAATTATTAGACCATCCGCCGTACAGCCCCGACCTAAGCCCTAATGATTTCTATACTTTCCCTAAAATAAAGAATAAATTTCGTGGACAGAGATTTTCATCACCTAAAGAAGCGGTGGACGCCTACAAAACGGCCATTTTGGAGACCCCAACTTCCGAATGGAATGGTTGCTTCAATGATTGGTTCCATCGTATGGAAAAATGTGTCAAATTTCGCGGAGAATACTTCGAAAAGCAATAAATACATTTTTAAATAGTAATGTTGTGTCACTTCCTTGATTCCCGAAATTTTCAGTGCCGCCCTCGTAGATAAATATTCAAATTCTCATTCAAATAAATCGGATAAAGGTAAACCTTTCATGTTAATTCAAAAATTTCATAAAGGGAATCATGGAAGGGACGTAAACATGGAAAGATAAACATTTGTTTATTTATGAAATATATTACATTTACGTCTTAGGAAAATGGCTTATTTAATTAAATATCAAAGCAATGTTTCCTGTTTTACAATTTAAAAGCAATTTGCGCTCCTACCAGTCCGACTCGGCTTGGCAGCCAACAATACAGCAGTGCCTCAAGACAAAAGTCTTTAATGAGTGTGTTTCCCGTGATGGCATATGGCACAGAGACGTGGTCACTCACTATGGGCCTCATAAGGAAGCTCAATGTCACTCAGCGAGCTATGGAGAGAATTATGCATGGTATTTCTCTATGAGATCGAATCATAAATGAGGAGATCCGTAGACGAACTAAAGTTGCTAACATAGCTGAAAGAATTAGTAATCTGGAGTGGCGATGAGCGGGGCACATAGCTCGTAGAACTGATTGCCGTTGGGGCAAAATAGATCTCGAGTGGAGACCGCGACCGGAAAAACGCAGTGTGGGCTGACCTCCAACGAGGTGGACAGACGACCTGTCGAAGGACGCTAAAAGTCGTAAGATGCGGGCGACATGTATCCGGTCGTTATGGAAATGGGGAGGCCTTTGTTCAGCAGTTAACGCCATTGGCTGATATGATGATGATGAATTTGGCGTAAATTCAGCCAATCCAATCTGTCTAAGATTACGTATCAAGTATTTTCTAACTTCAATTTGACCATAGCTTTAATAGCCCATTTCAGAGTAAAACCATTTACAAACAGCCAGACAGACAGCTATTTTCGTCGACAAGAGTTCCGTTTCCACAATTCCGGTGCGCTACAGTAAAAATAAAACGCTATCTTAAATTGGTGTTCTGACGGAAGGCGTTCGGGCATTATCCATTCAAAAGATTAGGCCATGGAATAAAAAACGATCCAAGGAATAATAATACACGGAATAGAAAACATAATTCATGTATATAATAGAGTACTTATAAAAGATATCCTGTTTGTTATCGCATCAAACTGATTATCTTTATATCTATACCAATATAATAAAATTGAAGTGTCTGTCTGTGATTTCAAAATTAATGCCAAAATTTTAGTGAAATCTGCTTATTCATCATCATCATTATGTCAGCCAAAGGACTTCCACAAATAACGGTTACATGCCAGCCGCTTTCAACGTCTCCAAGCGACCTTCACCAGGTCGTCAGTCCACCTCGTTGCAGATCGTCCCACGCTAAGTTTTCCGGTGCGCGGTCTTCACTCGAGAACCTTTTTACCTTAACGGCCAGTTCTACGAGCAATGTGCCCCGCCCATTGCTAGTTCTGTTTACTAATCCTTTCAGCTATGTTGGCAAATTTAGTTCTTCTACGCATCTCCACATTTCTTATTGGATTTCGTAGAGAAATACCAATCATAGCTCGCTGAGTTAACTTAAGCTTTCTTATGAGGCCCATAGTTTGTGACCATGTGTCTGCTTCATATGTCATCAGTCTGCCAGTTTTTAACCAATGTGTGTTACTAGTAACACACATTGGTTAAAAACTTTCATCTTCGGGTATGCGGTATTGCTAACGAAAAGACGTTGCGGAGTTTCCCGAACGCTGCCCAGCCGAGTCGGATTCGACGATTGACCTCTTTCTCGAAGTTGGACCATACTAACTGGACAGTTTGTCCCAGACATACTCGTCAACACATTGGGATGGGCATTTGACATGACTTTCGTCTTGCCCATGTTCATTTTAAGCCCACTAGTTGGAATCTCTGTTGATATCATCAAGCATTATGCTGAGCTCTTGCAGCGGTTCTGCCATGACTACGACGATGTCGTCGGCAAATCGAAGGTGAGTGATATACTCGCCATTGATGTTAATGCCGAATCCTTTCCACTCCAGCGGCTTGAAGGCATCCTCCATTGCAGCAGTGAACTGTTTCGGGGAAATGCCGCCCCCTTGACTCACACCCCTCTGCAATGGAATTGCCCCCGTGCTCTGCTCATGTAATCGGACCGACATGGTGGCATTTCTGTATAAGCACTTCAACACTTCGATGTACCAATAGTCAATCTGGCAGCGCTGCAAGGATTGCAGCACTGCCCAGGTTTCGATCAAATCGAAGGCTTTCTCATAGTCCAACGCCAAGCATAGTGGCAGGTAGGTACTTATACCATGTCGCAGCGTATGGATGTGGTTTATGGTACTAAAACCCTATCGGAAACCGGCTTGTTCAGGAGGCTGGAAGTCATCAAACCTGCACTCGGGACGATTCGTGATGACCCTTGAAAATAGCATATAAGCATGACTCAGAAGCGATATTGGTCCATAAGCCCATCCTTATCTCGCACAGGCTGATGTCCGGGATATCCTCAGTAGTGTTGGGTTAGTTTGGCTCGCGGGTCTTAGTCAGAGCCAAATGTAGGTATAGCTACCGAAGTATATAACTGTCGGTAGAAGTTCTCAATCTCTCTCAAAACATCTGGCTTATAATTACTGCTATTTAAACGACGCCTATTGTAAATTACAGTTTTTTTTAATGTCTGTCTGTCTGAAAGCTTGTCTGGAATAGGCTTCGAAACAGCTCAAATGACTTCAATGAATATGTTAGGGATTAAAACAGGTTTTAACAGAAATTTTCGTGATGTTCAATTTCAATATATTGCAAGGTTCAGAAGATAGAATATAAATGTAATTTACGCCTAGCGAAGCGGGCGGGTAACGGCTATGTATAAAAATTAATGTTTATTTCTTTGATGTTCCGTATGCGTTTCTGACATGAGAAAAACGGTTTATTTGGCCACAACGCATTGCCGGATAGCTAGGATTGAGTAAATGTATTCGTACCCGTCAAGAACCAACGCGGTGGGTTCGACTTGTGGCTTTAAGCTATTGGATTTATCAGGGCCTAAAGTAGCTAACAATAAGTTTGCTGGCCATAGTTGGACTTTATTCAATATACAACTATGGATTGCACCGAGGAAGCAACTAGTCTTGCGTTGCGAAGAAAGGGCAGAAAGTAACGCAAATAACAGACACAATTGATGCGTATGCTTGGAGTGGCAATGGCAGTGAGCAGGCGACACAGGCGACAGGTAGACAGCAATATAGATATGGGTCACCTGCGTAAGTCCAAGTGCAACGGTTTAGAACGAAGAATCGGTAAGCGGTTCCAGCAATTTAGTTTATAATTCATATCATATCGGCCATTTATACGTCCACTGCAAAACAAAGGTCTCCCCCATAGATTTTCCCAACTGTGTCATCATTCTGGGGGGTATTTGCCAATACTCACCACGCTTGGCAGGCGGGCTGGTGAGCGCAGTATGGCTACCGTTTCACAGAAGGGACGCTGCTGCCCATCCCTATGGTTTAGATAGTATATATAGTCGCCTTTTACGACATCCACGGAAGGAGATGGAGTGGTGCTATATTATTAATCCGGACACCACACGGAATAATTAGTATGAATTAATAATAATAATACAAATACCTCTCAATTGTTCATGCCCATAATAAAATAAAGAAAAAATATTATGAAAATATCAAAGAATGGTGTAATTAGCAGTATTTCGCAATTCAGAGATATCTTCCAACCACAGGATGTACTGGACTGAAACTATCGTTTATAATGCAATCATGTGTTTGTATCGTTCGGCCGTACATTAGTACTCCATTTCTTTATTACTCCATGCATCCGGCAAACTTAACGACCCCGTTTAGACGGACGACAGTTGACGTCAGGATCCTGATTTGTCCCAGCAGTTATACATATTAGCGGGGTATATGGTAATTACAGTGGGAGTAAAGCCGTTTGGCCACATGTCGTTATGGTATCGTTTTGGAAACCAAACGCTTAGATTGCAATGAGTTTTGTGTGATGATGGACGCAGGGCTGTGATGTAATGCTGGAAACATATTATCGGACACGTCCTTAAGCCGCGGCTGACAGTCGCGACCGATGAGTTTGCGCGGATGGTACGGACGCCTTCGTGTCCCGTAAAAACATCGCCTACGTCATTACGGTAATATCCTTTAATTGAGTCATATGATTTTCTCGAGATGCCACTATGGCTTCGGGATTTCATTCATTCCTGCAGTTTTAATCACTCAAGACATCATCAATGACATGTAGGCACGAGTTTTAAAAAGATGACCTACCTTCGTTAATCATTTATATTTAAACTGATAAAAATAACACAGTCTTATAAGATTTAATGTATGTGCAGGCGTAAACCTTGTGTGAGAATACAAAATTTTCTGAATGTCATTACAATGATGAAGCAAAAAGTAAATCTGGAATACAAAATAAATATAGTTGAAAACTCCCAAAAAAGTACTACCGAGAATAGAGATGTGGCACGTCGAACGGTGAATGGGAACCCGCCTCTTTTCCCTTTTAGCACAATAAACGGACCTTTAATCAACCCATCCGCCGTCGACGGGTGATGAAGATATGTAGGTGTGTGCAATTATGTTCGCTAGGTACGTAAATAATTTGTTACTTTATTTTTAGAAGAAAAAAATACTCTTTTTGTAGATCCTTTTGTAGAACTAATTGATCAAAGGAATCCTGTCACGTCCTTTTTAAATAACGCAGACATTTGTTTGACTGGACCGACTTTTACCAACCGCAAAAATTATTGGGTCAAAGTAAACACTACTAGGTATATATGTATGAGACCCGGAGCCTCCCTTAGGTGCCGAAGATGACCGCCCCAGTGGTATTATCCCGTAGAAGTCCCGGCATACCCCTTCGCCCTTCCCCGGGGCGAAGGAAGTTCATGAAGAATTTCCACTGGGCACCAATAAAAAAAAAGGTACATATATATGAATGTGTTTTTGTAAAGAAAAGAAAGGCAAATGGGCACATTTAAAAAAATCTCACCTGAAAAGATGATACGTCAATAAAATGGTTGATTTCATATCACCATCATCAGACGTCTACTGCTGAACAAAGCCATACATCAATCCGCCCAGAAATTAACCATGACCCGTCATAACAATTAAAAATTCAAACCCTATGAAGAAAGGTCGCATTTAGCCAACGATGAATACTGAGTAGTGCTCGAACTAATCTAAGAAACTTCCATCAATTCCTCAAGTTCCCTCCAGGCACTGCGAAGACACTGGTCAGTTGCACAGTGGCAATTTGAAGTTGGAGATAGATTTAAGAGGGCCTCAAGTGTTGTGTAAGGAAAAGCGAACGTTTTTGATGTAAGAGTGCCTAGAGATATTCGAATTTTAGACCTCCCTGCAGGACAATTTTACGGGTATAATGAGTCCGTAAAATGCCTCGGACATGTGGAGTCGACATTCCAGCTCTCGTGTAGGAGTCCGAATTTGTAAGCCCACAAATGAGTTGCAGACTTGTCAGTTGCACAGTGACAGTTTAAAGTTGAAGACAGATTTAATAGCGCCTGAAATTAGAGCTCCCTGCGGGGTGATTTTACGGGTAATGAGTCCATAATAGAAAGGAGCTCGTATGATGACTAGAGCTGCAACAAAGACTGACCGCCGGAAGGCTAGTAAAAAAATATATTCTTCTTAATATAAAAAAAAAGTTTAATTTGCTAGTTATAAGATATAGTTATAAAACGTATTTATCCCATGAAAATCCGACGACTATTTTTTCCGATTGAGCATTCAGGCAAACAAACAGCCAAAGTTTCCAATTTTATAATAAGTCCTTATTCAAGAAGATTATAGAAGATAGAAGACGACTAGAACTACGAACGGCATAGAATAGACAATGGCAAAAAGCAGAAATACTCAATACTTTATTACATTCCAAAATGTTCTACAAAGGTGGACTACGAGTATAAGTATAATTTATTATTATCGACCTTGTCGCGGACACAACAAATAAGAAGAGAGGAAGAAGGCTAAGTAGCAGTTTGTTAGATAAAAAATTGTTAAATTTGAATTGACTGAATGATTGTATATAATAAAAGTATAGGATCATAAAAAAGATGTATGTGCATTTGTTTATATATGTGTATATATATTATGTATGAATTTAGCCGTGTGGTGCCGGTTCAGAATACCACCACCCCATTTCCTCCCGTGGGTGTCGTAAAAGTCGACTATGGGATTAGCCGGAGGATGGGCAGCAGCTTCCTTCGATTACATTAACAAATCAACTGCGATCGCCAACCTGTCTGCCAAGCGTGGCGATTATGGCAAAACCCCCCAATGAGCCCACAACACACCCATATCGGTTGTTGTGGTGATCATTGGGGGAGGCCTGTGTCCAGCAGTGGACTTCATTCGGCCGAAATGATGATGAATTTATAATAATATTTATTCAGTAATTAATTTGACTGAATTTAATTTGTTTTTACCGCATTATTCGCGTTTGATGTAGGTATCACGAACGGACGTAAAAACCGCACTAATGCTTTCACCGATTCGTCGAATACGTAAAAACTTCTTTAGCAGGTCCAAAAAGACAACGAACTCACAAATATAGTTTATTTTTAATTGAATTCACCGCTCGGTTACGATGTTTATAACCCTCTAGAAACATTGAAGTGGTCGAACTTTCCCCTTAATGACTACAAAGGTGTTCAAAGTACACCTGTCATCCTGTTTAAGACTTCCTTAATGACTTTTTGCAAAAAGTAACGGTAGGACAGCTAAGTTCCAAGTCGCTACTGGTTATTGAACTTTACAATGTTAATACCTCAGAAAAATGTTGCAAGACAGTTCAATTTGCTTGGATTTTCCTGATCCACCTACCTTGGGTTGACGTGTTCAGCCTCTGACGCGTTTAAGCGTCGGATACCGAAATGAATTCGTCTCACGACATGACGCATTTTATAAGGTGGATTCAGAAAACGTTGACATCACCCCCAATTCATTGAAAAAGTAATAGAAAACTTCTATAATTGCTGAAATGAATATTCAGGCATTTGGCGTTCTAACTTTCCTTGCAAACAGTTTCCGGACTTCAGGTCATGAATGTCATGGTCAGTGTGACAGTTTGCAGAATACTTTGTATGACCAGCTTGACCCACGATTTCACCCTACATTTAATTTTAAAGAAATCGACCTATTTATAAATAATTTAGAGTACATCTTCTACATAGACAGTTGACATAGGCATGTACAGAGCACGGCTCTTCTCGGTAATGATAACCCACCGCGTCGCATAGCCCGTCCGCGCTATTATTTAGTTTTTTACTAGATAGGTGACTTCTTTTTTTTTGCTCGGGTCTTAAGGGTCGTAGCGTGATGTTAAACGTAGCAACCTGCAGCAAGAATTGGGCTATCAAATGCAAAAAAAAATTTTCAAAACCGACTGGAAGTTCCAGAGATAAGCCGCGTTCAAACATAAAACGAACAAACTAGCTTTATTATATGATATAGTATAGATTACATTACATACTTTATACAGGTACATGTAACACAAAATACAAAGAGAATAATTAAATTACAGTCGGCAGTAAAAGCAAATCTCCTCTGTGAAATTACATTTCTGGTAAAATAAGCGTGTAGGTGGGATGTCAAGAAAATACATGAAGTGCGGGAATTATTTGCTTTTAACTTAATTCTACGTGTAGGTATTCCCAGTTCCAAGCACTGGCTCTTTAAAAGCCCATAGGCTTTGCTAATACGCGAAATTTACGAAAATAAATAGAGGATTAACAAAATCGCGACAATGTTCACCGAACTAACACTTTTTTATAATGTGTGTCTAATCAGAAATTCATTCATTTCCAAGAATTTGCGACTGAATAAATCGATGATCATCGAGTTTTAGTTCAATGTCATTGGGGTGGTCGTTCTTGCTAAGTTTATAGCTAAATAATAATCACTTGGGTACTGAAAATGTTTTTAACTGAGGATGCAGATTTTATACAATAACATCTTAATATATAGAACTGTTCCAGCAACATGTGTTTCTTTCATCTTCAGAAGCACCTATTCAACGTTAAAATGTATTCCAACAATAGCAAAAACAAGCGATAATTATGATTAATTTTATAAATATCTTCCCAGCACTCGGAAAAGTGTTACAGTAGCGCTATTGTGTAAAAACTTACTAGCAAACTCACGTCTGAATTCACGCGAAAAGAAATGAAAACAACACGAAATTAGATTTCACGACGGATTCAGAAGTGAGCTCCACGGTGATTTCTTACAGTTTACTTGCCTATGGAGGTATCAAGCTACATTTTAATAACTGTAGGCAATGGTATCATATATTAAAAGAAATAGATATGTTACATGCGCGCCAAAAGTAAGAACCAAAACTCCCCCAATTGCAGCACCTAGCAATCAGTTCGCCCAAGATAAGACATCGAGCACACAGTGTCATAATCTGTATTGTTTTATTAATTAAGTAATAACAATGCCGTCATGCGCATTGAAAATGCACAAACCATCAAGCAAAAATAAATAAAGAACAAGGGATCTTATACTACACGTGAATAACAAACTACATAAAATATTTTAATAAAAATACTATTCAAATTATCTATAGAATTAGATTCTCGAACAAAAGACAGGCCAAGCAAAGAAATGAGACAACACATATATTCTATCACAGGTGCGACAAAGACATTGAGTACACGTGTTAAGATTTTGGATAGCTATCTCTTTTACTCTCGTAGTTTTTGTACCTTGTTTCTTACAGCATAGGTGTGCAGATTTATTATTTAGTTTTGCGCGCCTTTTAATATGGACGTAACATATCTATGGTATAATATTATTAAATTTATTTTCGTTTTTTTTTTTTGTTTAAACGTGGGCAATGTTTAAAAAAAAAAATGACACTATGTTTTCTCCTGTGTCATGGGTGCGTTTACAGACATGAATTTCACATACAATACACCCAGACCCGGAACAACTACCTGCAGATCATACAAATATTTGTTCCGTGTGGGAATCGAACCCACGACCTGGAGCGCAGCAGCCGACTGTATCAGCCACTGCACCAACCATGCCGTCAGGTATTGACTTTGCCTTTCAAATTTATTTTATAGATACCATGCCGAACTCGCCAAAGCCCATATTTTCCCAAGCACTATCGAATCCAATCGGCCGCCATTTTAACTTACACGAGTAGGTATGTGTGGAGTTGTGTCACTGGATTGGAAACTACTCGGTTGGATGAGCTCGAGCAACAGTAGTGTATCAACTGGTTTCCGCTGTATAGGATTATGTGAACATTATTTAATGTAATGTAATCTAACAGGTTCCGGCGTTTACTGTTCTTGTGCCGGTTGATAAAGGACTGTAGGGGAACGCAGTTCTAAAAACATAGTCTTAATTTCAAGGGGCCAATTAGTGGGGGTTATCGGGATCATGTTTATTAAATAATTGTATGCTTGTGAACGAGTGCCGTCTGTTAGGACTGGTTTGCCAAATGCTGCTATGACAATTTAATCAAAACTTAAAAAAATACAGGCTTGTTTAGTAGACTTTTTAAGAATTTAAGACTGTTTTCTCCTACATTGTTTTCACATTACCTTGAACAATGTGCTCATAAAATATTGTTACGTTTAATACGATGTAAAAAGAGTAACCATGGAGTTTCTTGACCGTTCTTCTCCATATGAAATCTACATCTTGGAACGCGGCAGCTAAAGTCTCGACTATAATTCTTAAGTGCCTATAAATGGTTATAACGAATAAAAATACTTTTTAATTTATCTTTTAAAAAACGAGGTTGTAATTTCCATGTACTTTTTTTGTATTATTTAAATTTACGAATAACATCATACCAGAATTTGATTATACTTGCATTAACGGTGAAGGAAAACTGCACACCTGAGAGGGCTCCAAAATATTCTCAATGGTATAGTCCGCCAACCCACACTAGGCCAGCGTGGTGGACTAAGGCCCAACCTTTCTCATCGTGAGAAAAGGCCCGTAACCAGCAGTGGGACAGTAACTATGTATGAATAACATTACTATTTGATTACAAAAAAAAAATCTTATTTCACAATTATATTACAGCGGTTCGTAATAAAATCAAAAAATTACTTTATTTATTCAATATTTAAAAAAATGGAAATAAAACCTTGTTTTTTTAAACGCTATACCTTGATGTTACCCTTGAAATAAAGTTAACTATTTTTATAAGACCGTATACAATATGTAGCGTAGGTAACTATTCAGTCAATAAGTTGTTAGCTGTTGGTGCAGCCGCTAATACAGTCGGCTGCTGCGCTCTAGGTCACGGGTTCGATTCCCGCATGGCACGAATATTTGTACGATTTGCTGGTCGTTGGTCTGGGTGCATTATGTATAGAATTTGTGTCTGTAAACGCTCCCACAACACAGGAGAAAGCCAAGTATGGGGTAATGTTAGAAAAAAAAACAAAAAAAAAACATGTGCGGTTGCAAAAACCTGTTTCAGTCTTATGATGATTATGTTTCAGCAACATGATATATCTTATGAATAAATATACTGTGTTAATAAACTGCGTGGGTAGATGCGTGTGCGTCTTTATTTCCTACTTAACTTTTATCTATAGCTTTCGCAGCTATTTTTACAAAGATTGAGATATGGGCTAATTTAATTTTGCGGAGCATATTCCGAGATGTTATTCAGTCGCTTTAACGATATATGTGGGAAGTAATGAGGTTCTTCAGGCGAACTTTGTAGTAGTCGCCAGAACAGATTTTTAGGCCTTGACTTTACCCCCTTCTTGTGCAGAAGTGATTTTTGGGGTCTGTTTGGCGGTATCAGGGCATGCTCAAACCAATACCCCACAACTCCCCACTCTTTCACTGAGCGCTTAAGATCTGTGTCCGGCAATGTAAAGCTGCCTCAAGACCCAAATATGGTGTATTTGTCTGAAAGACCAGCTGCAACAAGCTAGAAATCTAGGGGTATTTTTACTATAGTGGACTCAATTTGACTTTCAAGGAATACCTACATTATTAACCTACATTTTAACATTTTATATTTTTAAATCAAGCAATGCCAATTTGAATGCAACAACTGGAAAACAAAAAAAGGTGGTAAGCTGAAATTCCAAAATAATTCCGTGTAGTTCCGGGAAAAAAATAGACCACCCATGGGTCGTAAAAGGCGGCTTAGGGTCGGTATCAAGAAGTTGGGCAGCAGCATCCTCCCGTGTACCAATAACAATCCACCTGGGATTAGTGATCACAATATGTTGCAAGGCTCGTGATTATGGTAATATGACCACTATGATCGCTCCTTATAATGATCATTGGGAGGCCCACGTCGAGCAGTCGACTTTGAGGGCTGATGTAACTGATAATCCAAATATAGCTTAAGTTTAGAAAGCCTTGTGTCCGAGTGTTTGCTTTTCCAAATACACCACTACGAGTTCTATTTTTACTACAGTAACATCCTCGTGTTTGTGTGTTAAAATCGAACAATCAAATCGGAATTGTTCTAAATATTTGTATAACAAAATTCTATAGTGATTCTGCGATATATTACAAAATCACGTTGGAGTTACAGTACGGCTATGTGACAACATTCAAACTGTTTATAGTAAACTTTTATTTGTTTACTAGTGAACAATCAAAAACTACTTCATCATTATTTATCATCATCTCATGTCAGCCGAAGAAAGAAAGAAAGAAAGAAAGAAATATTATTTATTTCGGACTCGCACAACACTTACAGAAACAGAATTATAAATATAAAAAACGAATGCTTATAAACAAATCGATGCTGTACGAGGCTAAAAATGGCCCCTATCTCAGCATATGCTGCAACGGTGGGACGTTACAGCGCTGGTTTTCAGATAGGGCCGTGTAGTGAGGCCTTGATCGGTCCCTACATATACATATAGACAGAATAAATAGATGATGTACATACTATGAATAAATAAACGTTAAACAAATAGACATAATGAAAAGGAAAGATTATATAGGACATGGTTTAAATTGATAGTATTAGTATGAATCAATAATAAATAAAAGTGTGAGTCAAGTGTGCTGCAATCTAACTATTTTATGGCGAAGATTATACATAATTTTAAATCGTTCATGTTGCTGGCTATACACAGGTGGATCAGAATTAATTACGATGTAATACGATGCGATTCACATGCTGTGTACCAATCTAAAGTGAAACAGAACAGAATAGATAAAAGTAGACAAAACCGCTGCAGAGCGCTGCTTTGCTGATTTCGATCATACACTACATTATAAGTATTTAAGGTAACTTCATATATTTTATTTTTGCTGTTCGATGAGATGCTTTTTATATTTTAAATTAAATATATTAACCGATTTTATAGCACGAAATGGGAGTGGGAGGTCGTTCCAACAGCGGGTTGCAGCGAATCTAAAACTGCCACGGAATGCAGCAGTGCCATGCCTTGGTGTAGCCAAGAGATAGGAAGAGGCCCTTGTTTTGTGCGTGTTGTAGTCTCGCGACCAAGCAAACTTGTCATACAGGTATTTAGGTATTTTAGATAATACAACGCCAAAAAGTAAGGTAGCTAAATGGAGCCTTCTGCGTGACGACATGTTCATCATGTTATTATTATTTAAAAAAGGAGTAATGTGTGATCGAGGAGGGACATTAAAACAAAAACGAGCACATGCATTTTGCACTCGCTGAATAAGTCTGTTAGTTCTGCTAAGCAAACAGGTCCCATATACCGTGTCAGCGTAGTTTAGCTTGGATAGTATGAGGGATTCACAAAGCATAATACGCATATCCACACTGATATAGGGACGAATTCTGTAAAGCAGTTTTAGCCGGTAAAAACAGTTACGTACAGCATTGAGTACATGAGTCTCAAACTGTAATTGACCGTCGAAAACTACTCCAAGATTGCGAGCTTCCGGAACCTGTTCTACTGAATAGCCGTCAATCCTAACATCAGGGTTGTAATTTCGAATTTTACCAATGATTTTTTTCGAACCTATAATTAGAAATTTTGACTTATTGGGGTTAAGTACTAAAGAATTTCTTCTTGCCCATTCTGCAACTCTATTTAAGTCATCATTAATTTTACGTACAGATTCAATACAGTTTTGGGGATGAAAGGAAAGATATAACTGGAGGTCATCAGCATATATGTGGAATTTGCAGTTAGTTATTGAGTTGATGATGTCAGAACTATACAGGATAAAGAGTAGGGGACCGAGGATAGATCCTTGTGGTACTCCCCTGGACACGTGAGAGAGAGAAGATGTTGCCTTGCTACCATTTTTGTCACTTGTCACCTCGACAAATTGCGATCGGTTGCTCAAATAAGCCGAAGGACATCCACTGCTCGGTCTGATCGTGCCGACCGGTCAGATGCCGCCAACATCCAACGGCTCCCAGCGATCTTCACCAGGTCGCCAATCTCGTTGGTGATCATCCTACGCTGTGTTTACCGGTGCAAGATCTCTATTCGAGAACCTTTCTGCCCCAATGGCCATCAGTTGTACGAGCTATATGCAGCGCACATTGCCACTGCAGTTTACTAATCGTTTTAGCTTACTTATAACTATTTATATGTCGTTTTTTTTTCTTTATTATCAGATGTATAAGAGTGTGTGCTATGATACTGCATATTGCAGGTAACTATCTTGTTATTCTTTGATTTAATTAAAATTTAAAACATATGTGATACAGTAAAAAAGTAACATGTCACATAGTCTTGCTGGGGAGTTAGTTGGGCCGTTTTTTCTTCCTAGCTTACACCAACAAGCGATGCGAAGCTGTGGAGGGTGGGAGTGTTTGGGGTGCTGATGTTGACGTTCAAAGGGTACTATTTTTAGTCTATCTTATTGTATAAAAATGAATGTTTATTCATTTGTCCCGTCTGCGTTCCTGTAGCATTCGTATGATTCAGTTAAACGTTGTAAAGCTGTTGCTGGCACATGCGTTAAAGTTTCTGAGATAGAAATACAAAACTGCATAATACAAAGACGCATTGCAACGCATCTAATTAATACTTTATGCATTAAAATTGTACGGAGGCGGACTTAATGCCATTAGTCATTTTCCACCAGTCAACCTTAGGGTCAGTTTCCACCCAACGGAAAAATCCTGGACGCTGAAGCACTTTTTTGTTTTCACTGAGTTTGAGTATTGACTACAAGTATAAAATTCAAAGGCGTCAAGGGCATACTCGAGCACAAAAGAGCGCACTGTCACATAATCCGCGAGCGTCGGGGCTGCGCGAGCACGCCCGAAGCTGCCCGAGCCAGCGCGAGTGGGCGCCGCTCGTACTAACCAGCAACGGGCGACCCCAGCTGGTTTCATTCAGTGCATAGCCTCGAGCATCCTCGCGCAGCCTCGAGCATTCCATTGATTCTCCGCGGCGCGCCGCACGTCCGAAGCGTTTGTGTTGTGCTCTTGGTGTGAATGAACGGCCAAGAGGACGCTCAAGCATGCGAAAGGATTTTTCCGTTTGGTGGAAACTGACCCTTGGGATGATGCAAAGACAAAACACGGTAGGTTCACAAAGAACAGTCAAATAACGAAAGGCAATTTACGCAAGACGTTTTAACATAATATAATTATTATATAAATATACGTACAATATAATGTTAAATACATAAACCGTAATAACATTTATTATATTTATTTTTATTATTTCGGCCGAATGAAGTCCCTTGCTGGACACAGGCCTCCCCCAAAGATCACCACAATGACCGATATAGGTGTGTTGTCATGTCTCATTGGGGGGTTTTGCCATAATCGCCACGCTTGGCAAGCGGGTTGGCGATCGCAGTTGAGTTATGAATATACTGGAAGGGCGCCCATCCTCCGGCTAATCCAATAGTCGCTTTGTACGACACCCACGGGAGGAAAGGGGGTGGTGGTATTCTTAACCGGCACCACACGGTAAGTAATAATATATACATTCATATTAATAAATTAGGAAGGAATGATTCTGCCAAAGAATTGAGGATAACACAGATGAAAAATATTGAAAACGAAAGTCCCACTTGATGAATTTGATGGAAATGAGTCAATAAGATAAGATTACCACGTACATCCGGCATTATAGAAAATGTCAAGTTAAAATCGCGATTCTTCGGCAACTATATTTATTGCACTTGATAAGATACGCCAGAGGAAATGATTTGAGTGATAATAAGTTATCAGTTTAGGATTTCACTTGCCAAGTATCCACAACACAATTGGCATGATAAGCTGTTTTTGTATTCTTAGGGTTTCGTAGCCGAATGGAAAAAACGACGGTAAGGTACGAAAGAGGTTATGACTTCGTCGAATCTGTTCGTCTGTATGGCACAAAAATGACTCTCGCATGTTTTAAATTCTGTAAAATTACAAATACTAACGTCGATTACTTATATTGAAAACAAAGGTCGCACTTCATGATTTTGATGCAGAATGAATCACAAGATAAGATTATCACGTACATCCGGCATTATAGAAAATATCAAGTTAAAATCGCGCTTCATCGGCAACTATATATTGCACTTGATAAGATACGCTATAGGAAATGATTTGACGATAATAAGTTATCAGTTTGGGATTTCACTTGCCAAGTTTCCACACAAACAATTGGCACGATAAGCTGTTTGTATATTCTTAGGGTTTCGTAGCCGAATGGCAAAAACGACCGGAAGGTACACACGGTTACATATCAAGCTATACAAAACTAGATTCCCTATAGCACCCAATTATATATAATTACTAGCTGGGACCCGCGGTTTCACCCGCGTTTAATTTAAAAGAAATTTTGAGTACTTCGACATAGACACTTGACATAGAATATATATGTTGGATTTCAAGGGTTTTGTTGTTTTCGTGCGGAACCCTAAACATTTTACTAAAATAAAAGTAGCCTAAGTTATTCCTTATAACGTCAGCTACCTGCCAGTGAAAGTCCCGTCAAAATCGGTCCAGCCGTTTCGGAGATTACCCGGAACAAACAGACAGAGAGACAGACAGACAGACAGACAAAAAATGTAAAAATTGTTTTTTTGTTATAGGTACCGTATATACTTTCATATGCATTTAGTAAAAAGCTGTTATTTTGACATTACAAACAGACACTTCAATTTTATTTATTTGTATAGATTAAAACCCACATTCCCAAAACCGACGGCACGGTTGGTGCAGTGGCTGATACAGTCGACTGCTGCGCTCCGGGTCGTGGGTTCGATTCCCGCACGGAACAAATATTTGTATGATCTGCAGGTAGTTGTTCCGGGTCTGGGTGTATTGTATGTGGAATTCATGTCTGTAAACGCACCCACGACACAGGAGAAATCCGAGTGTGGGGCAACGTACATTAAATAAATAAAATAAAAAAGTTTACGCTAAATATTTCTAACTTTATTGCAGGTAATTTAAATTTATGTTTAAGTCTGGACGTAGTATCAATTTTATCAAAAAAGCTCAAAATATTTATTAACTAGGATAGATATTTCTAGAATGTATAAACATGGCACGGGTAGAATTTTATGTACGAGGCAAGTATATATAGGCAAGGCAGTAGCCTTGCGGCGACAGCTTTCTTAGTCTGACAGTGTCAGACTAAGAAAGCTGTCGCCGCATATTTCTCGGACACACTTTTTCTGTGTATTAGGTAAGCGTTCTCGGGAGAGGGCCGATCCCGCACGGAGGACGAGACGGCGCCGGGGCAACAACCGTCCCGGCACCCAAGTCCAACACGCCTGTGCCGCCTGCCATCACTACATGGTGGGGGGCCTCGGGGGTCGCAGGCGGGCAAATTGGGGAGCCTGCGCGCTCACACCGAGCGACCCCCGGGAAGACGGCGGTGCGCACTTGGTCACGTGCCACCGTGTGCGCGCAGCACAGCTCAAAGCGAGGTTTGGGGGATCCTTTACAATCCTCCCCGAGAAGTGCCTGTCTGTGTTACAGTCGCCTACCCTCCGCTAGAGGGGGTGGCCGCTTTACAGTCATCCCCTCCGTGATGTGCGTAAAGGCGCGGCTGCAATGGGCGGCTCTAGTGTGATCTTACGAGCAGCTGGAGCCCTCCTTCGGTGCCGAAGATGACCGCTCCAGTGGTTTTAGCCGGTAGGAGTCATACCCCTTCGGCGTTCCCCGAGGCGAAGGAAGTTCCATGTAGAATTTCCACTGGTCATCAATAAAAATAAATAGGTAAGTGTTCTATCAATTTCAACTGAATTCTATATCTGTGTAGAGAAGATACGTCCGCATGATATGAGAGTGAGACTAGTACGGTATTCTTATAATTTACAGATTACCTAAGGTTTTTATTTTATCATCATTCAAAAAAAGGTTAACTTTCGACGACTAATTTAGTATTATACTAGCTGGGACCAGCGGTTTCACCCGCCATTTAATTGAAATGAAATTGGATTATTTATACATAATTTAGAGTACAGTTGACATAGAGTATATATATATATATATATATATATATAGTTTCCATAGGTTTTAATTTTTTTGCGCGGAATCCTATTTATATTTCTAAAATAATAGTAGCCGGAGTTATTCCTAATAACATCAACTATCTGCCAGTGAAAGTCCCGTAGAAATCGGTCCAGCCGTTTCTGAGATTAACGGCAACAAACAGAAAGACAAACAGACAGACCAAACTGTTTTTTTTTGTTATAGGTACCGTATATGCATTTAGTAAAAAGCTGTTCTTTTGACATTACAAACAGACACTTCAGTTTTATTTATTTGTATAGATTTAATGAATAGTGATGGTTCGTGCTACCTGATTGGTCTATGGGTAGGTACGGCGGTCCAGCCGTTTCGGAGATTAGCGGGAACAAACAGAAAGACAAACAGACAGACCAAACTGTTTTTTTGTTACAGGTACCGTATATGCATTTAATAAAAAGATGTTCTTTTGACATTACAAACAGACACTTCAGTTTTATTTATTTGTATAGATTTAATGAATAGTGATGGTTCGTGCTACCTGATTGGTCTATGGGTAGGTACGGAATCCTAAGTGCGTACAGGCGACGCATACTTGAATAGGCTTTTTCTGAATAACGGGATGTGATAAGTGTGCTATCAGTTAACAAGATAAAAGTGTTTGTTGATATGCTTGATAACAATACTGATAATTTGATAATTCGGCCCATTCATAAAATGACACTAGTCATGTTTCCTTTATTTATGAATGAATCGATGATATGTCATAATACAGAATGTGTATAAGAACTTTTGCTGTGGGCAACTAGAGGCAGACCAAAACAGTAGCACAGGGGTGGCTGAGGACTGCCAGCAGTATTATTGGATATGCAGTGGTGGCCTATTTACAGTCGCCTCCCATCCTCTAGAGGGGGTCAATGCTTTACATTTTTTAAATTTTTATACAGTCACCCCTCTGAGATGTGCCGTTTCAGAATGTTAGTTATCGACAATCCAAAATAGGTGAAGAAGGGCAATGTTAATTAACCCTGGTTTATCAGAAAAGGTGCTCAGGTTTTTTTTTTTGTGATAGAGGACAACACAAACAGAGAATTGTAAGTTAATGAAGGAAACAAATTTCCAAAAAGCAGCACAACAAAGAACATTACTCATTTTAGCCTCAATAACATAATTCAATGAAAGTGTTATGTATGTTAATTCTTTTCACATAGTTCCTCCTGTACAGTTGATGTATTTGTGTTTGTTTTGACTATCTTCGGGCCCCATAATCGCTTCTGTATATCTATCCTTTCATTAGACTTTTATTGAACAGTTATAGTCAATAGGACAAAAAACACAAAATCTTCATTTTCTCCCATGGGAAAGCTATGACATTCAACAAGGAAGCATGGCATCATATGTGAAACTTAATATCCTCATTGTTTTCCATGGTTAAGTAAGTATTAGTTATTGTTGGGGAGTTTTTATGACAATAGTGTAATGCAGACAGCTAAAAGACTCCATAACTTCCTTATTTTGCAACATTGTTAACTTCATACATATTTATGATAATTTTTATAGGTTGTAAGTCTTGCAGGTTCATATTCTTGTAAGAAATTGAAAGGTCCAACATGATGAGACCTATGTCAGTGTTTTGTTTTTTATCAACCTTGTGATGTTATGAGCTTTCCATATTCTAGGCGGTAAGCGTAATGCCTATCCATAACAATTGAATTCTATCTAAGAGTAGACATACATTATTTACACTATTAAACCCAGTTATTTCACTAGCTACAGTGCCCTTCAAACTGGAACACAGTATAGTTTAAACACTACTTGTCAGCAGAATATCTAGCACTGCAGTGGAGCCTACCTAGCCAGACTCTTGCAACAAGAGTCCTAATAATGTTTAGTGCCCTTAATACAAGTTACCTACATAACTTAGCAAGGGTGCTGGGGTTACGACACATACTTATCATGTCTATCTTTGTTTAGTTTAATCCATATGAACGACAGTGTTATTACTAGTGCTTACTTGTGAAATGCTAATAAATGTATTATTATATTATTATTAATACCACTATATCTGTGACAGGCTCTTAATTTAGAAAATGAAATCAACAGCATTCAATTTTTATTTTTTAATTTTGACACACTCATGACATGGGAGAAATCATAGTTTGGGACAAACCCCAAACTGTGATTTCTCCCATGTCATGAGTGTCAAACACACACAATACACCCACACACGGAACAACTACCTGCAGATTATACTAATATTTGTTCCATGCGGGAATCAAACGCACAATGTGGAGCGCAGCAGATGACTGTATCAGCCACTGCACCAACCATGTCGTCAAACAACCATTAAACAAAATAACTACACAAAGATGAAAAATCCACATAAATACTTCCTAGTGGGTTAAGCAATTAATCTCACATATTTGGCATAAAAATATAATGGGTGAAGATAAAACTAGCTCACGACAACAAATTGACTGAGTAATATGGTACACCATATCTCAGTATGACAGAACTTTGGAGAGGCTTCTCCAGTGGTGATTTGCAAAAGGCATATATGTCGAGTGACCACTGCATTGTTTTTGTATAATTATTTTTAATTCATTATCATATAATTATGCTATTGATGCAATTACCAATCTATTTGCCAAGTATTCTGGCAATATTAACTTACTATATAAGGAGGCCCTTCTGTATGGGCACCTCTATAGCTGTGGAGGTTTACTGGCCTATTGGTCAGTTCCGAAACATTCATGTTTGAAATATCACACTTTGTAATGTCATTTAATACAATACTTTCCTTGTTTAATAAATATAAAACTGCAATATAGAAGGAAACAGGTCATACAACAAATGTGTCTAAGAGTCTTAATTTTACAGGTTTGACACAATAATAATAAACAATATGAACTTTTTCTAAAACCTGTTTTCTGGCAAACAGAAGCATTCATGTGAAGTATAAGAGAATAATAGCTACCTATATCTTAAAACATTTCGTAGTCTGGCACAGAGGTACACAGTATAACATACAAACTGTTGAATTGTTATTGTTAATCTATTTCACACAACCATAAGTCACAGCCTAAAGATAGTGAACCATTTATCTTATACTATGATGTGTGAAATTTCTGCAATACAAAGGAGCCACACAATTTTACATACTTAAAATCGAAATGAACCCAGTTTGAAGTTACAGAGTAGATAGCCAGGTTATTAAAATTAAAAAACATTAATAAGCTCACCTGTTCCCAAAGTTGGTTCTCCAAAACTCGGCAGCATCACTCTTGGTTATGCGGAACTGGTCACCAGCAAAAGTTCCATTCGGAAACATTGCCTTCAACTCACTCAACATGTGACTAAACACCAAACTAAGCTTTGTCAAATTACGTCTATAAGCAGAGTTCTCATCAAACATCTTCTCCTTGCCTTCCTTGAACAACTTTATGGCCTGCTTACATTTCCTTATCAAATTAATAATAAATATGTTAAAATGTTCATTACTATTCAACGCCTGCATATTGTCCTCGTACTTCGAGTATATAATACGCAAACGCTGATACGTATCCGGCAGAATATCCAGAATAAACGGCGGACTATTTTTCAAATTCATCTTATGATGCTGACACAGTTTCACCACTTTGTCCATTAGTTTCCAAGTCTTATCCAATGTCCTTTTGTCGGTCGCAAGTTTAGTAGGGCATACAGCGTCTGAGAACGCCCCTTGCAACTTCGAAAATATCGAAGATATATTTTTCTGTTGTGATTTGTGACGAGAGGCCGCCATATTGAACAGTCCGATGACATACAAATGAAAACAAGGTTTTTTGACACGACACTAAACTCAAAACACATGCATCACATAGTAATAATGTTGTAGAGCTCGTGTCTTCTCATTATCACATAATCGAACCACATTTACGACACAAATAACACACTGTACCGAACGCGCACTGACACATCCACGACGGCCGACGCGTATGACAATTTGACAACTATAGAATGAATGAAGTGACAGAAAGAAATAAAGTTATAGGTTGGTAGTATTCGGGTTGGTATTGCCATTACAGTGAACATATATAGCCTGAAATAACATTGCTGGGTTTAAATTTTACACTAAACTATTATATTTATAATGAACTTGAACACTACATTCGGTCTTTTGACACAATCTTAATTTTTCTTGGTATAAGCATGTTTCACTTGTGGTACTACTACAATACAGTGCAGCATGATATTATATTAAGTTGAGATCTTTAGTCATAGTTATGTTATTTTTTGGTGTTTAGTATTCATATGAGTTTGACGCATTGGTGCTGTTGGATATAGTGATTCCTTAAACCTCCAAGCATTTCAACGTTTGCTTAGTACCATGTTCTTCTGCAGCGATCATAGTCCAAAGCTGTTCACAAAAGCAGACCACTCTGTCTCATCAGCCCGTAAACATTAAGCGTTGAGCACGGGCCCCCCAATTATCGCTACAATGGAGGGTCTGAGCGTAATTTGCCATTGTACATTGGCACAGTGGAAATATGTCTAACAGTGGTTCGACGACTCGGTGGCCGTACAGAGTCAATCGTGAGGTGGGGTGCGGGGGGACGCGTCTTTAGCACACAGGAGAACAATGCTGCATATGTTCTTAATTTACTTACGCTAAATCGTTTTTTACCACACCCATGGACGCAGAGCGATGGTCTATTTGTTGCTGAATACCACATGGAAAAGGCCGATTATGTAAAATGAGACATTTCTGGTAGTCTTTAACACTCGGTATGCGTGTTAGGGACTAAAGAGCAAGCACAATATATAGGTAATGCTGTCGCTCATCACGAATTATTTCAGCTAGCGCTAGTATAATCACCTAAGCTAGATAGCAAGTACTAACTAGCTCAGGGAATTATCCCACCATCACCCACCAGTAGATCAGTCGTTTTAGACAGTGGTCAGATGCAGCGCCTACATGTGATAAGATTTGTGACGACAAGAATTTTAAGTACTTCTATATATATTTAGTAGGTATGTCTTTGATTTAGAGATCGATATGTAAAGATTTTTTTACGAAACGAGAACTTCTTGCACTAGTATTGAACACTCGATTCACAATTTATAGTCAAATGGCATCAGTTTCAGTGTGTTACATATCCCATAATTATGTCGTGTATGCCATTTTTTTTTAATTATATGATAGCTTTAGTTTGTCTGGTTAGTAGGCAGTAGCAGTTACTGCAACCTGTTGTTTGTCTGCGTAGATATATTGTATTATTGTAAGAAATCTCAAAATCAAACTCAAGTCTATATTGCATTCAGGTGTAGTTACAGTAATCTACATTAAATTTATTCCCTACCATTGATAACATTTTATAAGGTGGCAATACAGCACAAATTATATCAACGTGTCGATACTGCTAGCGACTATTTATAATCTTATGTTTGTTAACAATAGTACTGAGAAAAAAATAGATCGGCAATATACAATATAATCTGCCACATTATATTTAAAAATTAAAATTAATATTATTGAAGCTTTGTGACGTCCTTACGGCGCAATCTCGTGGAAAAATATATAAACTGTGTTTGTTGTCAATCCTTACTCTATAACGTAACAGAGGGCGTTAAAATAACTGTTTATCATGAATGCTTTTTATTCTTTTGTAAGGAGTTGTAAGGTTTTTAGTTCTTAGAAAGATTCATGGATGTCATTAAAACCATTTTTTTTCATATGAATTTATTACTGAGACATCATTTCTTTTGTCGTAGCCATAATAATAACGAAAGCATCCAATAACAATAAATATTGAACAGTGATAACAAAATAGAACAATATCTAGTAAATTTTGAAATATTAACTTATTATTCTTCTTCTTCTTCTTCATTGGGCTCAGGAGTCGTGGTAGTTCGTTTCTTAGCCTTCCGCTTTCGGCTGTGTCGTTTGCCTTTCTTGGTGATTCTAAAAAATCAATTTCAATTACCTATTAAAGAATAATAATAATTACTTAATCATTGCCGTGTGGTGCCGGCTCAGAATGCCACCACCCCATTTCATCCCGTGGGTGTCGTAAAAGTCGACTAAGGGATTAACCGGAGGATGGGCAGCAGCTTCCTTCGAGTACATTAACAACTCAACTGCGATCGCCAAACCGTCTGCCAAGAGTGGCGATTATGGCAGGACCCCCCAATGAGCACACAACACACCATATCAGTCGTTGTAGTGATCTTTGGGGGAGGCCTGTGTCCAGCAGTGGATTTCATTCGGCCAAAATGAATGAATAATTACCAAGTTTTCATGGTAGTAACTAGTGTAATATCATCTGGTAGATAATGATTTGAACTTTCCCTTTCTACTGATGAGTAAATTCCACGCAGATATTTAAAGGTTAGTAGTTTATCTTTCGCTTCGTTCCTTCTCTATATGAGGTGAGGCCTTTGTCCTGCAGTCATCAAGACACAGTGGAACAGGGTTGAGAAGTCAGGATTGCGGCATTACTATAATTTTAAGTAGTTCGTACCTACCCATCATATGGATCTATAGAAGACGTTTTGGCTGAGCTGTAACGTGTACAGAACAGTACAGTGTTCTTTAAGAAGTTATGAGACACCACGCTAGTAAACGATTGTCTTACTGAAGGCTTGTTCTAATACATAGAGGGAACGAGCATTGATCAACACCTTGGCTCACTGCGTATTGGCAATTTCAAACCAAGGGCGGATCCAGGGGGTTGGGCAGGGGGCCATGCACCCCCCCAACTGCGTGATGCAGTTGACCTTATACCTAGTAGCAACAATTACCTATGAAAATCATAAAACAAGATCCCGAGGATCCCCTGTTTCAAACCATCAGATCCAGGTTTCTTCACGACATTTTCCTTCACCGCTAGTCTGTGGTGTCTTAGATTTACTGAGAAAGACATGGCATGGTACTAATATTTTGAACGAGCAACTCAGTTCTTAAAAACCGAGTCCGTAAGCCTCCTTGTTAAAACGACAATAAATAATAAAATTTAAAAGTAGTATTCGCCATAATTACTGCGTTATATCACAGTTATAGTCAGTAACGAATGTTTATGCTGCGAATTTTAATGTTTGTTCCAAACTATAGTGACATGATGCTGCGATCAGCAATACAATTGTCAAGTGCGGTGATTTGAGGATATTTTCTACAACATCATTATTTGAAGGAGTCAAAATGTATGGCAGAGTTCAGCAGAGGCCTATGTTCAGCTGTGACATCTAAGTGCTGATCTGTATCCTATGATATATACCTGATTTATTCTTCAGGATAAACATAGTACTTGTCACAGGTAACATTATAATGAGGTCACAGTAACGAGAGTTCAACAAGAAATACAGGCAATTTCGGAAAATGTGTAGCATCGCAGCAGCTAGTAGTTTCGCCGTAAGGTGATGATGTGACTCAGAACACTGTAATACCCTTTTATTTTTTTATTGGTGCCCAGTGGAAATTCTTCATGAACTTCCTTCGCCCCGGGGAAGGGCGAAGGGGTATGCCGGACGCCTACCGGCTAAAACCACTGGAGCGGTCATCTTCGGCACCTAAGGGAGGCTCCAGATCCTCGTACAGTGTAGTACCTAGTAACACTAGCATGGACTAAGAAAATACTAATAACAAAAACTTGTCCGTTTTTAGTCACCAACAACCAACAGCACATCACGGCCACTGCCTGAAAAGCCTCTCCTAAAAAAGAGACACCTATTGCTTGTAGTCGGCACGCTGGGCAAGCAGTTTGGTGACAGCAGAACCGATCCACTTGCATCAGCAACACTGCTGATCTTCACCAGGCTTTTGCCAAAGGGAAACGCAGTAAAATCCATCTGTGTGCTGATAATAATACTGCAGTCAACAGTTTGTTTACCAAGCCTGGTGATTTTGGAAATCTTATGACCATTCATCGTATCGCGTTATTGTTCTGGTGTGGGTGTTTGTGGGCTGCAGATGTGGCAGTGATATAGGCTAATGTGGATTTCATAATGAGGATAGTGCACTTCACAAATTACAAACTACAGTATTAGTAAATTTAGCTATTGTTTTGTTATTCATAACATCAGCCATTTATACGTCCACTGCTGAACAAAGGCATCCCTCATAGATTCGATATTAGAGATTGTTAGAGATTAGATACTCACCACGCTTGGCAGGTGGGTTTGTGTGCGTAGTGTGTATATGTAGTATGGCTACTGATCCACATAAGAGACGCTGTTGCCCATCCCTCTGGTATAGCCCTTAGTCGCCTTTTACGACAGCCATGGGAGGAGATGGAATGGTGCAATATTCTTAATCCGGACACGTATGTTATTAATTATCAATTATTATATTGATTATAATTTAGCTTCATAAATATAATTAATCAACTTTACAATGTTAGAATATAAGATTTACAATTCAACAGATACTGATAATGAACATGTTATTAATAACGCAAATTTATTTACAAGTTAATACAACTCAGTTAATCACAAAACACATAAATATTACTTGTCATATTCCGGGCAAGGACTCTTTTCATATGCGTTGAATTTTAAAATGGCTCCCTTTACTCCAATCAGAACATTATCAGCCGAATCCATAGCAAAGGAATTCACTCCGGTAACACTGAAGGATCCCAGATGCCTTGCACTGACATTTTCAGGATCAATTATATATAAATTACTGTTCTCATCCATAGCAAAAACTTTATCAGATCTGGTAACAAAAACTCCTGTCATTTTGTCACTTGGAAGTCCTTTGATTTTTATAGGAATAGTGAATCCATTCTGCAATATATATGAAGTCTTTGTCGCCACAAAATATATATTATTCCTTGGGTCTACAGTCAGACCATGGCCGTTAGGAATCGCTGCAAAAGGCTCTTGCTTCTGCCCTTCATTTGTAATTTTATGCACCCGATTTTGAGGCCAAGTTGCGATGTACATTGCACTTCCGTCGCTGCTTACCGCTATATACATAACATCTTCGCCTAAAGCTGTATGCAATTCGATAGAGCCGTCATCTTTATATTTATAGACACCGTTATCAGTGGCTAAATACACAATATCGTTTAGGTTATCAACACAGGTCGACTGGCCTAGTCCGGCAACTTTTATGATTTCAAATTCACCACTCGGGTGCATGACTTGGAGACTCATCTTCATTTCGTCACTTATCAACGTAAAAAATACCTTCCCGGTCTTCCAATGAATGCTCATATCTGCAGGTATGCCAGTAACATTTTTTTGTTCTTCTAGGGAGTAGTGAAAGTTGTTGAAATTTAGTAGATTGGCACAGAAATGGTCTTGAGACTTTTGTTGTTGTAGACTTTGTCTGGTCATTACTGGATTAGAGTAGGTCGTAGTCGCTATCGACAGGAAGAGTAGTATTGTTTTCTCCATCTGAAATGAAGAATTATAAGTTTAATATACTGGTTTGTACCTAATATATTTTTATGTATCGAGTTCTTTTGTTTTAAAATGGCCATATGATGTTAGGTTATTCAAATGGCCATAGGTACATAATAAGTTAAAAGGTATTATTAGAGTATTTAATATTAAATAATATTAAGAACGAAATTGGCGAACGTTAGCAATTTGATGTAAAGCATTTTTTTCCATGGAGACTATTTTATTACAATTTATGGCAGTCGACAACATAGTACTACTGACATACTCTGTTTAAGTAAAGATTTAAATTTATTTATATTTTAGTCACTATAGTTTGACGCTATTTTAATTCATATCAGCCTCTAAAATCAACCTCTATTCATTCCTTTCGGATCATGAGAGCTTGTCTATTTAGGAAGTGGATATTTATGCGGGCGGCATGTAACCTGTCGCTGTGGAAATATATGGGGAGGCCGGTTTTCAACAGTGGATCACCTCCGGCTGATATGATGATGATGAAATTTTGTAGGCATGAACATTTGACTCCCAGGACAAAAAAAAAAGCTCTTTCTTGTCGTGGGCTTCGAATTTTGATTAATGTCGAGACGATTGACAACGACACCCGCCTGTGCTACTTATCTACAACTAACTGTTATTTCCAACTTAGTTGCCAATCGTGGGCATTCTAGAAATAGTATTGTGAAACTGATAATTGTAGTTAACTATAATTGATCGCAGATGAATTTAATGATATTATGGAGTAAAAAATAAGCGTTTGTGACTGGTTTTCACACAGAATGATCGCTCTACGAGGATAAACTGCACTGGCCGTCTTCGATTGGTAACCATCCGTTTGACATCAAAGCTATGTGCCGTAGAGAAAACGTTAAGCTACCGATTTCGGTTGTCATACTACCTTTTTTTTATTGATGTTCAGTGGAAATTCTACATGGAACTTCCTTCACCCCGGAGAAGGGCGAAGGGGTATGCCGGACTCCTACCGGCTAAATCCACTGGAGCGGTCATCTTAGGCACCGAAAGGGGGCTCCAGGTCCTCGTAAGATCACACTAGAGCCGCCCATTGGTGCCACGCCTTTAGGCACATCTCGGAAGAGATGACTGTAAAGCATTCACTCCCTCTAGCGGAGGGAAGGCGACTGTAAAAAGGTCGCCCCCCCAGGCACTTCTCGGGGAGGATTGTAAAGGATCCCCCCAAGCCTCGCTTTGCGCTGTGCTGCGCACATGGCAGCACGTGACCACGTGCGCGCCACCGTCTTCCCGGAGCTCGCTCCGTGTGAGCACGCAGACTCCCCAATCTGCGCGCCCACGACCCCCGAGTATCATACTACCTACAACAGTTATTATTGACATAAGTACCCATAGTATATTTCTTTCTTTATTTCTTTCTTTCTAGTACGAGTTTCTTTTCACAATCGAAAAGTGATAGTAAACTACACGTTTACCGCGTTCGCTGCTTCAACTTCTTTACAATCGTAGCGCCGAACGCGGTATACGTGTAGTTTTATTACGTTTCGATTGAAAGAAACTCGTACTAGGGGTACAGCTCGTAAACGTCCACTGTTGGACATGGGCCTTCCAGTGTGCGGTCATGGGACATATTGCCATAACAGCTTGGCAGACGGATTGATCACAGAATGTTGCTTTATTTAGCACACAGGAGGATGCTGCCCATCCTCTTGGTCGCAACCCTTAGTCACCCATTAGTACAGAGGGGTGGCCTATTCTTAGCTGGGAACCACACGGAACAAGCAAACAGGAATTTCAGGAAGCTAGTGCCTCAAAATGGTGACAACCGTTATAACCTACATTATATCGGTATTAATAACGGAGGTTTGATAGCAGTCGATCTGTGTAAAATATAGATATTTCTTTAATATTCAGTTGAATCTAGTCATTTCAGCCTAAAGACCTCCACTGCAGGACATAAGCCTCCCCAAAAGAACGAATAACGACTGGCATGGGATTGTGTTGTGTGGGTTTTGCCATAATCGCCACGCTTAGCAGGCGGGCAATCGCAGTTATTTCAACTGCTATATACTCAAAGGACGCTGCAGCCCATCCTTTGATTAATCCCATAGTCACCTTTAACGACACCCACGGTATGAGATCGGTTGGTGTTATTCTTAGACGACACCACACGGCAGTCGCATCTGGTAAGACTGGAATCCAACCACAAAATAGTTATTTAAAATAACCTGAGGTGATGATAACGATGATGCCACATTTGTGTTATTACAGCCACTACAATTGCTTTTATCTTTTATTCTAACTCTCTTCACATTATACATATAGTTACGCGTAATGACGTTAACATCGATAATTAATTTTTCATGGGTTTGTAACATGTCGCTTGCAAATTGATATTTTACAAACTACTGACAGGCGGCTCGTTGGTCTAGGGGTATGATTCTCGCTTTGGGTGCGAGAGGTCCCGGGTTCAAATCCCGGACGAGCCCAACTTTTTAGCATGAGTGGTGTTTGCGAGTAGGTAATATTTAGTACCTGGGTTTATTTCATATTCGTCATAACATAATAACATGCAATATTAAAGTTCACAATTGCACATTAGTCATGTGTTGTGTGGCACAGATATTATAATACACTAGTAGTTGTATGTAGTATTAGTATGTCAATAATCGATTTCAATCATAATAAAATATTTTGCAACTTAATATTCTTCTTTAATAGAATCAAACGAGTTTTCAATGAGCCATTTACGCTGTGTTCGCTTAAATCTTTGGGCCTAAAAATGCCGCTTTAGGTGAAACATAATATGAATTACATTAGAAATCACAAAATGGTCACGTTAATAGTCAGTTATGATTAAGTGACTATTTTGTGATTTCTAATGTGAATCGTATTGAGATCATTATTATGCCTTATATATAAAACCTAATACGGTCTTTTTAGGCCTTCTGGACCATTTGGTGATATTTAATGTGATTCATATTATGATTCTGCTAAAGCGGCCTTTTTAGGTCCCCTTATCATTGGCATTTCCCTGATCTGCGTTGGCAGCTTATTATATAGGCTCACAAAAATATGAATTTCATTTTAAAGGGATAATGAATAAGGTCATAAGAGTCGTGTTAATTAATAACAAATTGTAATTAAATTTTATTCATCATCATCATCATTTCGGCCAAATGAAGTCCACTGCTGGACAAAGGCCTCCCCCAAAGATCACCACAACCACCGATATGGATGTGTTGTGGGCTCATTGGGGGGTTTTGCCATAATCGCCACGCTTGGCAGGCGGGTTGGCGATCGCAGTTGAGTTGTTGATGTACTCGAAGGACGCTGCTGCCCATCCTCCGGCTAATCCCTTAGTCGACTTTTACGACACCCATGGGGGGAGATGGGGTGGTGGCATTCTGAGCCGGCACCACACGGCACAAATTTTAAATTTTATTCGTGTCTATAAATTGTATTTTAACATCATTTTGTTAAGAAAATCCACACAAATAAAAAATACGCGCCGCTGGAACAAAATAATAAATATTGTTTTTGTGTGCTCATCGTAGTTATTTTATTTATAAATTAAATTAATTATCTAATATATTATCTTATTGCAAAAAATTTAAATGTGGCGGTATTACAGCTTTATGCTTTATAAACACGATTCCAATAATTTACTGATTCTTCTTCCGTGTGGTAAATGGCCAACCTTGTGTCAGAGTTGTTCAAGCTACCTAATGGCCTCCAACTTTGGCATAACAACCGGGACCGACGATTTTACGCACCCACCGAAGCACGGAGCCGCTCAGTTCAAATACCACTATGCGGTCACCCATCCTTAGATTGGCCGCGCCAAGCATTGCTTAACCTCGTCGGCCGTTTGCTGATCAGCGAGTGCAACTGAGCGCATCATATCTATTCACATTTACTGCTTGTCCCCTTTATATAGAGACTATTTTAGTAGCCCGTTAAATATTTGAATGCAAATTGTGTTACGTCCGTATAACTCCGCCTTTATTTTAGGGTCATTCAATTTATTCGGAAAGCTAGTCATAACTGAGCAGTTGTCTCGTACTTTATCAAATAAATTTGGGTCATAGACGTGAACAGCTGCATTTGAGACTGGTCAGTCCTTAACTGCCATGCAATATTATTTAATGGCATATTATATACGAGTACATCATCCATTTCACATTTTGGCAGTACATTATTTTCACATTATTATATTGTAACTATATGGAATGTAACACTATAAAATGATTTTAAAAGCGTGTCTATGGAGTTTCTTGTCTGCTCTTTTCCACAGGACCAACAAAATAGAACCGTGCATACGATACCATATATACGATTCTGATCATTCATAAGTACCTATCTGTAAATAGGGCATGAAACAAAATCTTTTGAATTTGAATTTGAACTACGCGAGAATAGCCAATGGTAGAACATTCATTCTTATATACAAGGTCTTAATTTAATAGTCCACGATATTTTGCATAGCGCTATGGTGAACGATGAAGATAATGTAGTTATAAAAAAAAAAGATATTTGCTGTTTAAAAAAATATTTTATTAAATCATTTATTTCATTACTTCCTAGTTCACTTAGTTGTGATAATATTCACATGCATCTAGTAAGTACTATCCCTTAGTCAATTTTTACGACACCCACGGGAGGAGATGGGGTGGTGGAATTCTGAGCCGGCACCACACGGCGCCTTTAATCACTTTAACTATAGCGCAACTCGAAGCTGTTTCATAATTTAAAATAATACCCTGAATTGAATTATAGAAGAGACATAGGACACGGGATGTCGAGTTATTCCACAAATTTGAACTCGCTAAGCGAACTATGAAACGAGCTAAGCTGGCTAAGCTTTACCCGGAAAATAACTGGAGTCACTGACAGTGACACTGAAGTTGATATGGCAGTTGATTTGTTCATTGGACCTTCGATAAACAATTCATTTAGACCAACCACCCGAAGAAGTGAACTGGACTACACGGGATGCGCAAGGTAGTATCGTTGTCCGCTTTAACGGAGGTTAATCTTCAGGGGTGCAATTCTCTAAACTCAAACATCCATACATCCTTGAATACAGAATTAAAATAACGGTGATAAACCTAATTTGGTATTCGCTAAGATTGTTCCTCATGGCTCTTATATAGCTTCAATTGTGTCTTAGCGAATACCAAATTGATTTTACACCGTTATTTCGATTCTGTATTCAAGGATGCATGGATGTTTGAGCTTAAGGAATTGCACCCCAGCACAGAACTGTGAAACACTGATTTGACGATAAAGAAGAGCGAAGAAGGAAGCATATCTATTCACCTGGATTATACTAACGTCCGTCCGTACGTGTGGTATCCGGATGAAGAATATAGCACTGGATGTCGTAAAAGGTGACTAAGGGACTGTTATCCCGAGGATGGGCAGCAGCGACCCTTCTACGGAACAGCACCCATACTGCGATCACCAACCCAAATTATGACACATTTGTAGTGTAGTGGAGTAGTGGACGTCCTTTGGCTGATATGATACGAACGTACTAAATGTCTGTAAACAGATATTTTACCAAAAAATTGATAGTAAGAGCAAACATATACCTTTCTTGTACAGAATATTCCAATATAAATTAATAATCACTGTTCCACGAACACATCTCACTACGAACTAACACTACTGTTATCGCACCCCTTTATATATTAACGTTATATTATCATCAGACCCGCTGTTTAATTAAACAAAGTTAAACAACAACGATTGTTATAAATAATAGTAAACAACATATTTCTACGATTATGTTCGTGGTTAGTCAATGTTATGAGGAAATGCGTGTTAATTGTATTACTTCTGCATCTTGTTTCCGATGTCATTTGCGAATTGTCAGTAGTGCTACGGTTTTCTGCTGTTATCTTGCAGCAGTAAAACCATAATTGAAGTCTACATCTCTGGCTACATTAAGAAGAGCACATGCATTTGTACGCCATATGTTATAAGGATTGTAGAGAGAGAGACAAAATAAAAATGTTCTAAAAAATAAATCATGTCTTTTCTACATCCTACAGCTCAAGAATTCAGCAAACAGAAAAACTAAATGAAACTAAAGTAATTATGAATATATAAGTTGCTTGGTTTTGTTTATTTATTAAGTTGACCTTATTTGCGGTGCAATTCTCTAAGCTCAAACATCCATACATCCTTGAATACAGAATTAAAATAACCGTGATAACCCAATTTGGTGTTCGCTAAGACTGGTCCTCATGGCTTACCATCTGCAATGTGTCCTTGAGTAGCGTCAATCATGTCTTAGCGAATACCGTATTGGTTTTACACCGTTATTTCGATTCTATTTTCAAGGATGTATGGATCATCATATCGGCCTATACAAGGTCCACTACTGAACAAAGGCCTCTCCCATAGATTTCTACAACTGTGTCATGATATTGGAGGGAATTTTCCAGTACTCACCACGCTTGGCAGGCGAGTTGGTGAGCGCAGAACGGCTACTGTTGCACAGAAAGGACGCTGCTGCCCATCCCTCTGGCTTAGAGTCCCTTAGTCGCCTTTTACGACCTCCATGGGAGGAGATGGAGTGGTGCTATATTCTTAATCCGGAAACCACACGGATAGATGTTTGAGCTTAGAGAATTGCACTACTGGACACAAGCCCCAACGGTCGCCACAATGACCGGTCTAAGTTTGTTTGTACGGTTATTGGAGGGCGACGCTTGGCAGGCAGATTGGCGATCATAGTTGACCTTCCAGCCGGATCCCATAGCCCCCTTACAACCCATGAGATGAGATGGGCTGGCGTAATTCTTAGCCTTTCTTTTTTATTTTAGTTAACCTCGTCGAGAGGCGACCGCGTCCGAGAACCGCAGCTGGACCAAAGACCTGGTGACGGGTGCGGGAATCCGCTGAACGCGAGCATTGCAGGACCGGTCGTTGTGGCGATCTTTGGGGGAGGCCCATGCCAGCACTGGAAGTTTTCAAATGAAATGATCATGTTTTTTTATTATTTCGTGTGTTGTCCAGACGTAGAATATAGCACCACATGATCTTCTTCAGTGAATGTCTTAAAAGGCGAATAAGGGATCCTAAACCAGAGTGGTGGGCAGCAGCATCCATTCTGAGGAATTAGCCATACTATAATAATAATAATAAATTACTACCCCTCTGGGCAAACGTTATCTCACCATGGGATAAGGTAATCCTGGAGGGCAGATTAAAGTAGCTGCTTGATTTCTTCATACCTTATAATAAAAAAAAAGTATATCATAAGAAAAAAAAGTATATTAAGTAGCTTACAGAACACAGGGCAGTTTGTGGCGAGCTGAATGTGAGTGGCGACACTGCGTACCCGAATGCTCCAGAGAGTCGGTCAGGGCCTCGTCTCCGCTTGCCTTTATTGGTTGGTTGGAGTGGAACCCCATGAGTGCCCGCAGGATTTTCAACTCTGGCTTGCCTTAGTTGGCCGATCAGAGGGGGGCCGCTAGAGCTATATGCTCGGGGGTGGAAGTGTCTAATGGCGTAATAACGGGGAAACCCGCTCCGAGTCTTCGAGACGCACGATGGTGAAACCGGTGCCGCACCTCTCTACACCCCTAGCCGCTCACACCGGTGTTGCTCCTTGTCGCCTGTAGTGGTGGCCATTTAGGGGGCCCATCTTGTGAGTGGCGAGTCACCGTCTGCCACAGAATTTCACGATCAAAGTTGAAAGGCAGACGCCGTTGTTCCCGTATTTATTAGTCTTTTTATTCCATGTAACACCCATTGCAATAGACCTTATCGTTATAGTTTCCATCTCATACAATAGCCTTACACCACCGGGGACAATCCATGACTTCATTTTATAGTGCAGCTATGGAGAGTCCCCGGTTGGTGTCCCATTACATTTTAGATTAAAATTCTCTAAAGGGCCTCTGCGTGTTGGACCTATGTCCCCGCGTAAGCCTGTCAAAAGACCGGGTTCCCCCTTACAGGGGATATAAACCCGTGAAAAGAGAGACATAATAAATTATTTATTTTCAGGCTACTTTGGCCCATAGCTATATACCTTACAAACAATTTTTTTAAGGTTATGGCAAAACTGGATGCGTCCTTGGCACCCTCAACTTATAGAAAACCGACTCACACGGACAGGTATCTGGATGCCTCGTCACATCACCATCCCCGCCACCTACGGTCTGTCGATAGGTTGCTGGTAGACCGAACCTATGACCCATGTGGCTCTGAACACTTACCATCGGAGTTGTCACATGTTCAAGAGGTACTGCAACGCAACGGCTATACAGTTAGCCGAAGGCAGCCTAGGCGTAGATGCCATAAGAAGCCGGACTTAGATGTCAGCCGACAACCGGTGTTCATGCCGTATGTGAAAGGAATAATGGTTAAAGTTGGAATAGCACTGAAAAAACTACTCCATCAAGATATACTCCGTGATCTAAAGTAGCACAACAGGTCAGATCAGCGTAGGATGTAATACCATTCCACACGCCGGGGGTATAAAAGGTTGACTGAAGTTGTGGTAGCTCCTACACCGGTCAGACAAAGCATACTATCGCAGAGAGAGTGAAGGAACACATCACAGTGGTAAAACACCGACAAATACACAAATCTGCCATAGCTGAACATTTGCTCGAATCAGGACCAAACCACTGGATTAAGCTACATGACCCAAAAATCCTCTCCACTGATCATCATTTCTAACTCAGGATTGTTCGTGAAGTGATTGAAATAAAAAAGTACAAGAATTTCAATCGGGATGATGGATAAAGGCTGTCCTCATCGTGGAATCCAGTCATCGAGAAATGTGCGCATCGCAATTTGTCTAAAAGTGTGTCCGCCGAAACGGTTAGCATTGTGTGTCGTGATTCAGCATATAGTGTTTCGGACAGTTAAGTTACCCAAGATCAACCGCGGGTAGATTTAAAAATCACCCGCCTCTTAAGACGACGACACCCACATACTTTAGTCTTCTCGTGACTACGGTCAATGTAACTTGGCCGAAACGTTGAGGTTAGTCAAAATATTGTTTTGATTTATCTGTGCGCGAAAAGTCCCGAAATCTAATATAACATGTACATATTGTAATAATACGGAATATGTTAGTATAAAGAAACTTAAGTCTACGTTAGTAAAAACTTCACTCGCATTATGTTACTCTGCGTTCTAGTGGCACTTGTCCGTGGAAGCGACGGAATACCACGCCTTGCGGCCAAAAGTCCTCTTCCATGACGGGATGCAGATAAAATGTTGGTACTCGCAACAAAATGACGAGACACGTCATCAGGCATGTAACTAGTCTTTCAGCAGCGGCTGAGCTTCTTTTTCCTCCTGCTTTGGTCACCAGTTATTGGGGTCGGCGCAATATACTACATGCGGTTAAACACAAAGCTTGCTTTTTTGTTGACCACTCGAAAGAACACCGATCAATGAAGCTCAGTATGTCCCAGAGAAACGATTAACTGTCTTGGAACCTGCAACGAAATTAATCACAAAAGAAAAAGTAGGAGTAGGAAAGAATATATACGTCCTACTATTTAGCATAAGCAGTTACATTTCGCAGTCGAATTTTCATCATGTCATTATCTTTGAACCCCCGTCTAAAGACTCCAATTTCCATAAATGTATACCTATTGGAGTTGTTCTTAATGTCATATATTTTTAAATAGAAGCAGTCGTGGTTGGCACCCTTGGATCTTGTCATCGAATCGAGCCTGTGTAGTAGCTGAGTAGTCAAGGTGAGAACTTAGACAAATTATTATAAACTAGGGGTCGCCCGGGGGTCGAAATTGGACCGTGATTGATTCATTATACATATTTGTCATTTAATTTATTTGTAATACATATTGTACATACATTTTAACTTTTTGCACTCCTCCTCCATATGAACTTTAACTATGCCAAATCTCAAACTCCTCCATGCGCGCAATGTGCTTAAAAATGGGTACAAAGATTTTTCTTCACATATTAATGTATAGATTAGTAGAGAAGCAAATAGTGCGTCTCAATATGCTTCTATAATTACTTGATGATTTTTACAGAGTCGGCAACGTGCAAGTGACGCCGCTGATGTTGCAATCTTCCATAAGTAACGGCAGCCGTTTACGATCAGGCGGGCCTTAAGCTAGTTCGCCACCTCGGTGGTATATAAAAAACGTAACATGCATTACTGAAGTTATAAATTGTCATCAGGGTAACAATTAGCGTTTGTTTTGCCTAATGGTTCTTCTACCAACATCTGAAGAGATTCTCGTTATACGGGTGGGTCAAGGTTTAGACACAGAAGGCATTACTCCTGACTCGGTTCGTATTGTTAGTAGGTTCCTCTCACTGGAGCCTTGACCAGCTCGGCCCCTGTCCCCGACACGAATCTTTTAGGGAGACGTGTTTTCTTTTCTTGAAACTCCCCATCTCGTATATTTATGTTCGGGGAAACGGCTGACGGATCTTGGTTCAACATTTTCGGCACATACACATCTGCAACATTGTTTTTTGTATATGTATACAAAGGTAAGAATATAATAAAAAAGCTCAAAGTCACTCAGTTAGCTATGGACAGAGCTGTGCTTGGTATTTCTCTACGAGATCGAATCAGAAATGAGGAGATCCGTAGAAGAACTAAAGTTATCGACATAGCTGAAAGGATTAGTAAACTGAAGTGGCAGAGCACATTGCTCGTAGAACTGATGGCCGTTGGGGCACAAAGGTTCTCGAATGGAGACCGCGCACCGGAAAACGCAGCGTGGGACGACCTCCAACGAGGTGGACAGACGACCTGGTGAAGGTCGCTGGGAGTCGTTGGATGAGGGTGGCATGTAACCGCTCGTTGTGGAAATCTAAGGGGGAGGCCTTTGTTCAGCAGTGGACGTCCTGTGGCTGATATGATGATGATGATGATGATACAAAGGTCAAGACACTCCAAAAAGATTTTCATTTAAAAGAGTCTGCCTACAAGATAAATAATTAAATGATAATTCCAGCTTGTTATATTGCCCCCTTGTACGCGCATATTTAATAATGCCGCACGGATTCGGATCCATGGGGCATGGCGCGAGGAAGAGTAATATAATCTACCAATGCAATGTCGCCGCGAGCCGGTGTGGTCAGCAGACTTGTGTATTAAATGTGTGAAACTTGATACACTGTTCATTTATTTTTTGGACAGTATGAAATGTGGTTTAAAGACTATTGTGAACGACTCTTAAATAAATTGGATTATTAATAAATAATTTAGGTACTTCGGCATTGACTGTTGACATAGGCATGTACAGACTTCGGCTCTTCTCGGTAATAATCGGTAGTCGTCGGCCGGCTCTCAGCCCCTGACCCCCCGCATCGCATCACCCGCCCGCGCGTTTACTTCATTTTCACTTAGTGTTCTTTCTGACTTTTTTTTACTTTTGTTCGGCTACTATAGGTCGTAGCGTGATATTAAATAGCCTACATATAAACTTCATCAAGAATCGGGCTATCAAATGCAAAAAGAGTGTTTCAAATCCAACTGATAGTTCCAGAGATTAACGCGTTCAAACAAAAAAACAAACGGACTCTTCAGCTTTATTATATTAGTCATATCGGCCATTTATACGTCCACTGCTGAACAAAGGCTTCCCCCATAGATTCCACGACTGTCATCATTTTGGGGGTTATTTGCCAATACTCACCACGCTTGGGAGGCGGGTTGGTGAGCGCAGTATGGCTACCGCTTCACAGAAGGGACGCTGCTGCTGATCCCTCTGGTTTAGATTACCTTAGTCGCCTTATACGACATCCACGGGAGGAGATGAAGTGGTGCTATATTCTTAATCCGGACACCACACGGACTCATCCGGACAACACACGGACTATTATATTAGTATAGATACTGAACAAATTATTCTAAGATTTCGTATAAGCTAAGAATAATGTAGTATAAATACTTATGATGGTCGTTACGAGTAGACTGAAGCCTGAAAGTCAGATAACTAACTAACTCAAAAGATATCGGAGTATCTCCCGGTAATTAAATTGCTGAGGTCAGTGCAGTGCAATAAGAATTACTATCTCAAATACCTTTTCGGTTCGGAAGTAAAAATAGGTCGATTAAAAATATAAGTTTAATGACAATTTTAGTATTGACGTCGACTCCAGTGATAAATGGAGACTTATCACATCGTGGCACGGTGCGCGAACTTTAATAACGTATTTTGTCAGGTAGGCCCGCTTTCATCAATATGTAACCTGGAAATATCAGGATAATAAATCAAGTTATAGTACAGTTAAGTAGTTATATAGCGAAGCAGTGATAGCTTAGTGGTTGAACGCCTGCCTTATAAGGAGGGTCTGAGTTCGATCCCAACCCGCACCTCTGACATTTCGGATTCATGTACGGACCATAATTAGATTTTTACTTGCATCAACGGTAAAGGAAACCATCATGAGGAAACCTACACACCCGAGATCATATCATCATATCGGCCATACAACGTCCACTACTGAACAAAGGCCTCCCCCATAGATTTCCACAACTATGTCATCATATTAGGGGGAATACTCACCACGCTAGACAGGCGGGTTGGTGAGCGCAGAATGGCTACTGTTCCACAGAAAGGACGCTGCTGCCCATCCCTCTGGTTTAGAGTCCCTTAGTCGTCTTTTACGACTTCCACGGGAGGAGATGGAGTGGTGCTATATTCTTAATCCGGACACCACACGGATACTTTCCAACCTATGCTAGAATTACTTGCATAGATACACCGTGTCTTTTCAGCAGTTAGAAAAACTTTTATCGGTGATTGATTTGATTGAAACAAGAAATATTTTGATCAAATAAATTTTCTATCACGAATTTTGGGAATAAGAGACAATTTTTTCCTAATCAAACTCTTCAAGCTTAACGATAACTTGTAATATAACAATACAATATAATAACTAAAGTTGTATAGTCACCCACGGGACGAAATCTCGTATAATATGACGAGTATAATCACTCTAAAGGATGTTTAAGCACAAAAAACGGAGGGTTTATTCAATCATTTACACCAGTCAATTTAGAAAACAAACTACTAGATTCCCTGATAAAAATTGTCCAACGAACTTAAAAAAAACCCGTGGCAGCCATCATTTTTCAATGGGACAAAAACCTATAACACTTTCGCCTTCCTTAAGAAAAATGGTACCCCATTAATTTCATGGTTACATCTCGCATAAACTGTTCTTTTCATCATCTAAGTAAGGTTTAGAGAGACATCATTTTTCATCACGCCACGTCATAGCAGGTAATGAATGAAACTCGATTCATACATTACTGCTACTTACAGTAAAACCACCCTTGATAACACTCAATAAGAATGTATATCGTTTGGCAAAATATTTGTTTTTACCACGTATGAGCTAGTATATTTGGAGCTCCAAAAGTTGTAGCAAAACTTTGTGTTTTTAACATATTATATAGGTGGGACAGGTCACTGAAAATTTCGGGAATCAAGGAAGTGACACAACATTACTATTTAAAAATGTATTTATTGCTTTTCGAAGTATTCTCCGCGAAATTTGACACATTTTTCCATACGATGGAACCAATCATTGAAGCAACCATTCCATTCGGAAGTTGGGGTCTCCAAAATGGCCGTTTTGTAGGCGTCCACAGCTTCTTTAGGTGATGAAAATCTCTGTCCACGCAATTTATTCTTTATTTTAGGGAAAGTATAGAAATCATTAGGGCTTAGGTCGGGGCTGTACGGCGGATGGTCTAATAATTCTATGTTTTCTTGCTCTAAAAACTCTTTTGTTTTGTGCGCGGTGTGAGAACTCGCATTGTCGTGATGGAGGATGATGCGGCGGTTGCAGTTCTCTCTACGGAGTTCAGAAACGACCTGTGGCAAACAAATGCTAGCATACCATTCTGCATTAACCGTTCTTTGTCCCTCAAGAGGAATAGTCGTAACATGGCCGGTTTTGGAGACAAACGTGGCCACCATTTTTTTTGCAACACTCCGTGAACGAACAATTTTTGTTGGCTTTAACTCATTTTCGAACACCCAAACTCGTGACTGGTTTTTTGTTTCGGGTTCGTACGCATATATCCAGGATTCGTCACCTGATACGATGTTGTATACAGCATTTGAGGATCCTGCGTGGAATCTTTCGAGAGTTCTGACGCACCAAGTAACGCGAGCCGCTTTTTACTCTTCACATAGCAAATGCGGTATCCATCGGGAAAACAACTTTTTTACACCTAATTGTTCATGCAAGATTATTTGTATTTGACTCATGCCAATGTCTAAAGTTGCCTGAATTTCGCGGTATGTCACATGTCGATCTTCCTCAATCAGCTTACGCACAGCATCAACGTTTTCTTGGGTGACTGCAGTTTTTGGATGACCTTGACGAGGATCATCACTGAGCTCGACACGTCCACGTTGAAATTCAGCAAACCAAAATTGTGGTTTTGGATGGGGCTTCATCACCAAATGCAGAAATCATCCGGTCAACACACTGTTTTTGTGTTAAACCACTTCGAAAATCATAATAAATCATCGCTCTTGAATTTTATCGAGTCAATTCCATTTTCTCTTCTTCTTCTTCTGTTAGATTATGGCTTCTGTAGGTTATCTTCCACAATTTCGCCAATGTCAAGTTTAAGGCAACGTCGTACGGTATTTAGATGAATAAATCTTTACATATTCATAAAATATTTCTCAAAACTGAAAAAAATTCTAGAAAATAAGTCGGCAACGTCGTACGGTTCAATTGTTTTTTTTCTTCCATTTTCTCAACGACTAAACAAGTTTGACAAAACCTTGTGACAAGCCCGTGAATCTTTTTTTAAATAAATAAATGGTATTCGATTTGTAAAACCAAGGAGTTTTCAATTAAAAAGATTTTAATATGACAGGAACAGTGGAAATATTCCATTCCCGATACTTTTAGTGCAGCCTATGTAATATGATCGGTGATGGAAACTTCGAATTATCTTTCAAAGTTGACCTTCTTTGGACTACTCGTATAATTAAAATTTGAGGGTAGTACTACTTATTACTAGTGGTTGGACACTTGTCTTCCATATAGGAGATTCTGAGTTCGATCCCGGCCCGCACCTCTGATTTTTCGGATTCATGTGCGGATCATAATTTGATTATCACTTGCGTTAAACGGTGAATAAAAACATCGTGAGGCTGAAGGCTAATTCTCGTAATTTAAAAATATTAAAAATATAGTTCCGATTGAGTCTCAGTGTCACAAATGGTATTCTCCTAAACTAACAAACAACGTCAAACGTGAACTTACACTGTGATGAGATCGAAAATAGATCGAAAGTTGATCGAAGTCAAAACGGTATTCTGCTAACATTTCTAACTGTCACGTAATGTACTAGATTGACATTAAATAAACGTCAAAATTGAGATTGAAATGAGACTGAATTGAGATCATACTGAAATCCGACTGAACTTTAATTAGTAGTAGTAGCAGAATACCATTTTTCGGTCAATTCATAACTTAATCTCAGTTCGGTCAAGTTTTAGTCATAGTGTAAATTAATTACGAGAATTGGCCCTCTGAACACCTGAGATAAGATAATGTTTATTTTCTCGCCACAATATTATACATAGAATTACATTTGACAAGTTACACAATTTGTACAGATATATTGTGGGAGACTGGTGCCTAAACTAGGCTCGAGGCCTGTATTTCAGGACACCAGAATATTCCCAATGGTGTGTGTAGTCCGCCAACCCGCACTAGGCGAGTTTAGTGGACTAAGGCCTATCCTTATCGTGAGAAAAAGGCCCGTGCCCAGCAGTGGGACAGTAATGTGCTGACTATGATGTGTACTCATAATTTTTGTATTTACAGAATTGCCTGAATTTAATAGCTTGTTTGTCGTTGGAATGAAAGGAAATAATGAAATGTCGTAAGAGGCGACTAAGGGACTCTAAACCAGAAGGATGGGCAGCAGGGTTCCTCCTGTGGAACAGTAGCTATACTGTACTTACCAACCCACCTGCCAAGCATTGTAAGTAGTGGAAAATTCTCCCCGAAATGATGATACAAATTGTGGAAATCTCTGGGCAACTTCTTTAGCCCCGGGGAAGGGCGAAGGGGTATGCCGGACTCCTACCGGCTAAAACCACTGGAGCGGTCATCTTCGGCACCGAAGGGGGGCTCCAGGTCCTCGTAAGATCACACTAGAGCCGCCCATTGGTGCCATGCCTTTAGGCATATCACGGAGGGGATGACTGTAAAGCGGTGACCCCTCTAGCGGAGGGAAGGCGACTGTAAAGGTGTGTGTAGGTCACTTCTCGGGGAGGATTGTAAAGGATCCCCCCAAGCTTCGCTTTGCGCTGTACTGCGCACACGGCGGCTAGTGACCACGTACGCACCACCGTCTTCCCGGGGGTCGCTCGGTGTGAGCACACAGAATGTGTTCAGAAGTGGACGGCCTTTGGCTGATTTGGTGATTATGTATTCAACTTTTTTAATGGCGGTCATGCTTAATAAATACAGAATATGTTACTCAAGGATAATGTAGCATTCTAATGGTGAAATCGGATCAGTAGTTTTTGATTTTATTCGTAACAAACATACAAAAATACAAATCTTTCCTATTTATAATACTAGTGTAGATACAAAATTATGCAGCAATTTTTTGCAAGTTTAATTCACCAACACTCTTGAAGTCTTTAACAATCAACAATTACTTTTGACGATGAGTGTCAGTATAAATTTAGCCCCATAAGGAAATATAGCGCCATTACACCACGATACCGTACATAACATTCCTCCATCCATACATATAAACGCATTTTCCCTTTAACTAGAAATTCTTGAGGCAGGAAACCCTTAACAAAAACAACTTAATAAGATTTCATAATATGTTGGAATCCTTTGATAGGGTTACCCGTTTTTGTTGAAATAGGCACGTATTATGTTCGGGAACCGTTGGTAGAAACTTTACCTCGGGAATGTGTACAAATGCGAATTGGATGTGAGATGCGATCTTTAAGTTTGATATAGCATTGCATGTGGTAAGGACTGATCAAACATAGGCGAAACCGCGATGTGAGACGGTATTTCGACGTAGATTTAGGCAGTAATAGCCGAATGGCGTCCGTGTGGTGCTAGCTAAGAAAACCACCACCCCATCTCATCCCGCGAGAGTCGTAAAAGACGAATATTAGACTAGCCGGAGGATGGGCAGCAGCATCCATCGACCAAATATACAACTTAACTGCGATCGCCTACCCACCCGCAAAGCTTGGCCGCTTATGGAAAAGCTCCCGATGAGAACACAACATAGACCTATATCGAACGTTGGTCGCTGTTTTGCTATCTCCAGCAGTGGATGTCTTCGGCTGAAATGATGAGCCGAATAGCTACGGCGTCAGACTACTGAACGAGTGGTCGTCCATACTAACCCACCCATTGCACTATGGAACGCGGAGAAATTCTCTTATATTACCTCTGCTCTGTGGACGCGTAAAAAATCGGACTCTTACCGGCTATAACTCCAATATTCCTCCGTTCAACTTGTGCCGTGGTCACAGGAGACGCTTTCGGATTCTTCCGTAGCCTAGTGACGCCTCATGAGGTCGTTTCGTTTCCCCCTCTCGACCGTCTTTGAGAATTTTGCTCTTGGAACTCTTTGAGTGCATTTGGTGATGGACCGGTAGACTATTCCAAATCTTCCGTACTAGGCCACAAATGTGTTCCCGATGGGTCTGGTGTGGATTTATTGAGAGACAGTTGGCGGCTCCTTACATACCTTGCTAGCTCTCCAGGCACACGTGGAGTCGGATCGCCTCTATAGTGTTCAAGCTAGCGAGACTTTCAGTTTATATAAACACATAGAGAATTTAGACTGTGCTGACAGTAAGACTAAATAAAATCTGTCGATTTTGTGGTTGCCGGAAATGAAAAGACAACCTCTCTTGATCCGTGGTTTTCAGGATTATGTTTAGAAGATGGACTTCAGCGACCAGCGATCATCAACCCCAGGTGGGCTTGCGTTATGCGCGGTTATGATGACAATATCACCAAATGTATATTCATGCTTGCTGCTAGGACAGATCATCTCAAAATGGCTATGGATCTTTAGTCCAAAAGCCATTCCAGACGTTGCCCTACATTTTTCTTACATTAAATTGTATTCTAAATGTGTTCGAATTTTCAAATGGAAACCTTCGAGCTTATTTTGGCATTTATTCTACGTCCATTGACGAGGGAAAGTGTTTCTGGAAACCTACTTGCAATTTTTTTTTCTACTGCTTGGTGACGGGACGAGCAATTTATTCACCTGCCTCATACCTGCCAATTACAATCACTGCACTCGTCACCTCGAGACGTGAAGTTACTTAGTGAGAGCAAGTAATGTCTAAAGTTTAAACACAGTAGTGTAAGCACAACTGTATTTTTTTTTTCACCTAGCTGGCCTTTTGCAATAAGAGACCTACCACCAGTTCAGTGATCATTGGTCATTTATAAATAGCGGTCTGATAGGAGGCCCAGGGCCGTTGCTCTAGTTTGCTCATACGGGTCCTGGAACCTAAGAGGGGCTTTAGGTGCCTAAGATGACCGCCCCAGTGGTTTTAGCTAGTAGTCGAGAATAGGAAGTTCATGAAGCATTTCCATTGAGACAAAAAAGGAGGCCCAGACCAAGCTTTAGATGTTTATGAGCTGACATGTAAGCCGAATCGACCGCTTCAATTTAAAGCACTTTCAGCCAATGTTTACTAAAACAATCGGGGCCACAATATTTCACTCTATGCTCTAACAGCAGTCGCACGCGATTTACCGCTTACTACCGGCTTAAGGGATTAAAATAAAGAATAAGGAAAAGCAGAAAAATAAATTTGAGTTTATTTTTTAAATGCTTGTTACTGATTTTGTTTGTTTGGTACCAACTACGCGTTGATCTTTGGTTGCGGGAACAGTTCAAGAATTAAATTCTATTGTTGTAACAATAACCGATCACGTCGAGGTCTGGCAATGAAAAAGTATCATAATACAATAGGAGTTGCTAATCCTGCGTAGGCGGCGAATTTGAGATTATTATAGCGACCTTTGAAATATAAATTATAAATATAGAAGCGTTGGTATACGGGACTTCTTCAAACACAATACATTTTCTTGTGACTATTACTTACTTCTTTTTTAAGAACAAACGAAACATGTGGACGTTTACTGGTGGTATGTGTCTTACTACATGCTCTAGTGTGATCTTACGAGGACCTGGAGCCTCCCTTCGGTGCCGAAGATGGCCGCTCCAGTGGTTTTAGCCGGTAGGGACCCGGAATACCCCTTTGCCCTTCCACGGGGTGGAGGAAGTTCATGATGAATTTCCAATGGAGACCACAAAAATGTCTCTTACTGCAAGAGTCCAGTTAGGCAGGTGCCAGATATTCGCCGCGAAGCAGTAGTGTTTAAACTATAAACATCATCATATCAGCCACAGGACGTCCACTGCTGAACAAAGTCCTCCCCCTTAGATTTCCACAACGAGCGGTTACATGCCACCCTCATCCAACGACTCCCAGCGACCTTCACCAGGTCGTCTGCCCACCTCGTTCGAGGTCGTCCCACGCTGCGTTTTCCAGTGTGCGGTCTCCCATTCGAGAACCTTTGTGCCCCAGCAGCCATCAGTTCTACGAGCAATGTACCCTGGCCATTGCCACTTCAGTTTACGGTCCTTTCAGCTATGTCGACAACTTTAGTTCTTCTACGGATCTCCTCATTTCTGATTCGTTCTCGTAGAGAAATACCAAGCATAGCTCTCTCCATAGCTCGCTGAGTAACCTTGAGCTTTCTTATGAGGCCCATTGTGAGTGACCACAATAAACATCACTACAGACTAATTAACTAATGTCTCGAGATGACGAGCTCAGTGGGGTGCCACGCAGAGTTTATAGTTCTGGGTAGCATTAAAATAATATTGCTCAGGTGTAACGCTCACCACCAGGCGAAAGACATGCTCATCTCGTCACTGGTTGGTATTTATATAAAAAAGTCACAGACATAGTTTGTAGAACTATTAAGCTGGAGCAGCAGTAGTCTATCTTTGCGACGCACCGATGTCTGTTGGAGTTGAAGAAATCTTAAGTAGATACAGCAAATTGACAAAAGCTGTGTGTGATGACCTCGAGCTCGTTAGACGGACTTGAAAAATATGCCTGGCGCAGACTACATGCAGAAGGCAGACCCCGTACGAACGTATCCCTATACCCAACAGGCCCCTCCGTCGCAGCAGTTTCAGACTCCATGTGATGTTTGGTATCCATTAGTACCTTGCGAATTCAATATCTACGTTTATTTTGATGATTTCAGTCTTACATATATTTTATCTATTAGTTTTTTCTATCTATAATCCAAGTACTAGTAGTATTAGTACTTTCCAAAGAGGTTTTATTTTTATAAAAGTTAATTGTTAATTTTAGAGGAACATGGCTACAATACTCTCTTTGTTATTCAGCGAGGCTCTCGCTTATTTTGGCCTCTAAAAACAAGATGTTTACAAGTACTTAGCATTATATTCACCACATCACATCAACCAAAAGGCGTTCACCGCTGAACAAAGGTGTCTCCCATAGATTTCCATAATTGTGTCGTCATTTTGGGGAGAATTTGCCAGTACTCACCACTATTGGTAGGCGGGTTGGTGAGCGCAGTATGGATACTATTCCACAAAAGGGACGTTGCTGCCATCCATCTAATTTCCCTTACGGCTGAATACTGAACCGCCAGTTAATATTAAATCCTGTTTTAACCATTCGAGAAACCTGTTTTCGGTATGAAACCGGGTGGCTCAAATAGTTATAGCAGAAATTAATATTAACTAGCTTTTCAGTATTCGAACGTTACTTGCCTTCTACGGCATCCATGGGACGAAATGGAGTGGTGCTATATTCTTAGTCCGGACATCACACGAACTGACGAAGCATTATATTAGTACCTTGTAAATATATAGAGTAGTTAGCGTAGTTTTTCTTGGTTTCTGGGATGATGAAATGTTCGGTGCCGAAGATGACCGCTTCGGTGGTTTTAGCCGGTAGGCATCCGGCATGCCCCTACAACCTTCCCCGGGGCGGAGGAAGTTCATAAAGATTTTCCGCAGGAGACCAATAAAAAAGGATGATTTACACTAATTGAAATGGAGCATAGTTTTAAAAAATTGCCAGGTAAAATTTGCTTAGTGAGGCATCCATAAATCACGTTACACTCAATTAAAGGGAGGGGGATAACATGTTCATGATAATACGGAATTATTTAGATTTTCTTCTATTGTTTTACTTCTTAGCATAGCTAACAAGCTTTAACAAAAGCGCCTATCGAACTTATAATAGCATGTATACGTAACGTTACTGATATATTTTAACTTTTTTTTATCACTACACTAAGGGTATAGTCTAGACAACGCTCTCACACAATCACTTGTAAGTAACCCTTTAAGTTCTTATTACACAGTTACAGAAGAAATCCGAGATTTTATTGAGATCCAGTGCCTCGAGGAACTAACATTGCTCATTAGTTAACGAACCTGATCAATGATTGTCTTATTCAATGATGTGACCTTAGGTCACTATTTCGTTTAGTAATAATCAATTCATAACTATTTAAGCCGGTTCACAAATCACGTCATGCCACAAAAAAGGCAGACTGTGAAATCTGGTAACACTCTTGTTGACTGGTATAAAATACGAGGGGCAACCAATCAACAACCTACCCAATGGTAACCGAAACCGTGGTTTTCAGCAACCTAGGGAAAGACGATGCGTTGCCGACCTAGATAGTTTAAACGCCTTGTGTAATAGAATTTTCACTGGTTCCTTTCACCCAAATTACAACTACGCTAACACATAGTTGCTATAGCGGAAGAAATTGGTAAAACTATACTACTATAGTACTGTCCCAGTCGAGTATTTGACATAGAACATAAGTGTACGTCATCATCATCATCATCATTATATCGGCCAAAAAACGTCCAATGCTGAACGAAGGCCATAAACGACCGGTTTCACGCCGTGTGTCGTCATTTTGGGGGAAATTTGCCAGTACTTGCCACTCTAGGTTGACGGGTTGGTGAGCGCAGTATGGTTGCTGCGTGGAAGGGAAGCTGCTGCTCATACCTCTGGCTTAGAGTTCCTTAGTCGCCTTCTACGACATCCACGGGAAGAAATGGAATGATGCTATATTGTTATTCGGTTATTGGATCATGTGTGTGTATGCGTGTGTGTGCGTTTGTGTGTTAGTGTGTATATTGTGCGTGAGTGTTGCGTGCGCGCCGTTGAGTGTGTGTGTGTGAGAGTGTGTGTGTGAGTGTGTCGTTACGATCATTGACGATTGACGACGACGACTTGAAGAATATGAATGGTAAAAAGGATTATAAGGTTTAAACTATCGCGAATTTTACTCTTATTAGGCTGATGATGTGATTTCGGGAATATTTTGACTAACCTCAACGTTTCGGTCAAGTTGCATTGACCGTGGTCACGAAATCAGTTTAAGAACGATTATGCTTGGAAAGGTACGGAATACTACACATTTCTCCTCATATTGTCGTACAGATATTTTTCTTTAAAACATCATTACGCTAACAAACAAATTCTTTACAAGAAGTTGATTTAGTCTGTACCAAACGAAATAAAATCGAAAAACTATTTGAATATTCCGCAAGTTTAGATTAAATTTCACCACTGCGGAATTTGAATGGAAAAATATAAGTTTTATTTATTTGCCGGGTTCCCTCGGGATTTCAATTGCATTGCTGCGTAGAACGGATTTGTTTCCGATGCGGAGGACATATTCGGATGTATTCGTCAACTTATAAAATTGTTTTGTTAGGTAGGTACTCTTAAAGGAAAAGTTTTCTTGTGATTGCCACTCAGACAAAAGGTAAAATAGAATAGAATATTCTTTATTGTACTCCATTTAAAAACAACTACTATGAATCATTCTATGAACAGTAATTGTACAGTGGGCGGTCTTAACGCTATTAGCGATTTCTTACAGATAACCTTAGGATGGACAAGAAAAAGATGGAAAAAGATTAAGGGGGTAATCTGTGGTGTACTTGTTATATTAATATTTCCAGTATAAGCTAATCTCGCATTGTATAGGCTATCCGTACAACGGCTCAAAGATCAGCTTTTACTGGAATCTACAGCTTGATATGTAGCCGTGTGCACGATTACAATACATATTGCAAATTAGACGGCACGGTTCGCGCAGTGGCTAAGCAATTCTGCTCTACGTGTCGCGGCTACGATCCCTGCAAAGAGTAAATATTTGTATGCTCCACAGATAGTTGTTTCGGGTATGGGTGTTTGTGTGTGTGAGATTTATGTCTGTAAACTGTACCCAGGAGAAATACTAGTGTGGGGCAATGCTTAGGAAAATGTGTTTTCATGATGACGCACACCATACCAGAAATTTTCTAACAAGAGCACCAAATATTTGTCAGCATTTTAGTTAAAAATTAAGTTGTTTGACAATATTTGTGCATTGCTTAAGCACGAGTAATACAAGTATGTCAACAGCAGTCGAACAGGCAAGCGCTTTCGAACTGTAGAGCTTAAAACGTAACTAGGGTTGTTGCTTCAAATACAGAACAGAAATATAACAATCGGAGTTACTCTAAAGGATTATCTATTGATTGTGTATTTTGCCTGGCTGTATTGATCTGTTATGCTCATTATAATGTCTTGCTGGCGGTGGCGTTGTGCATCGGGTCGTTCGGTTCCCTACAATATGGTTGAGCTAAGCGACGCTGATGCATGCGTCATGCTCGTGAACGGGTGTTGTCTGTTGGGACTCGTCAGCCGTTAACTGCCATGGCAAATGAATTATTATGATTGTAGTATGTTCCATCTTAATCCATTAACCTACATATATTTCGTTAAATGTTTTGCCATCCTATGAATCAACCGATATAGGCTGATGATGAATTCATTTCGAAGCTAAAAGAAATAAACGACATTTTTATTGTTAATTAAATCTTTACGTAAGACAAAATATAACTATTATCTTTTATATTTTTGACGATAAAATATATATACGATAGGTACTTTCGCCATAAGTCAAAAAATATTGGTATACTTATCAGTATCGATTTGATATTTAAAATTTGAGGCGCTATCCGTAGACTCAGGGCGTGGATTAGGGCCACGACAATTGTCAGTGCTTGCTTGGCAACCTTGCTTCCCTCGAAGAACTTCTCGCTGGCCAAATGACTTAGTTTAAACTTTTAAACATTTATAACTAACTGTTCTTAAATATAATCTGTTTCAATTGTGAAAAGAAACTCGTACTAGCGGTACAGATGTCGTTAATTTGAAGTTAACTAAGAGAGAGAAAAAGGTTACTGATTGGTAAGGGTAGTGTAAAGTAGACACTTTATTACAGGCTTTGTAATTATTATAAAGCCTGTAAGAAAAGGGCAATATGAGACAAACCCAGGGTTCCATTGGATTTCAATCCATCCCTGCCTTTTAGTATGAGCAGTTAAGCGGGGATATCTCAGGTTATGTTATGTTGTTGTTATACCGTTTAAGTATTTAAAACTATTAGGCGTTATTACTTGAAATCAAGTGAACTTCAAGTGTCCGTTTAACAGTATAAAATGTTGTTGATCTAGGTTTCCATCAACCTTATCCTTAAGGGAAGCCAATGGGAATCGGCTGGGCTCTGTGCCACTGGAATCTATAAGACTATCATGTTTCTGGAGGAATGACTACGAGATGATGATGAGATAGCGTGCAGTTGTATCAATGCCAGGGTTGCCCATTACCATCGGCAACAAAGACGATGGTACCTTTACAATGCTGGCACCTAAATCAATTATTTATTTCCTTATATTCTCAAAAGTGGCAACCTTAGGTAAAAAACTATTCAACAAATCATCGCCGAAAAGTTCCGATGAGTCGACAGACCAAGTTAAAAACTTTTTCACAATAATGAGGTTGCCCGGTTGGGAGATTTTGCAACCAAATCTTTTGTTAACGCGAGTGTTTGTAAAACATCCCTGTTTGGGTGTTAAAGAACTAGTTATTTCGAGGGGTATTGCAGAATTTCATCTTTGGAAAATGGAGAAGGGTTTTAGTTTGTGGGTCTCATCGAACCCAAACTTACATAGGGACATCCCTAAATTGTGAATCCTGATCCCTCGTCTGAAAAAAAAGTGTATCGCTTACCACGAATTCTATCATATCAGCTGTGTTAATTGGGTCTAAACTGAAGATCATTATATCGGCCTTAAGTCGTATGCTACAGGACATTGATTCCCGCATAGACTTCCAAAACGAATGGGATTGAACCGCGATATACATAATTATGTAAAAATATAAATATATGCCCGATTTCCTGGTAGATATACCAAGGCTTCCTTAGATTTCAATGGTTTTTGTTTTTGAAGCTCTGAACGGTTTTATTACTCTTGATGTACTATATTCAGAAGTTTATGGGAAAAATATGCTTATTCTGCTAGTTATAATTGTCTTGACGACGGTTGGTGCAGTGATTGATACAGTCGACTGCTGCGCTCCGGGTCGCGGGTTCGATTCCCGCACGGAACAAATATTTGTATGATCTGCAGGTAGTTGTTCCGGGTCTGGGTGTATTGCGTGTGAAACGTATGTCTGTAAACGCCTGTAAACCCACGACACAGGAGAAATCCTAGTGTGGGGCAACGTTTTAAAAAACAATAATAATAATTTAAAAAAAATTGTTCGTAGCTTAATGTGTATATTTCTACTATTACCAACTGAGAAGTTCTGAAAATTAGAATTAATTTTGAGAATATACATTATAAAGTAAAAATCCAATTTAAAAACAGTTACTTTAAAGTTTAAGCGACCTAGGTTAACTGACAAGGTTGCCCTTGATCATTGTCTTTGGTATTTCTCAGAAATCTAAATAAGTATTTAGATTACTCTGGGTATTATAGTGGTCAATCTTTGGTTCCACTACCGCTACCGCTTGTGTGCTGCATCGTTAGCCGTTATGCCACAACATAACGGTGTGTTTGCGATCTGGACGCGACTCTGTGGCGCCAACGGCGCAAGCGCACGCGTGTGCATTGGATTATTATGGATAAGAATATGGATATATTTCCTTATGTTGTTCACAAATACAACATTTTAAAATGAGCTATCTGCTTGTGACGATGGCTTACCGGTTAAGTTTCTAACACAAGTAAAATACTATACATGTTGTTAAGCTTCTGTCGTGATGAATTCCAATAACAGGTCTAGAAATTTAGAGCAATTTTCACACAGATGCTTGTACCAGCTATGCCTAACGCAGTCCAGTACTTCAAGTCACACCAGAAAACAGGTAACCCTCCATCCGCATTTGGCGAAAGGAAGTTATAGAAAGTATCTTGATCATCAATTACCAAAAATAAACATTAAATAAATTTATTTTGGGTACTTCCGGTAAGGTACTACTGCCATCTAGTTATATTTTGAATAAAAATTAATATGAAATGTGCCGACTGTAGGCAGGAGATGGCGCTACTTTCGATGCAACTTTTCGTACTCACTCTTTGTATGAGAGTTTCACCCCCCTGACTAACTGATTGCGAGGTGCTACAATTGGGGAGTTTTGGTTCTGACTTTTGGCGCGCATGTAACATATCTATTTATTTAATATACTTTTTATTTAATATTTAAAACAAAGATGTAGACAAATCCTTGATCCCAAATCGAAAGGTTTTGGTAAAGATTAATATGTAATTTTCTCTCTAAATTAATAATTATATAGTAAGAAATATAAATCTAATTTCACCCGTTAGATAGGTAAATCTTATGCCATTACTGTAATTTGATTTTTTATTTCACATAAATATATTTTCCTTTTCATTTTCAGCTGAGAGCATCTTTTATAACAAGGGCTACTTCTAAACTTCTTGTCTCTTCTAAAAATATACTTAACTAGTAATGTCCATATTCATATTACCGTCTAACACAAAAATCCAGTAGAATTTGCGTAGGTGTCACCAAATAAGGCCAAATCTTTGTTACAAGGCGTCATATACCAGCACTATTTGTCGGAGGTCAGCAGAATATGTCAATTATTATACCAAACTATTAACACTGTCGTAAAAGCTTTCATTATATATTATGAAATAATATTTGTTGCTAATGATTTGTTAAAGATTCGCGTGGGCTTTAATTTTGGGGATTTTATAGACTATAGATTATTGTTAATTGTTTCAAAGCTCAATTTACCTTAAATGGAATGTAGGTGTTGTGAAGACACACACGTAAGCGTAATTGACAAATGTTTCTCTCAACTCAATTTGAATGTTTTGTATTAAATAAACGTTGCCACGCACTAAGAATTCTCCTAAATAGTACATCGTCATCAGCAGCCAAAGAACGTCCACTGCTGAATAAAGGCCTCCTCCATAGATTTCCACAACTGTGTCGTAATTTTGGGGGGAATTTGCCAGTACTCACTTCACACTTGGCTAGCGAGTTGGTGAGCGCAGTATGACTACCGTGGCACTGAAGGGACGCTGCTGCCCGTCCCTCTGCTTTAGAGGCCCTTTGTCACCTTTTACGACACCCACGGCAGAAGATGGAGTGGTGCGTTAATCCGGACACCGTACGGCATAATCTTAGGTGCAGTTTACGAAATCAGCTAGACCCGGAAACTTTATCTGTGAGCTATATAAATATTTGTCCCAGTGCAGGAAACACTCATAACCCATTGCGCAGACAGACTATCACTTATTTATTATTATGATTGCAGCAAGATGATTAATAATATCACAATTTGACGGCACGGTTGGTACAGTGGCTGAGACAGTCAGCTGCTGTGCACCGGGTCGTGGGTTCGATTCCCGCACGGAACGAATATTTGTACGATTTAAAAAAATAAAAAAAATCTTTCATTTTACTTCACCTGCCTATGATAGGCTAAAAAAAAGCGACTGAGTTAGAACTTGTATTAGTTGTAAGACAAGAGTCCTACAACTAATACGAGTCTTGTTGTATGCGAAATAGAAAATTCCATTGTCTTTAGCCACAGCGACAACTATTGTTTATTCAATGAGAATAATTTTTTTACCGTCACAAATCCTTCAATTATTAACAGAGGGTCAATTCTCGTAACTTATTTACGACAAGGCTGAAAGTTCACCGAACATTTTATTTTTTTAAACTTTGCTTCTTTGATTTCTACTGTGTCGTGGGTGTGTTTACAGACATGAATTCCCTCATACAATACACCCAGACCCGGAACAACTACCTGCAGATCATACAAATATTTGTTCCGTGCGGGAATCGAACCCACGACCCGGAGCGTATCAGCCACTGCACCAACCGTGCCGTCTTCTGCCTTCTGTTATTAATCTAAGCAACACATGGATATCAAAACTGATTTATATTAAACCGGGCTTAAAATTGATTAATTCGATGCCCAATTATTAAACCGAGATTACTTCCACAACTTAACACGCGCATTAATTATACAAACAAATGAAAACCACAAATCAATTTTACAAAAGCTGCATTTAACAGTCGCATCCGCGCTAACAATAGCTAGTCAATTATATTGTAATTATTGCGCTGAATGTGTAACACGTGCAAATCATTTATGAGCATTGATATTTGGAATAAGCGCATCAATATTTAATGTTGTATTTACTGTTCAAAATACTTTTTTTTTTAAATCGTATAGACAAGGTGATTTTATAAACAATAAGGATGCGTGTGGTGTCCGGATTACGAATATAGTACCACTCTATCTCCTCCCGTGGGTATCGTATAAGACAACTAAGGGACTTTAAACTACGGGGATGGGCAGCAGCATCTGTTCTGTGGAACAGAAACTATTCTGCGCATAGTCAGCCCTACTACTAACTTTGGTGAATAGCTAATATTTTCACCGCAGCATGACCTATTTCCATAAGAAATATAGCTCTTCACGATACGAGAGAAGTTACTGTAAATTAGCGGTGCAGAGTACTCCACACGCATTATCGTAGTTTTGGTTCCAGTTAACTATCTAAACCTACGATGAAAAACTAAGCCTCATTTTTTAAAACAATATTTTTATTTATTTAATTAATGACTGTTCCGTATGGTGTACGGATTAAGAATATAGCACCACTCCATCACCTCCCCTGGATGTTGTAAAACACGACTAAGGGACTCTAAACCAGAGGGATGGCCAGCAGCGACCCTTTTGTAGAACAGCAGCCATACTCCGCTCACAAACCCGCCTACCAAGCGTGGTAAGTACTGGCAAATTCCCCCAAAATGACGATACAATTGTGATAATCTATGGGGGCGTCCTACGCCCTGTGGCTGATATTATGAATGAATTACTGGATAAACGAAATTTACTAATACAGGTTTTAACGTTCACAGGAATGATGGCCATCATGGCCACGTTTCGCAGGATTGGTGTTTCCGGTATTTCAATAGCCCTAAAGTGACCTTTTATGACACCCACGGGAGGAGAGATGAGAGGTGGTGTTCTCCGGACTCACGCGTCACACGAATTATAGGTAAAAAAACCTATAAACTGAACTAATCTTTGAGCCATGAAACCACCACCAAAAATTGTGTAAGGACAATATTTTTTTCTCGTGAAAACAATTTACAGAAATTAATCTCACGTGCAAAAACAGCCAGGTCAAGAACCTGTAAGCTATACAAATTTCGCTGCGGAAACCCACGATCCATAGCGTAGACAGCTCATCCCAGAGCGTCTTTTTTTATTCAACATGGTGATGCAACTCGCATGTCATTCGCCGGTCAGTGACATGTCTGCCTATGGCAATTGTACTGCTACCCAGGTCTAGTCCTGCGTGACACCACACTGCGCTCGTCACCTCGAGACATTAAGTTCAATTGAATAATTAATATCTTATTTTTAAGTCACATAGAATCTTTGACTACGCTATAGTCCTAACACTAGTGTCCCAAACAAAATACTGTGAGCCACATATATCACAAAACAAACGATCAAATGTTAACAGTTTACGTAGATATGTACAATATGGGTCTGAGAATGCGGGGTTGTAATTCTTCAGGGCACATTAACGATGCTGCTAAAAGTTGTGCCACAAACGCAAACGCAATGGCGAAACTTCCCGAGTCGAGTTGCCGAGTGTCGGGCGAGTAACGATTTATCGATCTTGTATAAAATGTTATAGTCGAGGACATTTCCCGGGGACTGTAGAGTTTTGTGTATTTTTAATGTATGTATGTAAGTCCGTCAAGCGTGGCGATTATGGCAAAACCCCCCAATGAGCACACAACACACTAATAACGGTCATTGTGGTGATCTTTGGGGGAGGCCTGTGTCCAGCAGTGGACTTCATTCGGCCGAAATGATGATGTAAATCCGTAGGTGTAGGCCAGGTTTCATAAACTTAGTTTTTTTATATACATGTATATCCAGTGACGAAATAAGCAAGTCATTCACCTGGTGGTAATCGTCATGCCTGCCCATAACATTCGTACTGCTACCCAGGAATAGTCCTGCATGGCACCACACTGCACTCTTCACCTAGAGACACAGTTATTCTCTTGTGCCGATAATTTCAATAGTAATTTTAATTTTTCCTGGCCAAATCATCATGGATGTCCTCTGCCCTGGGAACGCCTGAGGACTGTGCGGACTTTTACCGGGTACCAACACGGTATTTTTTCTTGCTTTCCGTAAGTACAGTGGCAAACCTTGTGTCAGAGTTATTTAAGCCACTCAAACGCCTCCGACTTGGCTTAACCACTGCCGTCAAACTTTTTTTTGTTTCTTTAAAATCGTTGCCCCACTCTAGGATTTCTCCTGTGTCGTGGGTGCGTTTACAGACATGAATTCCACATACAATACACCCAGGCCCGCAACAACTACCTGCAGATCATACAAATATTTGTTCCGTGCGGAAATCGAACCCACGACCCGGAGCGCAGCAGCCGACTGTATCAGCCACCGTGCAACTTGGGACCGTTTTAAGTACCCTCCGAAGCAGGGAGACGCTCATTTCAAATACCACCATGCAGTTGTCCATCCATAAGACTTAATATAACCAACTAGTGTCGAGGTGACAAGTGCAGTGTGTGATATTACGATTCTTGAATAGAATAAATCTATTCAATATTACATCAGATATAGTTAATAATGGTTACAATGATAAGGTATTTTTTTAAACTAATGTGTACTATGTGTACTGTGATAGATATGAACGATTAAGAAAATTATTTAATTAAAAATAATTATTAATATATATAAATGATTATCCGTGTAGTCGCCGAATAATATAGCACCACTCCATCTCCTCCCGTGAATGTCCTAAAATGTGATTAACTGTAAATGTAACTCTGAACCAGAGGGATGGGCGTCAGCGTCCCTTCTGTGGAATAGTAGCCATTCCGTACTCACCAACTCGCCTGCCATGCGTGGTGAGTAAGTACTGGCAACTTCCCCCCAAAACGACGACACACGGTATGTAACCGGACGTCTACTGGATTTTGTTCAGCAGCGAACTTATTTATGGTTGATATGATATATGATGGTGATAAATTATTTGGACTTTGGAAAGAACTAGTCGCGATTGCCACTGTTTCAATTTAATGTCAAATGGTTATACAACAAACTAGACCCTTTACTACTCTAACCCATGCTCTACTCTGATATTGTCATAAACAGTAATTGCATCATGATCGCGTTACATATGTGGAATTATTTCACATGGCATAGAGACTTAAGGATAAGTAAATAATAGAATAAGTAAAGTAGATTGATATTAAGAATAACACAAAAAATTGTTCATATTATGTTCATACAAAACTATGTGCCATTCAACATATAATAAAATGAGACAGATAACGATCACAAATTATATACCATACAATTTCAAATACTATTCTAAGGTTAAGCAATACACTCCAAAGAATCTTCCAACTTATTTCAGAATTTAAATTAAACTTGAATAACAAAACATCACTCGATATGAATATGAATAGATAAATCATAAAAAATAATGCTTGAAACTTTGGAACTTCGGTGAAAGTGGATATTAAAGATATTATAATTAAGAAAAATACTACCACAGACACAGCCATTATCAACAAAACAGACGTCATTCTCAAAGCTGGAATCAAATCAGACAAATATTCAACGAGATCCACTAGGTACTCGTACCCTTCTATAATTGCTAAAGATAGCGATAAAAATATGGTAAGCTCTTTCATATTGTACAGTTCCTCTCCATTTCTGAATAAAAATAATCTTAAAAATACTACCCAAGATAAACATGCAGTTGTGAATGGTATGACAAGATCCAAACACGAGTATGTTACTTCTATTATTTCTTCTAAATACGGTACCTTGGAAACACCTAAGTTATAGAAAGTTAGGCACGTGACATGTAAGTAGCTTGATAATAAATGTTGTAAAGCCAAACATCTATACAGATCTTTCAGTAGTTTTGAACACACGATAATATAAAGAAACAGTGATGCAATAAAAGCTGTTAAAACTGCATAACTCCAAGGGTATATGAATTCCACTTCCACTGGTAATGTTATATTTTGTCCATAATTGTACTTGTCGATTACTTCTCCTATTTCGATTAACGGTTTCATAAGGACTGAAGCCCCTCTGGCCAGCGAATCTTTTGATAAACTTAACTGAAACTTGATAAATTCAACACAATTGGCCAATGTCTTTGGACAGTTGATTTCAGTAGCAAGAAATAAAGTTACTTCTTGAAGGAAATCCTTTAAATACTTTGCCAAAACAAATGCTAAATTTAAATTTCACGTTCTAATACTTCGGCATTTGTGTGATATGTACAGCACGTTTAACTGCTCTAATATAAACTACTACTAACATGAAATTGATAACAGTTGTTTTAATTAAATCAATATCAGAACTAAATTTGATAAGACTAATCTATTAATATAATAAAATTGTAGAGAGGCAAAAAATGGACACTGAATATTTTCTTTAAAAAATCATAATCATTGCATGCTCCCGAGACGACACTGCCAAAACTGCATTTTTTAGAATTTCTGTCCGTTTGTCTGTTTGTATGTTTTTTTGGAAACAGTTTTCAGTTGACACTTTGCCCTGCAAACGTCAGGAAACGACAGAAAAAACAAAAATCAATAATACACGCGATTTAATCCGTTTAAAATTGTTTTATTATAATGTGTGATAATCGCGAAAACCTAAGAAAATAGTATAAAATTAACTAAAATTTGCCAAAAATAACCGTTACAGTCCGAGTCAGGATATTGACTACAAGTCATCACACTTTTGTACATGGGAGCTGTATAACAATATGTCTACAAAGTTCTTTTTTACAGTGAATATTATGAAATGTTCACACAGTGAACACATTCGTAATCAGTACGTAAGAAGAATTATTTAAAAAAAAATAACCATCACGCTACATCTAAAGGGACCTAACCGACAGGTTTTAAAATTTAGAACGCGTATTTCGCAGCCTTTCGCAATTAATACTTTACCTCAACAGCCATCAGTTCTACGAGCAATGTGCCTCGCCCATTGCTACTTCAGTTTATCCTTTCAGCTATGTCAGCAACTTTAGTTCTTCTACGGATCTGCTCATTTCTGGTTCGATATCGTAGAGTTCTTGTGAGGCCCATCGTGAGTGACTACGTCTCTGTTACATATGTCATCACTGCAACACACGCTAGTTAAAGACTTTTGTCTTGAGGCAATGCGGTATTGTGGACAAAAAGACGTTGCGAAGTTTCCCAAACGCTGCCAAGCCGAGTCGGATTCGATGATTGACCGCTTTCTCAAAGTTGGACCTGCCTAACTGGACAGTTTGTCCCAGGTAGACATTCTCGTCAACAACTTCAAGAACACAACGGATAACGGTTGGGCATTACATGGGTATTTAGTAATGTCTTAGATTTTCGCGATTATTACACATTATAATAAAACACTTTTAAACGGATTCTATCGCGTGTATTTTAGATTTTAGATTTTCCTGACGTTTCGAATACTTTGCAGCATTCGTGGTCGCAGGATGACTGAAGTGACAGGCGTCGCGTCATTAAAGATTTTAAAAAGTTATTTTATTTTATCTACCGTACTATTTTAATCAAAAAATTTGTTTCGATGCACGCAGTAATCACTCAGTGTCCTGATGTTTCTTAGTGCGGTATCTTGTTTGGGGACTTTATTATTTTAATAACTGGATTCCAAACAGGTGGTACCTGCCAACCATCTTCTCTATTAAAATTAGGATATTTTTTCATTTCAATAGCCTCACGAAACATTCTGGGTACATATCGGTTCTCTTTTGCGAGGACTTGAGCTTGATCAAGACGAAGATAATGGTTAAGTTTGCCTACACACTGCAGACTTTGTGGAGCGTCTATGCTTGACGTCAGCTATATGTTCTTTTATTCGGGTGGCTATGCTACGCTTTGTTTGCCCTATGTATCATCATTTCGGCCGAATGAAGTCCACTGCTGGACACAGGCCTCCCCCAACGATCACCACAACGACCGACATCGGTATGTTGTGTGCTCATTGGGGGGGTTTTGCCATAATCGCCACGCTTGGCAGACGGGTTGGCGATCGCAGTTGAGTTGTTAGTGTACTCGAAGGACGCTGCTGCCCATCCTCCGGCTAATTCCTTAGTCGACTTTTACGACACCCAGGAGGAGGAGATGGGGTGGTGGCATTCTGAGCCGGCACCACACGGCCCTATGTATGATAAACCACAATCACAGTCAATCTTGTAGACCCCTGCATCTTGTAAAGGTATGTGTCATTTCACCGGTTTCAGAAGTTGGCTGATCTTCTTATGCGGCTTGAAATAGGTTTTAATAGAAGCACGCTTTATGATATGACCAATTCTGTCCGTGACGTGAATAAATAGTAAAACAGCGGGCCGTCGATCAACCGTAGTGGGTTTCAGGCGGCTTCTGCGACGGGGATGTGGAGCTTTCAAATTGTTATTTTGAAGAACTTGCTTCACATGGTTAAGCTCCCCTGCCTGGTGGTCGGCGTCGCAGATACCGTGTGCTCTCTGTAACAAAATTTGGCCACAGTAGCTAACTGACAAGGATGGTGGTGAGATTCACCGTTAAGGTACCTGTCTGTATGGGTAGGCTTTCTATACACAGTGTGGCTAACAGAATGATCTGGATTATGGATGAGAAGTATGTCAAGAAAGGCCAAGCAATTGTTATCTTCCAATTCTACAGTAAATTGAATTTTACTATGTATTGAATTTAGGTGTTTTAGGAATGCAGAGACCCTATTGTGAGGCAAGATGGTAAACGTGTCATCTACGTACCGTTTGAACATCTTCGGTTTAGCCGGGGCTGTCATCAGTGCTCACTCCTCAAAGTCCTCCATGAAAATACGGCTACCTATTGTGGGACAATGAGTTTTACCTACAAACTGACGGTGTGGCCATGGGTTCACCGGTCTCTCCTGTAGTCACCGATATTTTTTATTTATCCTTGTCAGTTAGCTACTGTGGCCAAATCTTTGTTACACAGAGCACACGGCATCTGCGACGCCGACCACCTAGCAGGGGAGCTTAACCATGTGGAGCAAGTTCTTCAAAATAACAATTTGAAAACTCCACTTCCCCGTCGCAGAAGCCGCCCGAAACCCACTACTGCTCCAAAAAGTCTGCAGTGTGTGAACATGCCTTAGGCAAACCTAACCATTATCTTCATTTTGATCAACCTCAAGTCCTCGCAAAAGAGAACCGAATTGTACCTAGAATGTTTCGTGAGGCTATTGAAATTAAAAAACATCTTAATTTTAATAGAGAAGATGGTTGGCAGTTACCACCTGTTTGGAATCCAGTTATTAAAATAACAAAAGTCCCAGACAAGATACCGCACTAAGAAACATCAAGACACTGTGAGTGATTACTGTGTGCATCGAACCTAATTTTTTGATTAAAATAGTCCGGTAGATAAAATAAAATAACTTTTTAAAATCTGAAACGACGCGACGCCTGTCATCTTAGTCATCCTGCGACCACGAATGCTGCAAAGTATTCGAAACGTCAGGAAAATCAAAAATATACGCGATAGAATCCGTTTAAAAGTGTTTTATTATAACATGGGTATTTGTTGGCGAACTCTGTTGAGAATTTTAATTTATATTTCGCATAAATTATCGTTATAAAGAGACGTAGTTTACTAAGGTATTTGTTTGCTGAGAAGTGTTTTACCTATTTAACAGTGAAATACTATTTATTTCGGTGTCACAATTTCTTATGAACAACTTATTGTTCATTTTCGTAACTTCTGAATTTCCTATACAAAAAGGCATGATAAAATATTTATGTTATTATCCTTAAATAAAGGATAATTTATTCTATTTATTACGCCGTCTCCGATTGACTTAGTACTTAATGATTAAATTTATTAATTTATACACATCTTCTTACCAACTAGATTGCGTTACCGTTGAATTAGATCGTGCTATGGTTAGGTTGACAAAAAGTAATGTTTGCCCCTCAAAATTACTTTATGTCAACCTAACCAAAAAATCAGATTAAACGTAAATTGCTTGAGCATTTTTTGCATTGCTGTCGAGAACATGTTCGAGTACGCGTAATGCCAAGTAATTCTCCGCCTAATCTACACCGACTCTAAGGATTTCGATATCACGGTCTTCACGCAGAGAAACTTTTGTACTTTGTACTCATTGTGTTTGCCCATTGCTTTGAATTTTTTGTCTTGAACTTTTAGAAACTTACTAACCTAACTAACGATATTTTATTTATAATGATGATGAATGACGATGAATGTTATATATAGGTGATGTGTGTTACTATGACCTGAATGCAGATGCTCAACAAACTTGACTGCCTTCGGAATAACTGTATTCGATTTGTTTTCTATCTACGTAAATACGACCATAAGTCGGCCTACAGCGCTAACGCTTCTGAAATGGTTGCCTATCCGGAAGCGGAGAGCACAATAAGCATTTACTACCTTGTTCTCCTTTCATGATTCTTCTACTTCCCCTACTTACCTTACTTCTCAATTTCTATAAATACGCTCTAATCATGACAGAAATTTTCGTTCCTCATACAATCGTCTCCTGCAATGCCCCTGTCACCGATTTCACTTTAAGCGGTCTTTGTTCTTTGTCCAATCTATTCTTTTGTGGAATGCGCTACTTCTGGAAATCAGGATGGCTACCAGTCGCTGGCAGCAGCAATCGCTACTCCTTTAAAAGTAAATTAAGAAAATACTTTCTCAATTCTTTGGCAGAACCATATCAATGTTAATCTTTGCTATTATATAAATGTATGTATTTATTATTATTATATATATATAGGGTCTTACTTTCATCACGGAAAATATTTTAAGGCTAGGCTCTATGAATGGTATAGAATTCATTTTAAATATCAACACATACTAGTGGGCTACTAAACGACCACATTATTTTTCGACCGGATCATTTTCAAACACGTTTTATTGTTATTGTGTACCTATACCTACAGTTGTTACGTGGTGAATTGCGCTTTTTGTGCAAACGAAAATACGTTTGTTTTTTAAACGTTGCCCCACACTAGTATTTCTCCTGTGTCGTGGGTGCGTTTACAAACACAAATTCCACACACAACACACCCAGACCCGAACCCAACTACCTGCAGAAATATTTGTTCCGTGTGAGAATCGAACCCACGACCCGGTGCGCAGCAGCCGACTGTATCAGCCACTGCACCAACCGTAATTTACACAAAAATTAATTAAATTAATTTTGAATATGTATAAAATTAAGGTTGATGTTGATGTTTTTTTTTTGCTAAAATGTATCAATATAACCTATAGATTTACCTCCTAAAATATATTCCATTAATAAAGTAAGACCTTATATTTATTGTATTATATTTATATTACGTCACAGATTTAAAAATGATTTGCGATTACGCATATATCGAATTTGTAAATAAATTAATAAATAAATATATATATTTAAAAAATGTAATTCAAAAAACAGAAAAGACAAGTGTTGTCAAAGATTCTATGTGTACTAAGAATAAGACAATATGAAATTGAAAGCAATAAAGGGCATAAGAAACTAAATAACGCAAAAAGCGCAGTGTGGTGCTAAGCAAGATAACTCCTGCGTAGCATCATAATGGTTTTGGGAGGGCATGACGCTTACCAACAGATGAATGAGTTGCTCGGTTTGTCACCAGATTTAATAAAAACAATAAGATTCTTGAATAGAATAAATCTGGCCAATTGATATTACATCAGATATACGTATTAAACATTAGTTACAATGATACTACACATTTTTAAAATAATGTGTACAGTGTGTAGTAAGATAGGTATGAACAATATATTATCAAATTAAAAATAATTATTAATGTCTATACATTATTATCTGTGCGGTATCCTCCCGTGATGTTGGGTGACTAAGGGAATCTAAACCAGAAGAATGGGCAGCAGTATTACTTTTGTAGAATATTAGGTATTCTACGTTCACTAGCCCGCCAGCCATGCATGGTGAGTAGGTCCTTACAACTTCCCCCCAAAAGGACGACACACAGTATGTAACCGGACGTCTAGTGGGCACTGCTTTTGCTCAGAATTAGACTTCTTTATGGTTGATTGATGATAAATTATTTGAACTTTGAAAGAACTAGTCGCGATTGGCACTGTCTGAATTTAAGTCAAACGGTTATACAATAAACTAGACCCTTACTCTACCTTACTCTCTCTGATATTTTTGTAAACAGTAATTGCACCACGATCGTATGTGGAATTATTTCACATGACATAGAGACCGTTTGAGTGATAAAGTAGTTTGATATTAAAATAACAAAAATATTGTACATATTATTTTTATACAAAATTATTTGCCATTCAACTGATAAGAAAATTAGACAGATAACGATCACAAATTATGTACCATACAATTTCAAATACTAGTCTAATATTAAGCAATAAACTCCAAAGAAGCTTCCAACTACTTTTAGAATTTAAATTAAACTTGAATAATAAAACGTCACACGATATGAACACGAATAGATAAACCATAAAAAACAATGCTTGAAACCTTGGAACTTCGGTGGAAGTAGATAATAAAGATATTATTATTAACAAAAATACTACCACAGATACAGCCATTATCAATAAAACAGATGTCATTCTCAAAGCTGAAATAAAATCGGACAAAAATTCAATGAGACCCATTAGGTACTCGTACCCTTCTATAATTGCTAAAGATAGTGTTGAAAATATGGTTAGCTCTTTAATATTGTACAGTTCTTCTCCATTTCTGAATAAAAATAATCTTAAAAATACTACCCAAGATAAACATGCAGTTGTGAATGGTATTACAAGATCCAAACAAGAGTATGCTTCTTCTATTATTTCTTCTAAATATGGTATCTTGGAAACACCTAAGTTATAGAAAGTTAGACAAGTGACATGTAAGAAGCTTGATAATAAATGTTGCATAGCCAAACATCTATACAGATCTTTCGGTAGTTTTGAACACACGATAATATAAAGAAACAGTGATGCAATAAAAACTGTTAAAACTGGATAACACCAAGGATATATGAATTCCACTTCCACTGGTAATGTTACATTTTGTCCATATTTGTACTTGTCGATTACTTTCATAATGACTGGCCGGGAAATCTTCCGTTAAACTTAACTCAAGCTTGATAAATTCAACATAGTTGGCCAATATCTTCAGACAGCAAATTTCAGTAGCAAGAAAAAAAGTTCCTTCTTGAAAGAAATCCTTCAAATATTGTGCCAAAACAGAAGCAGATTTTGTTTTCACGTTCTATTGAATAAGTCGACATTTGTGTGATGTGAACAACGAGTACTTTTCACTACTATAATATAAATGAACAATAAATTGATATCAGTTATTTTAATTAAATCAGTAACAGAACTAAAGTTGATAAGACTAATGACAAATATTTATAGTAATTATAAGTTTTTTCCGGCATACTTACTCAAATAATACTAATTGCCAAGGTTGTAGACTGAGGTCAAACGATAGTAGGTTCATCAGCATATTGGATTGACTTCGGTCCCTTTCAGAAATGGTATCTTGGCCGAGGGTCAAATCCATGAGTCTCACCTCGACCGTTCACCAGTCCACTGCTGAACATAGGCCCCGTCATCTTTTATCTTCAGCATGTTTATCCTTGATGATTGTGTTACCAGTGGTGATATATGGAACAGAGACGTGGTCACTCACTGTGGGCCTCATGAGAAAGCTCAAGGTCACGCAGCGAACTACGGAGAGAGCTATGCTTGGTATTTCTCTACGAGATCGAATCAGAAATGAGGAGATCCGTAGAAAAACTAATGTTGCCGACATAGCTGAAAGGATTAGTAAACTGAAGTGGCAATGGACGGGGCACATAGCTCGTAGATGGCCGTTGGGACAAAAAGGTTCTCAGGTGGAGACCGCGCACCGGAAAACGCAGCGTGGGACGACCTCTAACGAGGTGGGTAGACGACCTGGTGAAGGTGGCTGGGAGTCATTGGATGAAGGCGGCGTGTAACCGCTCATTGTGGAAATCTAAGGTGGAGGCCTTTGTTCAGCAGTGGACGTCTTTTGGCTGATATGCAGATGACGATCATTTTTATCCTCGGTTTTTATTCTGTAGGTCTTACTTTAGCTGGTTTACGATAGTTTTCACGACGCTTCGGACGTCGCTCAACCGCCTGACACGTGACGTATTGGCTTGCGACACCATGTGACCGTCTAATAGAAGCAGTCCAATTAGAGCGAATAAACGCTTGCAATAAAGCACACAAACGCACACATTCAGCAACGGCTCCGAAGTTGTTATTTTGATAGAATTAGTATTTGTTTAAATTTTATTTGTTATCAGCGTGTACTCCGACCAGATGGACAGACGACCTGAAGAAGGTTGCTGGGTCTGGCTGGATGCAGAATGCTGATGACTGGGTATTGTGGTGCACGTTAGGAGAGGCCTATGTCCAGCAGTGGACCGATATAGGCTGATGATGATGATAATGATCATGACTCTAAATAGAAAGTTAGTCGTTTGGAAATGGAGTCTTCTCCTTTTTTTCGTCTGGTTAGTTGCCAACCTTGTGTCACAGTTTTTAACTTGGTTGAGGACTGTCGTCTAATGACAACGACCACGACAGACGATTTTACGTGTCCTCCGAAGCACAGAGACGCTCAGTCCAAATATCACTATGCGATCACCCATCCGTAGGCTGACCGTGCCAGGCGTTGCTTAACCTCACCGAACATTTATCCGACTGTAGTAAAACTGGCTATTAGGCGCCTCATATGAAGTATTCAGGATGCAGTGCAGGACACAGTTTCCTAAAACGTCCATTGTTCGATGACTCAAGACATGATAAACCAAAGCCCGACTCAGCGTAATAATATCTCCTTTAAAGAAACATCCGTTAAAATAAGACTATGAGACTGAAGACGAACAAAATAGTACAGAAGCCTACTCGCTCCTTGTACGCACCGAGCGGCAGGGACCCGCAATGAGCGCGCAGGTAAACAGATGTTTACGAGACAGAGATACGACCTGGTGAAGGAAGGTAAGAGTCGTTGGATGCGGGTGATATGTAGGCGGTCGTTGTGAAAATCTATGGTGGAGGTTCAGCCGCAAACGTTCTCGCCTGGTATGATGATGATGATGATGATGATGATGAGCGGCTGGGACACCTCTGCTAACATAATTCACAACAGAATGGCATATGGAAAGCATACGATTTAAACTTTAATACTACGATGTATAAAATGCGTAAGGGACTCCGTACTCGAAAAACCAATATTAAAGCTGAATGCATTTGTCATGCTTGCCTGCGTACTTATCTCTTTTACCCTTCGTACAAATATGTGATGCTAACCACAAGGCCCAATCTACATATAAGATGCCTTACGCTACCCGTGGGAAGAAATTGGGAATTAGACATAGCCACTTAACTAAGGACTTCAGTATAATTATACTTACAAATACATACAAAACAATGCATAATTACCCTCTACTTTACCAAGTTAGCTTCTAACCGTGAGTAAAAGAAAACAAACATGAACTCTACCATTCGTAGCTCGCTCACGCTCTACAAATATGGTAGAACAATAATTCGTTGCTAACAACCGACAGTGCATCAAACACGAAACCTTTCATTTCAAATTGTAGAGTTACATTTTTTGCCGCTCTACTGTTTTAGAGATGCGTATGGTAACACTACGTATAAATATATTATGTGGTTGGTTTGTGTGGAGAGGATTTATTTAGTAGAGATTGGAGTGCAATTTATTAATTCACTCAGCTTATCACAATCCACTGCTAGATGTTGGCCTCTTCCAAGGTACCTACTTTTTTTATTTCTCCTGTGGTGGGTACAGTTTACAGAAATGAATGTTACATGCACATACATTCAAACCCGAAACAACCCTAGAGGTAGTTGTTTCGGGTTTACAAATATTTGTTTCGTGTGAGAATCGAACCCATGACTCCAGAAATCCAAGTGATTAACCACTGCACCAAACATGCTGTCTTTAATTCGTTGATCCGTCAGGTGGGTTTAACAGTCTTCAAACGCTGATGCATGCGTCATGTTTTTATCTTTATCCTTTTAAAGAATCATCTGCTTCACCAGCCCTGCAATACTTCGGCAGATATGGTCAGCCTACTGCCATTTCAGCTTGCTGGTTCTGCAAGCCAAGGACCTTCATAGAAACTTACTACTAAGTGTGACTTTATCGTCAAGCTGCATCGGGTTGATAAAACTCTCCGCAATTGATAATCAATTTTCAAACTGATTTCTGTAGAAATACTATTAGATATAATACAATATCTTATAATAAATAATATATAAATATGTCTTCAACTAGCATTATGCAGCGAGGGTATAATTAATTATGTATAGTGGCGCTCAGGTTATCAAGTTAAATTATATAATGTACATATATAGTACATGGCATTCTTCGACCATACACAAATAAAAAGAATATATTCTAATATGTAGCCGTAGGAATGTTTTTCGTTATATTTTTCAACATTTTGTAAGTACATAGAGATATTACCAAATGAACACTGGAAGGAATCTCGAGTGATGTAAACATTCTAACTGTTGCCACTCCGATATTCACACTATTTGAATTAAAGTGACAAATTAAAACTTTTGGTTCAATTTTAGTGTCGAAGAAATTGCTGGATGGCGTGAAAGGCGTCTAACGGCCGAATACTGAAACACTAATTAATATTTAAATATCGCTTAGCTATTTGAGACACCCGGTTTAGGTAGGAAGGTGGGCATCTCAAATAGTTAAGAGGTATTTAAATATTAATTAGGATGAGCAGCAGCGTCCCTTCTGTGGAATAGAAGCAATACTGTGCTCACCAACCAACCTGCGAAGCGTGGCGATTACTGGCAAATTCCCTCCAGAAAGACGCCACGATTGTGGAAATCTATGGGGGAGGCAACGACCGGCATAAGTGTGTGTTGTGGGCACATTTTTGCCATATTGTTAGGACACCCACGGGATGTGATGGGGTGGTGGTATCATATTATACATTATGTCTCTCCCAAAATTAAGAGGAATCCAACGACACCTCATATGTTAAAATCTATCAAGCCATTTAGGCTACAGTATCCCAAAAAAATAGACATACACACATACACTAGAAAGACATTACCCTCCTGGGGCAGTCGGGTAAAAAACAGCACACTATCCATCTCCTTACCTTTCTACCACTTCTTAAGTCACAGCGCGCACTAACGACGCGATTTTCGGCCGAACATCCGGCGATTATCCAGCGAGCACGGATGTTAACTATCGGTTTCGAGACGACCAAAAAAAGTGGAGTCTGTCGCGGACGTAAATAAGTTACACGAGTTTTGAGACACGACTTTGTTCTTGCAACTTTTGGGTGGTGAAAGATGTGTTCTAAAATTACTCTGTGGTTTCTAGTTTTTCTCAAACATTATTAACATTAGCTGTTATTTTATGAGACTGTGACAATAGTCAAATAGTCAATATTTTATTATAAATAAACCAATTACAGGCACTTATGAAACGCCAGTATTTAAGTTGCACGGTTCCAATTGGTTGGTCCTATGGAGAAGAGCCGGCAAGAAACTGCATAGACACTATTTAAAAATAGTTGAGTATACAATGTTGAATTGTACAAATTATTACGGTAAAAGATTCATCATCATCATTTCGGCCGAATGAAGTCCACTGCTGGACACAGGCCTCCCCCAAAGATGTCCACAACGACCGATATGGATATGTTGTGGGCTCATTGGGGAGTTTTGCCATAATCGCCACGCTTGGCAGACGGGTTGGCGATCGCAGTTGAGTTGTTAATGTACTCGAAGGACGCTGCTGCCCATCCTCCGGCTAATCCCTTAGTCGACTTTTACGACACCCATGGGAGGAGATGGGGTGGTGGCATTCTGAGCCGGCACCACACGGTAATGTAATATATAGTAATAATCATTTTATTTCAAGTACCACAGACTTATATTGTTAGTTACAGTTTCCTTACGTAGTGTTAGTATATTCAATTGTATATGTATTGTCGAAGTCTTGAAATCACTACCGAAAGGTGAGCTGAAACCTTGCAGCAGTGGTTCAGAAACTGACAATCTAGTCTGCTAGCTATCATAATTAGGATGCTGTTGGCGCTGGCTCGAACCTCACGGACTAGGGATGCGCATCGCCTCCGCATGACTGCATAGACGCAGTCCACGTGAGCGTTTACTAACATCCATGATGCACTGCAGTAGCGTAGCAGCCCCATCAGAACCCTGAATACATTATTGTACTGTATGCGAAGGGCGCCGTATGATTTTTGAGTAAAATGAGCCTACAGATTACATGTGTAAAACGAGGTGCAGTATGTTCTGATTACACTACGTTTGACCTCCTTATTTAATAATAAGAAAGATGTAGGTTAATGCGTAAAGAAGAAAAATACTACAATAATATAGTAACACATTTTTTCCATAGCAGTTACCAACTGAACAGTCCCAAAGATGGCACCCATTCACGACCATGACGAATGCATCAGCATCGCCTAGCTCAACCATATTGTAGGGAACCGAACAACCCGATACACAACGCCGCCACCAGCAAGACATTCAAATGTGTATGACAGACCAAAAGTGCCAAACAAAAGACACAAACAATACAAGTACTAAATAATATATAATTTCAATGGCTACATGCTTACACTTTTGTATTAAAATTGAATATTCTATTTTCTTTAGTTATACTTCGAATATAATTTATAATAAATATTCGTCTGTCGACTGGGACTAGAGGTGGTCTCCTCCTGTCCCCGCTCTGCCACCTCCTTTGCTTACATCACGCCCTCGCAAAAGGAGGCGACGGCATCCCACGCGCTCACGCTCCGAGTGAAGGACTGAACCACGGCCGCGAGCGAGAGGTCACCCCCGTCTTTATCTTTTTTTCTTCTTTTTAAAAACGTTGCCCCACACTAGGATTACTCCTGTGTCGTGGGTGCGTTTACAGACATGAATTCCACATACAATACACCCAGACCCGGAACAACTACCTGCAGATCATAAAAAATATTTGTGCAGGAATCGAACCCACGACCCGGAGCGCAGCTGCCGACTATATCAGCCACTGCACGAACCGTGCCGTCAATTCTTCCTTCAACCGCCGCGTCGAGATCACGGCGTTGCGTTCCCCAAGCTGGGCACTCTTCCAACGTGGTGTTTTAATACCCCTCATTATGCAAGTTTTATAAACTACTATTACTGTACAGAACATAAAACATCATCATCATTTCGGCCGAATGAAGTCCACTGCTGGACACAGGCCTCCCCCAAAGATCCACAACGACCGATATGGATGTGTTGTGGGCTCATTGGGGAGTTTTGCCATAATCGCCACGCTTGGCAGACGGGTTGGCGATCGCAGTTGAGTTGTTAATGTACTCGAAGGACGCTGCTGCCCATCCTCTGGCTAATCCCTTAGTCGACTTTTACGACACCCATGGGAGGAGATGGGGTGGTGGCATTCTGAGCCGGCATAAAACATAAAGGACAAATATTTACAAAGATAAGTGTACAATGTGCGGTCTTATCGCACAGGGCGATCTCTACCAGATAACCTTAGTATAACAGCAGTGCAATTCTCTAAGCTCAAATATCCATGCATCCTTGAATACAGAATTGAAATAATGGTGACAACCCAATTTGGTATTCGCTAAGACTCGTCTTCATGGCTCACCTATAACAATATAACGCTTTACTTTTATGAAGTTACCACATGTGTGCGATATAGTCTTTTGTGGGTTTTAGGGTTCCACAGTGAAATAAGGCAACCATAAAGTTCTTCATATCACTAACGCCATCTGGCGTTCGATCGTCTCTTACAGTAATGTGTCCCGATCATGTATCTAAATGAAAAAATATGAAAAACACTGTCTGAAATTCTTTTACAGACTTCTATTCGGTATTACTGTAATATACTGAATTGTCAATCTATAACTCGTTATTTTATTACAATTATAACTTTTTTTCTTTAGGCTATTGAGACAGTATACTGTTATATGGTGCCTAAATACCTTCGTCGCTACACCATCATCATCATATCAGCCACAGGACGTCCACTGTTGAACAAAGGCCTCCCCCTTAGATTTCCACAACGAGCGGTTACATGCCGCTCTCATCCAACGACTCCCAGCGACCTTCACCAGATCGTCTGTCCACCTCGTTGGAGGTCGTCCCACGCTGCGTTTTCCGGTGCGCGGTCTCCATTCGAGAACCTTTGTGCCCCAACGGCCATCAGTTCTACGAGCAATGTGCCCTGCCCATTGCCACTTCAGTTTACTAATCCTTTCAGCTATGTCGACAACTTTAGTTTTTCTACGGATCTCCTCATTTCTGATTCGATCTCGTAGAGAAATACCAAGCATAGCTCTCTCCATAGCTCGCTGAGTGACCTTGAGCTTTCTTATGAGGCCCATTGTGAGTGACCACGTCTCTGTTCCATATGTCATCACTGGTAACACACACTGGTTAAAGACTTGCGTCTTGAGGCATTGCGGTATTGTTGACGAAAAGACGTTGCGAAGTTTCCCGAACGCTGCCCAGCCGAGTCGGATTCGACGATTGACCTCTTTCTCGAAGTTGGACCTACCTAACTGGACAGTTTGTCCTAGGTAGACATACTCGTCAACAACTTCGAGAACAGAGCTCCCAACGGATATTGGGGTGGGCACGACATGGACATTTGACATGACTTTTGTCTTGCCCATGTTCATTTTAAGGCCCACCTGTTGGGAAACTCTGTTGAGATCATCGAGCATTGTGCTGAGCTCTTGCAGCGATTCTGCCATGACTACGATGTCATCGGCAAATCGAAGGTGAGTGATATACTCGCCATTGATGTTAATGCCGAATCCTTTCCACTCCAGTAGCTTGAAGGCATCCTCCATTGCAGCGGTGAACAGTTTCGGGGAAATGACGTCCCCCTGTCTCACACCTCTCTGCAATGGAATTGCCCCCGTGCTCTGTTCATGTACTCGGACCGACATGGTGGCGTTTCTGTATAAGCACTTCAACACTTCAATGTACCGATAGTCAATCTGGCACCGCTGCAGAGATTGCAGCACTGCCCAGGTTTCGATCGAATCGAAGGCTTTCTCATAGTCCACAAACGCCAAGCATAGTGGCAGATTATACTCCTCGGTCTTCTGTATAACCTGCCGCAGCGTATGGATGTGGTCTATGGTACTGAAACCTTTTCGGAAACCGGCTTGTTCGGGAGGTTGGAAGTCATCAAACCTGCGCTCGAGACGATTCGTGATGACCCTTGAAAACAGCTTATAAACATGGCTCAGAAGTGAGATGGGTCTATAATTCTTCAATAGGGTGTTATCACCCTTTTTGAAGAAGAGCACCACCTCACCTCTGTTCCACGCTTCCGGCGTTGTGCCCTCGAGTAAGACGGAATTGAATAGCTTCTGAAGGACTTTAAGTACCGGTGTTCCACCCGCTTTCAGAAGCTCTGTCGTAATTCCGTCTCCACCCGGCGCCTTGTTATTTTTAAGCTGTTTCAAGGCCATCCTAATCTCGTACAGGCTGATGTCCGGGATATCCTCGGTATAGTGTCGGGTTAGTTTGGCTCGCGGGTCTTTGTCAGAGCCAATAGTAGGTATAGTAACCGAGGTGTATAACTGCCGGTAGAAGTTCTCAATCTCTCTCAAAACCTCTGGCTTAGTCGACGCTACACTGCCGTCCTCGGTCTTCAGCTTCATAATACGACTTTGCCCAATAGACTTGTCTCTTGCGAACACTTTGGAGCCTTGATTCCGCTCAATCGCCTCTTTAACACCGTTAGTATTAAAGGTGCGGATATCGTGCCGCAAGGACTTCCATATCCGTCTATTGAGCAGTCAGTATGCTTCAGCATCATCGGAAGACTGCAGCGTCATGGCGCGTCTTTCTGCCATAAGGTCGAGAGTGTGATCGGAGAACTTTTTTGGTCTACCTTTACGGTGGGCTTTACAGAACTTAGACCCAACCGTTTGGACAGTTTCTACAAACCTACCATTTAAATCGTCCACAGATACGCAATGTTCCAGGCACTCGAAGCGGTTTTGGAGTTCGAGTTGAAAGCTCTCGGGGTTTTGGATATGAGCACTAGAGGGCCGGAGCGTAGACCTCATCAGACGAGACCTCTCAACTTTGAGATTAATATTCAATGTGCCTCTTACCATTCGGTGATCACTACCGGTTTTCACCCTGTGGATCACAGAGACATCATTGAATATTTGTCTTTTATTGGTCATGATGAAGTCAATCTCATTCCTCGTGGAACCATCGGGACTCATCCAGGTCCACTTCCTGTGAGGCGGCTTTTGGAAAAAGGAGTTCATCATAAAGAGTCCCTCCTTTTCCAAAAAGTCGGCCAGCCTCTGTCCCCTGGGGTTCCGTTGCCCATATCCAAATTGCCCCACTCTCAACTCACCATCGCATCGAGTGCCCAGTTTTGCGTTGAAGTCCCCCATCACAACAGTGAAATGTGTCTTCGAGGTATGTATGGCCCTACTTACGTCCTCATACATACTCTCTACTTCATCATCTGGGTGTGTCGAGGTCGGTGCGTAGACCTGTATGACCTTCAACGAATATCTCTTGGATATTCTGAGTATAAGGTACGCTACCCTGCTCGACACACTTTCGATGGCCACTATACTGTTAATGAGGGACCTGCGGACGAGGAACCCGACACCACCTTGAGACAGATGTTCGCCTTCCCGGTAGTAGAATAAGTTGCCGGATTTCAGGGTTATCGTGTCCTCCCCCTCTCTTCGGACTTCTGATAGACCCATGATATCCCAGTGCAACTTATCTATTTCTTCTTCCAGCTCAACAATCTTTTCGTCTGCCCTCAGTGTGCGTGTGTTATATGTCACCAGGGCCAGTTTTCGGTTTGGGTGGTAGCCGGATCCCATCCGGAGATTCTTAGCACCCCCTGCCCCGCCGTTTCCGTGGCCGCTACCATGACCAGGAATGGCGGGGCTGCCGGGAACTGGGGGCCGGTGCTTATGTTGTGTTGTCATTTTGGGGGGAACTTGCCGATACTCACCACGCTTGGCAAGCGGGTTGGTGAGCGCAGAGTTGCTACTGCTCAGCAAAAGGGACGCTGCTGCCCATCCCTCTGGTTAAGAGTCCCTTAGTCGACTTTTACGACCTCCACGGGAGGAGATGGAGTGGTGCTATATTCTTAATCCGGACACCACACGCTACACCATGGCTTACTTTAATACGCCCAATTCTGCGGAGATTGCCTGAACAATTTACCTTAGTATTGTTCACTGTAAAACTACAATACCATGCCTCCCACCTGATATGCACATAGCAGGCTAATAGCTATAGCTTATTTTAGCTCAAGCAGTACTGTTGTTGTACTGTGTTACAAACTTTAACATAACTCTTCCACTATGAATGGCCCTGTAGCTAGTCGAATTACGGGGCATAGGCGACTACATAACGAATATTTTGAGGTGACAAGCGCAGAATGGTGGCTTGCAGGACAAGTCCTGGATTGCATTTTTTATGGGCAGTAATAGTACAAACGGCTCTTAGGAATGAAAGAGCACCCTGTACATAGGAACCTATCGGTGGGCCGATTACGTATGTCGCAGACGGCTTACGACAGGCGTAAATCACGCAGACGCCGCTGTCAAACGTCATTTTGGTATTACGTATTTGCCGATAGCGATTAAATAAGCGAAGATCGCACACCATGTCGGACGATCAATGAACTAAAAATTGCATCCTCGCTTTTCAATTTCTGGCGATTTGCACCGGTGTATCCTTGGCTGCGCGATAGCTGTCGCTGTTATAGCCAGTCAGGGTGCGGATCTTGTACACACATCTTAGCGACATCAGAATGAACTGATCGTCTAGTGTATTACTGGTATTCCTCTGTTCGAGTAACACACCCGAGTAATTCCCCGCAAATGCTGAGTTGGTAACCCTTTCGGCATGATCATGCCAATGGTACATTTGTTTTTATTTATCTTAAAATATTTCAATTTTCTTTCTGTTATGTGCTATCAGTTTGTTTGTGCTAAATAAATGTGTTTTCTTTCTTTCTTCTTCTTTCTACACATGCATACTGGGGGCTTAAGAGCAATTGCGAAACGAGTTCTAGTTTTCATGCATACTCGGTTTTTTGCCCGAATTGGAATAGGTCCGAGACGGCGGCGGAGGCTGTTATGCGCGCGTTTCTCTAGAGAATAATTCGTTACTAGCCAGATCAAACAGGGATCGGTTCCCGCTGGAGCCAGTGGCAGGTCAAGACCTGTGCTAGAGGAGCGTTGAATGGCCGAGGCCGCTGCGTCCCCAGCAATAAATGGCCGGACCATTCAAACCACCATGATGTTCTGTCGACCTATTTATTGCTGGGTACGCAGGACTTCCACCCTGCTGTTTCTAAGGCGGAGGAATTCCATGACGATTAAAAAGGTCATAAAGCTCTCATCTCGTCAGACTATAAACGTCCACTACTGAACGTGGCCCTCCCAAATGACCGCAACATTGAACGGGTATAAGGGGCATTGCCATAATCACCACACTTGACAGACGCATCGGTGATTGCAGTATCTTGTTGTCATTAGCACACCGGTATTTTTCTCTTGATATCAACAAAAAACTAATTAGCCGTAAACCAAAAGCAGCATAAAACGAAATATTCCATACACCATTTTATTTTAAATCGGGCTCGGCATGGTTATCCAGCAATTCGATTAAATCACGATTTTAGACTATCAGTTGAACGCCAATCCCATTACTCATTGTCGAATGGTCTAGAATACCGATTCATGTTTACGATAAACAATCGGTAAACGTATTAAACTCGATACTATTGGATCGGATTGGTATTTAGTCGATTTAAATGGGTCATTCTATCATTTCGATTGTCGTAAAATTTGTCGAGATAGCCCGGTTTTAATCTGGCACGTTTAGTTGCTTTTGTTCAGAATTTTGTGTATTGGTGGGTTTTAGAACAGAATATATTTATTTAGTAATTAGGTACTAACTCAAAACTGTGAGGTGGTCACGTCTCTCGAAGGTCTGATGGAACAGACGAGTCCTAGAATAGACACCGCGTATGGGCAAATGTAGTATGGAACGCCCACCGGCCAGATAGATGGACGACTTGGAGAAGGTTGTTAGGCCTGGCTTGATGTGGAATGCTGATGACGCGCTGAGTGAGGGCCTATGTTTAGTAGTGGATCGATATATATAATGAGGTCGTAACAGACACTTTTACACGTCATATTGAAACAACGGAGGGCATTTCGCTACACGACAACCTCTGAGAAGAAATGCCGAAAGAAATGCAGGGTCTTTATGCATTCAACTTCTCCCAAAGATGTCGTAAATAGCGACTAAGGGATTCCAAACCTAAGGGATGGGAACAATAGCGTCCCGTCTGTGGGACAGTTCCCATGCTGCGCTCACCAACCCACCTGCCAAGCGTATACGTACTATCAAATCCCTCACAAATAACGACACAAATTTAGAAATCCATGGAAACGGCCTTCATTTAGCAATGATCGTCCTTTGGCCGATATGATGATGATGTAAAATTAAATTAATTAAAATAGAGTAAATTAGCTTAGTTTGAGGCCGAGAGGAGTTTAAGGTAGGGACTCTAGACCATCATTGACTGACAGCAAAGACGATGGTACTTACGTACTACCTGCTGCCATAAACATCGTCATATCGGGGAAAAATTTCGTCCAGAAGCAGCTGGCTCGAGCTTTGGCGAAGCCCCGGTGCGTACCACTGGAAATCCCGGTGCCCCTCCGTACATGCTAAAAACTGCCACTGTCTGGTTTCAACCAGTAAAAGAACGGTAGGTTCCTCCGTCTTCTCCACGTTGAAGGAAGTCAACGAAGATTACCTGATATACAAAAACAAGCTCGTTGTTGTATTAGTATTTTTGAGCTTATGTAACTGACTGGACATGACTTCATACTGATCTAGAAAGGCAGATAGAGGCGTAGAGATAAAAGGGAAATCGCACACCAAATACGTTTTACCCAAAGATAGGCCATAGCAGGACATTAATATGAAGTAGTTACTATTCGAATCACGAACCTTTCTTACGTAACACAGTGACCTCCCGCGCTTTTATTTCTATCGACGGGTACTTTATTTGTCTTTGTGTTTATAGCTAAGACGTTCTCGTTTTGGCTAAAGCAACACGATATTGCTAATAATGGTGGAATTAAAATCACAGTTTAAATTTGAAAACTAAATATACAGCGGTTTTCTATGTTAAAGAAGATAAACAACGTTTTTAGTTTTGAGTGAACCATTTACAGTTTCTTATGAATAGTCAGATTTTAGTTGCTGCATTCCAAGATGTAGATTTTCTATGCGAAGAACGGGCAAGAAACTCCATAGTTACTCTTTATATATATGCACATTGTTCTCGGAATGAAGGTTATGTGAGGAGAATATAGGGAAAAGAGTCCGAATTCAGTCTACACTAAACTAGTCTGATTATAGTATTTTTATTGACAATAGTATAATAAGCTGGCCCATCCCAACAGACGGCACCCGTTTAGGAATATTTTTATCTAACCTAACCCAGAGGGATGAGCAGCAGCTTTTTTCTGTGGGATAGCAGCCATTCGGTGCTCACCAACCCGCCTGCCAAGCATGGCGAGTATTTGCGAATTCCTCCAAAATTACCACACACGGCATGCAACTGGTAGTTTGTTCAGCAGTGGATTACCTTTGGCTGAGATAATGATTAATTGGAGGTCATGCTTCTACCTATTCTGGCTTCAGCACTCACAATGGTTTTATTAATTCGTAGCCAATTCCAGGAGCTTTAACCAACACACTAAGACAAAATAGTAGAAGCCATTATTTGAAACCGGACATTCAGGTATTCCCCATAAAAGTGGAGAACGTGATCAAAATGGAAAAAATGACTTAATTCAGCAGGTTAAAGTAAGTTCTAAGTTGGGCCAAGTGGTGCCGGCTACGAATAATACCAACCCATCTCATTGCGTGGGTATCGTAATAGGCAGCAGCGTCCTTCGAGTACATTTACAACTTAACTAGGACCGCCAACCCGCTCTAGATGGAGATCTTTCGAGTTCCTGGAGCCTCCTTTCGGTGCCGACGATGATCACTCCGGTGGTTTTAGCCGGTAGGAGTCCGGCATGCCCCTTCGCCCTTTCCCGGGGTGAAGGAAGTACATGAGGTATTTCCACCGGATCAATAAAAAAAAAGAAAAAAACAAAAAAAAAAAAAAAAAAAAAAGGACCGCCAACCCGCCAGCCAGAAAAGGTACAATTGGCGGTCTTATCGCAATTCGGCGATCTCTTCCAGACAACCATTGGATGTACTGTAATGGTATATAATTTCAATGGGTAGCTTACAGTGTAATTAAAAGTAAACATGACTAAAATAAAACTAACACAAAAAACATACACATATAATATACAGCTAGATAAACCTACATGCAATAGTAAATATATAAATAACTTTAATAAATACATACATAAACACCAAAAGAAGCAAGAGATATTCTTATCATGACAGTGCTAAGTAGTGCTCCTTCACCAATCGCTTAAACGCTTGTGATGTTTGTGCACGTCTAACTGACACCGGTAGTGCATTCCACAAATGAACACTTTGGACCGAGAATGATTTGTTGAGGAACTTCGTGGAATGTATCGGCATTATCAGTTTCAAGTTCTCCGATGATCTTAAAAACTTCGAATGCGTGTCATGTAGAAACTAAAACCGTTCGTTAAGGTAATGATCAACACAACGAGCGGTTTTATCATCATGCTTGTCATGTGGATGTGTGATCGCAGTATCTTTATGCACACGGGACGATGTTGCTTCTCATCCTCTTAGGATCAAACCTTAGTGGCCTTTTACGACAGCTTTTTTTCAGTCGACCGCCTTACAGACATCCCCTCCGAGATGTGCGATAGGCGTGGCACTAATGGGCGGCTCTAATGTGATCATACGAGGAGCTGGTGTTCCCCTTACGTGCCGAAGATTGGTTTTAGCCAGTAGAAGCCCTGCATACTATATAATCATGTACTTCCTCCGCCCTTTCCCGAAATGGAGGAAGTACATGATGTATTTCCACCAGGTTAAAAAAAATAATTAAAAATAGTTTTGCCTGGAATCTAGAGCACAGCCTTCGCCTCCTCCTCAGCAATGATAAGGAATTCCAATAATAATATGGTAAGTAAAAATACTAAGTTGTCGACTAAAAATACCGAGTGGGCGGCTATTTACAGTCACTTGCTTAAATACTACCTTTATAATAATACAAGTTTATTATTAATCTTAAAAAAAGCAAATACTGTCACAGTAAGTTATAGCGCGGCTGGGGTGCCGCACACATGTGTACGCAGGAAATAACTATTTTCACTGAAAATCAGTTGGTTTCTTTGATACGTTATAATTTGAATTAACTGTCGCTCGTTTAAATACTACCCAAAAAGATACCCAGAATATTGCTCTTGTTAAAGTTTTGTGTTGCTGCAAATCTTCCTTCAACTCCTCGTTTGTGGTAAACGCTAAGACAAATAAAGTGGTCATCGATTGAAATAGGAGGCTAAGATGTTACGAAGAAATGGAGAACGTGATTGGAATAGTAAGAAAGCCTTATTAACGTGAGGAGCTTGGGTAAAATGACATATACCTATGCCAAGCGTGGATTATTAACGATAGACATAAGATATAACAATACAGGATAGTGGCAATTGGTTGAGAAACAGTTAAGATCTAATAGATATACACTATAGATACACTATGATAGTACTTCTTAATGTTTGGCGCATTGAATACATTATTTTAACATAATATCTCAGGGAGAAACTGTCCCGCCGTATCGATATACCGATACAACTTGATCGAAATGTCGGGGTTAGTCAAATTATATTTTGACATTAATATGTGCGCGTATAGACTCGATATTGTATTAAAATAATGTGGATGTTGTAGATGAGTAATTTTCACTATATAAAGTTGAAATGAAATGATCATTTATTCAAAATAGTCGAAAAAATAGTTATTTTTTAACGTCTACTTTAGACAGCACCCATAAAAGCTCACCCATCTCAGTGTTTATATACTACGGGATTCCATGGGAAGAGACGGAGTGGTACAATATTATTAATCTGGACATCACACGGAAAATAATAATTCAGATGTAGTTAATACAATTTCGATTCCCTTTCAATTACTAGCATCATATGAATGTGATTCCTAATAAGTCACAAACTCGCCTTCATTAATAAGAAGTATTTCATGAAGTACTTAGAATTTCGCTCACGTCCCCCATTTTTACGTAACGCCCTGACCTCCTACTTCAATCGATGGCTACTTTATTTGTCTTAGTGTTTATCGCTAGTCTTTCGTATCCCTTATCACTAAATTGAATTGCCAGGAGCAAAAGGTCCGCTCGGGTTTTGAAGTACCGAATTTTGTAGGGTTAACGCGTGTGGGGTTATTCGAATTTATTTTCGGTAATACAATTGTTTTTTGGATTAAATCTGGTATATATTTCTTATTATTTTGTCCACACACATATACCAGTTAACGTCCACTGCTGAACTTGAGCGGCCCAGTACGCACAACACTTGACGGTTATGGGCGACATTGCCATAATCACCACGACTTGTAGACTAGTGATCGCTGTATGTTGTTAAAACCACAGCTGAGGACGCTGTTGCCTATCCTTTTGATATCAATCTTTTAACGCCTTTTAGGACACCCACGGGTAGAGAGGGGTAGGAAGGAGTGCCAATCCTTGCCGGGAATCACAGACAAGTAATAAATAAAGTGAACATCATCGTATCAACCATTTATACGTCCACTGCTGAACAAAGGCCTCCCCCAAATATTTCAACAATTGTGTCCACAGTTTGGGGATATTTGCCAATAGTTACCAAGCTTGGCAGGCGGGTTGGTGAACGCAGTATGGCTACCGGTTTAGGGTCCCTTAGTCACCTTTTACGACATCCAACGGGAGGAGATGGAGTGGCGTTATATCCTTAATCCGGACACCACACGGACAAAATGGTCAGTATTAGTGTCTAATACAATCTTCTTAACTTAATGGTTAGTTCTTAAATTTCACTTGAAAATGAGAAATAGAATGAATCAAGACAGATCAAGAAGACCCGACCGCTACTTTTAACGGCCGAAACGTTGTCACATAAAAGTTTCAAAATTGCGTCCATATTTGCCGCATCAACCCTATTGCTTATCTTGCGCATGATTAAGCTCTGAGGCTACTTGCACAAAATACAGAAAAACGCGCAATTTTCTTTCTTGCAGTATTTTTCTCTTCTATATTAATGTGGGTAAGGACAGGACAGCGCAGCAGTTTGAATTGTATTTAAATAATGTACTATATAATTTGTCCTGAATGAAAGATTACAGCTGTTAAACACTGTGCGTAAGTCTTCAAAATAATCTTAGATTTTAGTGCATAGGTATTTAGGTATAATAATTTTCATGGTGAAGTTTCACTTTTTCAAGACTTGGCCCGATTTAGTCCGGTAACTTATAATACTTATTATTATCAAGTTAGCGCCACAGAATGTACTTCCTAGTCATATTAATATTTTTCTTGAAATCGATAATTGTTTACAAAGATAAGCTATCGTCCTATATGGGCACGTTTTAATTCAGCTTTAAAAAAAAAATTACTTTAATTTTAATTCTATGGCATACAACCGCAAACAAAAAGCATTACCATAGTCTTTTATAGTGAAAAAGAAAAAAGTGCAATTCAAAATGTTCCGCCAATGAAGGGTTTAATGTTATATGTATGCGAGTTTGGGGTGAAAAGACTAGATAGAGTTCACAGAAGTAGCATTTACTGCATTACTGACTACGCAACCCTACCCTGTGCACACGCGCTTGGCCGGTTTTTATAAGCTTGTCGCAAAGATATATTTCATTGCATTTTATCTTATAGATATTCTTAATTTATCTGTCATATTTTCTTATGTCTATCTTCATACACATCTTAAAAAGAATTGCTGATGATGGAGGTATTTCTGCGAAAGCAATTTTCTCGAGAGCATCGAACCGATTGGATTGAAATTTCAAATTATGTTTTTTTTTCTTTATCGAATAAAGTAGGTATTTGGTGTGGTTATCGATTCAAATGTATAAAGTCTTGAGATGCTTACATTTTAAAAAAATATTTAAGAGTAATTTTAAAAATTCAAGGTGACTATTAACGGTTATATTATCACACTATTTTACTATACGGAGAATTTGCCGTGAGGTGTTCAAATAAAAAATTACTCCATCTCCTCCCGCGGATGTCATAACACCGACTAAGGGACTCTACACCAGTGGGATGGGCAATAGCGTTCCTTCTGTAGAGTAAGGCTACCTTACTGCCTCACCAACCCCCCTGCCAAGCGTGGTGAGTACGGGCTAATTCCTCCTAAGATACGACACAATTGCTGTGGAAAGCTATGAGGGGTAGGCCTTTTTTCAGGAGTGGGCGTGAAAAATTATTTCCATTCTCACAATATTTTAATCATCATTCATCATTCCGGCCGAATGAAGTCCACTGCTGGACACAGGCCTCCCCGAAGGATACCACAACGACCGATATGGATGTGTTGTGGGTTCATTGGGGGGTTTTGCCATAATCGCCACGCTTGTCAGACGGGTTGGCGATCGCAGTTGAGTTGTTAATGTACTCAAAGGATGCTGCTGCCCATCCTCCGGCTAATCTCTTAGTCGCCTTTTACGACACCCACGGGAGGAGATGGGGTGGTGGTATTCTAAGCCGGCATCACACCGCAATCGGCACCACACGGCAATATTTTAGTAATAATAGAATAAAAATAATACATTAATTGAGTTCTACTTTCATGTTCATCGTGTAGTACGTGCAGATATGCGAAACAAAGGAACACTCATCTAAGCTTCTTAAAAAAGTACAAGATTATAGAGTTTTAATACTACGGCGTTCTTAATTATTTTTGATTACATTACCTTGTGTAAACGACATTACTTGGCGAGTGCTGTCTCCAAACGTCAATGTATTGCTCAGAGGCCTAGGTAATATTTATCATGAGTTGGACCTGCGTGGCGTGTAATCAATCTTGTACGGTGCAAAGCTTGAGTATGGAGCGTGTTTTTCATCTTATAATTCTATGGTTTGAGTATTAATTTTCCCTTCCGCACACAGTTTATTTTAGAGTACAATGGGTGGCCTTATCGAATTCGGCGATTTCTTCCAGGCAACCTTAGGCTGGAGAAATACTTAAATGGATAACATATGCGGCAGTCGATGGTGCACACAGATTCATAATGAAATAACTAAATTACGTAAAATAAATAAATAATGTAAGATTATACACAAATAAAATAGATATATAAATACATAAACATTTATATATACACATATACAAATCAATCTATAATGAATTCGACTAAATATAGAAAAATAGTTAATTCAGATGTAACTCTGAGAAAAAATTATTACAGCGACAAGTAATGAAATAATTACAGCGACAAGTAAAGGGAACATTACTTGTCGCTGTAATTATTGTCGCACTAGCCTTTTGAACACTGATATCGACTGAGCTCGTTTTAGTAAAACTGGTAATGCATTCCACAAACGAGTGGTCTGAACCGTAAAGGAGTTATCAATAAATTTTGTGGAACGCGTGGCATTTTAGTTTTAGGTCTTCTGATGATTTTAGAAATCTTCTATGAGTGTCACCGATGAACTCGGAGGGAATGCATAATACACTGTAAAGTAGCGAAAGAATATCAGTATTCCGACGAAGGCGAATATACTTACTTAACGGGTGTAAGTGACATCGTAACGAAACTGAAATCTGGATTCAGTACATGATACTGGAATCCTCTGCGCTAGAATTTTGCGTCGTTCTTTTCATGAATACTGAGATTTATTTTTCAGTAATTTTAACTGATTTCAGTATAAAATGTATTGTTTTCGTCCATCCTTTTTCTTTTTTAGTTAACAATGTTGATTTGAATATGATTATATGATTTCACGTGTATTTTTTTTTTAATAACGTTGCCCCACGCTAGTATTTCTTTAGACATAAATTCCACACACTATACATCCCAGACCCGGACCCTGCAGATCATACAAATGTTTGTTCCGTGCGGGAATTGAATGAAAACTGCAATGTAAATAAAAACTAAATCTTCGCTACAGTTCACGGATGAGGTTCTCGCTCGCAGTAACATAATATTATCATAACGTAGTAAAATAATCACGTAGCGTTTTGATCGCGTTGATTACAATGCATTGCGTGCTCAAAAATGTCAAAAATAGGTTAGAGACCTATTATTTCCAAAATAAATGGTTTTCGTATTCTTATTATAGGGCTAAGTGTAACCTCTTTGCAAAGTTTTCGGTGCGTTGTCATTTACCCCTCTATATAATTGCAATAACCGCTTCTGCCTATCGCTTACATCACGCAAACTAAAGTAACAATCTAGTTGTTATTACGAGTAACGTGGTACAAAGCTATTACTATAACGCGTTCAATTGATTTAACTATCACATGTACCTATTTATTATGCGTTGAGAGGCGTCGATATTATTGATACACGCCACCTTTGGAAAGCGTAAAACTGGGTATGCACGTTTCGACTAATGTTGAGCTCGACACCGAGCTATCTTGCCAGATTTGTTGCGTGAATTGTTATCCTAATTCACCATATGGGCCATTAAACGTCCACTGCTGAACAAAGACCTCCTCCAATTAACTTATACATTAAAATACTACTGTACTAAACATTAGAAGTTACGCATAAAAATATGACCTGATACTTTTAGTCCCCAAACTATTGCATTAACCTAATTTATTTCCTGATTGTAAATACGATGACTGTTTACAGTCTGATGGCGGGTTGGTTACGGGGCCGGCTTCTGAGAAAAGGCTATACAAATTATAAATTTAGTTTTGTTTTTGTAGTGGCAATCTATAATCTACATAATTTCTTTTTTTTTCATCATATTCATATCGGCTATTTATACGTCCACTGCTGAACAAAGGCCTCCCCCATAGATTTTCACAACTGTGTCATCATTCTGGGGGGTATTTGCCAATACTCACCACGCTTGGCAGGCGGGTTGGTGAGCGCAGTATGGCTACCGTTTCACAGAAGGGACACTGCTGCCCATTCCTCTGGTTTAGATCCAAGAGAGTGGACTTTTTTTTTTAGTTGTATTTAATTTTGTTTATTGTACTTTTAGTAGGTATTATCCAAACCGTAAAAAAAATATTACCCGCAAAATATTTGTAATGTACATAACGGTAGTAAATGGGGACGGACTGAAACCAGCGTTGGGCAGTGTTACGGCTATGCTGCTCACTGTTCAACAGTTTGCTGAGACAGCTCCTTTTGCCACACTATACAAACTAATTAATTGTTAGTCTTTTAAATTGTTTTAAATTATTGTGGTAATAAATACTTATTTTCTTTCTTTCTTTCTCCATGGATTCCACAACTGTGTCATCTTTTCGGGGGGTATTTGCCAATACTCACCCCGCTTGTCAGGCAGGTTGGTGAGCGAAATATGGCTACCGGTTCACAAAATGGACGACACCCACGGGATGAAATGGGTTGGTGCTATTCGTAGACGCCAATAAGTTTCTTTATACAAATGTCTACTATATATATATATATCTATGGGCCAAAGTGGGCTGTAAATTAAGAATTTATTATTATTATCTACATGTCTCTCTCTTCACGGGTTCATATCCCCTGTAAGGGGAACCCGGTCTTTTGATAGGGTTACGCGGGGACATGTGTCAAACACGCAGAGGCCCTTTAGAGAAACTTCATCTCAAATATAATGGGATACTAACCGGGGATGGGTCTGTACTATAAAAATGCAGTATCGGATTCTCCTCGGAGCTGTATAACTATCGTGTGAGATGCACCACTACAGGTGACAGAGCGCGGCTCGGAGTGTCAAGAGGTGCGGCACCGGTTTCACCATCCCCGTTATTATGCCATTAGACACTTTTTCCCCTCGAGCATATAGCTCTGGCGGCACACTTCTGATCGGCCAACTAAGGCAAGCCAGAGTTGAAAATTCTGCAGGCACTCATGGGGTCCCACTCCAACCGACCAATAAAGGCAAGCTGGAGACGAGGCCCTGACCGACTCTCTGGAGCATTCGTATACACAGTATCGCCACTCACATTCAGCTCGCCACAAGCTTATTATTATTAATTCGTACAGCACTGTTTCAGAAAGCATCTGCGTCGAATAGGCCAAGAAAAGACACCCGGTTGTAATAATGGCGGAGACTGCCCGGAAGACACGGCGCAACACACGTTGGAGGAGTGCCTAGCATGGGCAACGCAGCGCTGTGATCTTGTCACGGCGGTCGAAGGGGGTAACCTCTCGCATACGGCCGTGGTTCCGTCCATCGTCCAGAGCGAGAGTGCGTGAGATCCCATCATTTTACGAGGACGCAAGCAAAGGAGCCGGCAGAGCGGGGATGGGAGGAGACCTCCTCTGATCCCCGCCGCAGAAAACGCGCCGGGAGCGGGTGCCAGATGAGGGTGCTGAACGATTTCCGGCCACCATGAGGAGCAGCCTGCGGGTGACGAACTAGGGGTGGTCCGTCACGAACAGAAAAAGGCCCGAAATGGCGGCGCGTGCGCCTCTCTGTAGGATAGGTACGGCCAGCAAGGTCGCACAGAGAAGGGGCCCGTCAAATAGTGACAGGCCGATACCTGCTGGGGGCGCAGTCTAATGTAGACAAAGCGTACACCTCACCCCCGGCTAGAGGTAAGAGGAAGGACACCGTGGGGATTTAGCTGATTTGAGTCCGGCATGCCTCTCCCCCCTTCCCAAGGCAGAGGAAGTCCATGAGGATTTCCCCATGATAAAAAAACAAAGAAAAAAGGTTGACCACTAACAAAACGAAAAAGAAACTGTCATTTGCCCTGCGCAGTAATTTGTAACAACTTTTTATTTATTATCTCGGTGATTCTTAAACAAAAATGTATGTCATATCTTTAAAACTGAACCAAAATATCACTGTTCCTATCCAATTGTCTTTAAATCAATCAATTTTACAACTTTGTCGGTCACAACAGTAGTTCTAGCAGCCAACAAGATTAGTTCACCACTCTGTCAATACAATTCCTAGTATAATACCAAACTCCGCTCAACACAAACTTACAAAGTGTGGATTAAACAGTATGCCCCATCGTACTGGACCAAACTACTAATTCCGTCTAGCTCGAAATTCTGGCTAACTCAATTACACCGAAATAGTTTTAAAACTGAAAGGGACCGACGAAAAGTTTTGCGTTTTCCTATTACAAACACTGTGTCTTTACTTCCCCTGCAGTTTATAACTTCGTGTTAACGAAATTAGACACAGATGGCACTAATTCGAGAGTATTTGGTGACGGAGGAGTTTCGTTAATGATTGCTATTAAGTTAACTGTTTCACATAAGTATCGCCATCTACATTTTTAGGTGGGCATCAGTTTGTGGTGCCATCTAGTGTAATAAACGTTGATTGTTTACATACAAAGCGATAGAAGCCCTGAATCGCACTTTTAGAATTGTTCTGTCCTCATTTTGCTAGTTAATGCTTCAAGAACCTTGTTGTTATTATTAAACACCATTAGCTAGTAGCGATAATTATTGTAACTACGGAGCCAAACTTCTGCGTAAGCCAGTTATGTCACAAAAACTACAGATGAATTGGCAGCGGTATCAATATAAGCACTGAAACTAGTTACTTGGCATCGCCTGTTTTCTTCTTTAACGTGAGGATATCCTCATGGACTTTCTCTGCACAGGATGGAATGGAATGTAGGACTCTCACCAGTTATGACCACCACACTGTTCCTTCGAAGAATCTTGCGCCTAGGACGCGGAATTCACTCAAGCGTTCACCACATCCCCCACAGATCTTAATCTGCCATTTGGCTTGACGTCCCCCTGTATGGCTTGGCCAGACACGTTATGCTCTACAGCTCTTGGAAAATTCATCTGCCTTTTTATTTTTTTCTTATTCGTGTTAAAAAAGAAACAATCCACTCGCTTGCACCTGGAAGTCGCACTGGCAATTTTACAACGCTGTTTTTAGTACGAGAAGGTTCAAATCGTAAATAATCTAGAGGGTGACGGGCGACGTATGTGGAATCTTGAAGACGGTTAATTCGATATCATTGAGTGGTACTTTATTATAAAAAGACCGAGAAGTTTGGTTAGCCTTAAGGTCTCACTGATCAGACCGCAGTTTATCTACTCACTATTCAGCTATACAAGACAAAATACTCTTTGAAAAAGGAAGTAATTCTTATATTTATTAGAAAGGACCTTACTTTCAACTTAGAAGATCAAGACCTACTCTGCTCCACTTGCAGCATGCGGGTGATCATTCATCCATACAACTCTGTAATCATTCACGGAGTTTATTCGGCTCCAGTTAATGTTTATGTTTGAAACTGATTCCACCCGACATCCCCAACATCCCAAAGCAGTAGCTGTTTATAAAACTATAAAGTTAAACTCGCTAGTCTCCGCTATCGTTTTAGTTCATGAGCGCAATATTATGTTTGACAGCTTACAAGTTACATCCGGAGTTGTTTACTATACGGATCTTGCAGCAACTAGGACGAGTTACCGTGCGCTCCAGCGTTTTAGCCGTACCTACTACTGCAATTAACCATAGCTCACAAAATTGGTTCTGTAAGTTAATAAATAAACCTCAGTGGCCTGTATTTATTTTCTGTCTCCTGCTTGTTACGGAGAATATGCATTCTATGTATATTCTCTCGTACTGCGTTGCGTACTCGTTGCGGGTTCCAAAACAGTTATTGATTTTCTTGGAATACACCGAGGTTTATTGATCGGTGTGTATTTGCAGTGGTTGCTTTTTTAGGTCCTTTTTTTATTTTTGATAGCATTAGAAATTCATATGAACTTCCTCCGGCACGGGGAAGAGCGGAGGTGCATGCCAGACTCCTACCACTTAAAACCACTGGGGCGGTCATTTTGGGCACCTATGGGGGGCTCCGGGTCCTCGTATGATCACACTAGAGCGCCATTGTAGATCCTGGCGTGCAGAAGTTGCAGGAGCCGGGCGAACGTGGCGGGTATATCCCATAAAAAATAATTTATCGGTTATTTCATAAAATTGTAAGTCTTGTCCTTTATTTAGAGCATTAGCAATAAACGTCGAGATGTATGAAAAAGGTGGTTATCCTGCATCTGTGGAGTGGATTCACAAAGGTATTTTGTAAATTGAAACAAATTAAAAAACCCGTATAAAAGAACATATAGCTGACGTCAAGCATAGATGCTCCACAAAGTCTGCAGTGTGTGAACATGCCTTAGGCAATCCTAACCATTTTCTTCGTTTTGATCAACCTTTAGCCCTCGCGAAAGAGAACCGATATGTACCTACAATATTTCGTGAGGCTATTGAAATTAAAAAACATCCTAATATTAATAAAGAAGATTGGTTGGCAGGTACCATCTGTTTAGAATCCAGTCATTAAAATAATAAAGTCCCAAACAACATACTGCACTAAGAAACATCAAGACACTGTGAGTGATTACTGCGTACATCGAAACGATCCGTTTAAAAGTGTTTTATTATAAAACAAAAATGTTTATAGACACTTTCAGTATTAATATTATTTCTATGTGCGATTCAACCACCGGCTTCGATAACGTAATCAGACTAACGTAGTGACTGTGTAAACTTTATGTGAGGCCATTAAACTGGCGATATCTTGCGCGGGTTTTTATTTTAGTGGTCATTTTAATGGTGCATGTGGTTGGCTTTTATTGATGCGGTCAACGGCTATGGTTGATACCATTAACGTTCTATCAGACTAAAATACGATGTCAGAGTGACATTGTGCAGAGGTCAACATTATTTTTATGAGATGTGTTGTTTGTGTACGGTTTTAAACGCGTGCGTTGCAAAATCGTGACACCTTGCAAGAAAAAATGATAGCAGATGCAGTAAGACTATAATACCTAGAGTAAAAGATAGCAGCGTCCCTTCTGGGAAACGGTGGCCATACTGCGCTCACTAACCCGCCTGCCAAGCGTGGTGAGTATTAGCAAATTCCTTCCAAAATGATGATACAGTTGTGGAAATCTATAGGAGAGGCCTTTGTTCACCGTTGTGTTTGTGGACGTATAAATGGCCGATATGATGACAGATATACTTGGCATAAAAGGGGGAAGGCTTTTACCCAGCAGTGGGTTTACATGAGATCGAAATGATGCCGCCTTTTAGTGTGCAGCCATAGATCTACTTTCTTAAAAGGGGAGCGCAGAGTGCAATTTGCCCCCTCTAGACATTTCGATATATAAAAGATTAAAACTTTTGAAATCATCAATAAAAATTGCATAAGTATATTTGTAAGATTGTTCACTATTGCGCTCTCAATCGATGATATTGCCAACCCCGACAAGTACTCTTGGGACATTGTGGAACGCCATCATTTTTAGTGCTCTTGTGTCTTACTACAACGGCTGTCTGCTGATTTGAAATACACATCTTGACCTGAAGAGAGCTTCTGGGTGAGTTCTAAACAATAAGGATAAACCTGAATCCGTGCTCATGGTTTAAACCTCCAAAAAAATTAAATAACAATAGCAGCGTAGTCGTTGCAAAATTGTAATTTATTTAGCAATATTGTAAGAAAAATAAGAAATGATTGTATTGTATCTGGTGGTAGTAGTATTCTGGAGTTTTACGGACTTGCGGCTTAAACACACGTGGGATGTGGCGTGGTGGTGGCACTAGGGGGACGGCCTCTTTACATTCGCTTCCCCTCTGCTAGAGGATGTGATCGCTTTACAGTTATCTCCGAGATATGCTTGGCACCAATGGGGGCTTCTAGATGGAGCTGTTTCAAGTTCATGGAGTCCCCCTTCAGTGCGGAAGATGACCAATCCGGTAGTTTTAGCCAGTAGGAGTGCATGCTCCTCCGATCTCTCCCGGGATGGAAGAAGTACATGATAGTAATTTACTAGCGGAAAACAAGCTACCATGGCAGCAGCACCAGTTGCAGTGTTACGCATGGGCAACTTGATCATTATACCGAACTGTGAAACCTGAATATTCACTACTGACTTAGACTGCTCAGTCTAAACTGTAGCCACGCAGTTTTACTAGCCCCAAACTTAGCTCCTGTTTTCGTCGAGCAGGCTCCTTAAACGTACGTAATTTTAGAATGAATGTAGACTTAGCGTAGGAGCTTGCAACCACAAAAGCAGTTCTATTCGATGGGCAGTCGTGAATCTCTATTGAATTTCATGGCTACATTTTAGAGTTAGTTTAGTTTTGTGGAACTGCAGTTTAGATTATTCTCTTTATTTTTATGTTCTTTGTTGCTGTACTCATCATAATATATCAACCAAATCAAGTCCACTGTTAAACAAGGCCTGCCAAATTGCCGCCCCCGTAGATTTCCACAGAGACCGACTACATGCCATGTGTCGTAATTTTGGGGGCAATTTGACGGTACTCGCCACGCTTGGCAGGCGGGTTGGTGAGCGCAGAATATCCTCTATTCCACAGAAAGGACTCTGTTGCCATCGGTTTAGTCCCTTAATCGCCTTTTAGAACATCCACGGGAGGACATGGAGTGATGCTATAGTCTTAATCCGGACACCAAACTCGAAAGTACACCGAAATCGTTTAAATCACTTTTTTCGCACCTGTGGAAATTCTCATGGATTCTGAGGTATCGGCCCTCTCCCGATCCCGCCGTATTTATTTAAGTATATATTATGTCCATGGTGTATAGTTGTGTATTTAATGATTAACAGCACCCCCAAAATTGGTTGTTATCAATATTCTTAACTGTTATTTTCTTCCTGGTTGTACATTTGATACTGTCCTCTTCTGTTTATATTTTTTATCATTCAAAGATTAGCTGGAAGAAAAGTCAATGTTGAATTATGCTCGCCTTTGTACATTATATTTTATTTCATTTAACATTCTATGTTTTCTGTTTTATTTTGTACAATCATCATATCGGCCATACAACGTCCACTACTGAACAAAGGCCTCCCCCGTAGATTTCCTCAATTGTGTCATAATAATGGGGGGGGGGATTTGCCAGTACTCACCACGCTTGGCAGGCGTGTTGGTGAGCGCAGTATGTTTCACAGAAGTGACGCTGCTGCCCATCCCTCTGGTTTAGAGTCCCTTAGTCGCATTTTACGACATCCGCGGGAGAAGATGGAGTGGTGCGATATTCTTCTTACTTCTGTCTCGTTCGTACAGTTAACACACATAAATCTCACAAACACCGAAACGAATCGAACACGATATGATAACTACAATTTTTTTTTATCTGACCTAAGTTGGTGGTAACTAAAAAGTATGTATGATACCGGATTGTAGAGAGAAATTGCTGAATATGTTGTCTATTGTTAAATTTTATCTTATATCAATAATTTATCCCAAAACTTAACATTGTAGATGGAAAATGTGTTCTCCTAAACATTCCAACTGCAAATGTAAGTTTGTACGCACAATATTGAAAGATTTACCATGTTGTTTTAAGACAATATGCTTCTTATAAGTTTTCTTATAAGTAAATAACTATTTTCTTTATAATGAAAAGAAGTTTAAATAATATTTATACGTGTTTAGAATTGAGGTTATACAGCTGACAGCGCTTAATACGTGCTACTCTGCTGGATAATCGCACCCACATACAACCGTATATAATAGAAAGAGAGAAAGAGAAAAAGATAACGAGAGGGAAAGGTCGCTTGGAGGGGGCACAAAGCGTTTTCCTTATTCACGATTTCTGCCAGTTAACTCTACTGTAAGCCGGGTAAAAGAACTTCGTTCGAAAAAAAAGTCTGTAGTTTTGGAGATAACCGGGCCTCAATTGGGCTCAACTTACCACGATTTCACCGATCGCGTCACGCATCCTTCGTTGTGTTGCACCGGTGTTAACACGTTCTATAGAGCCGAATGAATTTAGGCCATTTTATTCGGAATAAGCACATTTTCGCCGTTACCGTGTGGTGCCGGCTCAGTATACCACCACCCTATCTCTCTATCTAGCGTCCTTCGAGTACATTAACAACTCAACTGCGATCGCCGACCCGTCTGCCAAGCGTGGCGACTATGGCAAAATCTCTCAATGCACACAACAGTCAGACCAGTCGTTATGGCAATCTTTGGTGGAGGCCTGTGTCCAGCAGTGGACCTTATTCGGCCGAAATGATGATGACATTTTCACTACATGTTATAAATAGTATACATATGATTTTAAGACAGTATCGGGTCTACTCGTATACCGTGGTCACTCCACTCGTTGAGTCTACTCGTCAATGCAACTTGATCGAAACGGCGAGGTTAGTCAAAATATTATTTTGATGTTAATCTTTGCGCGAATAGATACGATACTGTCTTCATGTATTCAGTTCGCGAAAGTTTAAAGAATTCCAATAGTATACATAGCTTTGGATATTTGAAAGATTATTATTAGTTTATGTGGTATCATTATCGAAATATATACCTACACGCTCCTTTTCGGGGTTTATGTTACATATTCTATATGAAATGAAATGATCATTTATTCAAAATAGACTAAGAAATTAGTTCTTTTTGAACGTCAATAAAAGACAGCACACCATAAGCCCACCCTTCACCGCTTCCTAGTGTTTAAGCTGGGCAGAAGAAACGGCGCAACAAACTCCCCAGCAACACGTTAGTCTGTCATATAGGTACAATATTTAACAAATAGGTACTTACGCTTCATATACAAAATAACGAAGAGAACGGTTAGTTTTGGTAACTTTGTCATAGCTACATGTCCGCTAGCACACACACACAATATAACTAACAAAAATTCACAGTTACCTACTACAAACATACAAACAAACATTGAAATATTAAATATATATTGATGATATCAGTAATATCTCAACTGTCTGTTGACCACTTGACTCATACCCACGAGAAACAATTATTAATTTGGTAGCCAAAACCACAAATGACCTGAAGCTTAAAATAATTACTTGGTTTAATGTATATGGTTCCACTCCATTACTGTATATGTATGCCAGCATAACATTTCAATTAACTATCACTTTCTAATCCCAAGCTTAAAGTAATGCATATTAAGCATAACACGGTACTTATTATATATTTCTCACAACGGGATTTTTACTAGTTAAGTTATGCGCACATTGTTCGTACTATAAAATTGCAAAGCCGCTGCTTTGATATGATCATTCCATTGCATATTATTTCGAGCTAAAGATTTTTGCAATAGATAAGGCTTGTTTCTAGTAAATTGAGCTAACAAAGGTGGACTAGAATTTAGAAGTATTCATGCAATTGCGTCAGCGATAATTTTAGTTTCATAAAAAAACCGTGAGTATACTAACATACCTTGCAGAATCGGAAAAGAGAGAGTACCTAGCCGGCCATCTGTCTATTTGTATTAGGACGGACAGTCGCTTAAGAAGGGTCAGCAGAACATCTCCCAACATGTCAACCTCAAGAATAGATGGAAGCGACGTACTATGTTTGTGTTCCCGGTAATGATGGCTTATATTTAATAGCTAAACGGTGAATATATTGCTTCTCATTTGAATTTGTAACATAATTTATATTAAATTAATTGATATTTTGACCAAAAACATATATTATTTAAGTATGACATAGAAACAATTATTATTTATTTCACTGTTTTGAATTATGTTATGCTATTATTTAAATTGTATCAAATCGCTGTGCTGGACTTGTAATTATTAAGATCTTGTATAACACATATGATATGCAATAAAGAATGGAAATGAATCCAGAAATCCAGGTGAGAGGAGGGACTGCCGGGGGAGCGGTCCAATACAGAAAAGCGTACAACTCACCCACCCCCGGCTAGAGGTAAGAAGGACACCGTGGGGTTTTAGCCGGTTTGATCCCGGCATGCCCCTCCGCCCTTCCCAAGGCGGAGGAAGTCCAAGAGGATTTCCCCACGTTAAAAAAAAAAAAAAAAAAGGTGAGAGGAGGGAGACGACAGGTCATTCGTCTGGTGGTAAGCGTCACACCTACACACATAACAACATAACATAACTAGCTACAGTGCTCTTCACAGTAATGTCAAAAGTTTAAACACCACTGCTTGGCAGAATAATTAGCACTGCAGTGGTACCTTTTTTATTGGCCCGCAGTGGAAATTCAACATGTACTTCCTCCGCCCCTGGGAAGGGCGAAGGGGCACCCTGGACTACTTTTTTTTATTGGTATATAATTTTTCATGAACTTATTCGCCCCGGGAAAGTGTGAAGGGCCGGACTAAAACCACTAGAGCGGTCATCTTCGGCACCCAAGGCTGGCTCCATGTCCTAGTAAGATCACACTAGAGTCCCCATTGGTGCCACATGTTTAGGCACATCTTGGAGGGGATAATTGTAATGCGGTCATCCCCTCTAGCGGAGAGTAGGCGACTGTAAAAATGCCGTCCCCCAAGCACTTCTGGGAGAGGATTGTAAAAGATCCCCCGAGCCTCGCTGTGCGCTGCGCATTGCAGTGGTACCTACCCAGCCAGACTCTTGAGCTACCACAAGTAAAGATGATTGTCACGGCCTGACAAGCAATTGATTGCGGTACGATGCGCTCGCTGGTTCAATGAGTGCCCACCTTAACGGTATTATTCTACTATTTGGTTACAAGTGTATACAATTTTGCGTTGCTAAAGGTTGACCAAAGAGTTCCGACCATTGCGTTTGCTAATCAGACGTGGTTCGATAATTAAACAATCATCGACAACAAAAATTAGCTTATTTTATTGTCTGAAATAATCTTTCTTGCGTTGTAATTGAGCATGTTTTCGTTTGGTTTTTCTTTTTTGACTGTAAATATGAATTTGTTTGGGTCAAATTTCTTATTTATTGTTAAATGAATTTAAACTTTATTCTGTTGGAGTAAAGTCCAGCAAAATGTTCTGTTGCGAATTAATTGATTATAAGCTCACCGATATTAGTGGTCTTCGTAATTTTTTTAATGATGATCACTGTCTCACTTTTTTAATAATTTTGCACTTGACGCGCGATTGAGTTGTTGCGGTTAAGCCCAGTTTTTATTTATTTTAGGAAAGCTTGTTTGTGAGGTAAGATTTTGTAAGAAAATATGAAAGGGCTTGCTTTAACACTCCACGATTAGTCTCAGTAATTGCTAAATTGACGTACCCGTCACAATTTGATTATTGATTTTCCATAATCGTCACGCTTGGCATACGGGTTGGCGATCGCAGTTAGGTTATAAATGTACTCGAAGGACGCTGCTGTCCTCTGGCTAATCCATAGTCGCCTTTTACGACACCCACAGGATGAGATGGGGTGGTAGTATTATTGGCACCACACGGCGAACACACGCTTTGGGTTACCTGCAGGTGTGGGTAAAAACATTGAGTAAGGTGAAATCTTGCCGTGTGGCTCATAATACCACCACCCCATCTCCTCCCGTGGGTGTCGTAAAGGTCGACTAAGGGATTAGCCGGAGGATGGGCAGCAGCGTCCTTCGAGTACATTAACAACTCAACTGCGATCGCCAACCCGTCTGCCAAGCGTGGCGATTATGGCAAAACCCCCCATTGAGCCCACAACACACCCATATCGGTCGTTATGGTGATCTTTGTGGGAGGCATGTGTCCAGCAGTGGACTTCATTCGGCTGGAATGAAGGTGAAATCATGTTTGTACTCGTACGAATGGGATACAACGATACCTTTTACGACACCCACGGGATGAGATGGGATGGTGGTATTCTTATCCGGCACCACACGGTCTAAGTCACTATTTTAAGGGGATTACATCGGTCAAATCGCAAAAATAGCGTAAGTTTAAAGGTAAAGAATGTGATCCTATAAGAGTATCTTGGAGTTCATGATTAGCTACGGAAACCTAAAAAATAAGCAAATAGACATTAAGTCATTTCAATTCAATTCGATTCAATATTCTTTATTTGCGCAATATGAGTAGGTACAATGGTGTCACTATAGTTGTATTATAATATAGATCGCCATATTCAGGCCAAAATTAAGTAACAATTTTATTAATAATTTTATTTTCTTTGTTTCAGATCGTCTACACATTGCGAATTTTCGTAGCGCTGTGCAAAGCTTCAATCGCCATGCAGTAGCAATACAGTCGCTAACTGTCTACCTAGCTAGACTAGTGTTGCGATGCAGTCGCGCGTTGCACAATCACGCATTTGTCTCGCTGTAAAAAGTTGCTGCGTGTAACGTACTACACTGCGACTTTTTGTAGCGCTCCTGCAGCGATTCAGTCGCTATGCAGTATTGATACAGTTGCTAACCGTTTATATAGCTAGCTAGGCTAGTATCGCGACGCAGTCGTGTGTTTTGAAAACATGCGATCGCTGCAATAAATCGCCGTTTCAATGGCCCTAACAGTTGTATTTTTAATCCGGTTGCTATTAAAATCTCTGGTAAAAAATTTTGCTTGAAATATTGTTATACTTATTAAACACGACTTTTAGGTACGGTGTTCCTTTTGAAGTCTAGGCTTTAACAAAGTCCAGACTAATATAATCTTTAATTAGCCTAGCGAACATTTTACGAGGCGTTTACCTTTTTCCAAACAGACATTTTAACGGTACTTTTTGAACCTGTTCAAACCCTTTGAGTTCCAGGAGCTAAAAAATGTTATACAAATTTCTATATGTTATATTAATTATTTTGTTAATATTTCATTTGACCTTAGCTATGGATACACAATATGTATTTGTAACCCTGTACGACCCAAAAAGATTATAAAGAAATTTCGACAGTGAAAATAATGTTTTTTATAAATACATAAACAACGAAAAAAAAGAAAAAGAAAAAGAAAGAAAGAAAAGAAGATAGACACTACATATTACAATATATTATATAAATTCAGTCGAAAAAGTATCGGGAATGGATATTCATATTCATATTAACGATGATTTGCGTTCGCACCGAGCTTGTCGCGAGACGGATCGGTATGGCCTAATAATTTGAATTCTATGTCTAAATGGTCTATGTATATATATATATATGTTTATATGCGCACATATATTATTTATTAGTATATAACTTTTTCATTTTCAGTTTTTATTACATAACTGTTTCAATATTATTGTACACGTGACTTTGCCCTCTTTTTACCACCACTCTCTATTACTCAAAGGTTTTGCTGGTAGAAAACTCAGTCTGAGTTAAGCTCGCCTTTGTACCATAACATTTATATTGACTGTCTGATTTGTATTTTCTTTTAGTACAATAAAGAATTTAAGAAATAAAACGTATATCACAAGAAGATCTTTTAGGAAGCTTATAGATCGCAGGGCAGCTTGCGACGCGTCAGCGGCGGTAAGACCCGTTATGGAGGAATGGCTGGAAAAGCGGCATGGCGCACTTTCCGGAGGACGCAGGTACTCTCGAACCATGGGTGTTTCGGGAAGTACCTGTGTCGAATAGGCTGCCAAGGAATGGGAGAGTTCAACCGGGAGATTGTCACCACTGCGGAGACTGCCCGGAGGACACGGCGCCGCACACGGTGGAGGAGTGCCCAGCTTGGGCGACACAGCACCGTGATCTCGTTGCGGCGGTCGAAGTGGTGACTTCTGACTTCCGGCCGTGGTACAGTCCTTCGTCCAGAGCGAGTGCGCGTGGGATGCCGTCGCATCCTTTTGTGAGGATATGATGCAAATAAAGGTCGCAAATTGGGGACGGGAGGAGACTACCACTGATCCCTGCCGCAGAAAACGCACCAGGTGCAGGAGGGCGCTGAACGATCTCCAGCCACCATGAGAAGCGGCCTGCGGGCGACGAACTAAGGGCATTCCATCGCTCGAACAGAATCAGGCCTAAGACGGTGGTGCGTGTGTTCTGTGCTCGCCTCTCTCAAGATAGGTGCGGCCAGCCAGGTCGCACAGAGACGTGGCCCGTCAAACAGTGACGGGTTCATACCTGCCGGGGGCACGGTCTAATGCTGACAAAGCGTGCACCTCACCCCCGCTAGAGGTAAGTGGAAGGACACCGTGGGGTTTTAGCCGGTAAGATTCTGGCATATCCCTCCACCCTTCCCAAAGCGGAGGAAGCCTATGTGGATTTCCCCACGATAAAAAAGACAGCTTGTGGCGAGCTGAATGTGAGTGGCGACACTGAGTACCCGAATGCTCCAGAGATCGCTCAGGGCTTCGTCTCCAGCTTACCTTTATTCGCCAGCTGGAGTGGAAGCCCACGAATGTCAGAAGCACTTTTACCTCTAGATTGCCTTTGTTAGCCGATCAGAGGGGTGCACCAGAGCTATATGCTCGGGGGTGGAAGTGTTTAATTGCATAATAACGGGGAAACTCGCTCCCGAGTCTTCGAGACGCGCGATGGTGAAACCGGTACCGCACTTCGCGACATCCCCAGCCGCTCACGCCGGTTGTTGCTTCTTGTCGCCTATAGAGGTGGCAATATAAATAGCCCATCTTTTGAGTGGCGAATCACCAGACGGTGACTTGCCACTCACTGAACCCACCATCAGAATTTCACTATAAATGATGAAAGGCAGACGCCGTTTTATCAGTTTTCAGAAGTATTTAATCCATTTAGCACCCATTGCAGTAGACCTTATAATTGTAGTTTCCATCTCATACAATAGTTTTACACCTCCGGGGACAATCCGAGACTGCATTGTTCTGTGAGCAGCCTATGATTGCTAAATTACACCTGAGAAAATCTCTTAATTACAAATGTCCGTGTGATGTCCGGATACCACTCCATCTTCTTCCATGGAAGTCTGAAAAGGCGACTAAGTGACAGTAAATCAGAGGAATAGGCAGCAGCATTCTTCTGTGGAACAGCAGCCATTCTGCGCTGACCAACCCGCCTGCCAAGTTTTGTGAGTACCGGCAAATTCCCTCAAAAATGACAAGGGAAGGACGAAGAGGAGGCGATGGAATTGTGCTATATTCTTAATCCGGACAACACATGGGATCCTTAATCCGGACACCACCCACGCGGACTCTTTAATCCCGACACCACAAGGAATCCTTTATCCGAACACATGAACTCTTCAATCCGGGTACCACATGGAATATAGGAAGATATACATACATACAAGTAAACCTATATACTATAGGAACGGTCAAATTGACACAAATTGATGGCACGGTTGGTGCAGAGGCTGACACAGTCGGCTGCTGTGCTCCGGTTCGCGGGTTCGATTCCCGCACGGAAAAAATATTTGTACGATCTGAAGGTAGTCGTTTCGGATCTGGGTGTATTGTGTGTAGAATTTGTGTCTGTAAATGCATCCACGACACCTTTTTTTTATTTATTTTTTATTGATCCGGTGGAAGTACCTCATGTACTTCCTTCGGCGATAGGCGATTCCTTCATAGGGCGAAGGGGCATGCCGGACTCCTACCGGCTAAAACCACCGGAGTGATCATCGTCGGTACCGAAAGGAGGCTCCAGGAACTCGAATAATCTCCATCTAGAGCCACCCGTTGGTGCCACGCCTTTAGGCTCATCTCAGAGGGGATAACTGCAAAGCGGTCATCCCCTCCAGCGGAGGGAAGGCGACTGCAAAGAGGCCGCCCCCCCAGGCACCCCCCGAGGGGACTGCAAAAGATTCCCCCGAGGCCTCACTATGCGCTGTGCTGCGCACACAGCGGTACGTGACCACATGCGCACCGCTTTCTTCCCGGGGGTCGCTCGGTATGAGCACACAAAGTTCCCAATAAGCGCGGTCACGACCCCCAAGGCCCCCCGCCATATAAAGACGACAGGGGGCTCAGGCGTGTTGGACACGGGCGCCGCGGCGGTTACCCCGGCCCCGTGTCCTCCTCCTCCGAGCGGGATCGGCCCTCTCTCGATCCCGCTCTGCGACCTGCATCCACGACACCTAGTGTGGGGCAACGTTTTAAATGTTTTTAACAAAATCAAAAGAAAAAAATAAAAATGAAATACATAACATTAATCAGTATAATCATTCTCTAAATAGACGGATCCTGATGGACTGCAGCAATTTGAAGTAGTTTTCCTTAGAGATTTAATGATCATTTTTGGAGCTTTTTTAAATCAAGGAAAAGCATGTTCTGCAGTTTGAATGCTGAGCGGGCATCAAACAGAAGGCCATATAATAGTCGCATCTTATGTTAAAAAAGTCTTGCCTTTCCATATCTGCTTTACATTCAGAACACCCATCTTTACTTTAGCGTTCCCACTGAGCTGAAAACTGTGACGCTTCCCAACTTGTATGGGCAAACGAGACGACACTTATGTTACTGGACCAACTTTCGTGTAGCTGCCACGTGGATTTAAAAAAGTCTGGATAAGAATTAGATTCTTTCAGTTTTCTTTTTCAAATATAGAGTTTGATTGGTAGCATAGACCGAGGGGCCCTAATACAATTTCTTGCTTAATGTTTTTCATAAATTAAAAGTACCCGTTATTTTAAAAGTACATAGCCTCCCTCAGGTGCCGAAGATGACCGCCCCAGAGGTTTTAGCCGGTAGGAGTCCGGCATACCCCTTCGCCCTTCCCCGGGGCGAAGGAAGTTCATGAAGGAATTTCACTGGGCACCAATAAAAAAAAAAAGGTTATGAATAAAACTTCACTCGACAACAAACCTAGAAAATGCCACCATTTCCTACTGACTGCCTCTGAGAAGAAATAACGAAACACACCCGAGGTTTTAGGGGTTATACTTACATACTTAAATATAATACACTAAAACAACAGCTAGAAACATTTCCCCCATTTCATATTCATCATTCAAACTTTAAACATAATGACACCTTTTATCAGTTTTAGAATAACGCTATCCTGGAGTTAGAGATATCTTTGACGTAAAATTATGAGATTACAAGAAACCGTCTGCGATCGACTTTCACCATGTTTTTTTGGAAATCTGTCTTTCGACTTGAACTGCGAGTTAACCACCCTGACTGGGGAATCTGCTCACACGGGGCGACCCCCGAGAAGACGGTGGCGCGCATGTGGTCACGCGCCGCCGCGTGCGTAACACAGTATAGGGCACAGCGTGGCTTTGGGTTAATCCTTTAAAATCCACCCGGGACCGCTTGGTAGTCACTCTCTCCGAGATAGGCGTCGGTGGCACCAATAGGCGGCTTCAAAACGACATACTGTGATCACCAATTTGCCGGAAGTATTATGATCGATCATTTTAGTGTTCTTTGCTGAAGATTTATCTCCAGCTACCTACGTATAAGCCGTAGACGCAGTTTGAGACGAGTTTTTGGTTTATCTGTATTTTATACATTTCGGCGAGTGTGCACTGGTATTGCACGATTTAATTTCCCTAAGCTCATTGCGCTATTGTTATATGATTGATGTTCCACCTATATGTACGAAGCGTTTTGGTTCCACATTTTGGAACACACATTTTGTGTGAACTGCTAAGGAATTCCAACTCATTGCCATTGAGTCTGTGTTTCCCGACTGTTATTACCTGTGAACCTTGAAGTCATGTTTGAACAGTTTTCGTCGCTTCACATCAGGTGAGATAGTGCTCAAAAACAGGCCTATTCGATATAAAAAACCTTTAACCTTTGAACCAAGAGGGAATAGGCATTTTCTGTGTGTGCTCATTCGATTGTAGACCTCTTCTATCGCTTTATATCCACCGTGACTGAGGTCAAGAACGGACGTAGTCATGAATAAAAAATATTTCGATGATGCTGTTTACCCAGTTCGTGCCACTAAACAAAATATCAAAAATAATTACTCTACCGAAAATACTGGAAAAATGTAATAATTTTTATGTCAAACTGCATTGAGGATATATTGTACTTTTTGTTTTACATATCCACACTCTGTCCTATCCATGCTACTCCCACCCTAATCATAGCGGAACTAAGTTGACCTAGGTCAAGTGGGTAAGCGCGAACAGTCACAGGCTTGTTACATACAATGTAAGTAACGTACGAAGCCAGACCACAATACAGCGTATACATGTCCAGGGCTTCACTTATAAACACGCAAACTACTAAAACATAGTATGAAGGGCTGCCTTTATATTATGTCTAGACAGGCTCATCGAATGAGATGACGCCCTCTTCGAGTCTTACGGGGCAAATAATAACATCTATAACTCTACTTTGTTGACTACAGACCCTCCCTCATAAATGGTCGTCTTCGGATAAATCACCCTATATCACGAAGCGCACAAGAAGAGACTCGCGCAGTCTCGGTCAAACAGACCGGTATATCGCCTTTGCAGCCAAGACCCACCTCGCCGCCGAGGCCGTCGCGACCACCCATTGAATCTACCCCCTCGACTCTTGCTCGAGCCGGCCCGTGCCGAGGCGATCAGCTTTATATATCCTCCAAAAATATATGATATAATACCGATACCGCTGTCCCGACCTCATTTTAATCCCCCAACAACGCCCTAAGCCGAGGTCCGAGTGCCGCAGAATTTGGTTCAATAGTTTCGTAGATAAGTGGCCCCAATGGTATTTTTTTAAACTATTTTCAAAATACCTTTGAAACAATAAAGGTCAAAAATTTTGTTTTTCAAATTTATACCCTCACTGTAAGCCCTTCCACCAATGACATTTTACAAATAGACGAGCCATGGCTCATTAAGGAACGAACATTATTGCACTACAGAACGGCGTAAATTTTACTATAACTACTACCAGTACACTTAACTATATCTACAACTATCAAAAAGTAGGCGATGAAAGAGAGAGAAAATGAAAGCCACCATGTGGCATACCGGTCGCTAGAAAGAGATAAATATACACCTTTAGCTATGTGGCATTAGCGCATGCTCGTTGGCCTAAAGTCGTCGCAATCCTAGCGCCGGCCGTCATTAGACCCATATAAAACAAAATACTGTAATTTATATTTACAGTATAGATTTACGCACGAAATGACGTTCTTTTCTCACGGGTTACTACACCCGTAATTCGTGGATAAAAGTTCTATAAACACAGGAAGGCATTTTTTCCGCAATATGTTGCAAAAATTAGGTTTAAGATTGACGACTAGCCGCGACACAGGTCGGTTCGTGACTAAGTGAATGCTGTTTTGTTTTTGTTAGGCTTCTCCCGTTGGTTTCTCGCAGACGTTTCCTGGAAATGGGGTTGCTTAACCGGTCGTTCCTGGTGAAGCCAAAGGAGGCCTCCAGCCAGGGACTAAATGAACGCCGGGCAATTACCTTGCTTTTATGTGATCATAATAGAGCGCGGGCGACGCATCTACACTTATAAAAACATCTTAGCCTTCCATTTGATATTTGTATTACATGGTACAGTTTGCGAAAATTTCTTTTAATATTTACAATTTTTCCCCCCAAAAGTGTCTCCCATATCCAGAATTCGTTTATTTACGTTACACGTCCGTGTTTGAGTAATATAAATTCATTGGTGTAACAAATTTCAACTTAATCGATCCAGTAGATCCGGAGCAAATTGCCTGTAACAGACGGATACCGAGACAGACACACGAGTGATACTTTAAAGTTTCCGCCATTTTTTCATGCGGACGTACGGGAACCCTAAAAATCTATACAAATAAATAAAATTGAAGTGTCTGTTTGTAATGTCAAAATTACAGCTTTTCACTAAATGCATATGAAAGTATATAGTACGGTACATTTGACAAAAAACAATTTTCAATTTTTTTGTCTGTCTGTCTGTTCGTTCCGGGTAATCTCCAAAACGGCTGGACCGATTTTAACGGGACTTTCACTAGCAGATAGCTGATGTTATAAGAAATAACTTAGGCTACTTTTATTTTAGAAAAATAATTAGGGTTCCGCGCAAGAGACGATATTCGCGATGACCCTTGAAAACAGCTTATAAACATGGCTCAGAAGCGAGATGAGTCTGTAATTCGTCAATAGGGTGCTATCAACCTTTTTGAAGAAGAGCACCACCTCGTCTATGTTCCACGCTTCCGGCGTTGTGCCTTCGATTAAGACGGAATTGAATAGCTTCTGAAGGACTTTAAGTACCGGTGTTCCACATATTTTCAGAAGCTATGTTGTAATTTCGTCACCACCTTGTTATTTTTAAGCTATTTCAAGGCCATCCTAATCTCATACAGGCTGATGTTCGGGATATCTTCGGTATAGTGTCGGGTTAACTTGGCTCTCTGGTCTTTCTCGGGAGCCAATAGTAGGTATAGAAAGAAAGAAAAGAAGACTTCTGATAAACAGCTGACAGCTCAACGATCTTTTCATCTGCCCTCAGTGTGCGTGCGTTCTATGTTACCAAGGTCAGTTTTCGTTTGGGATGTTGGCTGGAGCCCATTCGAATATTCTTAGCATCCCTTGCTTCGCCGCTACCGTCGCCGGGGCTGCCGTGAGCTGGGGGCCGGTGCTTTAACTGTGTTACTTTCATTTTAGGGGAATTTTCCGATACTTGCCATGCTTGGCAGGCGGGTTGGCGAGCGCAGAATTGCTACCGTTTAACAGAAGGGACGCTGCTGCCCATCCCTTTGGTTAAAAGTCCCTTAATCGGCTTTTACTACCTCCTCGGGAGGAGATGGAGTGGTGCTATATTCTTAGTCCGGACACCACACGGATAATATGTTATATAATTGTATATAGGGTCTTACTTTAGTAACGGAAAATATTTTAGGAGGTTAATCTGTAGGTTGCAATGATGCATTTTAACAAAAAAATAAACATAACATAAACCTTTATTTTAAACATTTTCAAAATTAATTTGATTAATTCATTTTTCCGTTCGCATAAAAAGCGCAATTCACCACGTAATAACTGTAGGTGTATGATGTCTTTCTAAAAATACTGTGGTACTGTCACCGAACACGCACACAATACCACTAAAACGTGTTTGAAAATGATCCGGTCGAACAACATTGTGGTTGTTTAGTAGCCCACCAGTGTGTGTTGATACTTGAAATGGATTCTATACCATTCACAGAGCCTAGCCTTGAAATATTTTCCATTATTAAAGTAAGACCCTATATATAACTGGTCATCATATCAGCATCTAAATCGTAAAATGAACACGAGCTACCAAAAGTCTTATCATTACAGAAATTATATCTTACTCTACTAAACCCTTATCAATACATCTAAAATCGATATTATCTACTCACAGGACTCATTCATCAATTAGTATCCATCACCTTAATATACTGGTATGACATAATAACACTTACAAATGACGTCATGCAACACAATGTCACTTCATAACTCGAGTGTACTATGTTCTATTGACAGCCAGTGTACTAATCTCGACAAATTGACTGCAGTACACTGGCAGACAAAATTAATTGGTCACTATTATATTGCATATGGAAGTATGTCCTTTATGTGAACATTTAGTTTATGTGCACTTTATGTATCGTTCCTCGCAAAGAATAGTCAACCCCTCTCCACCTATGGTTGTTGTAAAAGGTGGCTAAGGGTGGATATTATGATTCCACACACAATTCACCCAGACCGGAACAACCACCTGCAGATGATACAAATATTTGTTCCGTGCAGGAATCGAACCCGCGACCCGGAGCGCAGCAGCCGACTATGTCCGCCATTCTCATTCCGTGGGTGACGCAACAGGCGACTATGGGATTAGCCAGTGGTTGGACAGCAGCGTCTTTCAAATAAATTTAACCTCAACTGCAATCGCAAATCCGACCAGCGTTGTGATTATGGAAAAACCCCTCAATCAGCACACAATACACCCAGACCGGTGTGTGTCTCCAACAGTGGGATTTATTCGGCTGATATAATCATAAAATACTAACAATAAACTTACGGCATATTAGGTTATCGATATGCTCTTGCTCCGGTACAGTGTTAAGTATGACGGCACGGTTGGGCCGCCACTAAGCAATTGGATTCACGCATTCGATCCCCGCACCCAACTATTATGTCTGTAAAACTGTAATCACCACACAGCAGAAACAGAATTTCTCGGGTGTCCCACACACGAGAAATTCATCGTCATCATCGTTCAAAGAATACAAAATAATGTTTTCAAAATTTACATACATCCACGCACAGGAAAACACAACGTGGGCCGACCTCCAAAGAGGTGGACAAACGACCTGATGAAGGTCGCTGGGAGCCATTGGATGCAGGTAGCACTCGTTGTGGAAATCTGTAGGGGAGGCCTTTGTTCAGCAGTCGACGTCCTTTGGCTGATATCATGATGATGAAATTTACATCTGAATCGAAGTCACATCAGAGCTGGTATAAATCTTTTTCTTCCTGCCCTGGTCCCAACTTACTTGGGGTTGGTGCAATATGTTAGTCATATTACAGAGCTAATATGAGTATGCCCTCAAAACTCCTAACGAATATTTTCCTAACTAACCTCAAACCCTTTCCTCGTCTGACTCGAAACTTACTAAACTAATAAACTCTGATTTTATACCAAAACTGTTACAACTCAATAATTTATTACACCATCGTTGAATAATGAAACAGTTGGACAGTTTGTCAAAACTTTATACGGGTCGGTTTCGGTACATGTTTTGTTTGTGTTTTCTAAACATGTCCCGAATTTGGGACATATTGTTATTTGCTTCGTGTCAATTATGCCCGGGAGGCTTGTTCGCCAAAATTAATTTAGGGTCATTCGCGCTTTTTTCCTCAAAGGTGAGCTGAATTTGAAGTGATAATAGCCTACGTGGCCGGTGTATTTTAAAAGGTTTTTGTATATTGGACAGAGTAAAAAACATTGTCGTGAAATACTTGAGTGTTAATTTTTTTATTAATTAATGTTTAAAAGTTACGGCTTCGATATAGTCGCTTTGTCTGGCTTTTTTTGTTATTCGTATTACCTATGTTGTAAAGTAGTTAATAGTTTCTGTTTGACTTCAAACGTGGTAATTAACTTGTGTCCGTGTGGTGTCCGGCTCAAGAATATAGCATATTCCCTAGTTGCCTTTTACGACATCCGGGGTAGGATGGGGAGTCTAAACCATACGTATAGGCAGCAGCGTCTCTTTTATGGAACAGCAGCCGTTCTGCGATCACCAAACAAGCTCTGCCAACTGTGGTGAGTACTGGCAAAAATCCCTTCAAAATGGAGACACAATTGTGAAAGTCTACGGGGGCGGCACAGTTATTCAGTAGTGAATGTTCTTTGGCTGATATGATGATGATGATGAATCCTAACCTAACTAGTGGTGGTTAATATAGCGTCTAGCGTGATTAAATAGCGCGCTATATGCACGCAACGTATAGCGCACGCTATGCCGGCTCCAACTTGACGCTATAAAAATAGCGCCATTAAAAATCACGAGTAGTGAGGATAATCGCGCGAGCAATGGCATAGCGCGGGCGTGGCGAGCCTGGTGGCAATCATCGCGTGAATTCGCGCGCTATCGATCGTTATCTAACGCGTTGATTATAATGTTTGTTTTAGATACGCTAACAATGTACGTACATTAAAAATAAGTAAAATTAAAATATAAACATACATGACATTTGATGACGTCAATAATAGGCATACACAACATCAACAATTCCGTTCCACGAAAACTGCTGTAAGAAATTAATAATAAAATAAATATAACCCTGTCCTATATTTAATTAGTACACAAAAATCTATTATCCTAAGCCTGGAAAGTATGAGGGCAAGTTCATTAACATTAAACTTAAACACTAAATTCAATATATATATTTTTTATTATTTTATACAAACATTAAATTTTTTGTCCGTCTGTCGGTCTGTCTGTCTGTTTGTTCCCGCTAATCTTCGAAACGGCTGAACCGATTTATACAGGACTTTCACTGGCGGATAGCGGATGTTATAAGAAATAACCTTTAGGCTACTTTTATTTTAGAAAAATATATAGTGTGCCGCGCATTTATAAAATTCAATTAATACCCACGAAATCCAATATATATACTCTATGTCAAGCGTCTATGTCGAAGTACTCTAAATTATAAACAAATAATCCCATTTCTTTTAAATTAAACGGCGGGTGAAACCGTGGGACCCAGCTAGTACATCACAAAAATATACATCCTTTATGGAACGTTCAATATGCTGCATGCAAAAATCAACACAAGTTTATGCTCGAAATGCTACGGTTATCTACGAAGTTATTTGATAGAATTTATCATTTTATGATGATGGATGACTTTTTGCGTGACAAATAGGGTGTGCTATTAATTTGCACGTATGTGTAAGCAGAACAAAGCTCGCGGTTGATACATTAGGCACGAGATGCTGCTTGTGTTCTCATTGTTATTAGCCGGGATCGCTAAAGTAGTGTGGTGGGAAATTTGGTGTGGATATTTACGGGGTGATTATAATGGTAATAACCAATAATTGTTGTTGGACAAATGTTGGGAATAAGGCATCCGAAATTATCTCCCCAAAGACTCGAGATTCTTCCTTCCTAATTTATCAAGACCCCACAAAAATTGTTATCTTTATTTTAAGGGTACTTCAGTAGATTATTATGATCGTATTTACAAAAAGAAGTTGCAGTTTTGCAAATAAATTGCAATAATTATTAAAACAAAATTTATAAATAAAGAATTAATGATAGAAAAAACACTTTTTTACATTTTGTGGTGATGGCTAACAATAGTCACACCCCATATCATCCTGTGGGACACCCCCACAAACAGGCGACATGTGATTAGCCGAAGAATGGGCAGTAGTGTCCTTTCAAGTACATTAATACTAACTTAACTGTGATCGACAACTCTATCAAGCGTAACTATTATGGCAATACCCGTCACCACACAACCCAAACCTAGACTGGTCGTTGAGGCGATAGGATTTGGGCAAAGTTAGGTCCAGCAGTGAATTTATTTGGCTGAAATGATGATTACAGAGGCGCGTAGCTTTTATATGCGTGAATTTTCTTAGTGAGATAATAAAACAAAGTAAATAGTATAATCATTACAACTTTTATACCTGACCCCGCCCGACTTCATTGATAAAGTTTTCTTTTTCTTTTTAGTACTTTTAATATTTTTATATCGTGTAGACTTTTTGAAGTCGGCATTTTTTAGTTAAAAAGTTTTATTTGTTTATTTTTTGTGTAAATAAATGTAACAACTTTTTCCAATTTGGTTACAGTATTTAACACTAAAAATAAGAATGACTCGAATCGGTTCTCTAATCTCGGGGAATCGAAACTATTATGACATCATCTAGATAAATCATCAACCAATCACAATGAAACAATCACATTGAAAACATTGAAAGCTCCCAGCGAAAGTATGATTTCTTAACTTAAACAATATAAAACGACGTGCAAAATACTTAGTAAATATAGAAACTTCAAAGCTTTTGTCACGAAGTACGTAGTAGCAAAACTTAGTTTTAGGGTTCCATAACCCCAAAAATTACAGTGACCAATTAAATTTGGCCTTCGACTTCGTTCAGAATGCGATTTCTGGAGAAGACTACCTTCATTACATTTATTTATGTTTTTATTTATTATATCATTACGCATACGCATATAAGTAGTCTTATGTTGTTATTAGCGCAAAGGACGATGTTGCTGCTCGTCTACTTGATATCATCCCTTAGTGACGGTTTTCGACACATATGGATGACGATGGGTGGTGTATTATTTGCCAGGAACCACATGCATAGCATAAGCATATTGTGGTAGGCATTATGTCCTGATATAACTTATGTGTATCGGTAGGTATTTTACTCTAACCTCTGGGTACAGTCACCCTATCCGAGATGTGTCTATAGGCGCGGTTTGCGCCCCAGTAGTTTTAGCTGGTAGGAGTCCGGCGTACCCTTTCGTCCTTCTATTGGTGCTCTCCAATGCACTGCCTCTGGCATGTCCAATTGGCGGGAGATCCGTTATTGTAGACCTACCTCTTATTATAAGAGTCCGGATAGATAGGTATGGATGCAAATATTTCGCCACCAAGCGTGTGTTTAGTGTTTAAGCTAAACTTTAATCATTTCTGTGTTCCGGTATGAAGGGTACTGTATAGCTCTGGAAATTACTGGGCATAAGAGACTATAAGACTAATCTCTCGAGATGACGAGCGTAGTGTGGTTCCATGCAGGACCATTCCTGCAGGCCAGGATGACACTTACCACCAGCCAATGACATGATCGACTCCGAGCCCATTGCTTCATCATCATCATATCAGCCAAAGGATGTCCAGTGCTGAACAAAGGTCTCACATAGATTTCCACAAGAACTGGTTACACGCTACCTGGATCCAAGAATTCGATGCATGCAATGCGTATTCACGTTTTAATTAGCAAAGACTGAGGAATCCTAAATTAGTGACGTAATTATCACTTCCAGTCAGAAACAGGTACGGAACCTGAGAGTCAACTTCTCAGGTTCCGTTCAGAGCCGTTCGAAAATTCTAATACCACCGTTTTCGTTATTAAATCTGGGCCGTGGGTAATTATGAAATTCCAGCGGTCAACGCTGCAAAGGTTAATTTGTCCGGCTTCAGGCAAACGACCAGTGTAAATACCTTTCATATTATTCCTTTAATAGAAAACTTTGTCCACGACTCGTGTTGCAAGGACTTTTGGAGGGGGCATTTGTTTCGAAAATATGATTATACAATGATATTATACCATAGATATGTTACGTTCATATTAAATGGCGCGTAAAATTTAGTCTCGCTGTATGTAGGTATAAAACTATAAAACTGCACACCCATGCTGACAGAAGATACCAAAACTGCGAGAGTAAAAGAGATAGCTATCTAAAATGACAAGACGTGTACTTGATGTCTTTGTCGCACCTGTGTTAGAATATTTATTAATTAATTTATTTATACTTAATGTACACTAGTGTACAAAGGCGGTCTTAATGCCGTAGGCATTTTCTGCCAGACGACCTTTAATGTGTGTGTTATCTCTGTTCTTTGCTTGTGTTTTCTTCGAGAATATTATTCTATAGATAATTTGAATCATATTTTTATTCAAATATTAATTAATTCTAGTTTGTTATTCACGTGTGGTATGAGATCCTTTGTTTTTTATTTATTTTTGCTTGATAGTTTGAACATTTTATTTACGCACGACGACATTATTACTTAATTAATAAAACAATACAGATTGTGACAGTATGTGCTAGTTGTCGTCTTGGGCGAACTGATTGCCAGGTGCTACAATTGTGGTTCTTACTTTTGGAGCGCATGTAACATATCTACTTCTTTTAACATATAATATAATTGTATTAGAAACCAAAATAATTGCTTAGCGTGGTGATTATATGCAGCTGTTTGTTGTGAAAGTGTGCTCGCCTCTGCGAATACATTGCCATCACTCTCATTAGTCGAGTTGAGTGAATAACTATAATAATGCGAAGGGTTGGTGACTAATGGTGCCTTTTTCTTTAACAAAAAGTACTACGCTTTTAATCTATCTCTTGGTACTCATAACCAGTTACACAGGTTAAGCAACGCCTGGTGCGATCAGTATATGGATCGGTGGCCGCATAGTGGTATTTGAACCGAATGTCCCCGTGTTTTTGATGATACTATCGTCGGTTTCGGTTGTTGTCAGTCAGGTGGTAGTCGTTAAGCGAAGTCATAGATAGACCTTTGGGTGGCTTGAGCAACTTACTTTTTTTTCTTTTTAAAAGAACGTTTGCCCCACACTAGGAATTTCTCCTGTGTCGTAGGTGCGTTTACAGACACAAATTCCACACACAATACACCCAGACCCGAAACAACTATCTGCAGATCATACAATATTTGTTCCGTGCGGAAATCGAACCCACGACCCGGTGCGCAGCAGCCGACTGTATCAGGTGACTAACCAAATGAAAATTATGGAATGAATGAGTTTATGTCTTTGTTTGTTACCATAACAGAAAACATTTAAACGGCATTACATAATCTTTATTATTTTGCAAAAATCCAGTGTACACACGGCTACACATCAAGCTATACAAATCCAGTTTACGCTGATCTCTCATCATACCGAAAGCGTATACAATGCGAGATCAGCTAAAATGGTATAGGTCAGCTTATACTGGTATAGATTGAGATTGATATGTGTGTACCTAGAATTAGTCCGCACTCGCTTCATGGAGAGTTACACTCCAAAAAAACTTAATAAAGAAACCTAAACAATACTAAAGAGCAGATCAGTCTCTTTTAACAATATTATCAATAGATCGTATGGTTTCCGGCAAAGAATATACAACCCCTCCATCCATGGATGCCGTAAAAGGTGATAAAGGGTTGATATCAAGAGGATGGGCACTCTGGCATCCTCCCTTGTACTAATAACAAATGTACTGCGAGCATTCCGCCTGCCAAGCATAGTAGTTATAGCAATGTCCCCTATGGCCGCTAGCATTAGGAGCCCCATGTTGAGCAGTGGGTGTTCACAGGCTGATGTGATATGATGAGACCTTCTTTTGTCGTCGGGAAATCGTCATGGACTTCCTCCGCCTTGGGAAGGGCGGAGGGGCATGCCGGACTCTTACTCGCTAAAACCCCACGGTGTCCTTCCACTTACCTGTAGCCGGGGTGAGGTGCACGCTTTGTCAGCATTAGACCGGCAGGTATCGGCCCGTCACTGCTTGACGGAACCCGTGTATATGCGACCTGGCTGGCTGCACCTATCATCAGACAGGCGCGCGCAGAACACACCCGCCGCCGACTTGAGATATGGTGAGACCTAGAAAATAATAAACTAAGCTAAGAATACGACCACCCCGTTTCATCCCGTGGGTGTCGTAAATGCCAACCATGGTATTAGTCGGAGGATAGGCAGCAGTATCATTTGACTACATTACTTAAAACTCAACTACGATAGCTAACCTGCCTACTAAGCGGAGTGATTGTGGCAAATCCTCCCAATGAGCACACAACGAGAACTCAAATCGGTCGTTGTGGCGATCTTTGGGAGAGGCTGTGTCCAGCAGTGGATTTATTTGATGGTAAAAATGGTCATTGGTTTTCAGTGAGCATTACTCCATCTCTACCCGTCGTAAAAGGGAACTTAGGGACTTTATACAGAGGGATGGGCAGCAGCGTCCCTTTTGTGAAAGCCGCCAAGCGTGGTGAGTACTGGCAATTTCCCCCAAAATGCTGACAGGATTGAGGAAATTAATGGGGGAGGCTATGGTCAGCAGTGGACGTCCTTTGGTTTATATGCTAATGGTTTGATGACGTATATGGCCTATATTAACTACAGTATAGTTCGCAGTCATAGAAGCCAAGATTCAATTGAGAGATATAGCCAATGACACTCTACATAAATCATCATCCAGGGCTTTGTCAGTGCGTATTAATTTTGAGTTATGATGCATAAATCTGCTTATGTAAAGCGTGAAGGTGATCCTCAACTATAATATTATGAGTATTTACGATCATAATTGTGTGGCTTAGGGTGGTATACCATTCATCCAAAAATCTTTGTCCAATGTACATTTGATCAAAGAAATTGGATGACGATAAAAATTTTACTGTAGTTTTATTCGATCAAAGATTTACATCACAGTTTGATGCGTATGAGAGCTATATTTAAATTAGAATAGATTATTCTTTATTGTATACCATTTTAAAAACAACTAGTAAAATAATTCTATGAACAGTAATTGTACAATGGGTGGTCTTGTCGCTAGTACATAGGCTGCACTAAAAGTATCGGGAATGGAATATTTCCACTGTTCCTGTCATATTAAAATCTTTTTAATTGAAAACTCCTTGGTTTTACAAATCGAATACCATTTATTTATTTTAAAAAAGATTCACGGTCTTGTCACAAGGTTTTGTCAAACTTGTTTAGTCGTTGAGAAAATGGAAAAGAAAAAAACAATTGAACCGTACGACGTTGCCGACATATTTTATAGAATTTTTTTCATTTTTGAGAAATATTTTATGAATATGTAAAGATTTATTTATATAAATACCGTACGACGTTGCCTTAAACTTGACATTGGCGAAATTGTGGAAGATAACCTACAGAAGCCATAATCTAAGAGAAGAAGAAGAAGAAGAGAAAATGGAATTGACTCGAGAAAATTCAAGAGCGATGATTTATTATGACTTTCGAAGTGGTTTAACACAAAAACAGTGTGTTGACCGGATGATTTCTGCATTTGGTGATGAAGCCCCATCCAAAACCACAATTTATCGCTGGTTTGCTGAATTTCAACGTGGACGTGTCAAGCTCAGTGATGATCCTCGTCAAGGTCGTCCAAAAACTGCAGTCACCCAAGAAAACGTTGATGCTGTGCGTAAGCTGATTGAGGAAGATCGACATGTGACATACCGCGAAATTCAGGCAACTTTAGACAATGGCATGAGTCAAATACAAATAATCTTGCATGAACAATTAGGTGTAAAAAAGTTGTTTTCCCGATGGATACCGCATTTGCTATGTGAAGAGCAAAAAGCGGCTCGCGTTACTTGGTGCGTCAGAACTCTCGAAAGATTCCACGCAGGATCCTCAAATGCTGTATACAACATCGTATCAGGTGACGAATCCTGGATATATGCGTACGAACCCGAAACAAAAAACCAGTCACGAGTTTGCGTGTTCGAAAATGAGTTAAAGCCAACAAAAATTGTTCGTTCACGGAGTGTTGCAAAAAAAATGGTGGCCACGTTTGTCTCCAAAACCGGCCATGTTACTACTATTCCTCTTGAGGGACAAAGAACGGTTAATGCAGAATGGTATGTTAGCATTTGTTTGCCACAGGTCGTTTCTGAACTCCGTAGAGAGAACTGCAACCGCCGCATCATCCTCCATCACGACAGTGCGAGTTCTCACACCGCGCACAGAACAAAAGAGTTTTTAGAGCAAGAAAACATAGAATTATTAGACCATCCGCCGTACAGCCCCGACCTAAGCCCTAATGATTTCTATACTTTCCCTAAAATAAAGAATAAATTGCGTGGACAGAGATTTTCATCACCTAAAGAAGCTGTGGACGCCTACAAAACGGCCATTTTGGAGACCCCAACTTCCGAATGGAATGGTTGCTTCAATGATTGGTTCCATCGTATGGAAAAATGTGTCAAATTTCGCGGAGAATACTTCGAAAAGCAATAAATACATTTTTAAATAGTAATGTTGTGTCACTTCCTTGATTCCCGAAATTTTCAGTGCCGCCCTCGTAGCTATTTCTTATAGCCAACCTTTGGATGGACAAGAAAAAGATGGAAAAAGATAAAGGGTTAGTCCGCGGTGTACTTACTATATTAATGTATTCAAATAGCATATCTAGAAAGAAAGAAAGAAAGAAAAGAAAGAAATTATTTATTTGGTTGAAAATGAGTCACACATACAATTAATTACACAGATACAAAACAAAAACACAAAAGAAGTTGGTATGTGCCTCAGGGTTCGCCAAAAAGGACTTGGTTCAGCATATGTCAGACGAATGCCTGACGCTGGTTTTCAACCAAACCGTTTGTAATTCACGGATGTGAACCAGTGCATTTATTTATATACGTCGGATTTATTTACATATTGAAGAAACATAATAAAAATAACAAAACGGATTAATAGTAATAGGTATATAGTAGTAATGTGTGCATTCATATCAGTAATATTATTATAAATACAGTTTGTATAAAGACTAATTCAATTCAAATGTAATAATTATGAAAAACAACTGTAACACTGTCGCTTCTTGTTTCGCATGTCATCGTTCATAATTGATAAGTTATATCCATAGTAAACGCATTCCACCAGCACACGCAAGGATACATGCCAGTAGCCACACGTGCATTCACGTTCACTGTTCTCCACGTTCGCGTACATCTACATCTAGACAATTAAATATAATACGAATGCTATATTTGTTGAGTATGAAAGCAATCAATGTCTTTTACATTACAAGGCACAGAGATTATAGCGTTTAGAATTGAACTTGGCACTTGTCAAACGTACAAACAGGAATTAAAACCACTTTAGTGAGATCGCTAGGAATGTGAACTCACGACTGAATCACAAAATGCACAGGAAACAAATAAGAAAAGGAACAAGCGTATGTACTATCTATGTGTTATATATATAGTGTCTTACTTTAATAATGGAAAATATATTAAGGCAAGGCTCTATGAATGGTACAGCATTCATTTCAAGTATCAACACACACTGGTGGGCTACTAAACAACCACATTGTTGTTCGATCGGACCATTTTCAAACACGTTTTAGTGTTATTGTGTGTACGTGTTCGGTGACAGTACCACAATATTTTTAGAAAGACATAATAGTGATAGTTACCTACAGTTGTTACGTGGTGAATTGCGCTTTTGACAGCCGTGTGCGAACTCTGTGTACCGTGTTGAGACACCACTTATACGTACAAACGTACGGAATGTACCGTGTGTTCATAGCAATACAATCCTTAACGTGGTTAATCCTTAACTCGAATTCTGGTTGAAAACTATTTTCTCCACAGTCCTGATTTACTTAGGAATGAATTTACATGTGACTTCGCTTATAACGTGTAATGTGCTGAAAAATATGTTAACATTCTAAATGCAAGCTTATTAAACAGAGTAAATACTCTGAGAGTGGCGGGGACTTTTCGAAAGTATTTAAATATTTCTTTACTGTTTTGTAAACTACGTTGAAGAGGCGTCTTTAGTTATATAAGTCGGACCATAGCGCTTTTCCTAGAACAAGCTACTGGGTTCTCACTACGGGACAATAAATCTGAGAGCTGCGTCTTACACAGGTGCTAATTATTACTACGTGGGTACAATTACTAATGAGGAAATTGCCTTATTATTCTTTACGCTATTCTGGTGTAAGATAATGAGGCAAACCTTAATTTAAATTTAATTAATGTCATCATCATATGCACTTTATTCAGCACTGCTGAACAAAGGCCTCCTAAACAACCGTCTACATATCGCAATTTTGGTGGGAATATAGCACCACTCCGTCTCCTCCCGTAGATGTCGTATAAAAGGTGACTAACGCCCGAATACTCAAACGCCATTTAACGTTAAGTCCCGCTTAAACAATTTGAGGCTCCCGGTTATGTACCAAAAACTGGTTTCTCGAATAGTTAAAGCGGGGACTTAACGTTAAATGGCGTTTGAGTATTCGGCCGTAAGGCTCTTTAAACCAGAGGGATGGGCTGTACCCATTCTAAGCTCACCAACCCGACTGCCTAGCGTGGTGGGTACTGGAAAATTCCCTCCAAAATTACGACACATGGCATGTTACCGGTGGTTTATACGGAGGCATTTGTTCAGCAGTGGAAGTTCTTTGGCTGATATGATGAAGATTAAATTAAGATACTGCGTCAATTCGGTCCTGCCTCTAATCCCAGGTCGGGTAGTGTTACTGAAATTTTCTTTTGGGAATTTTTAGTAGTAGTCCAGATTTTGGTACTGCGTCCCGTAATAGTCAATAGGCTCGGCTCCTGTAACATAGGGCTTAATGGCGTCGTTAAGGAAATGTGGGTGTTAGCAATATACCTAATTTGTTTTTGGCTATTATAGAGGACTAACTCTCAGCTTCGCGTTCGCCTCTCCGCTTTCCATTCATGGTGTGCAATGCCCCTCCGTTTCGTGTTCGTGAAGTACAATGCCCCTCCGCTTCGTGTTCGTGAAGTACAATGCCCCTCCGCTTCGTGTTCGTGAAGTACAATGCCTCTCCGCTTCGCGTTCGTGGTGTGCAAATGTTAACATTCATAGAAAATAAAAGCACTATTGTCATTATTAACTTTATTATACAGATGCAAAATATATCACTACTTATGTTACCCAACCAGCCTTAAAATTTACACTCGCAAACTTTGGTACACTAGTTAACCCGTAACCCGGCGCGCCTGGCAACTTAACCCTAAAGTTTTTCTACTTAATCTTGCCGAGGGGTCTGACAGGGAATTAATCTATTGAGCCGAAGCTACTCATAAGGCTTCACAGTATACTCGGCTCTTATTTACTGGTTGTTTACTTGGGCAAGTAATGAAAGCCTTTTTGATTTAAGTATTGATTACTATTGGTGATTTAGATTGAAAGTTAATTTTAGATTGGTAATAAAAAGTTGAATGTAAATACATTTTAAAATGGACAAATATTTAAAATTTGAAAAGGGAACGATAGAAGTAATGATAAATTTATCAAGGTTACTTACCGAAGTGTTCTGGTGTCTTTTTTTTCATGTAAAACCATTTATAGGCACTTATGAATAGTCAAGACTTTAGTTAGATTTCCTATGGAGAAGAACGGGCAAGAAACTCCATGGTTACTCTTTTTAAATCATATTGGTACTTACAATGTTCTACAATGTTCTCGTAATGGTGGTAATGTGAGGACAATGCAGGAGAAAAAGAGTCTAAACTTCTTAAAAAGTCACTAAATAAGCTTGATTTTAATATTTACCAGAGTTTTTGATTCAATTGTCATGACAGCATTTAGATGACCAATTCCAACAGACGGCACTCGTTCACGAGCATGACGCATGCATCAGCGTCGCTCAGCTCAACCATTGTGTAGGGAAACTTAGCGACCCGACACACAACGCCACCATAAGCAGGACACTTGAGTGAGCATGACATACCTAAACTGCCAGACAAATATCACGTCAATAAAACAAAATAATTGAATTGCCCACATGGTACTCGCACTATTACAGTATCAAATCTAAATGCATAAAATTAACATAAAAATACCATTAAAAATAAATAACATAATGTCATATAGAATAATGTAATGTCATTATATGAATTAATATAATCCATTATAAGAAATGATGCAATTTGTCATATGTCAAATTAATTAAAAAGTACTACTGGTTTTAGATACAGAGATACCAAGAATGTCAATATAAGCCTATGCACATCAGAGCAGCTCAATCCCAAGCATTTTTGTCGTCCATATAGTCTGCTACGTTATAGAAAGCTTTTCTACACAGCTTCTGTTTTATAGTGGACTTGAATTTATTAACGCTTAGTTTTTGAATATGGCTTCGGATTTTATTGTAAAAACGTACACATTGACATTCAAATGATTTGCTTATTTTCTGGAGCCTAGTGGCAGGAACAACAAGATTGTGTTTGTTCCTAGTATTAATACTCTGAATATCACTGTTCTTTGCAAAGAGAGATATTTTTATGTACATAAAAACATTTTCGTAAATGTATTGAGATGGAACGGTCATTATATTAACGTCTTTAAATTGCTCCCTAAGTGAATATTTAGAGCTTAACATATAAAATTGACCGAATAGCTCGTTTTTACAGCACAAAAACAGTTTGAATATCGGCAGCATTCCCCCACAACAGAATACCGTACGACATTACACTATGAAAGTAACCAAAATATACTAATAGGATGTTTCTATGTCTATTAAATAACGAATTTTCATTACCGCATATGCTGCAGAGCTAAGCCTTTTCGACAATTTAAGTATATGTGGGCCCCACTGCAGCTTAGAATCTAAAGTAATACCTAAAACACTGCGGTGTCCACAAGATCCAACTCCGCGCCATTCATTAATACACTGGTGTTTACCGTTTTCACATTAGGTGTTGTGAATTTCATACATTTAGTTTTTGTCTCATTCAAGACTAAATTGTTAACATTAAATCAATGGACCAATCTAGAGGTAGCGTTATTTACATCGTAAGATGCCAGATGTTGGTCTTGTTTTTTTCGTCACGGTGAAAATGCTCAAGTATCGCTCAACGCCCGCGCTCCTAGGGAGGTGGTTATCTTCGGCACCGAAGGGGAGCTCCTGATTCTCGAGAACGAACACTTCAGAGCCACGCTCTGGCACGCCTATAGGCACATGTGAGATACTTGTCTACAAACTGTACCCACGACACAGGAGAAAGCCATGTGTGGGACAACGTTATTTTTAAGAAAACATAAAAGGAAATTACCTTTGTCTTAAAATATATCAATTAAATCTCTAATCTCTACCATTGTATTGGTGCAGCGGTTGATACAGTCGGCTGCTGCGCTCCGGGTCGCGGGTTCGATTCCCGCACGGAACAAATATTTGTATGATCTGCAGGTAGTTGTTGCGGGTCTGGGTGTATTGTGTGTGGAATTCATGTCTGTAAACGCACCTACGACACAGGAGAAACCCCAATGTGGGGCAACGTTTATTTAAAAAAAAATACAGGCGAAATTATATTCAAATAAATATTGTATATATGTACATAAATGACATGTAGAGCGGACCGAAGCACGCAATCGGAAAGACGCACAGAGTAAATTTTTTGTCGATTTTTACTAGTACCTTCACAAAATTTACTAAACTTGTAATTCCTCCAATATTCTATATTTCTTTCTCATGTTAAGTAACATGTTAATATTATGCCGCAACTGCCCGTGGCATCAACATATAGGCCCTGTCAGAAAACCAGCGCTGCAGCAGAAATTGTTGCAGTATTTGCTGAAATAGAGACGTTTAACCTCGTACATCACTACTGTAGTCATATATATTTTATTCGGTTAGTAATAAGTTTCCATTATCATTTTGTACGAGTCCAAAATAAAACACTTTCTTACTTCTATACTAAAAAAAAAATGTCAATACATTTATAAATTCCTTATTTCTATTAGCTAAAGCAATTCTATAGCAATTTAAGACCCTCAACCAATATAAGACGTAAAATCCTATCTAGAAAACATTGAAGAGTTAAGAGTAACGGAATCCAAGAAACGCCATTTGTTCGTCGCCAGATTTGAATGAGAACAAATTTGAAATTTAAATCGGAACGTTTAAGCGAATTGATGGTCGCAAGGACCTCTAAATGTCGGCCTCTAAAACAGTCAAATTCCACGTGATTTAGGCACCCAATTATTTGTGATTGCTATTAGGATTACGCTTTATCTGTCGGCGATTATTATGTTTTTTGACTTGGCAAACTCAAGGAGTACGTTTGAACTTCATATTTGAGCTTCATTAGATCGATTTCACACTGGCAAATGGACTGTTGATTTGCAGATATCGGAATAGGCTGAGTATATTTATATAAACTTCAAGGAAGTAATACACATAGAGTGGATAAAAACTTTCTTTTAAATCATCATCATCATATCAGGGCGGTTCCTCAGAAGGGGCGCTGCTGCCTATCCTTCGGGCTTAGAATCCCATGGCCTCCTTTCACGGGAGGAGATGGAGTTGTGGTATATTCTAATCAGGGCATCACATGGAATCAGCGGAGACCTCTTAAACAATGGTTGTAACTAATTTCTTTTGGTATTTTTGTTTCAATCGCAATATAATTAAACAAATGAACACAAAATCAGCCAACATTACTCTGCCACGAGAGGATCACGGCGCTGCATCACCTAAGCTGGGCACTCCTCCAACGTGTGCTGCGCCATGTACTCCGGGCAGTCTCCGCAGTGGTAACAATCGGGCATCTCGTCTCTCGGCTTATGCGACACAGATATGTTCACATGGGCGCGCACGGACTGTTTTCATGCGACCATGCGGAAGCGCTGCGCGTCTCTTGTGCGCCGAGTGCGGGACAGCTCCAATACCGTTCTGAGTATGATAGCAAACAGATTGGACTGTCCTTATGTGCGACACTGCTGTGACAGACAAATTACATATAGTGTCGCACGTAAGGGACTACTGTAATTAATATGAGTTCATTATAATACATTGTGTGTTGATGCTGTATTTAGATTGTATTTATTCCTTTGTATTTGTTTATGTGTGATTATGTATTTATTATTGAATAATTTAAAGATGTTTTCTAATATGGGTTATGTGGTACCTGAAATAAATGAATTTGAAATTTGAAGCACCCATGTATTGAAACTATCTGCGTCATCTGCAAGGTGAGCGCGCCATACCGCTTCTCAAGCCAATCTTTCATGACGGCTGTTACCGTAGTTGTCGCGTTTTACTGCTAATGCTACCTTGGGTCATGTATTAATTTAATAATTTTTCATATTGCCCATCTACGTTGTCTGCAGAACATGGGATCCTCAGTAGAACAATTGTTTGGAACATGGCCATAATTACCACGCTTTGCAAACTGATTAGTGATAGCAGTATATTGTTTGCCGTAGCTGTCGCGGCTTGCTCGGTACTGAAGGTGGAGTACTGGACCCTAAAAATTTAATAAGATTCTTCGCAACCGAAAGGGGATTGCCCATTGTGCTTAGGACCGTGGGCCCAAAGTGAACAGTCAAATATTGTAAATGCATTTCAGTTTTGCGTAAATGTGTATTATATGAGAAAAATCCATCAAAAAGTACGCCACGTTATTACAATGAATAAAAACTGTTAGTAAAAAAACATGCATTTGCGGAGAAAAATATATGAATTATGTGCATTGATTTGTGTCTGTGGTTAACTATTGATAACTTTGTTGTTTTTATATTATATTGGATTAAAATTAGTCTTCAAAATCGACAAGGAAATCTAATAACACGCAGAAATCACATTCACAGTACGCGCAAACAACAAAGCAAATAAATAATAATGACTTTGAGTGACAAATGTCAATAGTAATGCCATATTTCAGAAAACTAAAGTCTGAAAATCTAAACCTAATAATCGATATCACAGTGATAGAAAATATATTTTTTAAGTGTAATATATGAGATTTTTAAAGTAAATTTTTATAATACTATAAGTAACATAATTTTTTCTTAAATAAACTGCAAGAAGTTTTGACTTTGGCACTGATTTACATAATAAAAAGAACGAGAATCGATTAAAGTATTATTGCAAGTAATAATATTTGTTTTAATTCATGGCTTATCAATCTGAATCCCATTTAAATCCAAAACATGTAATAACCCGCTGGCAGATTTTAAACTAGGGTTAAAAATCGCATTTCTATTTGCCTTAATTAATCCATAATTCAAATAAGTCCTTTAGGTGTGTCCACGATTGGGCCCAGAATGGGCATTTCCCTTTTAATTATAATGCATAAATTCCTGAATGGAAACGTCACATATTTTATTTCCGTAATTTACTAAATCGGTAACAAATTATCGATTCTTACAGATTTTTCGTGGTTTTTAGCCAATTCTTATCTAGTGTTGTTTAAGGTGATAGATAGAAAAACTTAATAATGGGTAAGGTAGCAGCATGTACGGTGAAATTTCTGGCAAAGAATAGGCAGATTGGAATCTTTTCGTTGGTGCCGTAAAGTGTCTGAAGAGTTATGACAAAAGAATGGAAAGCAGATACAGAAATGCAGAGAAGCCCCTGTGTGATTGCAACTTGATTGGAATCACTAATCCATCTGCCAACCCTTGTGATTAGGGCAATATTCCTACACGTGTCCTTTACCGGTCCATATAGAGGCCTACTTTTCAGCGTTGACCACCACGGGGAACAGCACATACGAGAGATCGAGCGAGAATGTACTCCATGTAGGTGTGTGCGAGAAAGGAAGAAAGAAATAATGTAGGTGCTGTTTGGCTGATAGTGCTCGAAAATTCTATAAAAATTAAAAATTCTAAGACCGTTGCGTTTCTTAGTACTTCTGTTGGCTATTATTTTAGCAATATCAGTCTTTTTTATACACCCTGGTGACCAGACGAGCAAGTCATTAGCCTGGAGGTAAGCGTTATGCCTGCCCATAAAATTAAAATTAAATTTGGTAATTGTAATTTTCCCCAGGATTACCACTGCGTTACACCACACTGACACACATATTTCCTTTACCCTTTAAAGCATCGACACCGCATCAGCGGCTCCTCTGGTGAGGAAGATGTGTATGAATGGCAGATTACCCTCAGGCAAACCGAATGCTGGCTTGCCTATTCTAATTTGGTAGTTATTTAGTTTCTTATGCCCAGTAATTTCACTAGGTACAGTGCCCTTCAAACCGCAACAAAGATATGTGTAAAGTTTAAACACAACGGCTTGGCGGTAAATATTAGGTACCTACCTTTTTTCTTGTCCCAGTGGAAATTCTTCAGGAACTTCCTACGCCTGGAGAAGGGCGAAGGAGCATGCTGGCCTCCTACCGAATAAAACCACTGGGGCCGTCGTCTTCGGACCCTAAGGGGGCTCCAGGACCTCATATAATCACACTAGAGCCGCTCACTGGTACCACGCCTATAGGAACATTTCGGAAAGTGTGACTGTAAAGCGGCCACACCCTCTAGCGAAGGGAAGGCGGCTGTAAAGAGAGCGCCCCCCAGGCACTACTCAGGGAGGATTGTAAAGGCTCAGACCACGTACGCGCCACCATATACCCGGGGGTCTCTCGGTATGAGCTCGCAGACTCCCTAATCTACGCACATATGACTCCCGAGGACGGTGGTACCTACCTAGCCACCTCAGTCAGTAAAATATTAAACATAAAATTGCTTATTTTATTCTGTGAAACATTTTACACCTATTTCCTCCCTGCGTGCTTAAGCCTAGTTTCCTACTAATATAAATGCACTCCAAAAGTGCATTTCAATGAAACATCCCTCTACTAAGAGAACTGTCCCTTCGAGACCCTAGGCAATTATAGCAACCCTATCCATGAGTGACAATATCAAAGTCGAAAGTGGCAAATTTGCTGACTGTTTTGAACTTGGCATAAGGTATTCTCATGTGAAATATAAGTTTGGGCCGACACAAGGAAATATTCTGGAATTATTTATTTCTTTCTCTTTCTTTCCGTGTGCCAGAGTTGTTCAAGGCGCGTAAGGGCCTCCGACTTGGCTTAGAGACTGCCATCTGATGTCAAAGCACGGAGAAGCTCAGTTTGTAGCTTCGTTCGCATAGTGATGCGGTCACCCATCTATAGACTGAACGTTGCTTAACCTCGTGAATCGTTTACGATCAGTAAGTAGAACTGGCTATGATTCCGAAAATGACTAAAGCCGACCATCTAAGTACTTGTCAATCTAGGTGACATAGGTAGTTTTACAAGGGTGACCGCTTTACAGTCACCCTCTCAGGGATTTGCTTATAGGCGTGGCACCAGTGGGCAGCTCTAGTGTGATCAAACGAGGACCTGGAGCCTCCCTTAGGTGCTGAAGATGACCACTCCAGTGGTTTTAGCTGGTAGGAGTCGTGTGTGTAGGGTATACCACTTCCCCTTCCCTGGGGCGAAGGAAGTTCATGAAGAATTTCCACTGGGCATCAATAAAAAAAAGGTAGTTTTACAAAATGTTCCCTGGAACTGATTTAAACTTTTGTGTAATTTAAAATTACATTTCAATAATAAAATGCTTGTAAAATTGTCGCCTCCATTAGGCAAAGCTGGCAATACATCTAGCTTGGCGACAATCTTTTTACTTTGCTCCTACAGAAAATATTTTCCAGTAACCTCGGCAGTATACATAGGCTGCACTAAAAGTATCGGGAATGGAATATTTCCACTGTTCCTGTCATATTAAAATCTTTTTAATTGAAAACCCCTTGGTTTTACAAATCGAATACCATTTATTTATTTAAAAAAAGATTCACGGTCTTGTCACAAGGTTTTGTCAAACTTTTTTAGTCGTTGAGAAAATGGAATTGACTCGAGAAAATTCAAGAGCGATGATTTATTATGACTTTCGAAGTGGTTTAACACAAAAACAGTGTGTTGACCGGATCATTTCTGCATTTGGTGATGAAGCCCCATCCAAAACCACAATTTATCGCTGGATTGCTGAATTTCAACGTGGACGTGTCAAGCTCAGTGATGATCCTCGTCAAGGTCGTCCAAAAACTGCAGTCACCCAAGAAAACGTTGATGCTGTGCGTAAGCTGATTGAGGAAGATCGACATGTGACATACCGCGAAATTCAGGCAACTTTAGACATTGGCATGAGTCAAATACAAATAATCTTGCATGAACAATTAGGTGTAAAAAAGTTGTTTTCCCGATGGATACCGCATTTGCTATGTGAAGAGCAAAAAGCGGCTCGCGTTACTTGGTGCGTCAGAACTCTCGAAAGATTCCACGCAGGATCCTCAAATGCTGTATACAACATCGTATCAGGTGACGAATCCTGGATATATGCGTACGAACCCGAAACAAAAAACCAGTCACGAGTTTGGGTGTTCGAAAATGAGTTAAAGCCAACAAAAATTGTTCGTTCACGGAGTGTTGCAAAAAAAATGGTGGCCACGTTTGTCTCCAAAACCGGCCATGTTACGACTATTCCTCTTGAGGGACAAAGAACGGTTAATGCAGAATGGTATGCTAGCATTTGTTTGCCACAGGTCGTGTCTGAACTCCGTAGAGAGAACTGCAACCGCCGCATCATCCTCCATCACGACAATGCGAGTTCTCACACCGCACACAGAACAAAAGAGTTTTTAGAGCAAGAAAACATAGAATTATTAGACCATCCGCCGTACAGCCCCGACCTAAGCTCTAATGATTTCTGTACTTTCCCTAAAATAAAGAATAAATTGCGTGGACAGAGATTTTCATCACCTAAAGAAGCTGTGGACGCCTACAAAACGGCCATTTTGGAGACCCCAACTTCCGAATGGAATGGTTGCTTCAATGATTGGTTCCATCGTATGGAAAAATGTGTCAAATTTCGCGGAGAATACTTCGAAAAGCAATAAATACATTTTTAAATAGTAATGTTGTGTCACTTCCTTGATTCCCGAAATTTTCAGTGCCGCCCTCGTACTAGAGTATACTTGAGGGTATATTTATTAGAGTACCTGGGTAGCTAGTAGCTACTTAGCCAGGTATTTTAACTCTTGGCGATTACATGGTTTTAAAGTAAGGGCTTCGCAATTTTTTATCAACTACCTATCTAATATAAATACTATCTATGTAATTCTAAATTGCGTGGATCTCGTAAAAGGTGACTAAGGGACCCTAAACCAGAGAGATCAGCAGCAGCGTCTTTTCTGTATAATTATTGCAATAATTCGCTCGCTTCGCTCACTAACCCTTCTGTCAAGAAGAACAGAAGGGTTTCTGCTGCTATCGGGGTGAGTACTGGCATTTTCCCCCTCAAATGACGACACATTTGTGGAAATGTAGGGATGCCAGCTGTTCAGCAGTGGGAAGTCTTTGGCTGATATGATGATGATGTAACTGGCCGAGATTACGGATTGGCTTCTTAAATACTTGGTTGTGGGTTTAAAACCTAATATGTAGTAATGGGACTTTTTTATGTCATATGTACCGTCTTAGTTCGTCTAACACACCACTTGGTAACCGAAAACATCGTTGGGAAACATTTTTTTATTTGTGCCAGTGGAAATTCTTCATGAACTTCCTCTCCACTGGGAAAGAGCTCAGAGCCCCCACTGATGCCAGCCTTTAGGCACATCTCGAAAGGGGACTGTAAAGCGGTCCCCCTCTGCAGCAAAGGGAAGTCGACTGTAAGAAGGTCACGCCCCAGGCTCTTCTCGGGGAGAGTTGTAAAAGATCAACTCCAAGCCTCGATGTGCGCTGTGCTGCGCACACGGCGGCACGTGACCACGTGCGGGCCACCGTATACCCAGGGGTTGCTCGGTATGAGCACGTAGACTCTCCAATCTGCGCACCTGCGACCACACCATGTAACAACGGCAGGGGGCTCAAGCCTATTTGACCTGGGAGCGAGGGTGGTTGTTACCCCGGCGCCGCCTCATCCTTCTCCGTGAGGGATCGTCCCTCTCCCGTTTCCGCTCTGCAGTCTCCTTCTGGAGTATGACGCTCTCGCAGAAGGAGACCACTGCACTACAATCATGCTCTGCCAACATAGCCGACACTACAGCTGGCAGAGAGAGATCTTGCCCGATCCGATCGACCAGGATCCGCTGCCAGGATCCGCCGCTCGGCAGCCCACACGGGGCAATCCTCGAGCGTGTGCTGTGCAGTATCCTGGTTGCTTCCATAATGGTGGTACTGTGCCGTAACCTTTTTTTATTACATTTTAATTTGTGTCCAGTGGAAATTCTACATGGAACTTCCTTTACTCCGGGGAAGGGCGAAGGGGTATGCCGGAATCCTACCGGCTAAAACCACTAGAGCGGTCATCTTCGGCATCGAAGGGGGCTCCAGGTCCTCGTAAGATCACACTAGAGACTGTGCCGTGACCTCACGTCCTATTACGTGTAGGTACGCACCGAAACAACCGTGACCGGTGAATACCTACGTCAGGCGGTTAGGTGACGCCCTCGCTCCTTCTGAGCCAGGCTCCGAAGAGCGGCAGGACGGCCTCAACGACGCGTTTGGTCGCGAACAGCAACCGAAGGCGATGTCGCCAGATCTCGAGTGCGCGCCGTCGAGCCAGCCGCCTTAGCTTGTAGATCCACGCATCCGTCTCCGCCAATATGTCAAAAGGGCGAAAATCGGCCCAGGAGAGTCGCCGCCTCGTAGGATACTGTCCTGCAACCCCGTGCGATCCGTATAGCCACTCTGCGCAGCAGACCATGAAGTTTGTTTCTGCCGCGCTGGACGCCTGATAGCCGGGATGACCATACAGGTGCCCCATAGAGGGCCACGAACCGCACTAAGGAGAGACGGCTTATATCTACTACTCAACGTTGACATCAAATCACAATTCAAAATTTTTACATTGTTTAAATTAGTATAGCTTTAGCTATAGAATTAACAGTTAATACAATTTATGTATAGGTACATATAAATGTGAGAACCGTGAACGTGAACGTTATACTCGTGAACGGCTGTCGTCATGTGGAACTGGTAAGTCCTTACTGCAAGCAATCTAATTTAATGGCACATCATTAATATTTTACTTCATCTATTTCACACTGGCAGTACATTATTCTCACATAACTTAATTCTATTGTAGATAACTATCAGCAATGTATATATGTTACATACATTTTTGATTATTTTAAAAGTGTATAGACACTCGAGTTGCTTGCCGGTTATTCTCTATACGACCAACATCTTGAAACCGACCTGTATGGATTTGTGTTGTGTGCTCATTGGGGAGTTTTGGCATAATCGGTTCAAATCGGGTTGGCAATCCCAGTAGAGTTATAAATGTACTCGAAGGACGCTGCTGCCCATCTTCAGACTAATCCCATAGTCGCCTTTTACGGTACCCACGGGATGAGATTGTGTGGTGTTATTTTAAGTCGACACTACAGTACAGTACCGGTATATTGTTAAATTGTTGATATGAATAAAAATATTTTGAATTTGAAATGTTAACTAACAACTTTGTTAAAGAAACCTAAAAGAATATTAAATAAAAATAGACAAGTAACATTCAAAAACATGATCGCAGTGTAAAATGCAATTTGTATACTACACACGCTAACTTAGCTGTGCTCTCACAAAAGACTTTTGTTAACAAACGTAAAACTGTGTGCAAAATAGAAACATGGCTTACGACATAGAGTTGTTTTACATAGAAGGGATGTTAAGTGAGGTGATAGGTAGAAACGGTAGAAGTTAATGTAGTAGAAATAATTCTAGCCGATGTGATCGATTGCCATTCGAGTAATAAAATTTCGAATAAAGTCCTTGTGACAATATCTTTTTCATATTATTCTATATAATTTTTACTACGAACTATTTGAGAGAGCGGACTGCCTCTTCATAGATTGTGTTCAATCAACAAAGTTTATACAGTCCACTGGTTTTCTAAAAACTTTGAAATGATACTTTTTCGAATAGAAATGTGATGTCTCATAATTTAAACTCACTTCATTCTTATTTCAATTAATGCACTGGTAAATACATTTTTAAGCACTACAGTATTGAGATATATTAAGAAATAAAAATAAAAACTAGTACTGAATAACGCAGTGAAGATGACTATGTGACCAACTAATTACTGACGACGGACTTGCCTATTACACGCCTCAAATAATGTTCGTTATGACTGTTATTTAATTTAAACTATCAGATCATGATTTATAACCAACTTCACGACGTTGAGTCGAAGTATAATTAGTAATTTCAATAAAGTTATATCTTATGGTTTTTTTAGTATAGAAGTAAGAAAGTGTTTTAGTTTCGACTCGTACAAAATCATAATGGAACCTTATTATTAACCGAATAAAATATATATGACTACAGCAGTGTTGTACGAGGTTAAAAGGTCTCTATTTCAGCAAATGCTGCAACAATTTTTGCTGCGGCGCTGGTTTTCTGATAGGAATAGGTCTTATGTTGATGCCACGGGCAGTTACGACCTAATATTAACATGTTTATACTTCACATGAGAAAGAAATATAGAATATTGGAGTAATTACAAATTTAGTAAATTTAGTGTAGGTACTAGTAAAAATCGACTAATAATTTACTCTGTGCTCCTTTCCGATTGTGTGATGCGGTCCGCTCTACATGTTATTTATGTATATACAATATTGATTTGAATATGATTTCGCCTGTATAGTTAATATCTAAACCTAAAGAATACTTATCATTCTATTTTCCTTGATCATAAGCCCAAAGTTATGAATCTTAGTAAATATATATTTAGTCAATAATAATAAACTACATATGTAAAATGTTGTCTCTAACATTTTTGGATAATTATCAAAGCATTTCATCGTCTACGCAAACCAAATCTTTGTCCGTATTGAGTAAAGAAGTTGCGCTCACACCTAGTATGTGTGTGTGAGTTAAAACACTCATTTTCAAAGCGAACGACATAGCCTTTGTTCTCAGTTCGCTCGATCGCAAGTTTGTTTCACTACCTTCTATGATTGCAGGATATTATGGTATGGTTTAAGGAATACTTCGGTATTTAAGCACCATTCACTTCACTCAGTTCAGTACATAGATTATACACTAATATTGAAAAGTTCAGTAAGTCACTTTCTTCAATACTGTTCAGTGAAATGGTCCAGGGTAGGGTGGTTGGGTAGCATAATAAATATTGCAATTAACACAGAGCTTTTTTTCGTGTGGTGTATGGATTAAGAATATAGCACCACTCCATCTCCCCTCGTAGGTGTCGTAAAAGGCGACGGAGGGACTCTCAACCAGAAGGATGGACAGCAGCGTCCCTTCTGTGAAACAGCAGCTAATTTACGCTCACTAACCCGCTTGCCAAGCGTAGTGAGTGTTGGCAAATACCCCCAAATGACATCATTGTTGTGGAAATTTATTGGGAGGCCTTTGTTCAGCTGTCGAAGTCCTTTGGTTGGTAGGATGTAATATCAAATATATAAAAATCTCGTGTCACGGTGTTTGTGGTCACACTCCTCCGAAACGGCTCGGCCTATTTTAATGTTTTTTTTAATATTTGGTAGGTATGAGAATAAGTCGTAAATTATTTTATTATATTTTTCACCCTCCTATCCCCACCCCCCATTTTTTTATCGCGGTTTTAGTATTTTTGTATGAAAAATATGTAGATTATATATATGATATGTAGATTTCCAAATTCAACGCGTGCGCAGCCACGGGCAAAAGCTAGTAAGTAAATAAAAAGATCAGTTTTAATTAGTCGTAGCTCAAAAATACAGGAAGGAAAAAAATAATTAATCTGTTTGTGTGTTCTTAAAATAATGTATTTTCAAAACGGCATCACTTACCCTGCCCACGGTTTGAGGGATAATGAGCATAATCTTTTGGAACACATTGAGGTTTTTATTCCTCGTATAAAAGTACATACCTATTGGTCTTATTATTTGAAGTACAACGTTAGTAAGGTTTACAAAAAAAAGTAAGATTTTTCTTCTTTCGCCGTAGATTTGGTGGCAGGCAGAATGGCTATGGCAACATTTTAAATCTGATTTTTGAATTAAAGTGTAAAACATAAAACAGAAACAAATAGAACGTTTTATTTAACAAAAAAAAACGACTTCAAAAACCCTACACGATATAATAATATTAAAACCACTGAAAAGGAAAAAAAAATATGAAGTCGGGCGGGGCCAGGTATAAAATGTAACTTCTCGTTAGTCGGCATGAACCATGGTTGGGGCATACATAGCCCCACCCAACTTCATAAATAAAGTGGATTTTTCCTTTTCAGTGGTATTAATATTATTATATCGTGTAGGGTTTTTGAAGTCGGTATTTTTTGTTAAAAGGTTTTATTTGTTTCTATTTAGTGTAAATAAATGTTAGAATTTTTTCCAATTTGGTATCAGTATTTAACACTAAAAATAAGAATGACTCAAAGTTCTCCGAGAGGAATCGAAACTATTAAGACATCATCTACATAAGCGCAGTCAAATTAACCTGTTTATTGAAGCTGGTTAAAAAACTGCTCAATAAAATGTAATGAAATTGATATGGGACCAACAAGTATTCTACACCAGTTAAAAAAAGAATTGCTCAAATCGGTCTACAAATCTCGGAGTAATCGGTGTACATACATAAAAAATACGCATTGAATTGAGAACATCCTTTTTGAAACCGATTAAAAATATATTATATATTAGGAAGATAATTTGACGGAAGATTGGCACAAATGATAGCAAAAAGTTTTAATAAAATAAAACCAACTAAATATTTTCCCAATTGCAAAATAATCTTTTCTTTTTCTCCATGTTTCGCATAATTTTAGCCAACTTTTTATATGAACGCTACCAAGGTAAGAGCCGTTTTAATATGCTAATGGTCTAAAATAAATTTGGCATAGGCATTTTATGGGAAATGAAGTATAAATTCAATTTTGCTCGAGGGTGGAGAGCGGGGGTTTGATCCTGGGGTGCATGCGTCCCCAGTGTTTCGGTCCACAGGGGTTTATATCTCCAAGATAATCATGGTTTAAGGCATTCTGTCTTTTAGATTATCTAAAAGACCGTAACATTTGATAGCCGAGTTTTATAGTTTTATTTAGGCAATGTAATTTTGTCTCTTTATGTAGAAATAAAAATAAATGATGTTAGTATATTTGTGTATTTCTTATTTTTGCGGGACGTTTTTTTTATTTCATGTTTTATTAGAGTAATAGCCATAAGTTCTGCTCGGCCAGTAGGTACTATTATGTAACATGTGTATGTGTAGGTGTGTGAGTATCGATCGACGTATGCGGTTTATGTGGCCAACCGTACATGAACGGTGCTCTGCATTAGATGGAACGTTCTGGTCGAGTGTCAGAAAACAATTACTACGATTTTAATGCAACTCATCATCATCATCATCATCATATCAGCCAGATGACATTTACTACTGAGCAAAAGCCGCACCGAAAAACATCCATAACGGCCAGCTACATACCTTCCGCATCCAACGACTCTCAATGACCTTCACCAGGTCGTCGGTGCGTTGAAGGCCATCCCACACTGCGTTTACCGGTGCGTGTCTCCACTCGAGACTCTTTCTGTCCTAACGGCCATCAGGTCTACGAGCTATGTGCACCGCCCGGCAACTTTAGTTCTTCTAGGGATCTCCATCATTTCTGATTAGATCTCGTAGAGAAATACAAAGCATAGCTCTCTCCATAGTTCGCTGAGTGACCTTGAGTTTTCTTATGAGGCCCATAGTGAGCGACCATGTTTCTGTGTCATATGTCTTCGCTGGGAATACACACTGGTTAAAGACTGGTCGTGAGGCACTGCGGTATTAATAACGAAAATACGTTGCGATGTTTCCCGAACAGCTGCAATTGATAGACACTAATTACTTTTTTTTATTGGTCCCCAGTGGAAAAGCTTCAGGCACCAAAAGGGGCTCCAAGTCCTCGTAAGATCACGCTAGAGCCGCTCATTGATGCTACGCCTTTTGGCACATGTCAGAGGGGATGACTGTAAAGTGGTCAAACCCTACACTACCCTCTAGCGGAGGGGAGGCGCCTGTAAAAAAACGCCTTTAAGGAACTTCTCGGGGAGGAATGTAAAGGATCCCCAAAGCCTCGCTGTGCGCTGTGCTATGCACACGGCCATCTTCCCGGGAGTTGCTCGGTATGAGCACGCAGATTCCCCAATCTGTCCGTCTCTGACCTCCGAGGCCCCCCACCATGTAGCGAGGTAGTGGGCTCAGGCGTGTTGGACCTGGGAGCCGGGGTGTTTGTTACCCCGGTGCAATCTCGTCCTCATCCGTGCGGGATCCACCCTTTCCCAATCCCACTCTGCAGTCTCCTCCTGGGGTATGACTCTCTCGCTGAAGGAGACCACTGCACTTCAATTTTCATGATATGCCAACATAGCGGCCACTACTGCCAGCAGAGAGAGAGATCCGATCGACCAGGATCTGCCATTCGGCAGACCACGCAGGACACTCCTCGAGCATGTGCTGTGCGGTATCCTGGTCGCTTCCACAGTGGCACTGTGCCGTAACCTCGCGTCCTATTTTAGGTGCAGGTACCGGTGAATACCTCCATCAGGCGGTAGGTGACGCACTCGCTCCTTCTGATCGAAGCTCCAAAGAGCGGCAGGATGGCCTCGACGATGCGCTTGGTCGCGAACTGCAACTGTAGGCGATGTCGCCACATCTTGAGTGCGCGCCGTCGAGCCGGCCACCCTAGTCTATCGAACGCCCCTGACGGCACGCTTTCGCCACTTTGGCGGAGGGAGCGTGTTTGATCATAGACCCACGCATCCGTCTACACCTGGATGTCGAAAGGCAGAAAGCGCACCAGAAGATTTGCTGGCTCGTAGGACACTGTCCTGTGTGGCTATTGTTTCATTGTTTCTCTAGCACTGGGTGCTGACAGCCGGGATGACCATACAGGCGCCCCATAGAGGGCCAGGGACCGCACGACCAGTAGAGACGGCAGATACTAATTACCTATAGTATAGTAATAATTCAATTCCGCTGATATTAAATTGACATTGCATTTCACTAACCCACAGCGCCGTATTGAATTTCAAAATCTGTTCAAAACTAATAATTAAGTCGTCTGTCGGATGCTAGACCATAATTAATGACAGCCCGTTATTTGTGGCTCATCGATGAAATAGTAAGCCGGTGAATGGGCAACACAATGCCTAACTTTGAGTAATTAGTAAACAGAACTTCCAATGGTTAGCTGCAGCTATTCACGCTCGGTAAACCTGCAAGTTGGTACACAGTTGCGACTAAAAGTCGCAAAGCTTTTTTATATATTTAGTGTATAAATGTCATATGCATGGTCACAAGCATTAACACCCAGGCCCGAAACAATTATCTGTACATCATGAGGATATTTGGACCGTACGGGGATTGAACACATAGTGCAATAAGCCAGTCGCTTAGCCACTGCGCCAATCGTGTTAAGTTTTTTGTTTAATGAAACATGATATCGTTAATCCGGTTTTACTTTCACTAAAGTTTTTTTCGTCTCGTACATTACTAATAAAGTACACAGGACACTGAAAATATCAGTTTAGTATATTCCAGGTTTTACCAACAACTTAGTGCCTCTTAGCGAGCCCGTAATACTCGGGACCACCGCGGCACCTGTTTTTTACTTTTTTAATTTTTATTGGTCCGCAGTGGAAATGCACCATGAACTTCCTCCGCCCCGCATAATGGCGACGGGGTATGCTGGAGTCCTACCGGCTTAAATCACTGGACCGCTCATTTTCGGCATTGAAGGGGGTTTCAGGTCCACACGATCACGATCACGATGACGACAGGATCATACGGGAGTCACCCGTTGGTGCAACGCCTTTAGGCATATCTCAGCTATAGTCATAGTACAGTCGTAGAGCGGTCACCTCCTCTGGCGGAGGAGAGGTGACTGTAAAAAGGTCACCCCCGGGCACTTCTCGAGTAGGATTATGTAGGATTCCCCCAAGCCTCGCTGTGACCTGTATCTTACCGTTCCGTACATATAACCTTATTTTTAACTACATGTTGGCTCAAGCAGTCTGCCTATTCATATAAGGTCCCAGATTTGATCCCCTCCCTTTACAATCCCACCCAAAATGTGCCTGGGGTGCGATATCTTATCCTCCCCTCGAGTAGGTTAGCATAGAGAAAAACAATTGTTTATTAGCAAAATCAGTTAAATAAACTGAAAAATAACTGAAATTTATGAAAAGATCGACGCATAATTCTATCGCTGAAGGTTTACAGTTTCATGTACCGAATACGAGTATATGGTATCAGTTTTCGCTACGATTTAACTCAATTAATAGTCGCAAGTGTGCGCCCCTTCTTATGAACTTGCCGATTCACGTAAACATAATTTCCTGTATACGATACCGGATGTGATGTCGATGCGATTTTTCATACGACGTCGTAATAATGTTCCCCGTTTGGTTGTATTTTATTTTTATAGCTACCTATCCTTGGTTTAGTTGAGAATTAAGTGAGGCTTTAGTTTATTTACCTATACGTGAGATATTTAATCAGTATCGCTATCTCCAACTGGTTTAATGTTAACAATTTACTCTTAAACGAGAAAAAAACAAAGTGCATTAAATTTACCACACCCAATGTTAGAATTGTAAAAACCAGTGTGCTAATGAATGGTGCGGAGTTGGATCTTGTGGACACAGCACTGTTTTTAGGTATCACTTTAGATTATAAGCTGCAGTGGGGCCCACACATACTTAAATTGCCGAAAAGGCTTGGTTCTGCAGCATACGCGGTTATGAAAATTCGTAATTTAACAGACATAGAAACCGCCCGACTAGTATATTTTAGTTATTTTCATAGTGTAATGTCGTACGGTATTCTGTTGTGGGGGAATGCTGCCGACATTCAAACTATTTTTGTGCTACAAAAACGAGCCATTCGGTCAATCTATAAGTTAAGTCCGAAATATTCACTGAGGGAGAAATTTAAGGAGATTAATATAATGACGTTCCCATCTCAGTACATTTATGAAAATGTTTTGTATGTACATAAAAATATTAATCTCTTTGTGAAAAACAGTGATATCCATAGTATTAATACCAGGAACAAACATAAACTGGTTGTTCCTGCCACTAGGCTCCAGAAGATAACCAAATCATTTACATGTCAATCTGTGCGTTTTTACAATAAAATCCCAAGTCATATTCAAAAATTAAGTCTTAATAAATTCAAGTCCATTATAAAGCAGAAGCTGTGTAGAAAGGGTTTCTATAAAGTTACACAGTATATGGACGACAAAAATGCTTGGGATTGAGCTGCTCTAATTTTCATAGGCTTATACTGACATTCTTGGTTTATGTATTTATCAAATACAATTGACATTTTTTTCATGTTGACATTTAAATTATGTCAATATTACCTATAATGGATTATATTAATTCATATAATGACATTTGATTAATCTATTCTATTATTTCATATAATGACATTCAATTATTCTATATTTTTTAAATTACTTTAATGACTTGTTTATTTTTAAATTTTCAATTTATTTTGATTTGTTACTGTACTGGCAGTGCGAGAACCATGTGGGTTGTTTTTGTATTTTGTTTTATTGACGCGATAGTTGTCGGGCAGTTTAGGTATGTCATGCTCGCTCAAGTGTTCTGCTGATGAGTCGTGTATTGGGTCGCTAAGTTTCCCTGCAATATGGTTGAGCTAAGCGACGCTGATGCATGCGTCATGCTCGTGAACGGGTGCCGTCTGTTGGGACTGGTCAGCCAAATACTACCACGACAACTGAATCAAAACTTAAAAAAAAATACATTCAGGCTTGTTTTGTAGACTTTTTAAGAAGTTTAGACTCGTTTCTCCTACATTGTTTTCACATAACCTTGATTTTTACAACAATGTGCTCATAAAATATTGTAACATTTAATATGATTTAAAAAGAGTAACCATGGAGTTTCTTGCCCGTTCTTCTCCATAGGAAATCCACATCTTGGAACGCGGCAATTAAAGTCTCGACGATTCATAAGTGCCTGTATATGGTTTACATGAATAAAAATATTTTTTATCTTTTTTTATCTTTTTATCAAGGTTTCATCCTCTAACATTTTCCTGACATACTTAATTTAGATTCGATATTGGACTCAGTTGTATAATATCGAATCTAAATTAAATGTATGGAGGAGAAGGGGCACATAACTAAGTTATAGCCGAGTGGATTGCAAGATTTGCGAGGTTAAGCAACGCTTGCCGCGTTCTTAGATGGGTGACATTTTCTAACACATCGAAACTGGTTCCGGTTGTCATATAAACATCTACGACTGTCGTTACGGGGAGTCGGAAGCCAAATAGACTGTCAAAAACTGGCCTAACCTAAAAATTTCGATATTGCCCAGTATCTAGGTTATAGAAGTCTAATGGTAGTCGCTTCATGTCATCTTTTCGGCCGAATGAAGTCCACTGCTGGACACAGGCCTCTCCCAAAGATCACCACAACGACCGATATAGGTGTGTTGTGTGCTCATTGGGGAGTTTTGCTATAATCGCCACGCTTGGCAGACGGGTTGGCGATCGCAGTTGAGTTGTTAATGTACTCGAAGGACGCTGCTGCCCATCCTCCAGCTACTCCCTTAGTAGACTTTTACGACACCCACCCTTTTACACACCGAGATGGGGTGGTGGTATTCTGAGCCGTTTCATGTAAAATATCGATATTCAGCCGCTCGGACGATAACGCCTTTATGTATAATGATAACCACTGTTACATGAATTTCAATCCCTACTTCATTATCTTTATCAATTTTAATGTGTTTGTGTTGTGCTGATTGGGGAGTTTTGCCAAAATCACCATGCTTGGCAAGCTGGTTGGCGATCGCACTTGAGTTGTAATTAATGTATTCTAAGGACGCTGCTGCTTATCCATCGGCTAATCCCATATTCACCTTATGCGACACCTTCGGGATGAGATGAGGTGTTGCTACAAACAAACCACCATATTTCTCAATTTTCAGAGTCGTGCACAAATTTCTCGTCTTCAAGTTTACATAAAGACATTAACATATACATATGTAAGTATGTATGTACGATTTCTCGCAATATACATAATAGGATTGCACTTGTGAGAATCTTTTCCTTACTCCTAATAAGTGCTGGGGAGCGCGTATCAATTCAAATGGGTGATTCTTAGAGCTGGGGCTATAGCATAAGCGATTAGTGATTTAAGGGATTGATATGAAAACCCAGAAGATGCCCATTCACTCTTACTTTACAGCTTAGCGGGTTTTAGGTAGCAGGGTAAGCAGACGTGGCAAGGAGTTCCAAACTTTGGCTGTGCGCATAATGAAGGTTATGAAAAGGCGCTGATTACGACATATCAGGATATCAACCAAGTGCGGATGGTAACTGCAGTGTGTCTGGAATTCCAATAGTGGAAAGGAGATGGTGAGTTTCGTTCATTCCACGCGCACCCTCCTTGAAGTATAAACTGTAAAAAACCGACAGGCAAGCAACGATTCGCCGATGTGCTAGGCCGTGGAGCTTGGCCACCAGTGCCTCGTCGCCTATGAGTCTTTTAACTCTGCGTTTTACCCAATCGAGTGCAGTAAACTAGTATTTTGCTGAGCCGTGCCATAATTGGCAGGAATACTCCATACAGGATCCGACGTGCTTTGTATAGTTAAGAAGCTGTCCAGGTGTAAGGATTCCAGCCCATGTCCTATTTCATGACATAATCTTCTCTCTCTATGGTCCAACTTAATAGTGAATTTTATTTCAAAGGCATTTATAAAAAAAAAAACTAGTTGTAGTTAACCTTTTACAAACAACACTCACATTTCACAACGTATTTTATTTGCTCTGTTTGCTTTCTGCACTGCTTATAGCAAAGCGAAGCGTCTTGCGAAGGTCTGTCATCTTTTCACGTAAGACTTTATTTTATTTCGTGTTCGGCTCGCTTATTTCACAGCCCCACTACGAATCATGCAGAGCTGTCTCCCGGCGGATTCATTTTTAAATTCAAATTAACTTATCGCACGTTATCTGCGACGGTAAAATTTTACGAGTCGGCGCCACGCTGGTATTTTTCACTACGTGTATGAACTTAACTGCGGTTATGTGGTGAAAATGAGGTTATAGTTAGAGCATTGGTGGAGCTTCTACACCTTACGAGTTTTGCAAGACTTATACTTAGCCTAGAGGAATAATTTATATATTTATATTTTCATGTACAATGGTGTACCACAAGGCGAATTTAATGCCATATGGCATTCTCTATCAGTCATAGTTATAGTTAGAGCATTGATGGAGCTTCTACACCTTACGAGTTTTGCAAGACAGACTTAGCCTAGAGGAATAATTTATTTATTTATATTTCCATGTACAATGGTGTACCACAAGGCGAATTTAATGCCATATGGCATTCTCTATCAGTCAACCTTTGGGTCAAAAAAGAAAAGCATTGAAAGAGGTACAAAAACAAACACGTATTTCAAGAATGATAATTATGAGATAAAGATGCTAAAAGTAGGGTAAAATCAATATTTCAGCCAAATGAAGTCCACTGCTGGGCACAGGCCTCCCCCAAAGATCATCACAAATTGCCACACGCCCTAGATGTGTTGTGGGCTCATTGGTGGGTTTTGCCATAATCGCCACGCTTGGCAGACGAGTTGGCGATCGCAGTTGTGTTGTTAATGTACTCGAAGGACGCTGCTACCCATCCTCCGGCTAATCCCTTAGTCGACTTTTATGACACCCACGGGAGGAAATAGGGTGGTGGTATTCTGAGCCAGCACCACACGGCATAGGAAGGTTAAATACATAATACATATGTTATATACACATGTATTATGTATTTTAATCTTTAATCAAGTTTCTATTTGGGTTTTGTAAAGTAGTAATAAAATCATTTCACTAATGAAAAAAAGTTCAGCCCTGAATAATGATGTCACGATCAGTTATTTCATTCTTCGAGTATATTTATAACTCAACTGCGATCGCCAATCCATCTGCCAAGCATGGCGGTTATAGCAAAACCCGGTCGTGTGCCCACAACACAAAACCATACCCGTTGTTGGGGAAATCTTTGAGAGAGGCGTCTATCCACCAGCTAGTTACCCGGTGGGAAGACATTTTAAAATGTTGCCCAGATATTGTAGCTGGTGCCGGCTCTGCCGTGTGGTGCCGGCTCAGAATGCCACCACCCCATCTCCTCCCATGGGTGTCGTAAAAGTCGACTAAGGGATTAGCCGGAGGATGGGCAGCAGCGTCCTTCGAGTACATTAACAACTCAACTGCGATCGCCAACCCGCCTGCCAAGCGTGGCGATTATGTTTTTTTTGTTTAAAAAACATTGCCTCACACTAGGATTTCTCCTGTGTCGTGGGTGCGTTTACAGACATAAATTCCACACACAATACATCCAGACCCGGAACAACTACCTGCAGATCATACAAATATTTGTTCCGTGCGGGAATCGACCCCGCGACCCGGAGCGCAGCAGCCGACTGTGTCAGCCACTGCACCAACCGTCACTGATCTTTGGGGGAGGCCTGTGTCCAGCAGTGGACTTCATTCGGCCGAAATGATGATTTCAAAATGTCGATATTTTGGGATCGTTGTCGGGACAAATAATATTATAAATCAAAATCATACTTTTTACCATCAAAATTAACATCATGACATGTTTGGTACATTATGAATATCGTGACATAAGTTAATAATAATTATTTTAGACAATGTTGACCTCGACACACAGTACATGTCATTCGCTTCGCTATCGTATGCTTCTTCCATATAGCTACCGCATTCGTTATATTTCTTAGTCTATACAACAAAAATCTTCTTCTGCTACTGTACTGTGATATGAGAACTCTGTTGTGAACTTTCTTCTTATGAATAACTATGCTGGGACTCTGTGATATGCTTACTTTATTTTTGGTGATAATTACAACAAATACACTAAAGTGGTGGCGTTCTGTTCAGTCGGAATTAAGTTATTGTGAAAACGCACGGTAATTTTAAATTTCTGTTTTGCTAAGAACTTTCTCATTTCGGCCGAATGAAGTCCACTGCTGGACACAGGCCTCCCCCAAAGATCACCACAACGATCAATATGGGTGTTGTGGGCTCATCGGGGGTGTTGCCATAATCGCCACGCTTGGCAGATGGGTTGGACAATTTTTTTGGTAATTTATAATTCAATCTCAGATCGGTCAACTGTCAGTCATCGTCTAAATGAATTACGAGATTAATTGGCTCTCATATTTTAATCAATACCTATGTAGGAAAGGTATAACCTACATTACGGTTGTTTCAATATGACGTGTTTGATAGTACTCATTACTAAATAAATGACTCTAGGATAAGCTGCACTTGACCAGGCCATGACGTCTTCACTGCATAAAATAACTGATCATTTCAGACGAAAAACGTCCACTGCTGTTAGGGTTGCCAGATTGTCGGGATTTGTCTGTATTGTCCCGACATTGCATATGATATCCAGAATTCCGACAAAATATAAAATGTCCCGACAAATAGCTTCTCGTAAAGTTCTTGGCCGTGTGGTGCCGGCTCAGAATACCACTACCCCATTTCCTCCCGTGGGTGTCGTAAAAGTCGACTAAGGTATTAGCCGGAGGATGGACAGCAGCGTCCTTCGAGTACATTAACAAATAAACTGTGATCGTTAACCCGCCCGCCAAGCGTGGCGATCATGGTAAAACCCTTCAATGAACACATAACACACCCAGATCGGCCGTTGTGGTGATTTTTGGGGGAGGCTTGTGTCCAACAGTGGACTTTATTTGGCTGAAACGATGATGAACCCACTGCTAGACTAAGCCTCTGGCAAGTTAGGCCACAGCAGTAGATCCACCATCTTCCAAAGGAAGTCCTGAAATTATTCCTACCTGTGTCATTAAAAGGATGTCATCTTATTATTCTCCAACCTAAAAATAAACATACGCAACGTTTTCCTGCTTCCATTAAAATCTTATTTTCAGATCCACCCTCATAATTATCGATAATCCCACGTTTTGTCGATAAAAATAATCCAACACTAATACAGGCGAAGATTTACAAGGTGGGCGTATAGAGTTGCGATTTAAGCTTTACTTGCATTAACAAGATATCGATCAGTTTGCCACACCTCTGGTAGGTTACATCGTGTGCAAAGTATGTTGTAAAATAAACTGTGTCACTGGAAGAATAAGGTTGGAAATTCAGTGTGATGATTTGTTGTATATACCTTTTGTGGGTGCAAAAATGTAATAAACTGGATTAAAATATGGCTGTAACGTTGTACAAATAGTATTTGTTTTGAGTGTACTTTGAACGGTTAAAAATTGAAAGGAGATATTGTTCTTGATTTTTATAAACGCTGTAACACATTACACTGTGTTGCTACTCTACGCTGGCAGTCTCTGACAGCGTGCGTATTTAAGTTATAGTGAACTATTGACTTAGGTTCGGGTTGGGTCTTCCCATCGCCTATTAATTCCCATTGCATCTTTTAACTCTCACGCACAAGCACCCACACCGGAAACAACTACCTGAAGGCCATAATATGTCGGAGGGCCTCTGGGTTCGCGGGTGAACCGATTAGGGAATCTGCGTGCCCACACCGAGCGACCGACGAGAAGACTGTGGCACGCATGTGGTCACGCGCCGCCGTGTGCGTAGCATATGATAGCGCATACGGATGCTTCAGGGGATCCTTTACAATGCCCGGGGGGGAGTGACCGCTTTACAATCACTCTCTCCGAGATGTGCCTATAAGCGTGGCACCAGTGACACCATCCCTTAGGTACCGAAGATGACCGCCCCAGTGGTTTTAGGCGATAGGAGTCCATGCCTCTTAAGTATTTCTTTTCGGGGATCGAATTGAACCGAGCCGTCAATGAAAATCTTCAATCAGGTCGATAGTTTGCTTCAGTCATCGTAAGTTCCATGCATCTGACTTCGGTGTCTAATCGGACACCTACAGATATTCGACCGTAAGTATAACACCCGTATGGAGTACGGATTAAGAACATATCACCACACCACCTTTTCCTAAGGATGTCGACTGGCGAATAAGGGACTCTAAACCAGAGTGATGGGCAGCAGCATCCTTTCTGTGAAACAGTAGCCATGCCGTGTGGTGCCGGCTATGCCGTGTGATGCCGGCTCAGAATACCACCACCCTATTTCCTCCCGTGGATGTCGTAAAAGTCGACTAAGGGATTAGCCGGAGGATGGGCAGCAGCGTCCTTCGAGTACACTAATAACCCAACTGCGATCGCCAACCCGTCTGCCAAGCGTGGCGACTATGGCAAAACCCCCCAATGAGCCCACAACACACCATATCGATCGTTGCGTTAATCTTTGGGGGAGGCCTGTGTCCAGGACCAGGTCTCATCAGAATTCGTAAAGTTAAAATTGTTAAAAAACTCAATCCACGCAATCATGTAAGCAAGCCATGTAGTAATTAGAGCACGCAACACTCAATGGGCGGTAAACGTCGGCGAAACTTTTGAAACGCCCGACTTTGCCTGTTAACTAAATTACTTTTATCCGGTTGCTGTATACAGTAGGTACCGGTATACGCCGTGGGTATCGTGTGGTGGAAATATGTTGAAATTTTGTGAAATATTTCGTGTATTGACATCGAAAACGTGTGCGCGATTTGTCGATAGGAATAAGGCGTGACTCTATGAGGTACCATCATCATATCAGACAAAATAAGTCCGTTGCTGAACAACGGCCTCCCCCATAGGTGACTGGCTACATGCCGTGTCTTCATTTTATTTATTCACTAGCTAGGACCCGCGGTTTCACCCGCGTTTAATTAAAAAGAAATTTAGAGTACTTCGACATAGATACTTGACATATAGAATATATATGTTGGATTTCAAGGGTTTTATTGTTTTAGCGCGGAACCCTAATTATTTTTCTAAAATAAAAGTAGCCTAAGTTATTCCTTATAACGTCAGCTATCTGCCAGTGAAAGTCCCGTCAAAATCGGTCCAGCCGTTTCGGAGATTACCCGGAACAAACAGACAGACAGACAAAAAAAATTAAATTGTTTTTTTGTTATAAGTACCGTATATACTTTCATATGCATTTAGCTGCTATTTAGCTGTTATTTTGACATTACAAACAGACACTTCAATTTTATTTATTTGTATAAATTTTAAGAGAAAACAAACAAACAGTTAAGTCTTATACAATGGTTTTAAAACTAGACTAAATAAATATACTACCCACTACATTTTCCACAAATTATTTTATGGAATTTAAGCTGTTAGCAGAAGTTAGCTGTTGTCACAGTAATTTTACTTTATGAAGCAAACATTTTCAACTAAAAGAAAAAAGCAAATAACAAGAATAACCACACATTCATGCAAGTGTGATGTATCATGGAACTCACAGAGCCTACTGTTGATCTTTTAGAATTTTAATTGTATTATTTTTAAATTTATTTTTGTGTAGAAATAATACGCCAATTGCACAACCTTGCTTATTGTATGTATCGACTAAGCGGTGTAGCGGTAAGCGCATTCCGGAATTTGTTTTACAAACGCTGGTAGCAAAGAGGCGCCTAGTGCACACCTTCCGCCAATGATCTATTCGAGGAACCAGGTAGCATAAACTATTCATTTTGGGGGGTAATTGCTAGTACACACCAAGTCACCACACTCGGCAGGCGGGTTGGCTACTGTTCCAAAGTCTTCCCATCGTATCGCATCACATTTAGTTAAGATGTCTGACGGCCGAATACTCAAACGCCATTTAACGTTAAGTCCCCGCTTAAACAATTTGAGGCTCCCGGTTTTGTACCAAAAACCGGTTTCTCGAATAGTTAAAGCGGGGACTTAACGTTAAATGGAGTTTGAGTATTCGACCATTAGATATCTTAGTTGCCTTTTATTACATCCACGGAAGGAGATAGAGAGGTGCTACATTCTTAGTCCGGATACCACACGGAAATTTTGGTACCTCCTCGGCCCAGTCCTTTTAAAAAGTCATATTATAGTACCCATTTTATGAGTGTACCAGCTTTTTATTTTTGCCAATTTTGTACCAGCATTTTTGGGCCAATATCTCATCTCATCACTGAGCCAACCCCAACATAGCCGTGAAATATTTGAATGTTAGGATGATGATGGGTCACTCTAGAACCAGTCTACTGGCACCAGTGATACTGATGTCTAGCCCGGCTCTGGGGCATTCACTAACTGATCTCAAGGACAAAGATAGTATAGTAGATACTACATCTATACTCTATACCAATTAATAAAATTGAAGTGTCTGTTTGTAATGTCAAAATAACAGCTTTTTTCTAAATACATATAAATGTATATACGGTACATATAACAAAAAACCCTTTAATTTTTTTTTGTCTGTCTGTCTGTTTGTTCCGGGTAATCTCCGAAACGGCTGGACCGATTTTGACGGGACTTTCACTGGCTGATGTTATAAGGAATAACTTAGGCTAATTTTATTTTAAAAATAATTAGGGTTACGAGCAAAAAAAAAAAACCCTGGAAATCCAATATATATAAGTATTCTATGTCAAGTGTCTATGTCGAAGTACTCTAAATTTCTTTTAAATGAAACGCGGTTGAAACCGCTGTTTTATAGTAGTTGTATATATATTACTACTCACCCTCCCACCACGCTTGGCAGGCGGGTTGAAGAGTGCAGCATGGCTACTGCTCCACAGAAGGGACGCTGCTGACCATCCTTCTGGTTCAGAGTCCCTTTAGTCACCTTTTACGACATCCACGGGAGGAGAAGGAGTAGTGTTATATTCTTAATCCGGACATTGCATCATTTCGGCCGAATGAAGTCCACTGCTGGACACAAGCCTCGGAATATTTACATTAAGTTAATTTTTAGCAAATAAATTATGGAAGCGGTTTTAGAAATAATTTATTGAAAAAAAAACCTGGGATCACGGGATTGTATATATAATCGAGAGCATATTTGCTTAAAATGAATTATTTACTGTCCGGGTGACTGACTTTAGACTAACTGAAAATCAGGTCAATCAACATTGAGGAAATGTACTGCGTACTAGAGGAGACACCTCAACGAAATCCCTTGTCACGAGAGTTAGGGCTCATACACTCTAACTCACTCTATCATGTCTGTGTCAGGCCGCTGGCGGCAACTTAACGTGTTTGGATGCTTAGTTGTACTTAGATATGCCTTTATGTGCAGTGAGATATTGTTTTAATAACTCGAGAAACATATGTAAAAGTGGCATGCCCCGTGGTCGCAACTTCATGAGCATATCATTTGTTGTAATAGCTACTCTAGTACGTAGTACATTACACCATATTATATTATACAACGTGGTAGGGCAGTTTAAAAAAATACAAACCGTTTATATTTTTATCGTTCTGTATGAAAAACTATACTTTTGTCGTACTCTACAGCTTTAGGTAGGTAAATAAATCGCATAAAATTCTAGGTAAATATGATTAAATTCGAAGAACACTAAATTTGTCAATTCCGTATTCTACCGTATTTTTTGCTACAAAAGTGCATTCCATATTAGCCAACACCTAACTCTAGGTAAATATGCATCCGATTATCCGATCTCTAGTCATAATAGATCGGATTTGTTAACATTCGGCTAACGAGAGAATATGCCCGAGCATTATTACATCCTACCACTTAACCTAATATTAAAAACATTAAACCAAATAATAAACAGCACAATAATACGAAAACAACACAATTCCAATGGCTTAACAATAAACGGCCGCTTACACCACACAAACCGCAGATTAAAATAATAATTATCCTACACGCATTACCGAACCACGCAAAGACGCAGAAACTTTCAAGGGTTTGGGCTTAATCCCTTCATAATCTCGGATTAAATACAAACTGAATGGGTTCGGTACAGAATAATTTCCATACATTTGTTGGTAGTGTCGTATTTAGTGGCTGTAAGCCGGTCGATAGTGCGGGGTCATGTAAAACGTCTGAGGTGCTCTGGGAGGGTATAGTCGATTAACATAAATAATATATTTTATTGTTTCATTTATTTACATTAACAATATTGTATATGCAAGTACAAATTGATCGTATTTGTTCGCTCACGGTATCTTTATCGAAAGAGTCTGATTTCACACAATATCATTACAATGAATTCAAAGGAAACTGGGCAATCGTCCATACAATGCATGGCCCCGAATATTGTTGGTCGTTACATTTAAAAAAATGGTATGGTGTGATAGGTGATGTTAATGTGTGTTCATGAGTATTTAATTACAATTTTTTATTGTTTTATTCTCAATTACGTTTAAGTAAAATCCTCGTTTTTGTGACAGTGAGTATGGCGGTATAATCCAATAGCTACTATCGTTTACTTTATCACATAAATAATACCTATATGTATCGATACATGTACTATAATTAAGGCATTTATCGCAAACTTTTTTTACATTTTTGCCACAAGGCAATAGACAATAGTATGCGTTTCATTGAAATGTCACTGTTTTATGGTTGGACTCGGCGTCAGATTTGGCGTCGGGTTCGGCGTCGGGTTTGGCGTTGGGATTGGCGTCGGGTTTGGCGTTGGGATTGGCGTCGGGTTTGGCGATGGGATTGGCGTCGGGTTTGCTAAGCTAACTTCCGAAATCTATTTCCGTTTTATATTTGTGTTTGTAGTAGCGGAATGAAATTTGCCAGGGTTGGTTTAAACAATATTGCAAAAAAATTAATAATGTTCTATTTTTCCTTAACAATACTTAAATCATATCAGCCACAGGACGTCCACTGCTGAACAAAGGCCTCCGAACAAATAAATAAAAGTGTCTGTTTGTAATGTCCAAATAAGAGCCTTTTACTAAATTCATATGAAAGTATATACGGTACCTACAGCAAAAAAGCTACTTGTAATTTTTTGTCTGCCTGCCTGTCTGTCTGTTTGTCCGAAATGGCTGGACCAATTTCTACAGGATTTTGACTGAAAGATAGCTGATGTTATAAGGAATAACTCAGGCTAATTTTATTTTAGAAACATAATTAGGGTTACGGAACCCAATTATTAAAAAAACACCTATGAAATCCAACATATATATATACATACTCTACGTCAAGTGTCTATGCCGAAGTACTCTAAATTATATATAAATAATTTACTTTCTATTAAACTAAACGGCGGGTGAAACCGTGGGTCCCAGCTAGTTTAATATAAGACGCCACTGACTTTTTATAAAGGGAAACACTGTAAGGAATCCTGGACATCAAAATCACCGACGCGCAGTGATAAAGGATGGTGATCAATGCTCCTTCCATTTCGTATGAGACTTTGCCCTGCAGTGGGTCAGTTCATCATCAACCAAAGGACGTCCACTGCTGAGCAAAGGCCTCTCCCTTAGATTTCCATAACGAGCGGTTACATGCCGCCCTCATCCAATGACTCCCAGCGACCTTCGCCAGGTCGTCTGTCCACCTCGTTGGAGGTCGTCCCACACTGCGTTTTCCGGTGCGCGGTATCCATTCGAGAACATTTGTGCCCCAGCGGCCATCAGTTCTACGAGCAGTGTGCCCTGCCCATTGCTACTTCAGTTTACTAATCCTTTCAGCTATGTCGACAACTTTAGTTCTTCTACGGATCTCTTCATTTCTGATTCGATCTCGTAGAGAAATACCAAGCATAGCTCTCTCCATAGCTAGCTGAGTGACCTTGAGCTTTCTGATGAGGCCCATTGTTCGTGACCACGTCTCTGTTTCATATGTCATCACTGGTAACACACATTGGTTAAAGACTTGCGTCTTCAGGCATTGTGGTATTGTTGATGAAAAGACGTTGCCCAGCCGAGTTGGATTCAACGATTGACCTCTTTCTCGAAGTTGGAGCTACCTAACTGGACAGTTTGTCCCAGGTAGACATACTCGTCAACAAATTCGAGAACAGAGCTCCCAACGGATATTGGGATGGGCACGACATGGGCATTTGACATGACTTTTGTCTTGCCCATGTTCATTTTAAGGCCCACCTGTAGGGAAACTCTGTTGAGATCATCGAGCATTGTGCTGAGCTCTTGCAGCGATTCTGCCATGACTACAATGTCATCGGCAAATCGATGGTGAGTGATATACTCGCCGTTGATGTTAATGCCGAATCCTTTCCACTCCAGTAGGTTGAAGGCATCCTCCATTACAGCGGTGAACAGTTTCGGTGAAATTACGTCCCCCTGTCTCACACCTCTCTGCAATTGAATTGCCCCCGTGCTCTGTTCATGTACTCGGACCGACATGGTGGCGTTTCTGTATAAGCACTACAATGTACTGATAATCAATCTGGCACCGCTGCAGAGATTGCAGCACTGCCCAGGTTTCGATCGAACCGAAGGCTTTCTCATAGTCCACAAACGCCAAGCACAGTAGCAGATTATACTCCTCGATCTTCTGTATAACCTGCCGCAGCGTATGAATGTGGTCTATTGTTCTGAAACCTTTTCGGAAACCAGTTAGTTCGGGAGTCATCAAACCTGCGCTCGAGATGATGTGTGATGATCCTTGAAAACAGCTTATAAACATGGCTCAGAAGTGAGATGGGTCTATAATTCTTCAATACGGTGTTATCACCCTTTTTTAAGAAGAGCACCACCTCACCTCTGTTCCACGCTTCCGGCGATGTGCCCTCGAGTAGGACGGAATTGAATAGGTTCTGAAGGACTTTTAGTACCGGTGTGCCACCCGCTTTCAGAAGCTCTGTCGTAATTCCGTCCCCACCCATCTTGTTATTTTTAAGCTGTTTCAAGGCCATTCTAATCTCGTACAGGCTGATATCCGGGATATCCTCGGTATAGTGTTAATATCTGACCTCGATGGCGTTACTGAAATATTAGTTACATTTTGAAGCGCAAGTCGTTGCCTACGCTCTCATGCTTTCTTTTTCCATATATTTCGTGCCTTACGTTGCTCTCTAGGATGTTTTGCATTGCTAACTTCACGTCGATAGATGACCTTGAGCGATATTTGGCCGTTTTATATTTGTGTTTGTAGTAGCGGAATGAAGTTTGCCAGGGTAATACCCAAAAAAAGTGGGACAAAAGTTAAGTTTAAAAAATATTGCAAATAAATTAATATTGTTCTATTTCTCCTTAACAATACTTAAATATATTTATTGAAATTTGTGATTAGCATACTTTAGTTTAATAACTGATACAAAGAAGTTATTTATCGTTTGAAAATTAAACTGAAACCGACAGGGGGACAGGCCTAGGTAGAGAGTTTTTTAGACTAAAAGGAATTTCAGAAAAAAATACTTTAATTAGGCATTTAATCGTGACGTTATTTAATAAAGTACATTTAGGTGATGTGTTTCATTGCAATAAATAACAACATATAGAATCAAATATCAATTTAGACCGATTGCCGCACAAGTTAACTCTTATCGTAGAATTACCCATATATCAACGGGTGATATATGGGTAATTCTCTTCAAAGATATATTCAACCGTATATATTCACCTCCATTGTTTTCTCTATATTCCTCGGTGTGCCCACAGCTCCATAATAATTTCAGCTAAGCCGAAGCGCTTGGAAGGCTTAAATATATTTACAGTGAAGTTTGGGGAGTACGATCCCTTACCTATAGATTGTGGCTGCGGTTATTGTCATAGTTCATGAAGTGCCACATTTTGTGACGTTAAGCTGGAATTAATTTAGATTGTGGAATTCGGCTTCAAAACTGATTAGCACCTTTTTAGGGTTCCGTACGTCTGCATGAAAAAACGACGGTACCATCATAGGATCACTCGTGTGTCGGTTTATCTATCCGTCTGTCACAAGCATTTTTTCCGAATCTGCTGAACCGATCAAGTTGAAATTTGGAACAATGAATTTGTACGACCCATACATGGACGTATAAAGTTAATAAATGATTTTTCACTGTGGGTCACTTTTGGGGGCAAAATAGCAAATTGTACCCTTTAACATAATAAATACAAGGGCTTATTGCAAGGGTCTCTAATAATATTTATTTATAATTTTAAAATAAATATAGTTCTTCTTCTCTTAGATTATGGCTTCTGTAGAGTAAATATAGTTACATAAGAAAATACATAAAAATTGACCGTTATCTCAGTAACAAACTGCACCTATAATTTTGCAAAAATACAGCAAATAGTTCTTTGTTTATACAGGCAAACCTATAAGAACTCTATGGTCTTAAAACAACATGGTAAATCGTTCAATCTTGTGCGTACAAACTTACATTTGCAGTTGGAATGTATGGGAGAACATGTACTTCAACTACAATGTTAAGTTTGTTCTTGAGATAGATTATTGGTTCAAGACAGAATTCAGACAATCAAAACAAATTTCCTAGAGGGATGCCTGGATGAATCTGGTGCCATACGTAGTTTTTTAGTTACCACAAACAAATTTGAGTCAGATTTTTTTAGTTTTTGTATTAGGATCACAAATAACACATAAAACAGACATACCCCCAATAGAACATGCAAAGATTTGGATTGGATTAATTATTAATTTGGGCCATAAGCCACTACCATCTGGTGCTCGGGAACCATACGCTGCATGTACCGATCCGTGGCCTTCACTCCCTAGCTTTCGTTGAACATGTTAGTTTAATTTCCTTAATTTCTTGACTCTATAGACGCTCATAGGCTAGCAACCCTTATAATTCATTGATCCTCATATTATAAATATGCACACACACCCATCGTGGGAAGTAACCGTTTGGCTCTGACGCGGGAAGCAATTACCTGCTACCTTGTTGAAGATTTTTTATGTAATATGGGTAGATTTTATTATATCAAGTTGTTGATAAGGTTGGATCGTTGGATTTTGGAAAAGGAAGGACTGATCCGTAAATATAAAGCGTTTTTAGGTAATTCGTAGGACAAAAAAGCGTCCGGCTTGCCTGTTGGTAATTAGTTAACTTTTGAACGCTTGCAACACCGGGGGTATCACTCGATGCTAATACTGTAGAAATTTAAAGGTGAGTGCTAAATTCCTATTTGATTGTAAGAAATTATATTTGATTTTAATGGACTTCAAAACGGGGAGATTCTCAATTAGATGCGTATTTATGATTTGTAAACCGATTTGGGAAATTATATTTTAATAGGTGCAGAATGCTTTCGAATTGGTCCCATATAAATTTCTCTACATTTAATTGAGTCATTTTTAACCAGCTTCAATAAACAGTTTTAATTTGACTGCGCTTATCTAGATAATGTCTGATACTATATACCGGATGAAGAATCGGTATATATATACCGATTCCTCAGAAATTAGAGAAACGATTTTAGTCATTCTTATTTAATAAAATAATAAATACTCTCGAATTGGTTTCATATAAATATAATTATGTTTGGTTAAGTGGATAAGTGGTTGGTGGGTGTAAGGTTAAGTCATCCGTGAGTTGAGACTGTCTAATAACTTAGATAAGTAGGTATCTTGGGTTGGTTACGATTTAACTGATACCTAATTTGGATAAAGTTCTTACAATTATTTACACTAAAAAGAAACAAATAAAACTTAAACAAAAAATTGCAACTTTAATGAAGCAAGCTTTTACTAAATTCATATGAAAGTCTATACGGAACCTACAACAAAAAAGCTACTTGTAATTTTTTGTCTGCCTGTCTGTCTGTTTGTTCCCGCTAATCACTGAAACGGCTGGACCGATTTCTACAGGATTTTGACTAAAAGATAGCTGATGTTATAAGGAATAACACAGGCTAATTATATTTTAGAAACATAATTAGGGTTACGGAACCCAATTATTAAAAAAAAAACCTATGAAATCCAACATACAATATACATACTCTACGTCAAGTGTCTATGCCGAAGTACTCTAAATTATATATAAATAATTTACTTTCTATTAAACTAAACGGCGGGTAAAACTGTGGGTCCCAGCTAGTTTAATATAAGAGGCCACTGACTTTTTATAAAAGAAAACACTGTAAGGAATCCTGGACATCGAAATCACCGACACGCAGTGATAAAGGATGGTGATCAATGCTCCTTCCATTTCGTATGAGACATGGCCTTTGCCCTGCAATGGGTCAGTTCATCATCAGCCAAAGGACGTCCACTGCTGAGCAAAGGCCTCCCCCTTAGATTTCCACAGCGAGCGGTTGGTCACATGTCGCCCTCATCCAACGACTCCCAGCGACCTTTACCAGATCGTCTGTCCACCTCGTTGGAGGTCGTCCCACACTGCATTTTCCGGTGCGCGGTCTCCATTCGAGAACCTTTGTGCCCCAACGGCCATCAGTTCTACGAGCAATGTGCCCTGCCCATTGCCGCTTCAATTTACTAATCCTTTCAGCTATGTCGACAACTTTAGTTCTTCTACGGATCTCCTCATTCCTGATTCGATCTCGTAGAGAAATACCAAGCAACTCTTTCAATGTTAGCTCATAACTGGTAAAAGAAAGCATGTTAGGCCTAAACAGTTTGGGAAGATACATCAAAGGCCAACTCGCCTGCCAAGCGTGGCGATTATTGCAAGACCCCTCAATGAGCATACTATACAAACCCATACCGGTCGTAGGTCTTTGGGGGAAACTTATGTTCAGGCTTATAGATGATTTTCAGCTGCAGTCTTGCTGATAATGAAACCAAGTTTACGCGCTAATACTACCTTAACAAACCACTTCGTAGGTATCAAAGAGGATTTAAGTTTCTGTGACAGTTCGGCCAAATACTGTCGCGGATTATGGTGTGGCTGGGGTGGCCCAAGGGCGCATTGTTGCTAAAGAAAGCACAGCAACTTAGTTACAAAAACAAATTCCATTTTTTTTTGATTACGTGATAACCAATTTCATATTATATTCATATTTCATACATTAATAACGCGATATATGAAGATTGCATTTAAAACATACAATAATACGATACAGTTTTATCATTACACCGGGAAACGCACCGTGGGATGACCTCCAGCGAGGTATATAAGGTCGCTGGGGGTCATTGGATGCAGGAGGCATATTACGGCGGGCTGATTACGTATGTCGAAGGCGGTTTGCGACAGGTATAAATCACGCAGACGCCGCTGTCAAAGGTCATTTTGGTATTATGCATTTGCCAATAGCGATTAAACAGGCGAAGATCGCTGACGCACGGTCAGCCTGACGATCAATTAACTAAATATGACATTCTCGGTATTAAATTTCAGGCGATTTGCCACCGGTCACCGACTGCTGTCGCTATTTTTAGCTAATCAGGGTCTTTGTAGAAATCTATGCTGAAGGCCTTTGTACAGCAATGCACTTCCTTTGATATGAACATTTATAACACAAGAACACTATGCAAGTCAAGGCATGAGTCTGTAGAAATAAATAACTACGATTAAAATACGCTGTAAAAATCTTAGTAGCGCAGGTGCATAGTAAATTTAATCATCATCATCATATCGGCCATTTATACGTCCACTGCTGAACAAAGGCCTCCCCCAAAGTTTTTCACAACTGTGTCATCATTTTGGGGGGTATTTGCCAATACTCACCACGCTTGGCAGGCGGGTTGGTGAGCGCAGTATGGCTACCGTTTCACAGAAGGGACGCTGCTGCCCATCCCTCTGGTTTAGATTCCCTTAGTCGCCTTTTACGACATCCACGGGAGGAGATGGATTATTGGATTTAATAATGTTGAAAGAATGTTTAATTTTTTATACGCGACGGCAACAATAATGTCTTGGATATCATGTAGCATGTGTTCCATTGAACAGGCATGTTGTAACTAAGACATAACTGTTGGCATTTTTAAAATTATCTGCCATAATGTCTTTGCTAAGGATTCGAATTGGCCGCCATGTCTCATAGGTGGCGTTACAAGTCATTGTAGTTACCCGTAAAAGTCCACCGTTTGAATTAGGGAATTTTAATAGGAGATATTACCAAGATGCAAGTTAGTAAAACTTTTTTTTTAATACTAGGATTTCTCCTGAATCTTGATTGCGTTTACAGATATGAATTCCACACACAATACACCCAGACCCGGAACAACTACCTGCAGATCATACAAATATTTGTTCCGTGCGGGAATCGAACCCGCGACCTGGAGCGCAGCAGTGGACAGTATCAGCCACTAATATCAAAAAGTCGTTAGGTAGTACACTACATACATACTCCGTGTTTACATACGTTTAAAAAATACGAAATGACGCAAAAAGTGCTCGAAAAACTTATACGCGAGTTACAAAATACAGTGTCCGTGCTTGTAATTAAAGTTGGTGCTCTAGAAGCTAAAATTAGTGATCAAAATTCAATTATTACACATCTCACATCAGTTTCGTCGAGCATTCAAGTACCTCCAATCACTAGTACTTCATCGGTTACCCTCTTAAAACACTAAACAGCAGGGACCCGACCCTGAAGCGCTGCAGCGCTCGAGACGCCAAGCCCGTCTAAAAGCCGTCGAAGCTCTAAGCGTCAATGCAGCAAGGAAACAAAGAAACATCAAGCCACGTTACCGCTGGATTAACTCGTACGCAAAATGAAGACGTTCCGAAAACACCCGACCTCGCTCGTGAATGTGGGGCCACGAAACCGGATGATGCCACGACAACTGAGTTGGAAATTTCCACACCTAGGACTCGTGTAGCTGACGAATTAACTGAGACTGGAGGCGAATGGAACACTGTACAAAAACGCACCCGTCGCTCCCGTCGCTCTGTAATAAGAGCAACTGGTGAAGCAGATGCGGAACTAAAAACTGTTGACCAAATGAAATATATTCACGCTTGGAATTTCCACCAAGATATGACTGAAGAAAACATTGCGTCATATCTTAAGAAGAAACAATCAGATATATGTTTTACAATAAAAAAACCTGACCCTATACACGAAAACCATAATTGTTTCGTAATAGGAGCTACAGCCGAACATTTTAAATTTTTAATGTCTCCAACTAACTGGCCAGCAGGAACAGCCCTTCAGCAATGGTATACATCGAGGTATCAACGAAACCGTACAAATCTAAGTCACTCCTTTCGCTCTCAAGCGGAAACCCAAACTCAAAAGTTTTAAAACTGTGGTTTTCTACCAAAACGTTCGGGGTTTAAAAAGTAGAACCAATGAATTAAAAACCGCGCTGTACGATTTTACTGGCCACTCACTGGCGTTAACAGAAACGCGGCTAGATGACAGTGTTTACGATTCGGAGTTGTTTCCACCGAATTATGCGGTTGTGCGTCGAGATCGACCTGGAGGGGGCGGAGGCGGAGTGTTACTTGCAGTTCGACCACCCTACCAACTACGTCGGATTCATAGTGACTGTTCACCGGATGATGAAATTGTAGTCGGCCAGATCAGTATTGGAAAATTCCAATTTATTTGTTGTGTAGTCTATTTTCCACCGAAAATATCCGATGCCAGATACTATTCCATTTTCAATAGTATAGAAATACTTGTCACGACAAAAAAAGTACCTGTTATAGTTATAGGAGATTTTAACCTGTACTCAGCATCACAATCTGTTCGCGAGGACTACAAGTTATGGTTATCAATGTGTAATCTGGCTCAATATAACACAGTTGTCAACGGTCTTGACCGCATCCTCGACTTAGTGCTTGCTCATAAAGATTATGTGCCACCTACTGTTTTGGAGTCCGAGGTGAGTCTTGTCGAGTCTGAAGTTCACCACCTACCATTGGATATTACCATAAATTTTAATAGATTTTATTCGGATAGCGAGCCTTGTAAACAAAGGACTAAATATGACAAACCGAAAATACCTACCCGCAACTTTAGAAATGTTAATTATTTTGAACTTTATTCACGACTGCTTCGCGCGGACTGGACACCGGTATTAAGCTCGTTGGATACTAATGAAGCTGTAGCCAACTTATATGACATAATTGATGACTTATTCAATGAAATTGTCCCTTACAATAAATACAAAATCATTAATATTAATTATCCAGAATGGTACAACCGTGAAATAGTACACCATTTGAATTTAAAATCCTATTACCATAAACTTTATAAAATTACAAACAATCCATTATATTATGCATTTTTTACCTATTACCGAAAACAATTTAAATCATTAGTGACGAAAAATATAAAATCTCATTTTGAGACTATAGAAAACAATATTATACAAAATCCTAATAGCTTCTGGCGTTATATGAAACAAAGTAGAAAATCGAATGAACCGTCAACATTTGGCATGTGTAATTCACAACAGGTCGTAGATGCTTTTGCCTCGTTTTTTAAAGGCGTATTTTTATCTAGTGCGCCTGCGCTGGACCCACAAGCGGCACTAGCAGCTGCCGCGAACGCGCCTTATCCGAGCGTCGCACCTGATGTTTACGTTTGTGTAGAACGCGTGCAAAATAGTGACGTACGTAAGGCATTAAAAAAGCTTAGGCCCAAATTCACACAGGGACCCGATGGTATACCGCAACTCATTATTCGTGATTGTTATGAAATTTTCGTAGATCCGCTTACACACATTTTTAATTTATCTTTGCAGCAACAAATTTACCCTCTCGCTTGGAAAATTACAAAAGTTCTACCAATACATAAGGCAGGGTCTAAATCTGACGTACAAAATTATCGCGCCGTGGCTGTACTGTCTGTGTTTGGTAAAGTTATGGAGTCCACTCTATACGACATCATTTACGGACAGTTGCGGGGATGGTTTTGTGACGAACAGCACGGCTTTTTACCCGGGCGTTCAACCAGTAGTAATTTAATAAATATTACAACACTTATAACTAATGAACTGGATGCCAAAAGACAGGTGGATGTGGCATACTTTGATTTTCAAAAAGTTTTTGATCAAGTTAATAATGATGTGCTACTTCGCAAGATGGCAAGCATAGGTTTCTCTAAAAACCTCATATTCTTTTTCTCGAATTATCTAGCAAACCGAAAGCAGTACGTTTTATATGAAAATTGTAAATCTAAACAATATATTGTGAACTCTGGCATAGGTCAAGGTACCTGCCTCGGCCCATTACTTTTCTTAACACTTATAAACGACCTACCGTCTAAGATAATACATAGTACGTGCTTAATGTTTGCGGATGATGTAAAATTGGCACGTTCAATAACCACATCAGCTGATTGTATGTTGCTGCAAAATGACATTGATAGTGTCCTGAAGTGGTCTAGAGACAACAGCTTAAACCTGAATATTAATAAATGCGTCGTCATGTCCTATACACGCGCACGTTCTCCAATCTGCCAGGATTATTTAATATCCACCAATATACTGAGACGAGTATCTGTTGTCAAAGATTTGGGTACATGGTTTGATAATCAATTGACGTTTAACGAAAATATTACAAAATTATGCGATAGATCGCGGAAGAGTTTAGGGTTTGTTCTCCGACAATCCAAGAGATTTAATAACTCTTCGACATTACGTGTTTTGTTCAATGCATATGTCAGAAGCGCTCTTGAAATTAACGCTATGATATGGAATCCATATCAAGTGCAGTACATACAAAAAGTGGAGAAGGTCCAAAAATCGTTTGTAAGATATTTATATAAAAGATTATATTTTTACTATCCTTACTTATACCCAACCCAGTTTATAGTAGGTATGGTAGATTATCGCATGTTGGCAGTGCGTCGGAATATCACCCTGGTTGCATTCTTTTTCCGCCTCATACGTGGCTACACTTATAACTCGGCATTATTAGCACAGGTAAACTTTCATATACCACGGTGGGGCACACACGCAGTGCGTGAGCGACGCCGTCATCCGCTGGCAGTGCCGGCTGCGCGCACCAACCTAGCTCGCTTCGCGCCCCTACCTCGCGCACTCTGTTATATTAATGAGATTTTAACTTATGACTCAACGATTGACTTATTCTCGTGCACCGAAAAAGCGTTCCTCTCAGTCGCGGGACGTTATGTTGAGACATTGACAATTGTTAGTAGTATAACCCAAACCTAGTGCTTATACTACCTAATGAATTTAGTTTTTTTTATTGAAATGATTGTAACTTATTTAAACAATAACATATTTTTTTTACATTAATGCAATTAATTTTATCATAATTATAATTTATTAGAATATTTTTTCTTTAATAGTTTTAAATTATTTCATTTTATTGTTAGTTTTTTAAACCCATTATTTATACCATTTTCTTTTTACACATTTATATTATGTACATATTCAATTGAGTTAAGTTTTGTATTACTTACTCTGACAATCCATAAATAATGTAATCATCACTTATTGCGTAAGGACCTGTCTGTTAGCATTAAGGTATCTGTATATGAATAAATAAATAAATAAATAAACTGCAGCAACCTACAAACACAAATCTATAGATAAATCTATATACTTAATATAATAAAATGTGTGGTGTCCGGATTAAGAATATAGCACCACTCCATCTCCTCCCGTGGATGTCGTAAAAGGCGACTAAGGGAATCTAAACCAGAGGGATGGGCAGTAGCGTCACTTCTGTGAAACGGTAGCCATACTGCGCTCACCAACCCGCCTGCCAAGCGCGGTGAGTATTGGCAAATACCCCCCAAAATGATTACACAGTTGCGAAAATCTATGGGGGAGGCCTTTGTTCAGCACGTATAAATAAATACCGGCCGATATGAATATAATAAAGTTGAAGATTGATTGTTTTTTGTTTGAACGCGATAATATCTGGCACTACCAGTCGGATTAGAAACATTATTTTTGCATTTGATAGCTTAATTCTTGTGGAAGGTTCTAGGCTACATAACATCACTTTAAGACCCTTAGGAGCCGAGCAAAAAGAAAAGAAGTCAGAAAGAACGCTAAGGAAAAACGAAGTAACAGCGCGGGCCAGGCCATGTGACGTCGTGGGTCGGGGCCTCCCACTTAGATTTCCACAACGAGCGGTCACATGCCGCTCTCATCCAACGACTCCCAGCGACCTTCAACAGGTCGTCTGTCCACCTTGTTGGAGGCCGTCCCACGCTACGTTTTCCGGTGTGCGGTCTCCATTCGAGAACCTTTTAGCCCCAACGGCCATCAGTTCTACGAGCAATGTGCCCCGCCCACTGCCACTTCCTACTGATTGATTATAATTTATCAAATAATGTATTGGAAAATTGGACTCTCCCATTATTGATATACTTACATACATACATGCATACATAGTTGCATATGTATTTTATTTTTGGATATGTATATTTAGGTATGTGTGTATTTATACCTATATCTTATGTATCGTAAATTTTTATATTAGTAATTATATGTTTATGTTCTTCATTTATTTACTCCTTTACACACTGAGTCTACATTTCTTATTCAAACTCTCCTCTCGCAGGTCTGCTGGAAGAGATTTCTTAAGAAATAAGCAGTACCTATGTACCTTTTAGTCCTATTTCATTTTTCTTTATTTTTATGTTTCTGTGAGTGCATAAATTATAAAATAAAAATAAATAAAAAATAAATTAAATGATGACAATAAGATGTTCAACCACTAACAGACAAGAGGATCACATAAAACTGCTATGGTAATAAAACTTAAACTTGAACCTACATCTTAGTGCTTTAGAAGCAAGCCCGTAAAGTTCCAGGCCATCAAATATTATTGACCACACTTCCATCCCTTTATTTTAAGATTGTCCAACATACAATTCTCAGTAAATTATGTCGCAGAAACCAATCTTAATAAAAATTAACTCCATTTCCAAACTCATGCAAATAAAATACTATCTGCACAAAAAACACATTAATACAATATCTACTTATATGAGAGCTGACCATCTGTTGCCATGGACTGGTCAAGGAATGCTTCTCGAGACTCGAGACTCGAGATCAGCTTGTTTTTACACCTGTCACAGCTAAGACCAGTTTCCAACGGATGTATCGTGCATTCACCCAAACTAACAGAGACAGACACATAAGCGTGCCGTGTGAACGAGGCAGAAATATAAAATTTGGTATGTTAAAAAGGGACAGGTGTGCGGTCGCGTGGCGTGGAAAAGGGATGGCAATACAACCCTACTTTGCTTGTTTTATTTAATAATCCAGTTATAATAAGAAAGGTTGTAAGGCTTCCGAAGGTGCAACGAATTTAAAGGGCGACTTACAACTTTGTAGTTGATACCTTTACTCAGATTTATTCTCCATTGTGTTACGTCTTTGGTCTTGTAAACAGTAGCTGGCAAGCTTCATTGTTACAGTTTCGGCACTAATGTGTGAATATACGAATGAATGCATCGATTGAATGATTTGTTTAAACTCTTGTTTAGTTAAACTGGTTCTGCGACAATTTTAAGCGCATGATCAGATTTTTTTCCAGTAAATTTATTCCTTAGGTGTGTTGATGGCGCTATTTGGAACATGCGTTTGTCTAGCAGTGAAAAGATTATAGTGCTGTCCATTAAACATGCAATTTGGGTAATCTTAATCCATCGATTCAATTTGATTAGATTTAATGACATTCGATTTTATTCAATTCTATTCCATTACATTAAATTTTACTTCCTAAACTTTCGCGAATTGAATGCATAAATTCAATTAAAGACAATAGATTTAATTAGTTTAATGAAATTGAATCAAATAGAGATTCAATTCCGTTCTATTCTGCTGAAGTAAATTGAATTAAAATTATTTATTTGCATCTCATCACCATCATATCGGCCAAAGAACTGCTAAACAAAGACCTTCCCCATAGATTTCAACAAATGTATCATCATATTAGCCGTTTGCCAATACTCACCACGCCTGGCAGGCGGGTTGGTAGGCGCAGTATGCATACTGTTACACAGAAGGGACGCTGCTGTTCATCCCTCTAGTTTAGATTAGTTTAGTTCCCTTAATCGGCTTTTACGACTTCCGCGGGAGGAAATGGAGTGGTGATATTCTTGATCCGGCCACCATACGGATATAATTTGCATATGGTTTTTACGAAATATGTTACAAGGTAATAATCGTTTCAACAAATAGTTTGGAATTTCAGCATACAATTTTTTTATATGACCTGTGTGTTCAAGCGTAAATGTAATTAAGTTTTTAACAACCTAAACAACCGGTAACATGCCGCGTGTCGTCAATTTAGGAGGAATTTGCCAGTGCTCTCCACGCTTGGCAGGAGGGTTGGTGAGTGCAGAATTGCTGCTGTGCCACAGAAGGGATGTTGTTGACAATCTTTCTGGTTTGGTTCCTTACGGGCAAAATTAATAATTTTGTATTAGATATGATAGGTCTGGGGTTTGTGTTAAATGTGATCACTCAAAAAACGGATTAATTTGATGATTTGATGAATCAAAATATACGCGATAGAATCCGTTTAAAAGTGTTTTATTACATTGATTATTAATTTCGGCCGTTAGTCGCCTTCCGCCGAGAGGAGATAGATAAAGTTTATATAAAAAAAGAACTGTCGCATTTCTATCTTGTTTTAACTATGGATGAGAGCAAAATAATGTTTTCTTCTATTCTCTTTGCTTTTTTACTGACTTTTGTTTGTAGGTTTTAGAGTAGATGTGATATGCGATTTTGTGGCAAGTTTTTGGTAAGTTACTTGTCAAGATGCCTACGAAGAATGTATATTTCGACCACATATTTCTTTGATATCGACATATACAAATTGTTTCTCGAGTCTGCAAAATGCCGTTAGCTACTGTTCCTCTTAAGGGAACATGATAACCTAGTCCACGACACGGTCTCCTAAGCCTAAATGTCCCTCATGATCCTTCTTGCAGCGTGATGAAGCTTCAAAAACATTTAAACATACAAACTTTTACTTCCAATGATTATAAGTTATCGACTTAACACATATGTTAATGTCAATCTGGCAGTGCAGAAGGGTAAAGGCGCAGCTCCATTGCGTAGGATGTGCACGCAGAGGCTGTGCACATTAGCTGCGTAGTACCATTTGTCTGTTTGGGTGTGTCTACTTTTCCATCGCAGCACACGCCCGCGTGGGTATTAACATTTCTAGTTCATACGTTTTGTATGTTTACCGTGAACAAAATTTTTTTATGGTCTTCTGCCACATCTTGAAGGAGATGCGGATGCTCAACCGGACGAAAGCGAAATGGCTTCCAGCCTGGACAAAAATAAAGTGAACTACACCTCCGTATGCCGCATGTATAGCGTGCGCCGTGTGTGTTGGTGTAATCAAGCCACCCATCCGAGCTTAGCGTGGCCGTGGGTCGCAGTGGATGAACCCGCCTATATTTTCATACAAAGCGAAGCTCGTACATGCGTAGCGTGCCTGCCCTTGCGCAGCAATGGAAATGCACTTACATATATACGGCGTACGATAGTAAATAGGTTGCACTACCATGGGTGCGGTTGCTACTTAATATCGGGCAGACCAATGCTCAGTTGCGGTACCAATATAAAAAAAAAACGCAACAATGTTCCTAATTTTAACACTAACGTGTGAATAACCGGGAAACCCTGCTCGCTTACGTATTCATCATAGCATGATTTTATTTATAAATCGTAATTTTTTAAATCAATACTTAGAAGTAATTTGCATGGACTCATAAACTCTAATAGCATTTCTTAGAAATCATTGAGTATGATGTCACGTTGGGGAAAAAAGAGGCGGTCGTAGATAGGTAAAGCTCGATGGTTGTTATTTGGGAAGGGCGGAGGGGCATGCCGGGATCAAACCGGCTAAAGCCCCACGGTGTCCTTCTTCTTATCTCTAGCCGGGGGTGAGTTGTACTCTTTTCTGCATTGGACCGCTCCCCCGGCAGGTATCGGCCCGTCAATGATTGACGGGCCCCTTCTGTGTGCGGCCTTGTTGGCCGCACCTATCCTTCGGAGAGGCGCGCGCACAACACGCGCGCCGCCATCTCGAGCCTGTTTCTGTTTGGGCGACGGACCGCCCATGGTTCGTCGCCCGCAGGCCGCTCCTCATGGTGGCCGGAGATCGTCACACACCCCGGCGCCGACGCCCGGTGTGTCTTCTGCGGAGCTCAACATGAAGCTGCGATTTTGCGACAAGGCAACACCGACAGCGCTGGTTTTCAGTTACACCCCTACTTATTTGAATGATTATCTCGTCACAAAGTTGAATATAAACAAAAAATACAAACTTCAAGCCATCGGTCAACTGGCCTCTCATACTTCTCAAGTTCGAACTTAACCGTGCCAAAAATCGGGATCAATCTGTCACAATGTCCGATCTGTACATAGTAAAGCAGGACAAGTCTAAAGGCACAGAATAACAAATGGACATTACAGACGAAAATAGTCTGGATGCAGACTGAGTTATAGCCACACAGTCTGGCTGGAAATACATAGCTCAATAACACTGGGTTGCCAAGTTAGACTCAGGTGAATGATCGCAACTCGAGGTGTTTTTGCCTTCAATAAGAATTGGGATATAGATAGAATTTATACTTGTGTTTGATAGCTGTTTGGAGGTTGTCTTTGGAATTCCCGTGTAGTGGGTTGTTCATGTGGTACAGACGCCAAAACAAAAGCTTTAAGAAGTTTCGTCTGTTCGTCTGTTCGCGCATCATGCGAGAACGTACGGAATTTGATGAAACTGTCACTGTTATATAACAGTGACAGTTTCATCAAATTCATCAAATTCCGTAATTGCGTGGACAGAGATTTTCATCAGCTAAAGAAGCTGTGGACGCCTACTAAACGGCCATTTTGGAGACCCCAACTTCCGAATGGAATGGTTGCTTCAATGATTGGTTCCATCGTATGGAAAAATGTGTCAAATTTCGCGGAGAATACTTCGAAAAGCAATAAATACATTTTTAAATAGTAATGTTGTGTCACTTCCTTGATTCCCGAAATTTTCAGTCTCGTATTTGCGCAAACCATATATGAATCTGATACCAAAGTTTTGAAGTCGCTCAATCTTATCTAGTTGTGCCTCATGCAGATCAAGATAAGAAGAAAGGACTGAACAAGCGCTGTTTTGGCGGCAGTTGGAAGGAAATTGCGTAACCTCCTCAAGGACCCTGCCGATGAAAATATTTTACAACTTAATTCTTGGAGCTGTGGACCCCAGAAAGGTTTTATGTTTTAAGTTATATGTACTGTACCTGTCTCCAGAGGAAGATCCGCCCATGATGCCACGCCTTTAGGCACATCTCGGAGGGGATGAATATAAAGCGGTCACCCCATATAGCATAGGAAAGGCGACTGTAAAAAGGTCGTCCCAGGCTCTTCAGGGGAAGGATTGTAAAGGATGCTGCGTGAGCGCCTTCGTCTTCACAGGGGTCACTTGGTATGAGCACGCAGACTCCCCAATCTGAGTATCCGCGATCCCCGAGGCCCCCTGCCATAAAGCGACGGCAGGTTGAGACGAGAGAGCATCCCGCAAGCATGGAGCAACGTTCAGAAAAAGAAGGCGCTCAGAGGTATGGCCTATATGCTCACTGTTCTGGCAAGGCACATATTTCAGATGAAAATAGCCTGAAATCACGATCAGATACTACGTGCACGATACTAAGTCGACATGAAAATTATTGTCTCGAAGTAGACAGAGCCAGTCTGCCTGATCCTCAAAATAAATTGCTTGATAAATATAGAAATAGCACGTGAATGATCGTGGGACGTAGTATGTTTTATCCCTATTTTATTTCAGTCGACAGGAAAGTACATGTTATGTTTGAGAGATGATTAATACAATTATTATATGAATATATTTAGTTTCGCATTTGTGTAAATATTGATTGTTGTATTTATATACACAGATCATCATTTCGGCCGAATGAAGTCCACTGCTGGACACAGGCATCCATCAAGATCACCACAACGACCGATATGGGTGTGTTGTGTGCTCATTGGGGGGTGTTTCCATAATCGCCACGCTTGGCAGATGGGTTGGCAATCACAGTTGATTTGTTAATGTACCCGAAGGACGCTGCTGCCCATCCTCCGGCTAATCCCTTAGTCGACTTTTACGACACCCATAGGACGAGATGGGGTGGTGTTATTCTGAGCCGGCACCACACTGCAAGTGTGTACACAGATACACGTATATTGACGAAGGGAAGTTTGGCATTGATTCTATCTGCACAATATGCGACTTCTACTAATGTGGCATATGTACATAAACGAAAAAGTTAATAACATTACCTATTTTTTTATAGTATCCACGGGTTTCTTGTTAACTCTTCTCCATAGGAACGACTTCTCCGAACTATAAGCGTCCCTTAACTGTTGACTTTTCAATGAGCCTAATTAAAATAAAAACCTTGAATTTGAACTTGCGCGCGTCAAGATATTAAAATTCATATTTGCAATTTAATTTACAGCATTCTCGAGCAATTTTGAGGTCCAAATTTTGGTCGATGGATACGTGAGCAATTTATTGGAACCAAGGGTAAATTACTAAGTGATGAAAGCTACAGATACTGTGTGTGAGATGACAGGATAAGATGACAGCTAAGAGGATTTTATTTGGTGCATTTTAATTCGCGTAAGCGACGCAGGGGCAAAACTCACAAGATACTTCCAGCATCTGCGATCGGCCATTTGATTGCTTTTTGGAAGCTCTATGCTGCGATCGAAACCTCAACTCCTTATATTTGATCGTTAATTTCGTAAGCTATATGCAACGACTGTATGTGGTGCTCCGCACAAGAGCAGGGCAAAAGCATCAATAACGTTAATAATTGACATTCAAAATTTCAAATAAACTTTGTACCAGCTGGTACAGCATCGTTAGAACCGCTAAAGAGCGCAATTTCGATAACACGCTCAAACGCAGCAAGAAGCCAAAATCGATGCAGCACCAATGCACATTAATCTTAGAATATTAACACCGAGAAGGATATAGGACATACACAATCCATAACCAGTTAACGGTGATGAATACGGCACCATTCGCTGGGCGACACGTTAGTGGTCTGAGATTTTTTGTGAACACTTATCCAGAAAAATAATTAATTGTGTGTGCGACGGCACGGTTGGTGCAGTGGCCGATACAGTCGGCTGCTGCGCTCCGGGTCGTGGGTTCGATTCCCACACGGAACAAATATTTGTATGACCTGCAGGTAGTTGTTCCGGGTCTGGGTGTATTGTATGTGGAGTTTATGTCTGTAAACGCACCCACGACACAGGAGAAGTCCTAGTGTGGGGCTAGGTTTAAAAAAAAAAAAAAAAATGTGGCTCATTATCAATGCACTTGTATGTGTAGTAGCTTAGGTAAACAAACGCTAGCATGATGAGACTATAGCTTGGGGCTCTTCAAAAAGGGCGCGAACAGTTTTTACAGGTCCGAACCTGTAAAAACTGTTCGCGCCCAACGCGCGAGCGAGACCTCTGGTGTAACAAGCGTTCATAGATTACGGAATCTGTTTACCATCAAGCGGGCCGCTACATGTTTGCCACTTCTGTGGTATAAAAACACTGCTTACGGACTTATGAATAGTGATTAGGTTACGCGTTTGCAACTGCCTTCCGCGATGTACCTAATCCTTCGAGGTGTTATCTACGATCGCGAAATTGCGCAAAATGTGCGTGTCCCCGAATAATTTTAAACACACTTACGCCCTTTTTTCCTAGGGTAGCGGGTGACACAAATAGTTTTGTGTCTTGAAAATATTGAATGGATTTTCAGTATTTGGCCGTAACACGTGTAGAATGGGCGATCACACACATTCTTGTAACTAATTTACACCATAGCTGAAAGTTGACCGAACTAAGATTAAATTAGCGATAAGACTGCCCATTGTACAATTACTGTTCGTAGAATGATTCCTAGTATATGTTTTTAAAATGGTGTACAATAAAGAATATTCTATTAAATTCTAATTATTATTTTTTTACTTGGGACAAGCCCGCCACACATTCCCTACCACTGCAACTCCTGTAAGCCAGGATCTATAATGGCGACCACCGGATAGAACACCGACCAATGGAGCTCGGTGTGTCTCAGAGAAATGAATAACTGTCTTGGAACCCGCAACGAAATTAATCAGAAAAGAAAAAGGAGGAAAGAATATACGTTCCACTCTAAACCTAAATTATGAGTTGATAAATATTGTATTTTACAGTCTGGTTTCAGTATGTTCTCAATCTAGTCTCATTTCCATCTCAATTTTGACGGGAATACCAATTTTATTACCTCTTTCAGTTCAGAATATTAGCATAATAATACCGTTATAACGTCATTCAACTTTCGATCTATTTTCGATCTCATCACAATATAAGTTCACGTTTGACGTTGTTTGTAGTTTAGGAGAAAATTTTTAGAGTTCCGAACGTCCAAAGGAAAAAACGGCGGAACGCTTATAGGATCACTCGTGTCTGTCTGTCCGCCTTTCACAGCCGATTTGCTCCGAATCTATTGGACCGATTTAAGTTGAAATTTGGTACACATATGGATTTATGCGATCCAAACACGTATGTGTTACGTAAATAGTTTTGCAAACTGTACCGTGTACCATATGAAATAGAAGGCCTTGTTGTGAGGGTCTCAAATGTATTTTATAATTTTAAAATATACACCTAGTTTTTGCCGTGTGGTGCCGGCTCAGAGTACCACCACCCCATCTCCTCCCGTGGGTGTCGTAAAAGTCGACTAAGGGATTACCCGGAGGATGGGCAGCAGCGTCCTTCGATTAATTAACAACTCAACTGCGATCGCCAACCCGCCTGCCAAGCGTGGCGATTATGGCAAAACCCCCCAATGAGCCCACAACACACCCATATCGGTCGTTGTGATAATCTTTGGGAGAGGGCTGTGTCCAGCAGTGGACTTCATTCGGCCGAAAAGATGATGATGACACCTAGTTTTAAAGTTATTGAATATACGAAAATTGACCATTCCCCCCCCCCCTTATCTCCAAAACTGCTGAGCCTAAAATTCTGAAAAACATAAAAAAATATAGCTCTTTATACCTATAACTACAGGAAAACCTATAAGAAGTCTATGGTCTTAAAATAACATGGTAAATATTACAATATTGTGCGTACAAACTTACGTTTGCGGTTGGAATTTATGGGAAAACATGTTTTTCAACTACGATGTTAAGTACATCAATTTTATATTATGGCATTGATTGATTATTAGTTATTATTAATATTGTTCTTGTGACATTAACTTATAATATTTATGAAAAAATGTGTGAGCATCATATAGCCATTAATGTTATATGTTTAGTACTTATTTTGATTGTGTCTTTTGCCTGGCTGTATTGGTCTGTCATGCTCACTAAAATGTCTTGCTAATGGTGGCGTTGTGTATCGGGTCGTTCGGTTGCCTACAATATGGTTGAGCTAAGCGATGCTGATGCATGCGTCATGCTCGTGAACTGATGCCGTCTGTTGGGACTGGTCAGCCGTTAACTGCCACGGCAAATTCATTATTATAATATTATTCTGGTATGTTTCATCTTTACACGTTAACCTACATTTTTCTCTGTATATGTTTTACAAATATGTGTACCTATACAATCAACATTGTAATCCCCAATTATTTTATCAGAGTATCCATGGAGTTTCTTGCCGGCTCTTCTCCTTGAGATCAACTATTTGGAACCGTGCAACTTAAATTTTGACGTTTCATAAGTGCCAATATTTGGTTTATTTGAAATAAAAAAACTTCCGAAAACCGAATCCAACAGACAATTTATTCTGCTATGTCGGAACCCTGTCCACGGGAGTTCAACTCGCACTTGACCGGTTTTTAATTACGAGAATTGGCCTATAACGGCCGAAGTAAATAATCGATCTAATCCAAAATCTATGGATTTCGGATTTCATATATGTTTGTTTTTTGTGTTAAATGTGATCGTAACGCAACAACGGATGAATTTCAAAATTTAAACCTGAAGATTTTGGATTAGATTGATTATTAATATCAATCGTTAGACAACATCTAAAGTCTTATCTAAACTTCTTTTCAATCAAACAATCAATCATTTTATTGTGGATTACAGGTCACATAAGATATAAAATATTCAAGTCAAAGCTCTGCTGCGTCCTGCCTTTATGGCATACATTTATATTCTCTAACGTTTATTTAGCAATTCACCATCTTCTTCACTTTTTTCCAACTATGACCTCATGTCAGCTTCCCATCTGACCAGATACTCCTCTTCGTGTGGTTAGTGGAACCTAGTGTTAGTTGCTCAAGCCACCCAAAGGCCTCCGACTTGGTTTAACGAATGCCATCTAATAACAACAAGACCAAGACCAAGGACTGACAATTTTAGCACGGAGACGCTCAGTTCAAATACTACTATGCGGATGAGTGACATAGTCTGACCGTGTGAAGTGTTGCTTAACCTCATCGATCATTTACCGGTCAGTGAATGCAGCTGGATTTGACCTCCGCAACCTCATTACCGGAATATATCGATATCTTTAGGTATAAACCGGTTGTTAGAATTTCGGGCTTCTGTCTTCCCGTAGCGACAATATGGATTTTCGTATGAATTTCGCCCTTCTCCGGGGCGAAGGAAGTTCATGTAGAATATCCACTGGACACCAATAAAATAAAAAAACGGTGGGTTGGTGAGCGCAGTATGGCTTGTTTTAAAGAAGGGACGCTGATGCCCATCTCTATCGTTTAGAGTCCCTTAGTACCTTTTACGACACCCACGGGAGGAGATGGAACGGTGCCATATTCTTAGTCCGGAGTCCACACGAAATACATGCATTATCTGACTAATTGACGGCACGGTTGACGCTGTGGCTAAGCGATTAGCTGTCTGCGATACATTTCGCGGTTTCGATCCCCGCACGGGACAAATATTTGTCATCATCATCATCATATCAGCCACAGGGCGTCCACTGCTTCTCAGAGGCATTAGATTTCCATAACGAGCGGTTACATGCCGCCCTCATCCAACTACTCCCAGCGACCTTCACCAGGTCATCTGTCCACCTCGTTAGAGGTCATCTCACGCTGCGTTTTCCGGTGCGCGGTGTCTACTCGAGAACCTTTTTGCCCCAACAGCCATCAGTTCTACGAGCTAGGTGCCCCGACCATTGCCACTTCAGTTTACTAATCCTTTCAAGGAAAGAACTTATAGTACTAGACTTCTAGACTTCTTCTAGGTTGAAAGGGCTTCTACGGATCTCCTCATTTCTGATTCGATCTCGTAGAGAAATAAAATACCAAGCATAGCTCTCTCCATAGCTCGCTGTGGGACCTTGAGCTTTTTTGTGAGGCCCACAGTGAGTAACCACGTCTTTGTTCCATATATCATCACGGGTAACACACAATCGTTAAAGGCTTTCGTCTTGAGGCATTGCGGTATTGTTGACGAAAAGACGTTGCGAAGTTTCCCGAACGCTGCCCAGCCGAGTCGGAGTCGACGATTGACCTCTTTCTCGGAGTTGGATCTACCTAACAGGGCAGTTTGTCCCAGGTAGACAACAACTTCGAGAACAGAGCTCCCAACGGTCATTTATATACATTTGTATTATCTACAGATAGTTGTTTCGGGTCTGGGTGTTGGTGCGTGTCAAATATATGTCTGTTAACTGTACCCTCGACACAGGAGAATCAATATCGAGGGGTAAAGTTTGATTGTTTGTCACTCATTATAACCCAACGGAGTCAAGTGAAATGTAATGGACGTAATCGTGAATAGCAACTAGTTTAAAATTACATGACGAAATAAAAATCGTTTACATTTTCGGAATAGAAACTAAATTAAACGATACTTTATTATCTCTACCCCTTACCTCTAATGAATGCGGCGTTAAGATATATGCTTGTACTCTAATTACACGAGTAATTAACCAAGTAGTTTGTAGCGTAAGGTTTAATGAACAACCGAAATATAAAATTGTGACCTAAGGCACGATACACACTATTAAGCTGATTTTGGAGTTGATCGAATTTTATTCTGAGCTGCATTTGAATTATTCATTGGGGTTGTTCAGAGAGGCTGTGTAGTTTTTGGAAATAAAGACGGCACCTTCTCACTTCCCATGGGCAGAGTTATAGTTGATTAAGTTATTAGCCGAGTTCTAGTTTTATCGGATTCGTCAAACAAAAATATTTGGTATCAGGCTGTCATTCGGCGAATACGATTAATTGTATTCGTATTTATTGCATCAGCGCTGATTTTCAACTGTAGCCCACTGAGTTTCAGCTTTTCCAGCTAACGTCCCAACATAATACTTAATATTCATATGACAAACGGATATTTGCATCCTTTTATATCCATCTATGAACATAAGCGCATGTTGTTTGGCAGTATGAGTATGTCATGCTCACTAAAATGTCTTGCTGATGGTGGCGTCGTGTATCGGGTCTTTAAGTTCCCTGCAATGTGGTTGAGCTGAGCGGTGCCGATGCATGCGTCATACTCGTTAACGGTTGCTGTCATGTGGAACAGAGGTGCAATTCCTTAAGCTCAAACATCCATACATCCTTGAATACAGAATCGAAATAACGGTGTAAAACCAATTCAGTATTCGCTAAGACATGATTGAAGCTATTCAAGGACACGTTGCAGAAGGTAAGCCATGAGGATCAGTCTTAGCGAATAGCAAATTGGGTTATCACCGTTATATTAATTCTGTATTCAAGGATGTATGGATGTTTGAGCTTAGAGAATTGCACCCCTGGTCAGTCCTTGCTGCCATGAAATCTTATTGAATGGCAAATCATTATTATTTTACTTCATCTATTTGACACTGGCAGTACATTATTCTCATAAAAGAGTGTCTATGGAGTTTATTGCCGGTTCTTCTCCATAGGACCAACTTTTTGGAACCGCGCAACCACATTCTGACTATTCATAAGCGCCCGGAAATGTTGTAAATGAAAAAAAAACCTGAATTAGAAAATTTATATTTGAGTTTCGGGCTGTTTATCTACTAATATTCTCATCTTCTGCCTACGTCTTAACTCTTTAAACTAGTTTGAATGTGTTCAAAATGATATACAACAAATTAATTACTTTAAACTACATTAGAAGACAAGTCATTAGAATTAAATCAACTGAACTATTTGGTTCGTGCCTGTATGTACTTAGGTAAGTTATTATGACGTTGGCTGTATTTGTGGGCAAACTGAGACAGTTTATCGAGAGTTATGTAGTTAAATAGCACTATGGTCTAAGTGAGTTGCTACCATAATGGCAATACTTCTAGTTTAAGTGTCGGTTGGTTAAGTATAGACCATGCTGTTTAGCTGCAGTATCTTTAGAGAAGGCAAAGATCCATTCTCATCAGGTAATACGCATGCTCTTTTACCTTCCTCCAAAATCATTATTTCCGCCGAATGAAGTCCACTGCTGGGGACACAGGCCTCCCCCAAAGATCACCACAACGACCGATTTGGTTGTGTTGTGGGCTCATTGGGGGGTTTTGCCATAATCGCCACGCTTGGCAGACGGGTTAGCGATCGCAGTTGAGTTGTTAATGTACTCGAAGGACGCTGCTGCCCATCCTCCAGCTAGTTCCTTAGTCGACTTTTACGATACCCACGGGAAGTGGGGTGGTGGTACTCCTCCAAAATAGTAAAATTAAAATATTGAAAACAAGCAACAAGCTCGTTGACGTGTCACAATTTTAGATTAGCACCACTAGTACGAGTTTCTTTTTGCAATCGAAACGTAATAGTAAACTACACGTTTACTGCGTTCGGCGCTCCGATTGGTCGAAGAGTTTGGTGCGGGCCAATCGCAGCGTCAAACGCGAAGCCAGAAGATTATTACATATAATAAATAAACACGATAAATGTATTTTATATCATTTGTGATGTATTTGAATATCAAAATTATTTTTATTAGATTTAATCTGTATGCACACTACATCTCCCTAAACTGATAATCCTGCGCACCACAATGATGTAAGAGTGACTTTACGGGTCAGCAGCGCAGGCAGCGTGGTTTTTGTATAGATTGGGGTGCACTGATTCTGGACACCTATTTAGTGTATAATATTTTTAAGTATTATAAATATGGTACAATTTCAGCAACAAGTGGTTTACGTATATTGGAATTCGTATTAGGAATGTAACCCGAAACTTGTTGCGTTTTGTCAGTGCAATGCGTTTTAATACTATTATTATTTTATAACATTTCAACTTATGAACCCGGGCTTCTAAAAACCCAATGTCTTTTATAATAAAGCTTTATAAATATGTACTTATAATAAACGTAAATTCATACTACAGCGTAGCTTCATTATTAGTGGGTCCAATTTCACCATTCTACTTTCAAGTCAAACTGACGTCTAGAAGTGGGTAAAAATGGGTAATTGCAAGGTTCCATTACATTCATACAAACATACGAGTACATACAGGTAAAACTAATAAAATAAAATAATGTAAAAAATAAACACCTTCCATGGATGGTCTTATCGCAATACTAACTTCTGAAGGCAACCTAGGATGGACAAGACTTTTAAGTAAAAAGAGATATTTAAGGTTGTAGTGGCTACGTACTAGATTAATTAAACCCGTCACTAAAGGTTGAGGATGTCAAACGAACATATAATACGAATTCGGGATCTGACCATGCACGTTGTTAGCTTCTTTAAGCTAAGCTTAGTTCTATTACACTAGCTACCCACTCGTCTCCGCTCGGCACCCTGAATATCTAGAAACAGCAATAGCTGACGCGACAGCAGGTATCGTGCAGCCAAGGATACACCGGTGGCAAATCGTCTAAATTATTGGTAGTACGTAAGGCACTCGCCTGCTTGTCACTACTTGTGGATGGAAGGATAGTTACTAGCGCCATTAGCGATAATGTAGCTGTGTAAGTGTCATTTTTAGTTCATTGATCGTCTAACAGAGTGTGCGTCAGAGATCTTTGGCTTTTTATTCGCTATCGGCAAATACGTAATACCGAAATGTCGTTTGAGAGTCTGCGCGATTTACATCTGTCGCAAACCGTCTGCGCCATACGTAATCAGCCCGCGTTAAATACATAATGTTCATTTGTCACGATATTTTTTCCGGGTAAAACATACTTTAAGCCTAGCCAAAGAAGCATTTTATCTAACAGTAAAATCCCATTAAATTCAGTGGTCTTGGAGGAGAAGAGTGACAACGCGAAAGGAACCTCTTATTTATGTTGCATTGTGGTGTCCGGATTAAGAATATCGCAGCACTCTATCTCTTCACAAGCCTGGCTGGAGGCCTCTTTTGGCTTCGCCAGAAAATGACCGGTTAAGCAACCACATTTCCCAGAAATGGATGCGAGAAGCCCAACAAAAAAAATAAAAAAATCTCTTCACGTGGATTTCATAAAAGGATTCTAAACCCGAGGGAGGGGCAGCAGTGTCCATTCTGTGGAACAGCAGCCATTCTGCGCTCACCAAGCGTAGTGTATACTACGAAAATCCCCCAAAATGACAACCACGGCATGTAACCGGTTGTTTTGAACAATATGAGTGAACGTTCTTTGTCTCATATAAATGTGATGATGCAAATGAATTTAAAACTAGTAGTGATTAACGACACGTTTTGATCAAAACATGCACAAAGAGATCAGCTTTCTTGTTCGGAGATTAGCATACAAATAACACGAAAACATCCATACATAACAGATACCATTGCTATAAACAAAATCTAAATCGGTGCAGTAATTTCCAAGATCGACACAAACGTATGGACATAATCCCTTTGTATAGATTAACGGGAAGAACAACATTCAATAAAAGTTTATAGACATTCGATAGCCATAGAGATTGTACGGTGGAGATAACGACATAGACGTTAATATAAATTGTTAGAAGCGTGGAGAAAATTAAAGGGTTCCGTTGGTGTTCTTTACAGACTTGTTTTTTAAATGCTATTTATTGAGAAAATCAACTCGTGATTCCATAGAACAGATTCCGTGCCGTGTGTCGTAATTTTGGGGAGAATTTTCCAGTACTCACCACGCTTGGCAGCGGGTTGATGAGGGCAGAATGTCTGTTGTTCCATATAAGGGACGTTGCTGCCCATACCTCTGGTTTAGAGTCCATTAGTCGCCTTTTATGAAATCCACGCGTGGAGATGATGCGGTGCTATTTCTTAATCCGGATACTATATGGAATGATCAACGCTCTAGCTCATAACAATACCATCAGCAGGTAATTTGTGTAGGCCATAGGAATACCTAGAGCAACTAAACAGATATAAAGTCTATGTTTCTATAACAGATGATAATATACTACTCGCATACACAATATTTTTATAGACGTTTTTAAAAATCTTGGATCCGCTCTTTCTTTATTTACCTACTTTCAATGCATTTGGTCGCTTTCATACGTAACTAATTAATAAATACTTTTTCTGAAATATGTTAAACTACTTTTGTTTGTAAAATTTAATAAACCAAAGACTCGTAATGTATACATCCTGCTTAACATTTTTTGTCACGCGACTGTTTAATTTTTTGCGGAGCAGACAGTCCTTGTTAAAAAATATTACCCAGAAATGCATGTTTGTTTTTAATTTCAATGGTTGTTAGCGGATATGTTAGGCTTGGTTAAAAGATATCGATGTATCGAAACTTTTTCATTAAATAATCGATTTTTATAGTCGATCTTCTTTTTCTTGATTTTAATATCATTATTCGATGTTTTGTTTCGAGTAGCAAAATAGGCAACAATTCGATATAATTTTTTTGAATACTGCTTACTATCCATTTTCTTGCGTTACATTTATTTTATTTTGGGAATACATTTTGATAATTACATTTAGATATTACTACCATATGACTATGGGTTAAAAATATCGATATATCGAAATAACGATATTTTTTTCTCGATATATATTAATGCTGTAATTAAATATCGATTTTGTTGTTCATATCCATCATCCCTAGGATATGGTTTTTTGTGTCAGCTGTTTATTGTCCCGTTTTGTTTTCAAGGCAAAACAGATCGGTTTGTTTGCTTATGTTAACGATACCAACGTCTTTTGCAGTTAGTTGAACAATTAATTGCACATTTTTCGTAAAACTGTATGTTAGTATGTATGAAAGAAAATAATCCGACCACCGTCCTGTGTTCCTTCATCTCACCTCCCGTTTTGGCCCCATGGACACAGGACAACTCCTCAGATCATTGTGACGATGGACTGAAGGAAAGTTAGGAAACGCCTCAACGACCCCTCGTTCGTCCAGTTAGACAGAATTCCCGATTACATAACGTTAGTCGCAGTTACGCTAGGCGCGATCGACTCCCTCACTGGTCATGTACAGTCTGGAGCACCTTGGTACATGCGGTTGGCCCTAAGTCACCCAACATCAGTGCAATAGTGCACGTACAGTCCTTCGTGGACGAATGTTCACGGTGAGTTCCTGCGACGGAAGAAAATCGTATGAAACTCCCTGACGATGTACGTGCACTGATGACGGAGAAGAACGCAACCCTCAGAGCGTACTCATCTTTTACCAGTGAATCCAATCGCCTCTTTATGCGCCACTTACAGCGTGCTGTTGAGGAACGTATTCAGGAGTGCTGAGAGGCTGGCCAGGACAAGATGTTAGGCGACTTAGAGCCAACCCACCTAGCGTTCTGGCATCTGTAACGGAAACTCAAATCCGAAACATCCAATGCTGCCCCCCCCCCCCCTCTCAACCGTCCCAACAAAAGGCCGGCCTTTAATGACGACGCAAAATCCGAATACCTAGCTGACAGTCTAGCAGCGCAGTGTTCCCCAAGCACTCGTTACCCTTTGATCAAGCCCACCTCACAAACGTTGACGCTGAAATCGAACGTAGAGCCGCCGACGACCCACTCGCTCCGGTCACCGCAGACGAGGTCAGAAATCTTGTAAAACATTTACCCTCACAAAGCTCTGACGGTATCACCAACAAGGTGATTAAACTCTTCCCCGACCGTCTTATCATCTTAACGACCGTCATCTTCAATGCGGCATTACAAAACAACCTCTTTCCACATATGTGGAAACAGGCCGAAGTTATCGGTATATACCCAGTAAGCCCAAGAGCGAGCCCTCCAGCTACCGCTCTATAAGTATTCTCAATTTCCTTGCGAAGATCTATGAGTGGATTATTTATTCCCGACTAAAGGATTTTGCCGAATACAAAAAACCCAATCAAACCGGAGGATGGGCAGCAGCGTCCTTCGAGTACATTAACAACTCAACTGTGATCGCCAACCCGTCTGCCAAGCGTGGCGATTATGAAAAAATATGCAAAACGCCCCAATGAGCACACAACACACCCATATGGGTCGTTGTGGTGATCTTTGGGGGAGGCCTGTGTCCAGCAGTGGACTTCAATCGGCCGAAATGAAGTTCAAAATAATAAATTTCGCCTGGAACCGGTGTCGCGCGTCGACGTAGCAAAACAGAAATAAAGGAGTTATATCGTCAAAGTAATAAAGTGTGATACGTATAAACATAGCTACATATAAGCAGTTCACGCTGATCTCTCATCTTACGCAAAGCCTATACAATGATAGATCAGCTTATACTGGAATTATATAGCTTGATATGTAGTGTGTACATCATCTTAAGCATTTACTAACGGCCGAAATTAATAATCGTTCTAATCCAGAACCTTTGGATTTCTTGTATCTATTAAATGTGAACGTAACACAACAACGGAATGAATTTCATATTCAAAATCTGAAGATTTTGGATTAGATTGATTATCGGCCGTAAGGCGCCATGAAATATATCGTGGATTATTAAAATTACACCTTATATAAGAGGTCCATTTTTAAGTATGGCCGATGAATAGACTGGCACCGGCTGAAAGTCACATTTACAAATCACGACATCCCTATAAAGGTTGAAGGTAGATGGTATAACTTGTTCTCAGTGTCATTTTCACACTTACAAAAAGATATCCCCAATAAGCCATTTACGTTTACGGAACCCTAAAAAAAGGGTCAAAGAGGGTTACGTTCTCGAAACGATGAGAAAGAGCACTGAGAACGCCTTTGTTGATGTGCTGAATAAAACAATAGGATCGCGAGAAATTCCGCGTTAAGTGTACCGCTAGTATTGTCCCAAGGTCGCATGGAAACACAACATGGAGTACCTTACGTACTCCTTACAACAGAAGTAAAAAGAAATATGATCATAACAGCCAAAGGACGTCCACTGCTGAACAAAGGCCTCCCCATAGATTTCCACAACGGCTGGTTACATGCCGCCCGTATCCAGCGACTCTCATCGACCTTCACCATCCATCTCATTGGAGGCCATTCCACGCTGCATTTTCCAATGCGCGGTTTCCACTCAAGAACCCTTTTGCCCCAAGGGCCACCAGTTCTACGAGCAATGTGCCCCGCCCCTCAGCATACTAATCTTTTCAGCTAAGTCGGTAACCTTAGTTCGTCTACGGATCTCCGGATTTCTCATGGTAGAGAAATACCAAGCATAGCTCTCTTTATGGCTCCCTGAGGGACCTTGAGCTTTGTTACGAGGCCCATAGTTAGTGACCGCGTCTCCGTGCCATATGTTAAGTGAGGCGCCGCTGACGCGAGCACTCCACACTCTCAACCTCATAGCTAGTGAGACTGACGTATTCCATTGTACTCTGAGTGATTTCACAAAGGTAGCACTGTTTATTATTTGTTACAAGATTAATTAAGAAGTAAAGTAAATTTGTTACAAGATTAATTAACAAGTATTATATTATATATCTCTCTTTTCACGGGTTTATATCCCCTGTAAGGGGAACCCGGTCTTTTGACAGGCTTACGCGGGGACATAGGTCCAACACGCAGAGGCCCTTTAGAGAATTTTAATCTAAAATGTAATGGGACACCAACCGGCGACTCTCCATAGCTGCACTATAAAATGAAGTCATGGATTGTCCCCGGTGGTGTAAGGCTATTGTATGAGATGGGAACTATAACGATAAGGTCTATTGCAATGGGTGTTACATGGAATAAAAAGACTAATAAATACGGGAACAATGGCGTCTGCCTTTCAACTTTGATCGTGAAATTCTGTGGCAGACGGTGACTCGCCACTCACAAGATGGGCCCCCTAAATGGCCACCACTACAGGCGACAAGGAGCAACACCGGTGTGAGCGGCTAGGGGTGTAGAGAGGTGTGGCACCGGTTTCACCATCGCGCGTCTCGAAGACTCGGAGCGGGTTTCCCCGTTATTACGCCATTAGACACTTCCACCCCCGAGCATATAGCTCTGGCGGCCCCCCTCTGATCGGCCAACTAAGGCAAGCCAGAGTTGAAAATCCTGCGGGCACTCATGGGGTTCCACTCCAACCAACCAATAAAGGCAAGCGGAGACGAGGCCCTGACCGACTTTCTGGAGCATTCGTGTACGCAGTGTCGCCACTCACATTCAGCTCGCCACAAACTGCCCTGCGTTCTGTAAGCTACTTAATATACTTTTTTTTCTTTTCTTATGATATACTTTTTTTTTATCATAAGGTATGAAGAAATCAAGCAGCTACTTTAATCTGCCCTCCAGGCTTACCTTATCCCATGGTGAGATAACGTTTGCCCAGAGGGGTATATTATATATATTATTAGTAGATGAAATATTGAATGCTACACTATCGCATTAGGTATATTTTTTTTAAACCTGTAATGATAGTAGTAAGTTTGAGGAATAAATAAATAAATAAATAAATGTTATCGCTGGTATTACACACTGGTTAAAGACTCGCGAAATTTCCAGAATGCTGTCTAGCCGAGTCGGATTCGACGATTGACCTTTTTCTCGAAGTTAGACCTACCTAACTGCTCGATTTGTCCCAGATAGAACTAGTTAACAACAGGTGGACCTTAAAATAACATGGGAAGACGAAAGTCATGTCATACGTCCATATCGTGCCCTTCCCAATTTCCGTTGGGAACTCTGTGCTCGAAAAGGAGTATAATTTGACCAAATACCATGAGGTTCGTCGACTCTCTTTTTAATGCCGGATTGCGGATGAAAAACCTGGTGTGTACTAATTTTTCTAAGACATCATTGACTATAGGTGAAGGAAAATATCGCGAGGAAACCTAGATCTTAATGATCTCAAACTGGTAGTACGTAGTGACCAACCGTGGTGATCAATGCTCGTTACCGTCTGAATGAGGCCTTTATGACAGACTTGTTTTTGACTTGTATTTAATTATTGCTCATAACACTCCTCAAATCAGTCATGAGATGTCCACTGCTGAGCCTTCAATAATTATGTCCTCATTTTGAGAGGAATTCGCTGGTACTCGCCACGCTTGGCAGGCGGGTTGGAAATCGCAATTAAGTTCTAAATGTACTCGAAGGATACTGCTGCCCATCCTCCGACTAATCCCTTAGTCGCCTTTTACGACACCCACAGGATGGGGTGGTGCTATTCTTAGCTAGTAGTTAATCAAATCGCATTGTGTGACAGTTGCAGTGCTATACTTGTTACTTCGTTGTTTACATATGATGTGTTTAATACCCCGCGCTTCAGAAGGGTCGGCAAAAACTATGCAAGTAGCTTTGCGTCGTTCAAACAGCAGTTTCAACAACATTTCTAAAAGGTTTTGGTTATTTTCCCACCATTTAAAGTAGTGATATTATAACACAGCTGATCCATTCAAAGTTTATTTTATTAACTTATATCAGTTCAGAAGTTAAACAATATCAGACTATCTGAAAACATTCACAAGCTTTATCATACAAACATTATTAAAGATACAGCCACACTGCATCCATTGTAATGGGCTCACCACAGTGCGGTGTCAACTTGGCGCCAACGCGGACGTCTCGGTGACGTTTTGACGTTTTGCGCTCATCGTTTTTCGCGCCACAGCTTAACAATTCATTGATGTCAATGAATAAAAAAAGTTGATGAGTGCTGACTTTTCGTGTGAAAAAGTTTAAATTGAATAGGGAACAAAACATTTGCTTTTGTTTTTAACTAACGAATTTTTATTTTTCGGTTTTGGAATCGTGTGCAAAGGTAAATAAACACTCAATTTTGAATTCAAGTTTGTGTTATGAATTATTTGTGGACATTATTGCCAGTGTTGTTTGACTTGTGAGTAAATATATTATGATAAGTGACAGATACTTTTCTCGGATTTGAACAGAAAGCCTGCGGTACCTACTTATTAATAAACTGAAGGTAAGTTTTTGGAACTTATTTGCTTACAGGCATTCTTTCGTTAACGTTAAGTAATTAAAATTGAATATTTAGACAAAACATCTAATAAAAAACAGTAAAAGTTTACAGTAAATAAATAAGTTCATGGGTACATTCCGAAAGGTGCCTAGATATTTGTACATACATGCATTTTGATATATCACTCTTTAACTTTTCTCTTTAATATACAATTGACATGATTTTGTCGTCAAATAGTTAAGTAAATGGGTTAACTTCGATAAAATTAAACCGCAGTCTCTACGAGAAGTAGAAACCGCATTTGAAAAAAAATACTTAGATGAGAATCAAACACATGTCTATTTTTTTAAATCAGGTATCGATTATTTCCCGTCGCTTTCAAAAGGTGTCTCCCGAACTGAAGTCCCAGAAACATTATCAAACTTTATCAATGGACTCCAAAATTGGATTAAAAGCGTATCTGTCCTCCACCTTAAACAAACCCGCCATACAGTTTCAATAAAAAAGACATTATAAAGTAGTCGGTGTCCAAAAAACACAAGACGTCCCAAGAATCGAGATGAGCTTCAATACAAACACCATACACATTTCCAAAACCAATTTTATCTGTAATTTTAACCTTACTACGTCGTAATAAGAGTTATTAATTACTCTGGTTATGGTAAAGTTAAGTTTGCATTATTTTTTATAATAAACAGGTTTGATACTTACTCGTTAGGGATCGTAATTAGGGCAGGTGTTCAATGGCGGTGTAATTTTTTGTGATGTTTAGTTGATTTTGTCTTATTTTGAAGTTGAGATGTGGTTGGGAGGTTGGGATGGAGGCTGTTTGAAGTAAAAGTCTTAGACCGGTTACGCACTACGGCTTTCTGCAGCGATTCAGTTGCGATGCAGTGGCGACACGGTCACTAATCGTCTTTTTAGCTTTGACAGTGTCGCGATGTGTATCACAAACGCGCGATTGTATCGCTGAAAAAAGGCGCCATGTGTAACAGCCTAAAAATCGTGTTTTGTTTTTGCTTTTCTTTTTTGCTTTTTTTAAAACATGTTGCCGTGTGTCCCGTTGGGTTCCCGGCAAAGAATAGACAACCCCTCTCTACCCGTGGGTGTAATAAAGAGCGAATTAAGTGTTGATATCAAGAGGATGGGCGGCAGCATCGCCTCGCGTTTACAATAACCCCTACGACCGCTCATTGTAGTGATGATTGGGTGACCCATATTCAGCAGGTTACGAGCTGGTGTGATGTGATGACTAGTAACTACGATATTAGAGACCAAAGAATCATCAATTTCATCCAAAAAAGCAGAACAGGTAGTCAAATTGACGGCACAGTTGTTGCAGTGGCTGATACAGTCGGCTGCTGCGCTCTGGGTCGTGGGTTCGATTCCCGCACGGAACAAATATTTGTATGATCTGCAGGTACTTGTTCCGGGTCTGGGTGTATTGTGTGTGGAATATATGTCTATAAACTTGGCTTATGTATATGGTATATGGCTTGGAGGCTTGTTATTAGCAATCTGTAATACATATTATATAAACCAAAATGTTATTAGTCTGTAAGCCTTCCTAAAAGCAATAAAAAAACGCACTCACGGCAAAGGAAAAATCCTAGTGCGGGGGCAACGTTTTCTAAACAACAAAAAAATGCTTGCCTGACATTACATGATTTGTTTACATTAATTAAATCTATACAAATAAATAAAATTGAAGTGTCTGTTTGTAATGTCTAAATAACAGGTTTTTACTAATTGCACATGAAAGTATATACGGTACATATTACAAGAAAACTATATTTAAGTTTTTTGTCTGTCTGTCTGTCGGTCTGTCTGTCTGTCTGTTTGTTCCGGGTAATCTCCGAAACGGCTGGACCGATTTTGACGGGACTTTCACTGGCAGATAGCTGATGTTATAAGGAATAACTTAGGCTACTTTTATAAAAGAAAAATAAATAATAAAATCCAATATGCATAAATAATCAATTATGCAATTTCTTTTATATTAAACAGCGGGTGAAACCGCGGGTCTCAGCTAGTAGCTAAATAAGAACACTCGACCACAGATAACTCTGTAAGTACTCCCAGCACACAAAACATGTAACAAAAAATGGACTACTGACAATCTAATCGCCTATAAATCAATATCACGGATCATGTGACCGTTAGAAAGCTTAATAATATTAGTTTGACGTGTTTATTAGTTGACGGCCGTAAAGAATTGCTAAAGAATTGCAAACAATTGCCCTACGTGGAGCAAGGGCTAATCCCTGAAATGTCTGCGTTGCGTATCGCGGTTTCGATTCCCGCATTTTTTTTAGACAAACTTTGCCCCACCCTACGATTTCTCCCGTGTCGTGGGTGCGTTTTACAGACATGAATTCCACATACAATACACCTAGACCCGAAACAACTACCTGCAGATCATACAAATATTTGTTCCGTGTGGGAATCGAACCCACGACCCGGAGCGCAGCAGCTGACTGTATCGGCCACTGCAATAACCGTGTCATAATTTTGTATAAACTACAGATAGTTTCTTCAGTCTGGTTTTTATGCACATGAAATGTTTGTAAGCCGTACCATTGACACAGGCTAAAAGCCAAGTAATGGCATCTCTTAGAAAAGGTTGCAATCGGACATTGTTTTCTAGAAAACATCGGGTTAATCGTCATCATCATATCAGCCAGAGGACGTCCACTGTCGAACGGCTCCCCCATATACTTCCACAATTGCGTCTTTTTTGGGGGAATTTTCCAGTACTCAGCACGATTGGCTGGCGGGTTGGTGAGCGCACATGGCTTCTGTTCCACAGACGCTGGTGCCCATCTATCTTTAGTCCCTTTTACGACATCCATGGGAGAAGATATTTCTTCTCTCTTCTCTCAGCGTCCATTCCACAGGGGAGAGAATTCTATTCTATTCTATTCTATTGTTGGCTCCCACGGGCTCAGCATTAGCCGAACGCACTTCGACCCTATTGGGTCCATTGTGCTGCCCAAAGCCCTGCACTACTCCTCCGCTGGCAAATCCAGAAGTCCCTGTAGGTACTTCGCAATCATACCTGCCTGGAGCCGTGCAAAATCATCAGGCAATGGATAAGCCACTCCTAGATGTTTTGCCCTACGTCTTCCCAGAGCGTCACAGCTGCACAAAATGTGCTGCATAGACTCTTGATTGTCCATACAGAATCTGCATGTATCCGTTGTGCTGAGCTTCATTCTATGGAGGTGCTCCTTGGTGCCAAAGTGGCCTGTCATTGCACCTATATAGTGCCTTAAATGGGTTTTGGTAAGATTTAATAGTCTCTTACACCCGTTTAGTCTTGTGCTGCAGAAAGTTTTGGAATGGTTTAGGCCTCTCGCTTGCCTCCATTCTCTGACATGTTCCTTATCAGCAAATGCATGTAATGCCAGTTGGTAGGTACCCTGAGGTATTCCTACGAAAGGCTCAGGGCCAATGAACTGCTTACTCGAGCCTGCCCTAGCTAGTTGATCCGCTTTCTCGTTACCTTCAACACCTTCGTGTCCAGGTACCCAGATAAGCTTTACGTTATTGTGTTTTCCTAGTTTGTTTAGTAAGATAACACCTTCCTTGACTAGTTTCGAGTTTACTTTAAAGGAGATTAATGCCTTTAGAGCTGCTTGACTGTCACTGAGTATGTATACGGTTTTTTCCTTCACATTCCTCCTTAGCATTTATTTAATGCTGACAATTATAGCATAGGACTCCGACTGGAAAACCGATGTATATTGCCCCATGGATTGACTGATATTGCAGTCATTTGACCAAATTCCAGGGGAGAGAAAGAAGTTCGGCTAAATAGTAGCTATACAGCGTTCTGCCGTGTGGTGCCGGCTAAGAATACCACCACCCCATCTCATCCCATGGGTATCGTAAAAGGCGACTATGGGATTAGCCGAAGGATGGGCAGCAGCGTCCTTCGAGTACAATTATAACACAACTGCGATCGCTAACCCGTCTGCCAAGCGTGGCGATTATGGCAAAACTCCCAATGAACACATGATTTTTGGGGGAGGCTTCTGTCCAGCATTGGACGTTTTTCGGCTGAAATGATGATACAGCGCTCACCAACTCATCTGCGTGGTGCGTGCGTTATGAGTAGGTATTGGCCAGTTCCCCCTAAAATTAGGTCACAATATTGAGGAAATTTATGTTCCACGTATAAACAGCTCATATGGTGATGATGATGAGGCATTACGCTTATCACCAGGCAAATGAGTAATAAGCCGCCTTACCAGATTGTATTTAAAAGAAAACATGGCCGGCCCACTGCCACTTCACTTTGCTAATTCTGCAGGCTATGTCGGTGACTCTAGAAGTAAGCCGTAAAAAGTTCAATGTTGTTTGAGTATGATCTTAAATTTGTGATGCATCACATTACATCGGCCGGCAAAAATCGACTTTTTGTTTCTTGCCTTTTTTTAACTTTGCCCCACACTTGGATTTCGCCTGTGTCGTGGATGCGTTTACAGACATAAATTCCACATACAATACACCCAGATCCGGAACAACTACCTGCATATCATACAAATACTTGTTCCGTGTGGGAATCGAACCCACGACCCTGAGCGCAGCAGCCGACTGTATCAGCCACTGCACCAACCGTGCCGTCAATTAGCTTCGAGTACAATAATAACAACTCAACTATGTTCGCTAACCGCAGCGTGGTGATTATGTAAAAAATCCATAGAACGGTCGTTGTGGTGATCTTTGGGAGAGGCCTTTGTCAGCCAGCAGTGGACGTTTTTCAGTTGAAATTATTGATGAATTCTTTACAAACGCTGTCATTCCGCTTCTTTAACATTTATTTCGGTTAACTTTCTCAAGTGGTTCTGTAAGATCAGCAACTGTATATACATTTATTTTTACACATCTCTATCGTATACACTATGATTTGTTATTGTGGTTCCACAAAAATTACTTTACTTACTTAAGAAGGGTCGTATTAAAATTAATACTTAACTAATAAATGAGGTAACTATTCCAAGGGAAAACTTTAAGTTATTTCCGCCCTTCGAGCGTCGGCGGCCCCAAAGGCGGACAGCGTCTAGCCCTACGTTATGCGCAATAAGCAAGACAAAACTAAAACTCGGATTTCAAAGTACACACCTTTAAGACTCCATTTACATGAAATGACCGTACCTATTGAGTTCTCAAACAGTTTTATTACATATAAACTATAAACTATTTATAATCAAACCTTCATTTTAATTCTTGTTATATTAAGGACATCCTTACGCTAACCAATGTTCGAAATCGACCGTTAAACATCGCATAACCTATAGTTTCTTAAGACTTTGTACCTGATCATACAAGCTTCGCTATTATAGACGTTACATTCAGGTAAATAAAGTTCTAATTTTAGTGTTAGGCATATAAATTACATCAATAAAGTACACCTACGCACTATCAAAGTTGTTCCTACAAGTAGTTGAAATGATAATAGAATTATGACTGTCCATTTAACTTGGTCTAACGTGGTTCGTAGATGACGTAAATTTTGTAAAAGGTTTAAAAGCTTGCTGAGGTCTTAATAAAATGGTGGTTTATGAATATGTTGGACATTAACTACACAAGTAAGAAACGACTGTTTATTGAGAAAATGGTATTTAATATTATGGGTAAGGTCGATGTGAATTATATTGTGTGTCTTTGAAATTACTTAATATTTTGTTTGTAGTAAGTACATGAAGTGGTATTTATATTGATCATTATCAATATTGGAATAATGTAGTGTAGTAGTAAGATAGTAGGCCTTAAAACCATTTGGAGACTTGCTACCATAAGACCTGAGGCAATAACTGATGAAGACCTATAGACAGACAATCACTAGGGTTATCTTTTCTACTGAGATGACGGCGTGTGGTGTCCAGATGCCATGTTGTTCGGAATACTAATAAGAATACACTACCAGCTCCCGTGGATGTCATAAAAGGCGACTAAGGTACTTTAAACCCGACTCCCTTTTGTGGAATAGTAGCCATACTGCGCTCACCCGCCTGTTAAGCTTGGTGAGCATTGGAAAATTCTCTCCCATAATGACGACAGAATTGTGGGAATCTATGTGGGAGGCCTTTGTTCAGCAGTGGATGTGTTTTGGCTGATATGATGATGATGATTATATAAATGTTTAGGACCGAGATTTTCTTGACATTTAACGACACGACTCCTAACAAAACTGTTCTTCCTCTATCTATTTTGGGAATGAACTTAACATGAAGTTATTTTAGAATCGGATCATAATATTAATTGCGCTACGAGAAGTGTTATGGATTAATTTTATAAGTTTTGACATAAGAACAGTGGCACATTACACTGATCGGGCCAAAGAACGACCTTTAAGGTGGCCATACACGCTACTGTATGCATGATGGTAAAAACCGTACAAGCAAACCCGTCAGCCATATCCGAGTTTCATAGAGCAGATACATGCTAGGGTTTGCCTTCACAGGTTAACCATAAACCAGTCAGTTGGACAGTGGCCACAGCCAAGGTGTCACTGGCAATGGACGACAATGATGTGTTAGCTTTAATTGGTCTAATACTGGTCATGAAGAGTAGGATATTAAGGAAAGATCGCTAAGAGTGGTGTAAAGGCTGAAGTGAAAAGAAAGAATTGAAAGAAAGAAGGAAACGAAGGCCAAGGTATTTAAAAGGCCACAGCTTAGCTAATACTACATGTACATAACTGCAGCGCTGATTTTCAGCTGAAGCCTCAGGGTACAGGTGGCTACTGTCGTATATAAATAATAATAATACCTTTGTACTTGGACGCAAAATGAATAGTAATTACATTTAAGATAAATTAAAATAAATAAATTGCGACCTTCCCCCTTCGCAGATAATAGAAAACTGAGAACTGGGCATGTGCGACTACCACACACGTTCGGTTTCGCCTGCGCACAATATGGTGCGCAAGCATAAGCGAGCGGCATAACATATTAATTTTGAATTTCCCCAGGTTACACGTACAGGCAAGATAAACTGTACCTACAGTTTATCACATACACGCTGTGAGTGTTTTACCATCTACATCATGATAGTCGGCTGTTATAATTAGTGGTTGGAATTAGGTAAGCGATTCTACGTATTTTCCTACGTTAAGATAAGATAAGATAAAAATATTTTTATTCATGTAAAACCATATACAGGCACTTATGAATAGTCAAGGCTTTAGTTGCCGCGTTCCAAGATGTTGATTTCCTATGGAGAAGAACGGGCAAGAAACTCCATGGTTACTCTTTTTTAAATCATAATAATTGTTACAGTATTTTTGGTTACATTGTTCTCAAAATAAATAATGTGAGGACAATGTAGCAGAAAAAAGTAAACTTCTTTAAAAGTCCACACTAAACAAGCCTGATATTTATGTTAAATTATGATTAAATTGTCATGGCAGCTTAATGCTGACCAATCCCAACAGACAGCACTCGTTCACGAGCATGACGCATGCATCAGCGTCGCTCGGCTCAACCAATTGTAGGGCATCTAAAGCAAACAAAGTTATCATAGTATTGAAACGCCCGCCAAAATAAAAATTTACTTAGCTAGTGTCCGAAATATAAAATTATACTTTATCATATTGTGTATTTATTATTACCGTAGTTTATCTTAGGCGTTGGCGATTAATAGTTAATCATTATAATAAACAAAACGGACAACATCGCGTATGTTATAGATTTTTGGTTTCCTGACGTTTCGAACACTTTGCAGCATTCGTGGTCGCAGGATGACTAAAGTAAAAAGTTATTTTATCTGCGGTACATTTCTAATTAAAAGTTATTTCGATGCACGCAGTAATCACTCACAGTGTCCTGGTGTTTTTTAGTGCGGTATGTTGTTTGGGACTTTATTATTTTAATAACAGAATTCCAAACAGGAGGTACCAGTCAGCCATATTTATTAAAATTAGGATATTTTCAAATTTCAATAGCCTCACGAAACATTCTTGGTACATATCGGTTCTCTTTCGCAAGGACTTGAGGTTGATCGAAAGGAAGAAAATGGTTGGGTTTGCCTACGGCATGCAAGGCTTCACACACTGCAGGCTGTGTAGAGCGTCTATGCTTGATGTCAAGTCATGTTACGCGACGTAATCCGTTTAAAATTGTTTTTCCACATATAAATGTACCCATTTCAACGTTATCTATAGTAAGCTTTCTTTTTGTTCAGATTCGAATTGTGAGAGTTCAGTTTCGAAGTGCTTCTTTAATCTAAAAAGTTGACTGGTAGAGAATGCCTCACGGCATTTTATTCATTGTGTACCAATGATAACTACTGAGTGAGTGGTCATAGATATTGCCATAATAACCACGCTTGGCAGGCGGATTGGTGATCGCAGTACAGTTATTTTTGGTACACAAGAAGATGCTGCTGACCATCCTCTGATGTCAACCCTTAGTCGTCTCAGTTGTTCAAATGTAAGAAAATAGTCTGAGGTTATATACGCTGTATCCTAATTATTAAATTATGGCCCTAAATCTAACTTTAGGGTCATAATTGAGGAGTGCTTCCCAGCTCGTACTTGATATTTCCACTAAACAGTGTTAGGATCCAGTGAAAAAATTAAAAATAAGAACTAGTATGGCGTGCCGTGCGCAGTGATTAAACGATTAGCTTTGTATACTATAGTTACAGGGTTAAGATCCCGCAAAAAACAAATATTTGAATGGTCCATAGTTGTCCCCGGTTTTTCTGACACTCCACAGGAAAACACCCGGAGCACGATAAAAAAATGTAAATAAATAATATACATAAGCAGCCCATTACTGTCCCACTGCTGGGCACAGGCCTTTTCTCACGATGAGAAAGGTTAGGCCTTAGTCCACGCTGGCTTAGTGCGGATTAGCCAACTAAACATACCAATGATAACATTTTTGGAGCCCCCTCAGGTAAGCAGGTATCCTCACGGTGTTTTCCTTCACCGATAATGCAAGTGCTAGTCAAATTCTTTGAAAGAAGATGTAGTGACAAAAATTGAGAAAGGTATGCTGAGATGGTTTGGCCATGTTGAGAGAATGAATGAAGAACGATTGACGAAAAAAGTGTATAAGGCGAGTGTGAATGAAAGTGCTGGAAGGGGTAGACCTAGGCGGACGTTTCAAGACCAAATCAGGGACGTCTTCGAAAAAGGCCAGGTCAAGACCCTAAACCGAAGAGCATGTATGAAGGGAATAACGAAAGTGGACGAAGCGAAACAAGTATGTAAGGATCGTAGCAAGTAGAAAGAAGTGGACTCTGCCTACCCCTACGGGAGAGAGGCGTGATTATATGTATTATATATGTATAGTCAAATTCTGATCCACGCATCAATGACCGAACGCAGACCCCCTGTATATAAACACAATAAAAATAAATAATGTAGACAATTTGTTATTATACATAATATATTCTTTCCCTTTCAGACTTACCTTGTATAACATAAAACTCATGAATCACAAGTCAATTTCTTCATTAAACCTGAAACACGATCCAACAAAATTACTAATTAATCATACCAGGAATTGTACACAAATCACTCAATTGTTAAACCCTTTGTAAATGCATATGACAATTAAAATGCAGACGACCAATTAGCTACGCTGAGTCAACCTTTTCCGTTCAATAAACATTTTGGGCTGTCTGACAAACATTAATGAAAATGTCCCCATGACCTAGGCAAGTCGTGTAGTCTGCAGCTATTTAAAAAAAAATACTTTGACAACTACTAAACCCACCACATTTTTCGATCGGTTTCTAGAATGTTATAAAGGCATTTAGAATATCTTGGAGCAGTATATAAGTAGAGCTGTAGTTGGTCATCTGATCCTCACCGACGTCGCGGAAGCCTATCGCCGCGTCACCCTCCCGTTGAAGTTACTACTTTCCTTCCCATCTCTTGCTCGCATTTGGTCCATGTCGAGCTTGTAGTTATAAATGTCCCCTTATACATTTTAAAAAATCCGATCCAGCTGTCCCCAAAACAATAGCTTATTATCCCCAGCAACGCTCTAAGCTGAAGTCCATGTCCCGCAGGGGGCGCGCAAGTTGCTTGGATTTTAATATTATTTTAAGCCTGGCTAGAGTTCTCTTTTGTTAAGCAACCATACTTCACTGAAGTGTATGCACAAAGCCCTACAAAAAAAGGTTGTCTGATCATTTGACAACTGGACCTTGAGTAGTAAAGTAAATTATGGAGTCTTTTCGTAGAGAACTTCGACTGCTCTCACTTCACTAACTTTTTGCTAAGGTCGAAAAGCAACCGTAGCAGTACACAATATATGTGCAACGATGGGTCAAGGCGTGCTCTCTTACGATACCACCAAATATTGGTTCAGAAGATTTAAGTGCGGAACTTACGATCCGTCTGTTAAACCTCATCCAGGATGATCTCTTACAGTAATTGTGAGAGAATTAGAAAGCTCATAGTAATGGGTCTCAGGTTTCTTCACGTAGTTAGGCAGATCAAATTCAGTGCTCTCACACTGTAATAGGAAAACAGTTCCACGCCTGAGGAAATTCATGGAAATATTCAAAGAATACAATAATTTTGTGTACAAAGACGGCGGGTTTTTAGTTGGTAACCTAATATTTATTACTGGCGCTCTGTTACCTGCGACTTTGTCTGTCAGGGAACTAATTTAAAACCCTCAAGGAAACTCGATAACGAAGATAATAATACTCTGTCTCTCTGCCAAATTTTATTCAAAATATTAATAAAATAATATTAATAAGATACATTTTATTGATTTATTTATGTGAATCAGCGATCGGTGATTGTTACTAGAAACAATCGAATTATTAGATTATTCTGCTTATTCAATAACAATTGTTAAATAATAGGTATTATTCGATTGTTGATCGAATGATATTCTTCGCTATGCGCGGTTCAATATTGGCTATGTCATGCTTTAGCCACCACTTTGTTACTTGCGCGTATTTGAATTCAATTGTTCATTTTCTATCGAATGTTATTTGACGACTCGAATACACGATTGCACAGTAATCGCCCATTGTTGATGTGAATAGAACGGTTACTGTAGGACATTCTAACGAGATTATCATTCTCTAACAGGCGAAATTAATAATCAATCTAATCCAAAACCATTGGATTTGGGATGGAGGGTTTGTCTGTTTTTGTGATATCACAAACACGGATCAAGTTCAAAATCTTAAATCTAAAGATTTTGGATAATATTGATTATCAATTTCGGCTGTAGTGGATGTTTTCATTTCAACCCCACAGATATATACTGGTGTTAAATGTTAATTATCTATACATCTATACAAATAAATATAATTGAAGTATCTGTTTGTAATGTCAAAATAACAAATTTTTGCTCAATGCATATGAAAGTATCTAAGGTATCACAAAAAATCAATTAAATATGTTTTGTCGGTCTCTGTCTGTTGAACAGATTTCGACGGGACTTTCATTGGCAGATAGCTGATGTTATAAGGAGTAACTTAGGTTACTTTATTTTAGAAAATAATTAGGTTTCCGCGCATACATTCCGTCTCATACATACATTCCGTTCAAAAATTCTCCTATATTGCAAGTGCAAAGATCAGTTCAACATTAAACAAATGGCTGGATCTCTGCCAACCATTTATGCTACCAGTGATGATATATGGCACGAAGACGTGGTTGCTCACTATGGGCCTCATAAGAAAGCTTAAGATCACCCAGCGAGCTATGGAGAGAGTTATGCTTGGTATTTCTCTAAATAATAAAATCATAAATGAGAAGATCCATAGTATATAAAGTTGCTAATATAGCAAAAGGGATTAGTAAGTTGAAGTGGTGTGTGGGGCACATAGCTCGTAGAACATCAGTTCTTCGAGATAAGTGCGGTCACCAGGCCGTTGTTGAGGCAGAAAATTTCTCAAGTGGACACCAAGTCCCGAAACGCAGCAAAACGCAGCGCGGGACGGCTTCCAACGGCATGGACAGTGAATGGTGATGGTGGTGACAGCTGGGAGTGGGATGGGGCAAAGCATGGGAAGCCTTTTTCAGCAGTATACGTCCTTCGACTGATATGTTGATGATGAAGATAAACCGTTCAGGTCAGCGTGAAGTTCCTAGTAAAGACCTCATGTCTTTCCGTGGGTCATAAAGTTCAACGTCGAGAGGATGCATAACAGCATCCTCATTTGCGCAAACAACGTAATAGATACAGCGCACGAGTTAGATGTCGAATAATAAATAAACAGTTTTAGTGGCTTGCGTAACATGACCGCTAATTAAGTTGTCCCCATAGCGCTCGCGTGATAGTTTTATTAACAGGCCTACAGTTTTTAGCGTCAGTATTAGATTTCTGAAAATATTTCAAGCACGGTTTAGAATGAAAAGAATTCTATAATGTTTTTGTTCGATAGTACTATAAAAATTCCCGAAGTTTAAATTAGTTTAAAAGTGTGTTTAAAGAAACGTGCTTTTACAGGCTAGCATATGTATTTATTGAGCGCTGACTTACCTCCCTTTCACATCATCATCATCATATTTAAATCAGCCAAAAGACGACCACTGCTGAACATCAATAATAATAATAAATCCTCTTTATTGCACACCATAATAAAACAAAAGTTAAACAATTTTTACCATATGGAAGAAAAGGTACAATTGGCGGTCTTATCGCAATTCGGCGATCTCTTCCAGACAACCATTGGATGGACTGGAATGATATATAATTTCAAGGGGGAGCTTACAGTGTAATTAAAAGTAAACATGAGTAAAATAAAACTAACACAGTAAACATACACATATAATATACAACTATATAAACCTACATGCAATTAGTAAATATATAAATAACTTTAATAAATATATACATATATACATATATAAACACCAAAAGAACCAAGAGATATACTTATCATGGAACAAAGGCCTCCCCCAGAAACGAATGGCTATGCCTATGCCATGTGTCGTCACTTTGGGGGATACTCAACACGCTTAGTGAGCATAGTTGCTCCCTTAGTCACCTTATACGAGATCCACACACATATAGAGTGGTGCTACATTCTTAAACACCACGCGGGCATTCACCTGTGCAGTTTTTTTTGGGTCTGTTTTGCAGTATACAACTGCGCATACCACTTCCTACTCTTTAGCTGAGTACTGAAGATCGGTACCGGGCACTGTAAAACTTTAACGAGTATGTTGGTTTTAAAGGTTTGTACTATACCTAAGGAAAAGCTCAGAAGCTCGACGGAAGCTCTTCCAACGGGGAATCCTGGACGCATGGTAGCCTTATCCGCATAGGTATCTTATTTTTATAGAAGAGACACGTCGTTGCACCCTCAAACCTAACCAAAAAATTATATTTCTCCCTCCATCCTGAGGAATGGCGGAGGGGCATGTCGGACTCCCAACGGCTAAACTCACCGGAGCGTTCATCTTCGGCACCGGACGTGCGCTCCAGGAACTTGCTGTCATGTACACTGTGTGTGACATCTTGGAGAGTATGTCTGTAAAGCGGTCACCTCCTCTAGTGGAGAGCAGGTGATTGTAAAAAGACCACCCCCAGGCACATCGGACCCGGGGTCACCTCTGAGCACGCCGTGACGTTGGCAGTTGCGACGAATATCTCTTGGTCGAGCTGTGTGAGGGCCCAATACCGCGACGGTGGGCTAGGACCTGGACGGTTTGGGCCGGGTTGGTGGAGGGTCATATCGAAAACTATGTGGTGGTGGTCCAATAATGTGAACACGTTTTATTTATACAACTTGGTGACGAGGCGGCCAAGTCATTCGCCTGGTGGTAAGCGACACACCTGCCCATAACAATTAGAATGCTACCCAGGACTAGTACTGCGTGGTATTACACTGCGCTCATCACCTTGAGACGTGAAGTTATTTAGTCTCTTATGCCCAATAATTTCACTACCTACAGTGCCCTTCTAAAGTTTTGAGGGAATGGTAGCCTAGCCAGCCGAGACCTTCCAATTGTAAAGTTAGTAGTTTTCAAGTCACGAGGGAATAGGTTAGGTAGGAAGTCAACTATTTCGAAGCATTAAAATACCGGTTAATAGAGCCTGCAAAGCTGATTACGTACTGAGTATAACTCATTTTTGTACTTAATAACGCCTGATTTACCCCACCTCAACATAACGCCATCTGTTATCACAAAACGTCACCATAGAAAGCAAACGATATGTCATTGACAAGAGAAAGTCCGTTAATTGGTGCTTGTTTCACCTCGCATGAGTTGACAAGTGACAATCGCTGGAGGCCCGGTCCGTTGCGGCTTTATTTGTATAAATGATTAAAGTTCTGAAATGGATGTTCACGTATTGTACATTACTTACAAAGTCTTACACGTTTTCTAATGTACATATTGTCACGACTGTGGTACATTTTATGCAACTAGTTATTACACGCGACTTAGACCGCGAGGGAACTAATAGACACCTATAATTATATTTAACTCCATAAAACGTACAAACTTGCATCATAATCATATCAGCCAAAGGATGTCCACTGCTGAGCAAAGGCCCCCATAGATGTCCACAATAGTATCATAATTTTAGTCTAAAAACATTAACATAGTATAAGCTACGAAGGGTCTTTATAGAATCCGTTTGTTTTGTCTTGGAGAAATCCTCATAGAGTTTCTCCGCCCTGGGAAAGGTGGAGCCGGACTTTAACTGGCACCTTCTACTTACCTGGGTCAGGGTGCGGAGCTCGCTAGGCATTGAACCACATCCTCGACAGGTACCTTTGTGTGACCTGGCCAGCCGCACATTCCTTCGAAGACTCGGGAGCTGACTTAGTGCGCCGCAGTCTCGGGCCTCTTCTCACCAAGTCATCAATGGGTGGTGGGGAAAGTCCACGAGCATTGATCCCACGCTTGCCCACTGTGTGCTAGCGTTTTCAGATAATCCACGCCTCCTTACGACGGTTTCCTTCGCTCAAAGTAACTGTCTTAGATTTACTGACACGACATAGAAAAATTCATATTGGTACATATCAAGATGCGATCCCGTAACTTAGTGCTTTAAAAGTGAGACCGTGAACTCCGAGCCACCACGGTTTATACAAACATCATACTAATAACTAAACAAGAGACATTTCAACAAATTGTTCGTATGCGTCACGCAGGAATAGACAATTAACACTTATTAAAATGCTTATCATATCGTTTTACTTAAATCATCATAGCTCATTGCCCCTTAGAGGTCGGACAGGAAAATATAGGTATTATGCAGATTAATAGAATATTGTTTAAAATTAAAAACGAAAATCTTACATTATGAACGTGAAAGTTAATTGTACTTTTTTTCAAGGCCGAATACTGGAACGCCACACAATACTTATTAAAAACCGCAGAACTATTAGAGATGCCCGTTTTGGTGGGTAAGCGGGCGCCTGAAACATTACTTTTGTTTAGAAAAAGACGTTGCCCTACACTGGGATTTCTCTTGTGTCGTGAGTATAGTTTACAGACAGAAATCTCACATGCACCTAGACCAAAACAACTCCGCCCTCTGATCGGCATCGATACATTATTGTTTTTACATACGTCTCCATGAAAAATATTGTTACTAGTCAATCTTACGTTAACTAACTTATGTATGCCTACAATTTTTTCAGTAAAACCTCAGCTGCATCACAGACGTATAATGTGGCCATCACGCCTGCATTCCACAAGGGGTTAAGCAGACTACTGTACGCTCACAGTTGGTCGATAACAATATTACCCGCGCCTAGTTGAGAGCTTTGCAGAAATGTTTGAAAATCACGGGAAGGAGCTTGCTCAGCTGTGGGATGATAAAGGCTGGATGTGATGCCAATAGCAGCTCGTTTTGCTTCGTTTACAAAAACGTAAACCCTGAGTTGCTACCCAGAATTTCTTAAAAGAACAATGATCACCAAACTTTGGAATCAAACTCGAAACCTCACGCTTATCGGTTTCGATTCCTGGCTTCGAGGCTGACGGCCACAGGACATCATCATCGCTGATTACGTAATGTTTCTTATGAACTCATAATCATCATCATATTCAGCTAAAAGATGTTCACTGCTGATCCAAGGCCTTCCTCATAGATTTCGACATAGCCTGGTTACATGCCGAGTGTCATCATTTTGAGAGGAATTTGCTTAGTACCCACTACGCTTGGCAGGCAGGTTGGTGTCGGCAGAACGGCTCCATTTCCAAAGAAGAGACGCAGCTGCCCATTCCTCTGGTTCCTTTAGTCGCCTTTTAAGACATCCACGGGAGGAGATGGAGTGGTGGTGCTATATGATTAATCTGGGCATCCCACAAAATTATGAACAGATAAATACGATATCACGACATAATCTGTAACAACTCGTCTCATTTCGTCAGCAACTTGACCTTGATGTAACGTCTACAACGAATTCAATGTTTTTTCCAAAATAGACTAATTATAGTTTTTTATGAACGCTAACATAATATAAGATGGCTCCCAAAGCGCCCACCCGTCATCGCTGCCTAGTATTTTAGCTGGGGAGAAGAAACGGCGCAACACACTCCCCAGCAACACGCCTCTGCCTGTTTGATGTTATGTTTAATATCGAATACATGCTTTATATGAATTTAAAGAATAACGAAAGCATTACCTGCAGCAGGTTGGCATATTATCGGCACATAATATCAGTTAGCACAGCTCCATATCATTTTCATCATTTCGGCCGAATGAAGTCCACTGCTGGACACAGGCCTCCCCCAAAGATGTCCACAACGACCGATATGGATGTGTTGTGGGCTCATTGGGGGGTTTTGCCATAATCGCCACGCTTGGCAGACGGGTTGGCGATCGCAGTTGAGTTGTTAATGTACTCGAAGGACGCTGCTGCCCATCCTCCGGCTAATCCCTTAGTCGACTTTTACGACACCCATGGGAGGAGATGGGACCCATATAGGATGTGGAAAAAAAAGCATTGCAAATAATTTTATAAAATATTTGTAGGCCTCAACATGAATCCGTCCGGGCGCACCCACCGACTCGTGCAACAGCACGTCATCTGCCTGGGTTGTTCCGAGGTCATGCAATTAGGACCTGAACGCTCATCGTTTCCAAATAAAAGATTATGTATTTTTTTTTCTTATCTTATCTTTTTCTTATCTTTTAAAATACGTTGCCCCACACTAGGATTTCTCCTGTGTCGTGGGTGCGTTTACAGACATGAATTCCACATACAATACACCCAGACCCGGAACAACTACCTGCAGGTCATACAAATATTTGTTCCGTGTGGGAATCGAACCCACGACCCGGAGCGCAGCAGCCGACTGTATCAGCCACTGCACCAACCGTGCCATCTAGTTTAAAGATATATAAATCATAGTCAGCAGGACGACGTTCATCACAAGCAGTACCCATTCACGAGCATGACGCGAAGATCAGCCATTACATCCCTCGCCATTATAGAGGGAAGGAGGTGACCCGACCCATGTCGCCTGCGCAAGCACGCCCGGCATTTTGCTTCTTATCCCTAGTCAGCACTCACCTTTACAATGTTACCTGTACATTCAGTTATATTTAATACCAAAGGGAAGTCTTTGAAATGTCGAATGTCAAAATCTTATTAACTTGGAAGTACAGATGCCGTACAAATGCCTATTGCTTACTTTGTTAGTAGACATATTATATTTGTCTGATAACTATATAATATTATGAAGATAAAAGAAGTCAAAATAAAATGCGGCGGGCATGTAACCGGTCGTTGTGGAGATCTATGAGGTAGGCCTTTGTTCAGCAGATGTCCTTACCAATTACTTAATTACCAATGTGGCACGCTACGCTCGCTGTTTGCCAGCTTGCAAAGGATTCCCTTAGATATAAATAAGCCACTCCCCAAGATATCGCACTGGGGTCGTGCCGTGTCGCAGGCAAGTTGTGATGAGGCCATGCAAATGTTTGTTCCGTGCGGGAATCGAACTCGCGACAAACAGCACAGAAATTCAATCGTGCATCCACTGCACCAAACTACATCAAATTTGAATGAAGGCACTTCAACGTCAATTTTTTACTTTTCTTTAGGCCACTTTTATATTAACCGTGTGTTGCCGAGTAAGAATAGAACTACCCCACCTCACCCTAGGAGTACCGTAAAATGCGACTAATGGATTAACCGGAGGATAGCCGCATCATATCAGACAAATAAAGTCCACTGCTGGACACAAGCCTCCCCAAAATGTTGCCGCAACTACCAGATGAATGGGTTTCATGGTCATTGGGGCTTTTTCCGTAATCGCCACGCTTAGCAGATGGGTTGGCGTTCGCAGTTGTTAATGTACTCGAAGAAAGCTGCTGCCCATCCTCCGGATAATCTCATAGTCACCTTTTTTGAGACACCCACAGGATGAGATGGATTGGTGCTATTCGTAGCCGGCACTACACGGCATAGGCAGCAGCCTTCGAGTATATTCGGGGATTTTGCAATAATAGCTTTTGACAAGCGTAGTGATTAATTCAAAATCCCCACAATACAAACAAATCGGTTGTTGTGGTGATCTGTGGGGGAGGCCTTTCAGTGGACGCTTTTTGGCTGAGATGATCTTGAAAGTCTTAACTGCGGAAGGACCGCATGGTTAACTCCGTTAATTCAAATTACTAACTTGAACATCTTCAAACCCATAGCGAATAAATAGACCGGCTCGTAAAATCGTAATCTATAGTCGAGTCACCGAACCTAGCAGAGACAACTGTTTATTGATAATCGAGATAATCGACTATTTCACGCCCGTGGGAAGGAATGGATGTTTATCGATTTCATAGACATTGTTGATTTAAACAATTAAATCGATAATTGTCTCGTGTTGTATTGCACGGGCATTTCTTTGCGTAAGAATGTTGATCTGGGAATGTTATTAAATATGCCAAGTGCGTGTCGGAACACATATATATTTTAGGGTTAATACCTGCTACAAATTCTTTTTTGCCAGGAATGATTCGTATAATCGATAATTTTGTAGACAACATCTAAGTTGTCATCATCATCATATCCGCCAAAGAACTGCTGGACAAGGGTAAAAACCCGGTTATATGCCGCGTATCTTTATTGGGGGGAAACTGCCCTTCGCTCTGGTTTAGAGTCCCTTGCCTTTAACGACACCCATGGGAAGAGATGGAGTGGTGCTGGACTGTTAATCCGGACTCCACACGGAATGCACGGAGACGCTCACTTGAAATACCACTAAGCGGTCATCCATCCATAGACTGACCGCGCCGAGACTTGTTTAACCTCACAAGTCGTTTACCGATCAGTGAGTACAACTGGCTTTGAGTACATACTCGTATATTACGTGATCTACTAATAGCTATTTCGGGTCTGGGTGTATGTGTATGTATGCTGTAAATCTCAAAACTGCGATCCGTTTATGACGTCCCCGTGTCCCGGTTTAATTGCACCCACGATGTAGGAGAAAAGCTGGTGTGGGGTATCGCATAAAGACGATTACTAGGAGATATATTTCAGTGACATACAGATATATCCCTGGTTTTAAAACGAAACCTTTATCGTGTGCGACGGAAACTATAAGTGATCTTTTGATTTATTACGGAACCAATGATATTATAACATTAATATGAAGTAGAAATTTAACATGCGCCCCAAAAGTAAGGACCAAAACTCCCCCAATTGTAGCACCTTACAACCAGTTCGCCTAGATAGCCATCTTTTTTACTCTTGTAGTTTTTGTATATTCTTTCTTACAAAATAGGTGTACAGGCGAGACCGAATATTGCGCGCCATTTAATATGGACGTAACATATCTGTGGTATAATATAATTGTACGGAATCTTAAAAGTGTGTGACATGTAAGGCTTTACTGCCTACTTTGGATGAAAACCGGACCTTGGCTACCTTAGTTTTCATACAAAGTAGTGTAACATAAAATCCGCCCAAACAGCTGTAGCGGCGAAACGCGACACCGTGTATAGATTCAAGTAGTTATATTTTATTAGGTAGTCTGCCCAAGTCTGCTCAAGTCGTAAAAATCAATTAAGGTACACGTAACAGGTTATAGGATTTTAATGAGGTGATTGCTACCTCATTAAATTAATCAAATACTTTAATAGTATACCTTAGAGTTGGCACATGATCTACATTACATTACATTCATTTCATTTATACATCCGTTTAGATTCATGTAAATCAATAATAGTCAGAACGTAGTTGCACGGTTCCAGTGGTGGTGATTCTTTTACATTGCCCCACTCTATTATTTCTCCTGTACAGTTTACTGACATCAATCTCACATGCACCAGACCCGGTACAAGTATCTGTACACGAGGGTGAATGCTTTACAGTCATCCCTTCCAAGATGTACCTAAAGACAAGGCACTAATGGGTGGCTTTAGTGTGATTTTACGGGGACCTGGAGCCCCCCTTCGATGCCGGAGATGACCGCTCCAGTGGTTTTAGCCGGAAGGAGACCCGCATGCTCCTTCGCCGTTCCTCGGGGCAGAGGAAGTTCACTATGAATTTCCACTGGCAACCAATAAAAAAAGCAATACAAATATTCAGTCACAACACCTTTGACTTCCCTTGTGCTGGAATAACCGAAGCAGGCTAGCGCAAGCTCAGCTACAGAAAAGCTACGTGGAAATGTAGTTCTCGCAAAGCTTTGTTTCTCTGTTTCTTTTGCAAAGGTTTGGCAAGTCCTTCTAACCCACCTCTAGGAAAGTTAGGAAAATCTTCACAAGGTGACTTGGAGAACATTCACCAGGAGCTCCGGAATCTTACAGAACACTTAGCATCGCTGCCTCTGTTAATAGAAAATGTAAGGACGACCCAAGCTGATATTTCTGGCCATAAACGACGAGATCATTAATGTGATAAAATCTCTAAACTAGTGACTCTACAGTTGACAGAGATACAGCAGCAAAAATCGATATCGGAAGGCGCAGATGCAACTAAAACACATTCATAATTCTGGTCCTGTTTAAAGAAGCAACTTTTCTATAATACAATTGTACAGCTTCTACAGATACGAACGAAAAATAAATTTGAACCGATGGGTATGGTGGGCTACTCAAAAGTTATAAGTCAAATTATCCCATATTATCTCGAAATGCTGTGCGATACATTGCGTATGAGGCAGTAGCTCCGTTTCTAGCAAGAGGCTATTCTGGAACCCCAAACTTTTATGAAATTAAATGCAATAAGCTGACATCCAACAGAACCAAGATGTTGGTACAATGTTGTTGGTTGGATATTGGAACAAAGCGTTGTTAAATTGAATGATTGATTTGCTTTCTGCTATACGTGTCGCGGGTTCTATCACCTTCATCGCACGGAACGAATATTTGTATGATCTACAGATAGTTGTTTCAGGTCTGGGTGTTTGTGCATGTGAGATTTATGTCTGTAAACTACACGTACCCACGATACAGGGAAAATATTATTGTGAGACAAAGTTTAAAAAACAAAATTGCAGTATACAAAAAGAAATGATGACATTAAATAAGCTACGAATAAACACAAAATACAAATGAATTTGATACTTGAAGCCCTAGCACGTTCCGTTTCGCATTCATGCATTTTCATATTTCAATTCTCCAAGACTACTCGAGAGCAAATATCGTCACAAGTCACATGCTAGTACCAAGCATAATTTAGTTTCTTATAAGTTCTTACTAGATTTATTTCTAGTTACCTTGTACAGTTTAGTCGAAGGTAATGTTGGAACAACTTGACGAACTAGTTTCTCCGGTCATACTTGATTGTTTTCAAATTATGGCTTGGAACCTATGACGGGTTGAAGAAGCTGTTAGTTAGAAATGTGTGTATTTTTGAGGGGTGAGCAGATGTACTATTTTTACACTGGTGGTAGGTCTCTTCTTGCAGGAGTCCGGCTAGGTAGGTAGGTACTACCGCAGTGCAAGTTATCCTTCTGCGAAGCAGTATTGTTTAAATTTAAGACCTCTCCATCCCAAGGTTGTCTGGCAGAAATCGCCGCGTGCGATAAGACCGCCCTTTGTGCATGTCTTTTACTAAATTGGATCTTATTTTTGTTATTTCTGGTGTACAATATACAGGATGTCCAGTAAATACACGCACGAAATACTGCAGGGGGTGAGAGCTTGGGTCAATACCTACCAAAATAACAAAATATATGTTCAGCAAAATCTTACGGATTTACTGTAGGTTAAAGTTAAGCGATAAGAAAATTGTACTGTGAAAATTTAAATAAAAATTGTATTTCTTGAAAACACCTGTAGAGTATTGTATTGTTACAACGCACTATTGGTCTATGATACTCACTTAAATGTCTTGCTGGTGGCGGCGTTGTGTATCAGGCCGTTCGATTGCCCACAATATGGTTGAACTAAGCGATGCTGATGCATGCGTCATGCTCGTGAACTGGTGCTGTCCATCGGGACTGGCCAGCCGGCAACTACCACGGAAAATGTGTTATTATATTATCATTGTAGTATATTCCTTTCTTACGCATTAACCTACATCTTTCTCATTATCTTTTACCATAATAGCTTGTACAATTCAACATTGTAATCTCAATTACTTTAAAAGAGTGTCTATGGAGTTTCTTGCTGGAACTTTTTAACCAATTGGAACCGTGCAATTTAAATTCTGACGTTTCAAATGTAATTGGTATGATTGTTTTTTTTTTACTATTGACTACATTGTAACTTGAAATTACGGGCTACATAACTAATGTCTCGAGCTGCCGAGGGCCGTGTGGTCTCAAACAGGACCAGTCCTAGGTAGAATAACAATCATTGTTATTGGGAGGCGTGACGCTTACCTTTAGGCGAATGACTTTTCGTGCCGTCAATAGGATTTATAAAAAAAAAATATGGGCTGCACTCCGGGAGTGCCGACAGAAGTGAATATTTTATAGCAATAAATGGTTATATTTTATTTATCTAGACGCGTTGGCGGTATGCTATATGTACATGCATATATGCACACACTATAGCTGCGTCTCGTAACGGTGTCGCGAGTCCAGAGATTTTATCTCATATAAAAATATGCGTGCCGCGCTAAAAGAAGTTTTCACTTCAAAAATACTTTTTAAAAAAGTGTGTGTCAGCTCCGATGACTGGAGTTTACTCCGTAAGTACAATTGTCTCAATAATTTTAAGGCAGTGACGGTTAAAAAGTAAAAAAAACAGATGTTTATATGTACGATTTCAATTTCAATTTCAATTTATTCAATTTATTCAAAGTATATTGTGGTACATAGGTAAAATTTATGATATAAAATACAATAAAATTGTGTTTGTGCTGCTATGACCCGCCATTAATGGCATACAATAAATTTAAAAAGATATACACGTCATTACACATTAATGTCAACAATTAACAACAACGATACAACGATATATATCATATATAAAAATGAATTATATCCTACCTGTTAACTGCATCCAAGAGTTCTTCGGATTTTCTTTCCCCGTCACTTAAACTAGATTTTTCCACATTTAATATTTTTGGAGTTCTCCTTTAGAAGATTTATATATAATATGAAAAGTTTATGAGGAGTGAAATTTTGTTGAGCGTTAACTAGAACGATTATGGCAAAACCCCCCAATGAGCACACAATACACCGATATCGGTCGTTGTGGTGATCTTTGAGGGAGGCCTGTGTCCAGCAGTGGACTTCATTCGGCCGAAATGATGAACTAAATTACGTTACGTTTTTCTGCACACCTACCTTGCGGACCTTCTGCGTTAATGTATGTATCAAAAGTCGTTAACTCCAAAAATATAAGGCATTTGCGAGTTGAACTCGCGTGGAGAGGGTTCCGTACGGTGGATATGTTATCGACCATGTTTTTTTTAAACTAACCCTTTCCTTTTGGTAACTATAAAAAGTATGTACGATACCGGATTTTAGAGAGAAATTGCTTATCATTTCGGCCGAATGATGTCCACTGCTGGACATGGGCCTCCCCCAAAGATCACCACAACGACCAACATGGGTGTGTTGTGGACTCAACCCCCCAGGTTTTGCGGTGGTGCTATTCGTAGCTGGCACCACACGGCACCCCATATTCAAAATTAATTTATTTACGTAACACGTCCACATTTTGGTCGCAGAAATTCATATGTGTAGCAAATTTAATTGATTCGGAGTAAATTGGCTGTGACAGACGGACAGACAGACGAGTGTTTTTTTATCCTATATTTGTCCCGCACTTTTTTCATTCATTCGCACGGAACCCTAAAAATTACTATCGCGTTTTCTCATCATAATATCATGCTTTTTTCCGACTATGAAGCCTGATTTCAGTCCAACCAGATGTGGATAAATATATCAGCGTTCTACAAAGGGCGTTTTCAATCTTACTAATTTTTTTAGTAGCTAATGCCGTTATATTTTTATTCGTAATGACTGGAGATCGGAATAGGCACAAAACATTAACTCAAACTTCAAGAATGCAATTAAAGTTGCTGTTATAGTTGAAAGGACTAGTAAGCTGAAATGGCCATAGGCGGAGCACAATGCTTGTAGAACTGATGGCCGTTGGGACAAAAAGGTTCTCGAGTGGCAACCGCGCATCGGAAATCGCAGCGTGGGACGACGTCGCTGGGAGTCGTTGGATGTGGGCGGCATGTTATCGCTCGTAGTGGAAATCTGTTTCTTCAGCAGTGGATGACCTTTGGCTGATATGATTATGAATTAGATTTTTAATTAATTGGCACCAAATTATTGTTTCGAAGAATCTTCATGTTAGGTACGTTTTTTAGGATGCCTTACTTAAACTGTGTCAAATGAAAGTGCTTTGTTACATACAGGAAAAACAAATCTTATAATAAAAAACACAATAACCAGTCAACAATATACTCAGAGTCCAATAAAATAGGTAATTGTTATTTAACAGTCATGTCAATATTTCCAATTAACCCATTACTGCCACGTATGAAATGTCAGAATTTAAGTTTCACGTTTCAATTGGTTGATATTGTTCAATCAATTTTCTTAATTAGGAAAATCTGGACAGGGTTTCCTAATTGAATCCAATTTTACAATTGTTGTTTTAACAATGCATATTTTAAACCACTTAATTGCCCTTATTTGCTCACGAAATAAACAGGCATATACTTTCATAACTGTATTTTATTTTGGAGCCAACCTTTTTGCGTCATTTCCACGTTGTACTATAACGTTAACTTGCAAAAGGTTAACTTGTTTTATTCCCCGATACTAAGTTCTCGTTTGTTTGGATCCCTGTAAAGAATAGGCCCTTCAGCTATATGTGTTATAAAAGGAGACTTATAATATTACAAGGTGGGCGCCGCGATTTCACTCGCCATTTAAATAATAAAGAAAAAAAAATTTAGAGTATTTCGGCACAGACAGTTGACACAGAGTAATTTCTCGGAAAAATAATTAAAATTCTGAATTAAAAGTAGCGGTAGAAGTTAATCCTTATAACATCAGCTATCTGCCAGTGAAAGCGTCAGAAACGGTCCGGAATTAGCTGGAACAAACAGACAGACAGAGAGATAGATAGACAGACAAATATATAAAAACATTGTTGTCTGTACCTTACTGTACTGTCTGTACTTTCATATGCAATTAATAAAAAGCTGTTGTTTTGACATATCAGCTTGTCACTGTCCCAATGCAGGGCAAAGGCCTCATCTCATATGGAGAAGGAACGAGAATTGATCACCAAGCTTGCTCAGAGTGTGTTTTGGCGATTACAGACCATTAATTACATGACGGCTTCCTCGCGATGTTTTCCTTCACCGTTAAAGTCAATGTCTCAGATTAATTAAAAAAGTATATATGATATCGAAAAAGTCACATTGGCATATCCTAGCATTTGATCCCGAAACCTGCTGTGTAAGAAGCGAGACTGTAGCGAATATCATTTTGCGGTCATCAATGCACCTGCCAAGTGGAATGTTATAGCAATATGAGATTGACCACCGAAAGCCGAAAGACGTTCACTGCTGAACAAAGGCCTCCCCGTGGATTTTCACAATTGTGTCGTAATTTTGGGGGGAATTCGCCAATACTCAGCACACTTGGCAGGCAGGGTGGTGAGCGCAGAATAGCTGCTGACCATCCTTCTGGTCTCTTAGTCGTCTTTTACGACATCCACAGAAGAAGATGGAGTGGTGCTATATACTTAATTCGGACACCACACGCAAGCAGCAGTCATTAGGTGGACTATATTCAGTAGTGGGACTTGGGCTGATAAAACTTACATAGACGTTTAATTCTCCATTAGTACTTTTTAGGGTTCCGAACGTCCGAAGATAAAGAGGGGGACCCTTTAGGATCACTCGTGTGTCTGTCTGTCTGCATGTCTGCCAGAGTAAATTTTCTCTGAATCTACTGGACCAATTAAGTTAAAATTTGGTGCACGGTGGTGGTGGATTTCTGTAACCCAAACATGGTGTAACGTAAATAAATGAGTTTTAAACATATGGGTCAATTTTGGGGGGCAATATAGAAACTTAAATGATAAAGTTTTGCAAACTGTGCCGTGTAATACATGAAATGGAAGGACTTGTTGTGAGGGTCTCAATTTTTTTTTAAATTTTACTGTATATAATTTTCAAGTTATTTAAGAAAATAAACGAAAATTGACAATTCCCCCACGTTATCTCCGAAACTACTAAGCCTAAAATTTTGAAAAATATGTCTTTGTCCTTCTCAGCTCTTTACCTATATATTACAGGAAAACCTATAATAAGTCTATGGTCTTAAAATATCATGGTAAATATTTCAATATTCTACGTACAAACTTACGTTTGCAGTTGGAATGTATGGGAGAACATGTTTTTCAACTAAGATGTTAAGTTTATTCTTGGGAAAAGTTATTGGTATAAGACCGAATTCAACAATAGACAATATATTTTAGTTACGACAAAACACTTTCGATCAGATAAAAATAAATATGGAGGATTACATATTAATCGTACGGAACCCTCTCCATGCGAGTTCAACTCACACTTACCCGGTATTATATATCGTTTCCGGCAAAGATTCGCTTCCTCACGTGGCTGTCATAATATAATCACAATCTAATCTACTGGTGGTGGTGGTACTCTTATTGCAAGAGGCTGGATAGGTAGGTACCACCACAGTGCTAGGAATTCTACCACCAAGCAGTGGTTTCCGAACTTTAGACATTACTGTGCTCTGGTTTGAAGGGCACTGTAGCTAGTGAAATTACAGGGCATGACAGACTAAAAACTAATGACTCAAGGTGATGAGCGCAGTGTGGTGCCACGACTAGGCCTGTGTAGCATTACATTTATTATTGACAGGCATGACGCTTACCACCAGCCGAAGGACTTGCTCGTCTCGCCACCATGTTGTATAAAAAAAACAAATACAAGCTTATTTTACAGGGCTGGGCAGTGGAACTTTCCAATTATAAAACATCGGACGTGGTAACCACAGTCCATCCGTAGCCAAAACTAGTTAAATTCTGTGGTAACATCGGGAAATACAAGGTACTAAATTGCTATGCTATAAAGTCCCGAAACCTAGTACTTTTTAATGTCGCTTACGATATTCTTCCAAAAAGGCTCGATATGGGTAAGGCGTGTGCAATCTGCGACTGTAATGTAAGGCACCTTGATTCTTTTTTCAATGTCATTGGATGTCCTTTGTATTTCTCCTGTGTCGTAGGTACAATTTACGAACACAAATCTCATTAGCATCATTTCTGTCCACTGCTGGAAATAGGCCTCCTCCTCACTCTTGGCAAACTGGTTGGCTATCGCAGTCCAGCACCACACGGTATACTACATAAATCTCACATACATCATATTTAGCGTGTACTGTAGCGGTTTTTACCGTTCCTTGGGGCGTTATGCCACTCAATCGAATTTCTTTGTCAAATTTCCCCGTCTAAGATTTTATCAAATTTCTTTTATGGTTGCGTCACGCCACTCGGCTAATATCTTTCATTATGATGTGATGTTTGACAAGTGCCATATTCAATTCTAAACGCATTATTGTGTAAAAAATAAAACTTTGATGAAGCCATCCAATATCTTTGATCAAACGTACATAGATATATTGGACGAATGTCATACCACCCTTACCGATTATTCTTAAGAGTGGGCCTTCTGTGTGTACTTTTTTGCTTAGTTCTTCTACAAACCGGTTAAAAAGTACACATTCACATATCTAGTTTTTTTGTACGGAGAGTGTTCAAAAAACCCGCCGCTCATTTCCGTTGTACCGGTTATTTTGTGAATATATAGTGTTATCATACAAACTCTTTTGAGCGAACTTTGTTATTATATTTGTGATCGTTTTCCTTTCATGTTACGGTTTGAAGCGTTGTGTGCCTATGTCCCGGTCACTCAGGGCCGAATACTGAACCACCACTTACTATTAAGTCCCGCTTTAACTCTTTGAGCCACCCGGTTCCCTACCGAAAACGGGTTTCTCAATTATTTTTTTAAACATTGCCCTACACTAAGATTTCTCCTGTGTCGTGGGTGCGTTTACAGACACAAATTCCACACCCAGAACTGAAACCACTACCTGCAGATCATACATTTGTTCCGTGCGGGAATCGAACCCACTACCCGGTGCGCAGCAGCCGACGGTATCAGCTACTGCACCAACCGTGCCGTCAAATAATAATTAAAGCAGGACTTAATATTAGGTAAGTGCCGTTGCAGTATTCGACCGTATTCTATGATTGCTCGTAGAACTGATGGGCGTAGGTGCAAAAAGGGTCTTGAACAGAGACTATGCATCGCAAAAAAAAAAAAAAAAATGAAGCGTAGAACGGCCTGCAATGAAATGGGCAGACGACCTGTTAAAGGTCGAGGCCTGTTTTCAGCAGTGGATGTCCTTGGGCTGATATGATCATGATGATGATAATTTTATTATTATGTGTGCAACTCTTTGGGCGACGATTTCTTTACTGAGACTATGCATCGCAAAACGAAGCGTAGGACGGCCTGCAATGAAATGGACAGACGACCTGTTAAAGGTCGAGGCCTTTTTTCAGCAGTGGATGCCCTTGGGCTGATATGATCATGATGATGGTAATTTTATTATTATGTGTGCAACTCTTTTGGCGACGATTTCTTTACTGAGACTATGGATCGCAAAACGAAGCGTAGGACGGCCTGCAATGAAATGGACAGACGACCTGTTAAAGGTCGAGGCCTTTTTTCAGCAGTGGATGTCCTTGACGTCCTTTAGCTGATATATTGATGATGATGATGGTGATGACCGCTGTTCGGTAACTGGCTGTATTCGGCGAACACGAATATTCGTTGCATCAATAAAAATACTACCTAGTTAAATCTCAGCTTTCACCTGCAAACTGCGTGCCACACAAACACCCTTATCTACACCATTTGAGATAAGTACAATTTTCGCCACTTACATGTGACAGAGGAAAATCCTATTTTTTCGCCTAAAAAGCCTTGTTAGTCCCGCCAAAGTTATTTTGTATTGTTTGTGTAAAAACAGCGGGCGCGGCTAGCGTTTGTAATGCAATTTGCATAGATACGTAAAGTACCAGAGGTTCAAGAAAAACATCAGGGGCCACACGGGAAGTTATTGGGTCGAGGTTGTTGGCTGACATATATAGGATCTTTGTCCATCCAATTTCATGAATAAGTAAACAATATTTTTTTCTTCTAAAAATAACATCGAAAACTACAATACCTATGGTTTTGTGGTCTGTGAATTGGTTTTATTGTCGATTATCATTTCGGCCGAATAAAGTCCACTCCTGGACAGGCCTCCCCCCGAGATAATCACAACAACCGATATGGGTATGTAGTGTGCTCAGTGGGGGGTCTTGCTATAATCGCCACGCTTGGCAGACGGGTTGGCGTTCGCAGTTGAGTTGTTGTGTGCTCGAAGGACGCTGCTACACATCGGTTAATCACTTAGTCGACTTTTACAACACCCACGGGATGAAATGGGGTGGTGGCATTCTGAGCCGGCACCACATGGCTGAGCCGGCTCCACATGTCGATTAGTATAGTGAAAAACATTTAGAATCATCTCGGCGTCTGTCAGTCTGTTCATCCGTCCGTTAATCTGTCCGTCAGTCCGTCAGTCACAACAATTTTTTAAAGATAAAGATAAAGATAAAAATATTTTTATTCATGTAAAACCATTTATAGGCACTTATGAATAGTCAAGACTTTAGTTGCCTCGTTCCAAGGTGTAGATTTCCTATGGAGAAGAACGGGCAAGAAACTCCATGGTTACTCTTTTTAAATCTATAATAAATATAAATTTAATTTTCACTATGATGACGCCTGAAATGCCTGTAATAGGTTTTTTTTTCTACTTTTATCCGTGTGGTGCCCGAATTAAGAATATAGCACGTTCTTAATTATGTGTGTAGTCCACCAACCCGCACTAGGCCAGCGTAGTGGACTAAGGCCTTACCTTTCGTATCGTGAGAAAATGCCCGTGTCCAGCAGTGGGACAGTAATGGGCTGATCACTTAAATTTATATTTACGGTTAATTAGATACAGTGTATCAGGCGAGCGCCCGCAAAATAAAAGCTTGTCACGGAAACATGTACACTTCGGGATCCGATAAAAATACGGAACCCACATGCAAAGCTGGATTGAGTCGCACATACCCACGGAAATATGATAATGGATCACAAACACAATTTCCCCGCGTGGTAAACCGATAATGATGAATAGTTTATGTCCAGGGCTTTTCTCGCTATTCCTTGAAAAATAATTCCACGCACGGAATGTGATCGTGACGCAATAACTGGATACTGGAAGCCGATTTGCTAAACACTTCAATGTAGAGCTTAATAAAAAAAAGTTGTAAAACTCATACTAACAAAAATAAAAACACGTAATTAGAATCTACCAATACATATACAGCTTACATACGAACTTGTTTCGTACAATGATCGAGCACGACGCGGGCACTACGGAGATGTTTGGTACTTACCACCTGATAATATGGTAGGAACATGAGGTCATTGACCACCAGCTGCATTGGATTAATGATTGGTTAGAAAATTATATATATTTTAGTGAAAATTAAGGTACCATTTGTTTACCGATTCGGGTAGAGTGTCGTGGACTGATTCGCCTCAATAAAGGTAACAGGTGATTATGTCGGCAATAAAGAACTGGTTCCGTGCGTGCAATTTTTTCGCATGGTATAGGTATTGAGTTAGGGAATAACTTGAATTGCTCAGAATGCCACCACCCCATCTCCTCCCATGGGTGTCGTAAAAGTCGACTAAGGGATTAGCCGGAGGATGGACAACAGCGTCCTTCGAGTACATTAACAACTCAACTGCGATCGCCAACCCGCCTGCCAAGCGTGGCGATTATGGCACAACCCCCCAATGAGCACACGACACATCCATATCGGTGGTTATGGTGATCTTTGGGGGAGGCCTGTGTCCAGCAGTGGACTTCATTCGGCCGAAATGATGAATAACTTCACTTATTCAACTCGATTCAGATTTGTCCTTAGAACACCAGTTTTATATGGAGATGCGTACGCATCCGTTCAGCTTTCCGTGTCAAACAGGTATAAAATGAGGACAAGTATGTTTTTATCATTAACATTCTTGCGTATGCTAAAGACAGTGATCAGCGCCTTCCCGCCGCGTTCAGCGCTGTCCTCGTCAACAAGTTGCGACAGCGACTGGGCTGACCCACTGTCAATAATTTAATTTATTACGTTCCAGTTGTTTTATTACTTCTGAAAGAAGCGAAACGATAACATTATCGCACAAGGAACTGTCGATATTGATTACAAAAAAATTACGGTTGGTGCAGTGGCTGATACAGTCGGCTGCTGCGCTCCGGGTCGTGGGTTCGATTCCCACACGGAACAAATATTTGCATGATCTGCAGGTAGTTGTTTCGGGTCTGGGTGTATTGTATGTGGAATTCATGTCTGTAAAACGCACCCACGACACAGGAGAAATCCTAGTGTGGGGCAACGTTTTAATTATAAAAAAAAAAAAAAAAATACCGAATGAAAGTAATTTACCGTTTTCGCAGCAGATAACTATGTAATTACTTCTCAGTCTTCCAGCACTATACGCCGTAGATTCGTGTTTCAGCAGAGAGAGAGAGAGAGAGAGAACATGTTATGACGGCCTTCCAACTAATGAAGCTGTACGAGGCTGATAGATTGCGCCTCTGTACATGTTTATGCATAAAGAATTTTAAAAAAAATGGAATGGCACTGGACGTTGTTATCCGTGTGGTACCGGCTCAGAATACTACCACCCCATCTCCTCCCGTGGGTGTCGTAAAGTCGACTAAGGGATTAGCCGGACGATGGGCATGAACCGCGAATAGAGCTGTATAAATGTAGTTAGTTACTAAGGACCTTTAGTGGACGGATCTAAGAGGCTGAGCGAAAGAAGATATTTTGCTCGCCCTTGCCAAGCGCTACACAATAGAGGGTCGTGTGTTTCCAAAATACATACGACATGTTATTTGCTATCCTTATTTCCAGGACAACTTGTAAAATGCTGGCCACGTAGACGACCGATATGCTTTACATAATTCACTGGATTTGACAAAAATTGGTGTGCTAACAATTCCGTATATTAGCTGCTTGTGGATAGCACGATTTAGATTTATGTGTTCTTTGTTTTTGCATTCCTTTGAAGTTTTTTAACTTGCCGTTTCTTTCGCCAGTAAAATGCTTTATCTGCCGACTAGCTACCCACTACGGCTTCACAGATGAACAAACCATAATTGTCATTATATTTACCCACGTAGAATATTCCCTCACGGCACGCCGTGATAGCGGCGTTAAGACCCGTCATGGAGGAGTGGGAGGGGAGAGGGTTGGAGACGTAGCATTGTGTCCTAACCTTCAGGCTAACTGGTACTGCTGAGACATGCGTGTTATGGGAAGTATTAGTGTCGCGTAGGCAAGTAACATACCTTTGTTTGTCATCACTGCGGAGAGTGGCCGGAGGACACTGCATAGCACACGCTGGAGTACCCAGCTCGGGCGACGCAATGCTGCGACCTCACTACAGAGGTCAAAGATGGTAGTCTCTTCGGGCCGTGGTTCAGTCTTATATTTGAAGCGAGAGCACATGAAATGCCGTCGCCCATCGTGTGAGGAAGTGACGTATGCAAGAAAGGCAGTGAAATGGGGTAGGAAGCAACCGCCCTTCTTCCCCTGACTGACGTCTTGTCTCTATGAGTTGCAGGTGACGATCTTGGGACGGGTGTCACCTAATAAGCAGCATGCCCGAGACGGCGGCGCGCTGCGTTCTGCGCACGCCTCTGAAAGGTTCGTGCAGCTGGTCAGCACGAACAGTGCCGAGGCTCTCATGAGTCTCATATTTGAGGGAGGCCTGTTATCCAGCATGAGACGACTTCTTCCGCTGAGATGATGATGATGATGAAGTCGTAGTTGTACAAATGCCTAAGTAAAAGATAAAATTATCTACGTAACTGAAGGTGCCAAGGTGCAAGGTGTGAAGCCCTTCAATAATCAATATTTATATACCATTTTACTTTGCATGTCTTCATTGTAGGTCTTCATGCAAAAATGTGGTGTCAAATTTCACAACTTGTTTTTGTACGTGTGCAAATTTGTTTTTCTTGATTTTTTGTTTGTGCGTTGTGAAACTGGTGTTCGAAAGTTAATGTGTTGTGCTTCGTCTGAGGACTGAGTATGAGTTTATTTTCGTAATCAACGCAATGTTTACCGCGGTCGGGTACAGCGATTCGCCCGCTCTAAACTCTTCAGCCAATTGGAGCACCGAACGCAGCAAACTCGTCGCACGCGTTCACGTTTCGATTACGATAAGCTACTCACACGCGGCCCTCTGTTCTCTATCTATATAATCTATATCTATATATAAATAAATAAAATTGAAGTGTCTGTTTGTAATGTCAAAATTTTGTCAGTCTGTCTGTTTGTCTGTCTGTTTGTTCCGGGTAATCTCCGAAACGGCTAGGCCTATTTTGACGGGACTTTCACTGGCGGATAGCTGATGTTATAAGGAATAACTTAGGCTACTTCTATTTTAGGAAAATAATTAGGGTACCGCGTAAAAAGAATAAAACCCTTGAAATCCAATATACATATTCTATGCCAAGTGCCTATGTCGAAGTACTCTATTTAAAAAAAAATTAAACTCGGGTGAAATCGCGTGTCCAAGCTGATTTAAAATAATTAAACTGAAATATCAATTTACTTTCATTTTTTACAAAAGCTATTAAAGGCGATATCTATTACACGGATCGACAAAATTTAAACAATACAATTGAAAGGCATCGAACATTAAGCATTCAACAACTTTGCCTATGTATATGCACGGTAAATCATTTAAAAATGATGTTCAATATTCACTTCAGTGAAGTAAGTGGGTTGTTGCACTCATACGCTCGGGAGTTTCGCTTATCTGAGACTATTTAATAAATGAGTTAATTATTATTATTTAATAATGACAAATCATCAAATGCTTCAGAAAATTACTAAACATAGGATTTACCCAGGATTAGTAGGAACACCGTCGATTCTATTTATTAAAATAATTAGCGCCAACGAGACATCGCCTATTTGCTGGTAAGTTTACCGCATATGATTGCTCTGCATTTAAAACTAGTTTTCAAACCTGCTACTATTATAACCAGTTAGAAATAGCTATTTGAATCGTTACGTTTTAATAAGCAAGCAACTGATAACGGTTGTATATACGCTGAGTTCAGAGTAGCGTACATACTTATCGTATGATTTTAATGTTGATTAAATTCGTTTTTGTTGCTGAATAAGATTTTTTTTAAGGGTTTTCTTACGAAACAAAGAACGTTTATAATGTAACGGAAATGAAGGTTGGCAGTGGATGGCGTGGATGTTGGCATTCCTTGGAGCGGGAAAACGAGGTTTAGATGAGTAGAGAAAATAGAAATGTTAATCACAAAGAAGTGTTGCGATTAACATTAAGACATAAGATGGGCTCATCCTTCTAACATATAGCCCCACTCTAGGATTTCTCCTGTGTCGTAGGTGCGTTTACAGAGATGAATTCCACATACAATACACCCAGACAACTACCTTTTTTTTCTTTTTTTTTTATCGTGGGGAAATCCTCTTGGACTTCCTCCGCCTTGGGAAGGGCGGAGGGGCATGCCGGGATCGAACCGGCTAAAACCCCACGGTGTCCTTCTTCTTACCTCTAGCCGGGGGTGAGTTGTACGCTTTTCTGCATTGGACCGCTCCCCCGGCAGGTATCGGCCCGTCAATCATTGACGGGCCCCTTCTGAGTGCGGCCTTGTTGGCCGCACCTATCCTCCGGAGACGCGCGCGCGGAACACGCGCGCCGCCATCTCGGGCCTGTTTCTGTTCGGGCGAAGGACCGCCCCTGGTTCGTCGCCCGAACAGATTTCTTGGACCCAAACACGGACGTGTAAAGCAAATAAACGAATTTTGAATATGGGGGTAACTTTTGGGGGGCAATATAGAATAAGAATAATTGATTGCTGGGCCACAATTTTATACTATTGTCACTATCTTCGTTTTCTGTACGTTTATGTAAAAAAATGGTTGTTCCAAATAAAACATTTACTGGTATTAAATATTGGCAAACTGTACCGTGCAATATATGAAATAAAAGGGCTTGTTGAGGGTCTCATATATATTTATTTTATAATTTTAATATATATATAGTTTTAAGTTATTTAAGAAAATAGACGAAAATTTACCATTCGCAGCTCTTATCTCCGAAATTACGGGGCCTAAAATTTTGAAAATCAATAAATAATTAATTACAGGAACACCTATGAGAAGTCTATGTTCTTAAAATAACATGGTCAATCTTCTTAAGTTTGTAGTTGGAATGTTCAGGAGAACATATTTTTCAACTACGATTTTAAGTTTGTTCTCGGGATAAGTTATTGGCATAAGACCGAATTCAATAATAGACAACATATCTATACAAATAAATAAAGTTGAAGTGTCTGTTTGTAATATCAAAATAACATCTTTTTACTAAATGCATATGAAAGTATATACGGTACAAAAAAAACAATTTTTTAATTTTTTTGTCTATCTGTCTCTCGGTCTGTCTGTCTGTCTGTATGTCTGTTTGTTCCGGGTATTCTCCGAAACGGCTGGACCGATTTTGACGGGACTTTCACTGGCAGATAGCTGACGTTATTAGAAATAACTTAGGCTACTTTGATTTTAGAAAAATAATTAGGGTTCCGCGCGAAAACAATAAAACCCTTGAAATCCAACATATATATTCTATGTCAAGTGTCTATGTCGAAGTACTCTAAATTTCTTTTAAATTAAACGCGGGTGAAACCGCGGGTCCCAGCTAGTTTTAACTAAGACAAACAAATTTGGGTAGATTTAAAAAAAACATCGTGGATAGCATATTCATCATCCGACACCCTGTCCACGCGAGGTCAACTTGTACTTATCCTGTTTTCTTTTTACTATTCAATAACTTCAACATCTATATTTTCTCTTGTGTCGTGGATACAGTTTACATATACACATCTCACATGAACACACATCCAGATCTGAAACAACTATCTGTAGATTACACAAATATTTGTTCCGTGTGGGAATCAATCCCGTGACACGTAGCGCAGAAAGCTGTTCCTAGAGCCAACCATGCCGTCAATATACAGTGAATCTTAAAACAAGACAAAGCACACTGCATCATTTCCCACCATCTTTGTCTGAAAGATAAACCATCTTACATCATTAGCAACTCGTTAAAACAGTAAAAGAGACAAAAAATAACGATCGAAGGCGCATAAAAGCTATCGTTATCGGTAATCTAAACCCGTGTTAACTCAACGATGCATTGGGATATCGATTGATCGTATCGAGAAACAGTTGACTAATTCGATACATTTTAAAATCGATGCGTCCGTTTAATTTTGATGGCACTATATGGCAACGGAAATATCACAAAAAGTAACTGAGCCTTATGCTGAGCTCTTATTACGAGAGTCGCTATCTGTCATATATATTTTATGTTTGTTCTCAGGCAACGTTGGATCATTGTCACATATATATTTAGAAAGAAAGAAAGATATGTTAAATATATTATTTAAACGTTGCCCCACACTTGGATTTCTCCTGTGTCGTGGGTGCGTTTACAGACATGAATTCCACACACAATACACCGAGACCCGTAACAACTACCTACAGATCATACAAATATTTGGTCCGTGCGGGAATCGAACCCACGACCCAGAGCGCAGCAGCCGACTGTATCAGCCACTGCACAACACACTGTGCCGTGGCTGATACAGATTCAGGAAGGGACATAAGCATAGAACAATAAAACAACAAAACAAAATTAAAAGAAAATAAAAGCAATTGGCAGCCGTGTGGTGCCGGCTCAGAATACCACCACCCCATCTCCTCCCGTGGGTGTCGTAAAAGTCGACTAAGGGATTACCCGGAGGATGGGCAGCAGCGTCCTTCGATTACATTAACAACTCAACTGCGATCGCCAACCCGTCTGCCAAGCGTGGCGATTATGGCAAAACCCCTCAATGAGCCCACAACACACCCATATCAGTCGTTGTGATAATCTTTGGGGGAGGCCTGTGTCCAGCAGTGGACTTCATTCGGCCGAAATGATGATGATGATGATGAAAAGCAATTTATCTTATACTAAAAACTTAAACAATATGCGGGCAGCTTTTTTGTCGTAGGGTAATCATCAGTAATAGACTCCCTCTGCCCTGGAAATGGTGGGGCTCATGCCGGTCTCATACTAGACTCATACCAGTTAAAACCCCACGGTGTTCCTTCTACTTACCTATGGCTGGGGGTGCGGAGTTCGCTAGGCACTGGGCCGCACTTTGATCTGACGGGCTTCATCTTTGTGCGACCTGCTTGCGTATTCCTTAGAAAAAGCGCGCGCATAACACAGCGTGCCGTCTCCGGCCACTTCTGGTCGTGCAACGAATTTGGTGCATTCGGTCACCCCCAGGCCGCAACTCATTGAGGCCGAAGGTCGGTTAGTGCCCACCGGGTGCGCTTTTGGCGGCGAAGAAGAGACGATGGTCTCTGGGCTTCCCCACTCCGCCACCTCCTTTGAAGTGATTGACGTTCAATATGTTATTTTAAAGGTCTTTTTTATCTTCATCTGAATTAATTCTGAAAACTGCCCACAACAAGAGCTAGTAAAGAAAAGTATTATATAAAACAGGAAATAATAGTCTAAGGAATGAAGTTCAGCGTGTCTCCACCTATGAGTGCAAAAATAGCATCTGAGGATATCAAGAGGATGGGCAGAAGTATCCTTCTTTATGTTAATAACAACACACTGCGGTCACCAATCCACCGGCCAAACGTGATAATTATGGCTGCATCCCCTATGATCTCAGATCATTGTAATGATCATTGGGAGGGCAATGATCAGCAGTGGGTATTTAGCAGGTGTATGACAAAAGCCGCCCTGATGGTGGGCTCTATTCTGCTTCATATTTTTTTAGTGTTGCCCCGCACACTAGGATTTCTCCTGTGTCGTGCGTTTACAGACACAAATTCTTCGCTGTGTGTATTTTCACAGTTTTTTTTTACTGGCAATACATACAAAAACAATTGCAAAATAAGATTTTGAAGAATACAAAGATATTTATTTATTTGTCTTTTTAATACACGAACCTTATTAGGGTTATTGTGTCGTCATTTTGGGGGGAATTTGCCGATACTCACCACGCTTGGCAAGCGGGTTGGTGAGTGCAGAATTGCTACTGTTCAGCAAAAGGGACGCTGCTGCCCATCCCTCTGGTTAAGAGTCCTTTAGTCGGCGTTTACGATCGCCGTTACGATTTTACGATCCACAGTTGTGTCATCATTTGGGGGGAATTAGCCAGTATTCATAGAATTCTTCTTGGCAAGCGGGTTGGTAAGCGCAGTATGGCTACTGTTCCACAGAAAGGACGCTGGTGCCAATCTCTGTGTTACTCACCTTTTACGACATCCACTGAATGAGATGGAGTGGTGCTATATTCTTAATCCACACACCACACGGATGGATAACCACCTTCATATAGGTTGTGTAACCAATGTAAAAAATGAATTTAATTACATACAACTGTTTTTTGACCATAAATAATTATTAATCGACATTTTTATTATTAATCACGCTGGCATGTTGAGTTTTTAATTATCGCTTATTAATGACTTGCCATAAAGTACATATGAGTTATTTACAGCCCCCAGTAACATCTTAATTAGTTCACAAATGAGTTGCCATGTTATAAATCATATCGCTAATAAATATGACTCACGACACAACTTTAGATTAAGTCCATAAAAATGTTATATCCTTGTTCGGGTACCATGTGTCTTGTTATCATAATTAGCACGGAATATTTATTGATTCTGTGTGTCCGGAGAAAAAATATAGCACGCTCCATCTCCTCCCGTGAATGTCGTAGTGACAAAGGGACTCTAAACCAGAGGAATGGGCGGTACCGTTCTGTGGAAGAACAGCCATACTGCGCTCACCAACCCACTTGCCGAACGTGGTGAGTACTGGCAAATACCCCCCAAAATGAAGACACATATGTGAAAATATATTGAGGTAGTCTTTGTTCAGCAGTAGACGTCGTTTGGCGGATACTATGATCCGCACCGGACAATAATTGCCACTGTAAAGAACGTCACATAGTGGTTTATCTATACTCTGTACAAATAAATAAAATTGAAGTGTCTGTTTGTAATGTCAAAATAACAGCTTTTACTGAATGCATATGAAAGTATATACGGTACCTACAACAAAAAACTATTTTAATTTTTTTTGTCTGGCTGTCGGTCTGTTTGTTCCCGCTAATCTCCGAAATGGCTGGGCCGATTTCTACGGGACTTTCACTGGCAGATAGATGATGTTATAAGGAATAACTTAGGCTACTTTTATTTTATAAAAATAACTAGGGTTCCGCACAAACAAATTAAACCCCATGAAATCCATTAAATATACATACTCTATGTCAAGTGTCTATGCCGAAGTACTCTAAATTATATATTGATATTGTTATTGGTTTCCGACTTAAGTTATGATTTATTGGGCGGGGCACAAAGCTCGTAGAATTTCGACGACATGTTTGGTGCAGTGGCTAATACAGTCGGCTGCTGCGCTCCGGGTCGCGGGTTCGATTCCCACACGGAACAAATATTTGTATGATCTGCAGGTATTTGTTCCGGGTCTGGGTGCATTGTGTGTGGAATTTATATTTGTAAACGCACCCACGACACAGGAGAAATACTAGTGTGGGGCAACGTAATTTACAATAAAAAAGAATTGTTGAAAGCCGAGGGGATAGAACGGTTGCGAATGGAGACCACGCATCGCACCTGGAGCCCCCCTTTGGTGCCGAAGATGACCTTAGCCGGTAGGAGTCCGGCATGCCCCTTCGCCCGCGGTGGTGTTCATGTTCATGAGGAATTTCCACGGGAGACCAATAAAAAAAAGGACGGCCTCCATCGAGGTAGCCGAGAGTTTTTGGATGCGGGTAGTATGTAACCGGTCACTGTGCAAATCAACGGGGAAGCTCGTTTTCCAGCAGTGGACGATCTTCAGCCGATGTGATGGTGATTGGTTTCCGAAAATATCCAGAACAAATACACACGAGAGATACAATTGTCAGGCTACCACTCAGAAGGAATTGAACTTTAGTGCCTCGGAAAACAGTTTAAGCCGTCGGCAGTTAAATTTAAGAATTGTGGCAGCACCTGCCGTTTTTGTGGTTACTGCCACATTACCCAATACAGGACAACAAGTCAACAGTGCTACGCTGTCGTTAAAATCGTATCGAAAGGTATGAATCGTCAGAATTTTAGTTGCATGGTTCCGATTAGTTGTTCCTATGGAGAAGAGCAGGCAATTAACTCCATAGACACTCGTTTGAAATAATTGAGATCACAATGTTGAATTGTTCAAATTATTATTCAAATTATTTAAAAGATAATAATGAGAAAGATATATGAACAGTATTCAGACCAAAATTATCTAAAGGAGGTGTGTCTCTACAAAATGCGGGCTATACAATACGAGCACAAGACTTACTGTGCTTACCAAGCGTGGTGAGTACAGGCCTTTGTTTACCAGAGATATGGCTAATACGGTGACGGTACAGGACAAAAATGCTCGAAAATTGCCCGTGTAAAGAACCTCACATCACTTACTGATCTTTATTGAATAAAAGAAAAAAAAAACGCTTCACCAGTGAAGCGTAGCCTGACAATAGAATTGTGTGCCGGAGCCTGAGGTGCCATTACACAAACATATCACGTACACAAACACCCAGACTCGGAACAAATAGCTGTAGGCCATACAAATATTTATCTGGACGTGGGAACCGGTCTGGCGCGCGGCAACCGTATTATTTCTAACATCAAAGGACTAAAGTTTTGACTTATGAATAATGCAGTGTCGATACCTAGGTATAAATATGTATTACTGCTACTGCTGCGTTCTTTGCTAGACAGAGGCTTCTCCGGAGGAGGTTGTGTCTCTGGTCACCACGTTAAAATTGTTTTTATTATAGTGACAAGACACGCAAGTCTTTTGCCTGCCCACAAATTATTGCGATTCACCTGACTCTGGCCTTTTTTATCGTGGAGAAATTATAAGACTTATTTTTACCCTGTTACCGTGTTTTTGTGAAGGGGTGTGTCAAAGTCTTACTGGCTATGGGTCCGCACCTATGCTCCTCCTATGTTCTTTACCTGGATGAAGCATGGGGTATTTAGAGGTCCCCTTGCTCTGTCTGATAACGTAATTGTACTGCGATAAGCTGAAAATGATCACGGTCATCATGATCAGGCGGCTGCCTTCAACACATGCGGACCGGAAACTCCAGTGGACCAGGTTGCCTACAGCAGCTTGTCTCCACATTTACTTCCGAACCATAACTGAACACCTGACTATGGTCACGACAGCAACAACCACCACGTCGTACCGTTATCTCTGGGGTTGCCCGATGGACTCCGGGACCCCAAAGGCAATTAAACAGGAGCTTGGGTTCATTCGCCTGATTCTGGCCTGAAAAATATAGAGCAAATGTGTAGGTGACAAGGACCGATAAAATCCGGTGAAACTGAACCTAACAACTGATTAGACAGATTAGAGACCTTTTTTTGACGCAGAACACACGCGCCGAGAGTAAAATCTACTCCGTACTATGGGGAGCACTATTATACTAACAAACTTCCTTCACCCCGGGGAAGGGCGAAGGGGTATGCCGGACTCCTACCGGCTAAAACCACTGGAGCGGTCATCTTCGGCACTGAAGGGGGGTCCAGGTCCTCGTAAGATCACACTAGAGCCACCCCTGTGATGCCATGCCTTAAGCACATCTCGGAGGGGATGACTGTCGTCAAGCTGTGAAGCGGTCACCCCCTCTAGCGGAGGGCAGGTTAAAAGGTCGCCCCCGAGGCACCTCTCGGGGAGGATTGTAAAGGATCCACCCCAAGCCTCGCTGTGCGCTGTGCTATGCACATGGCGGCACGTGACCACGTGCGCGCCACCGTCTTCCCGGGGGTCCTATATGAATATCTATAAACGTCGTTACGAGCAGTCAATAACTTGAATGTGTGGTAAGCGGTCTTTACCCTAGTAATGTGTTGAAGATTTCGATACATACTTCAGCCTGTAAATGTCTAAGGATGAGTGTGGGCCTTCCAATGATCAATACAATTAGCGGCCATAGGTATAGCCCTATTCACACCATGCTTGGCAGCCGGATCGGTGATAGCAGCGTGTTGCTAATAATAGCACACTAGAGCATGTTGCTACGCATCCTCTTGATGTCAACCCTTCGCCTTTTACGACACCCAAGGGTGGTCGGTTTATTTTAAATACTGATTGGTACTCAGATGCGGAGTGAACCACATGGTCTCCTTCCGTAAGAGCGTCATACTCAAGTAGGACATCAATCGCAGAGCAGGATCGGGAGAGGGCCGATCCCGCTCGGAGATGTCCTCCACATGGAGCCGTGGTAACAATCGCTGCGGCGTCCATCTCCAACACGCCTGAGCCCTGTCGTCGTTATATAACGGGGAGCCTTGAGAGTCGCAAGCTCGCAGATTGGGAGGAATCTGCGTGTTCATACCGTAAGACCTCTTCACGTGCCACCGAAGGCAGCAAGTGCAGCAAAGCGCGCAGCGAGGTTTCGGGGGAATCTTTTACAATCCTCCCGAAATGTGCCTAGGGAGCGGTGTCTATATAGTCACCTCCCCTCCGCTATAGGGGGTGGCCTCTTTACAGAAATCCAGTCCGAGATGTGACTAAAGGCGTGGCATCATTGGGTAGCTCTAGGAGGAAAGTATTCGAGTTCCTTAAACCTCCCTTCGGTGTCGAAGATAACCACTCTGGTAGTTTTAGGCGATAGGAGTCCGGCATTGCCTGGGGCGGAGGAAGTACATGATGCATTTTCACCGGATCAGTAAAAAAGGTACTTACATGCATCAGGTCAGACTGGCAGCACTGGGGACACCAAGATAGTTGGAAAAGCTGAGGTTTAGGCAACAAATAGCTTTAATGTGTTCCAAAGTTTCTCGCTCTGCTTATGCTACTTTAATAAATAGCGTGAACTCTCAACGAATGACAACCCAACTAAAATTATCATTTGCGCTTTACTTGCGTTATTTAGTCGCGTCGTTTGACACAATTTTCTATATCATTACCTTCCCAAATTGGCGCCAATGTACTGGTAAATTTGGGTCTTTTGTCGAATGTGTTGTGTGAAAAATATTGGTGTTATATTGTTATTTAATGTGTCTCTTCTCACGCTTTTTCTTGGGGATTTTAGTAGTTTTTTTTAAATAGTGCATCATTCTGGTGTTTTCTTATGTTCGTAGGAATCGTTTACAGTTACAAGGTGTAACCCCCAGCCAGACGTAAGATACCGAGAGTACGGCATGCCCCTCCGAGAAAACCGGCGACTCGTAAGTCAGACAGCCAATCATTTACCTGCTGCGATAACCATGCTATCAGAATTGCCAGGTTCCTTAAGGAGACATAACTGTAAACATAACTGTAACTTAGCCTTGCGATGGATCATGCAGCATGCAGCATCATCATTTCGGCCGAATGAAGTCCACTGCTGGACATAGGCCTCCCCAAAGACCACCACAACGACCGATATGGGTGTGTCGTGTGCCCATTAGGGGGTTTTGCCATAATCACCACGCTTGGCAGGCGGGTTGGCGATCGCAGTTGAGTTGTTAATGTACTCGAAGGACACTGCTGCCTATCCTCCGATTAATCCCATAGTCGCCTTTTCCGACACCTTCGGGATGAGATGGGTTGGTGCAATTCGTAGCCGAATGCAGCATCATGTAGTCATAAATTTTATAAATTTAGTACTTTTATTCTTTGTATTTTGCCTGTCAGTATGGTTCTCTGTCATTCTCACTAAAATGTTATGCCGGTGGTGGCGTTCTGTAACGGGTTCCCTACAATATGGTTGTGCTCAGCGATGCTGATGCATGCTCGTGAATGGGTTACGTCTGCCGGGACTGGTCAACTGTAAACTGTCATGGCAAATTAATTAGTACTAGTGATCGCCTTTTTTATTTTTTTTATTGATTCGGTGGAAATACATCATGTACTTCCTCCGCCCCGGGAAAGCTCCCCCTTTTTTTATTGATGTCCAGTGGAAATTCTACATGGAACTTCCTTCACCCCGGGGAAGGGCGAAGGGGTATGGCCGGACTCCTTTTTTTTTATTGATGTCCAGTGGAAATTCTACATGAACTTCCTTCACCCCGGGGAAGGGCGAAGGGGCTGGACTCCTACCGGCTAAAACCACTGGAGCGGTCATCTTCGGCACAGTAGGACTAGTGATCGCCTAGTGGTCGAAATTCAACCGTAATTCTTTTTTTAGGATAATTTTGCCTTTCTGCACTCGTCCTCCATATAAACTGTATCTATGCCAAATATCACACTCTCCGCGCGCGCAGTGAGCTTAAAAAGGGGTACAAAGTTTTTTCTTCACGTATTTATATCTAGTTTATGTTAATGTAGTATGTTCCACCTTTATACATTTTTCTCGTTATATGTTTAACCATCATTTGTATCAATTAACATTGTGATCTCAATTATATTTAAAAGATCCATGGAGTTTTTGCCGGCCCTTCTCCATATGATCAACTGATCCGAACCGTGCAACTTAAATTCAGACGTTTCATAAGTGCCAGTGATTGGTTTATTTGAAATAAAAGCTGTGACTTTGACTGTGTGTTGGCTTTGAATATTCTATATGGCTATTTTTTACCGTTACCGAGGATCTACCGTCATCTTCGGCATACTGTCTAGCAAACAGATACTGCACCATTCAAAAATAAATACTATTTTGCCTTTCCCGCCACAACTTTAATCTTCCGAATCTGTGAACATTGTAAACACAATCATCATCATCATCATATCAGCCACAGGACGTCCACTGCTGAACGAAGGCCTCCCCCTTAGATTTCCACAACGAGCGGTTACATGCCGCCCTCATCCAACAACTCCCAGCGACCTTCACCAGGTCGTCTGTCCACCTCGTTGGCGGTCGTCCCACGCTGCGTTTTCCGGTGCGCGGTCTCCATTCTAGAACCTTTGTGCCCCAGCGGCCATCAGTTCTACGAGCAATGTAAACACAATTTTATCAAGGAAATCAAATCTGGGTCATGTGTAATTTTTATCTTCAGCCGGAAATATGTTTGCTAAAAACATTAGGACTAGTGACGCTAATTCAAGGGCAACCATTTTGGATTAACAGAATCGTTTATTAAATGATTTCCTCTCGATGACCTTTTTAATGATTGCCTTACGATTTCGAACACTAGATTTCTTCTTCTATCTTGGGTAGCGCGTTTAGTTTAATCTGAAATTATAATTTATTTTGGAAATATAATCCTAATTTAATCCTTCATCATTTCAGACAAAAACGTCCACTGAACAAAGGCCGTGCCCATAGATTTCCACATTTCATTGTTTCGTGATATTGGGGGAATTTGCCAATACTTACCACGGTTGGCAGGCGGGTTGGTGAGCGAAGAATGGCTACCGTCTCACAGAAGGGACGCTGCTACCCAACACTGTGGTTTAGAGCCCTTTAATCACCTTTTACGACATCCACGAGAGGAGATAGAGTGGTGCTCTATTCTTAGTCCGGACACCACACGAAAACCAACAACCGTATCAAGTAGGTCATCTTAATTTGGTTGGTATGAGTATGGTAAACTTATTTGTAACATGTTTCATTGATACTTGATATGGCTAACACTCGGTATGTACTCCAAAAATAATTATAATTATAACCCATGATGGTGGTATTCTGTACGAATCATTAATTTACAGGGAACGAGTGTTGTCAATGAATAAAAAAACAATAATTATACACCGCCAATGTCAAAACGGAAAGTATTCTTGGAATGATATTCTGTAAGTTGTAATCATCTGACACTTATGACAGTAATAACATACCGAATGAATTGTAAAATCCAGCTTAGATTTCAAGTTGTAAATTAGACTTCAATCCCCGGTAATAAGGATCCAGGCGTTTTTATCAGTGTTTTGCAAGTGTCAATCGAAAGGCGATTTGTATGGACGTTTTATATTTACGAGATTTATTCGATATTTTGAACAGGTTCTAACAGTGATTATGAGTAATAAGGGTGTGGTATGAGATTATTTAAGTGAGCTTCAGACCTTCGAAATTGCTAGATAAAATATCGATGGCACGTTAGCACAGTGGTTAATTGCTTGGTTTTTTGCGCTACGAGTCGTTGGTTAGATCTCTACACGAATCAATATTTATTGACCTTTTCTTACGTTTTCTTTTTATTGTTGACCAGTTAAAATTATTCATGAACTTCCTTCGCGGCGAAGGGCGAAGGGGTATGCCGGATTCCTACCGGCTAAAACCACTGAAGACATCTTCAGCATCAAAGGGAGGCTCCAGGTCCTCGTATGATCACACTAGACTCACCCACTGGTGCCACGCCCATAAGCATATCTCTGAGAGGGTGACTATAAAGCGGTCACCACTCCGGGGTGATTGTAAATGATCCCCCGAAGCGTCCCTGTGCGCTGTGGCGTGCGCGTATATGGTCACGCACTGCCGTGGGACGCTTTGGGGGATCCTTTACAATCCCCCCGGGGGGATGACCACTTTACAGTCACCCTCTCCAAGATGTGCCTATAGGCGTGGCACCAGTCGGTGGCTCTAGTTTACAACAACAATTATTTTTACAATCTGCAGATACTGTTTGAAGCCTGTTTTGGGTCTGGGTGTTTGTGTATGTGAGATGTATCATATCAGCCACAGGTCGTCCACTGAACTATATACCTGTAAACAGTACCCACTGTACAGGGGGATACTGCTGCCCATCCTCCGGCTAATCCCATAGTCACCTTCTATAACACCCAGGAGTTGAGATGTGGTGGTGCTTTTCATAGGCGGTATCACACGGCATCAAGTAAATAAAATACCATATAATTCTAGATAATTACAGATATAAACCTTCCACAAAAACAGCTTCAAATAATTGCACGGATGATACAAAACACAATCATAAAAAATATTCCTGAAAAAGTTTCAACCATATTTTATACGATATTTCTGTCACCAAAGTGACACTCTTGTCTCGGAAATGACATGGCTATAAAAATGTAACTTCAAAGGAAAGTCTCAATCATTTCCCCTCAAATGGCCGGGTTCCGTTACTACCGATAAAATTAGAATATGACATGGGATTCTTGAAGTCGAACCGTAAATCCTTCAAATGCATGGTCATTGAGGTAGGTTCATGTAGAAATAGAACTAAATAGGAGTCTCTCCTAAAGATTTCATTTATTTATTTGCAAAAATATTCTTGTGTATGTTACGGTAGTACTTAATAAAGGACATAGTATATTTCGACTTATACATGACATGCAAATATTGAAATTATTAATATACACAATTCACTTATTACTATTTTACACTTATATCTATAATAATAATAATATCTATATTTATCCTTATTACAAATTTTTAGTTTTGACATCACATCATGATTGTTTTATACATTGTATATTAATTATTTTAACTTGTACATTGTAACCACATTATTAGCATTAAAATTATTATTTATATAATAAAAAAATGACGTACGTTTGACACATTAGCTGCGATTCGCTTTCTGTGCAACGTGTCGCGGGTTCATAGGCGATTATAGCCCTTCCGAGATGTGCCCGAAGGCGTGGCACCAATGGGCGGCTCTAGTGTGACCTGGAGCGTCCTTTCGGTGCCGAATATGCTCCAGTGGTTTTAGCCGGTAGGAGTCCGGCATACCCCTTCGCCCTTCCCCGAGGCGAAGGAAGTGCAGGTAGGAAAATAAAAGGCGCTCATAGCCCTACGATTTCCTGACCGGTAAATTATCGGCGAAGTTAAGTAACGGTCGGCGCGGTCAGTCTGTGGTTGGTGGGTATTTGAACTGAGTCCATGCTTCGGAGAGCACGCAAATTCGTCGGTCCTGGTTGTTGTCATTAGACGGCAAAATGTTCTATATCAATGCTTGCAGTATTGTTAAACCCGGAAAATTTGATGAATTAAAATGCGCACTTGAGGCCTTTCAAAACCTAATTCACATAATTATTATAACCGAAACATGGATAAAATCCGAAGATGAAGCAAACCGGTATACTTTACCAGGATACACTCACTACTACAACTATAGGAAAACAACAAGAGGTGGCGGAGTTTCTATTTTTGCTCACAACAGCTTTAAACACAATATGACTGAAGAACAATGCACCGATAGTATTCACTATCTGTGGATACACATAAATAAATACTGCCTAGATATTGGGGCAATATATAAACCAGATCGCACTAATCTCAAACATTTTCTCGATATATATTCAATGCAACTGCAAAAGAGAAAGAGAGTAATCATTTTTGGAGACTATAACCTTGACTTGCTTCGTTCAGATCACTCAACCTCTGAATACCGAGAAATGCTTGAAGAAAATGGATATACAATCCTGAATAAAATTGATCCGCAATACTGCACAAGAGAAACATACACAACAAGAACTATTTTGGACCATTCAACAACCAATTTAAAACACCAAGTATTCCACCTTGCTATTATAGAATCGAGTCTATCGGACCACAAACAACTATACCTGGAAATAGATAAAATCAAACCTGAACCCCGAATGAAAACTAAATACGAAGCCATAAACTATGAAACTTTATACCGAACTGTAACAGAACAAATGAATAATGTACTCGATTATACCACACTGGAAAAAATTATAACTGGAAGTGTTGCAAATAGCAAAACTATAAAAACAAAAATTTTAAATCCCCCAAGAAGCGACTGGATTAATAGAAATATTATTACAGACATAAGCCGTAGGAATGTACTATGGCACAAATATAAAACAAGGCCGCAAGATGAAAGAGTTAAAGAAGATTTTATAAAAGCAAGAAATGCGGTATCTGTGATGATTCAAAAAACAAAAGAACTATATTACCAAAAAGCTTTTCATATGTGTTGTAAACAAACCACGGAAAATGTGGGAACTTATTAACAGTATATCAAGTAATAAAACTAAAAAAGCCTGTGCACCTACAAAACTCAAAATTCAAAATAAAGTCATAACAAACACACAAGAAATCTGTAACTGCTTTAACCAATATTTTTCAACTATAGGATCCATACTGGCAAACCAAATTCCGAAAAAATATCATAATAATGAGAATTATACCATCCAAAAAATTATAACACAAATTAGCCCCGGTTTATCAGAACTTACTCCTGTACCAATGGATGAGGTCTCCAGGGTAATAGATAATTTAGATACTAACACTGCTGTAGGGACTGATGGTATCAGCACGAAAATGATAAAATGTCTAAAATATGTGATAGTACCAAATCTTACAGAATGCATCAACCAATGTTTTAAGGAGGGCCACTTTCCTGACAGCCTAAAGTTAGCTAGAGTTAGTCCAATCTTCAAGGCAGGTACCAAGTCTGATCCAAATAATTACCGCCCTATTTCGGTGCTACCTGTGCTGTCTAAGATATTTGAGAGGACTATCTTTACCCGGATTGATAAATACCTCAACTCTATAAATTTTTTCTATAACAAGCAATATGGTTTCCGACCTAAATCTAGCACACTCTCCGCGACTATAGACATAATAACAAAACTTAAAATGGAAATCGATAATAAAAACATAGCTTTGGCTATATTTATAGATTTAAAAAAGGCTTTTGATACCGTGAGCCACAAAATACTATTGAAAAAGCTAAATAGCATTGGTATAAATGGTAACGCTCTAAATATACTAAAATCATACCTTGAAAATCGGTACCAAATTGTAAAAATAAGCAACCACCAAAGTAGTCCGGCATTAATTACCTACGGCATTCCACAAGGCTCCATTTTAGGGCCTCTCATGTTTCTTATCTATATAAACAACATCAGTCAATTGGGTCTCAAAGGCGATATAAATTTATATGCAGATGACACATGTCTGCTTTACTATGGCCGATCTATAAACGTAATTATAAAAGATGCACAAGAAGATTTAGAGAAAGTCAATACTTGGTTTCAGTGCAATCTTCTTACAATTAATACAACTAAAACTAATTATATAATATTTACAGCAAAAAATAAAATAATTGATTCCTTTAATCCTCTTACTATTAATAATGAAAAAAAATTCACAGAACAAATACTGAAAAATATTTAGGGCTTATACTTGACAGTCATTTGACCTGGAAACCATACCTTGAAAAGATACGAACTAAACTGACTTCTCTCATGGGAGCCTTACGAGGTATTGTGCGATGTTTCCCTTCAAATGTTCGCTATACTATCTATAATTCTCTGATTAAACCTCATATCGACTATCTTATTGAATTATGGGGCACAGCAGCTAAAACAAATCTCAATATGATCCAAATAATAAGAAAAATACTACACAAAGACATACACACACATAATATAACTTTCACAAAAAAATCACAAATACACAAAAGGATACACCCTCGAACCAATTATGGAAAAAATAACGTTATGTATGAAGGTGCGCAGACATACAATAAATTACCAATAGATATTAAAGAAGCCAAATCAATGTACACGTTTAAAAAAAAGCTTAAAATGTTATATCAAAAAAGTTCCCACTTTATTACGTTAAGTCGCTTCTAGTTAAACTTAAGTCTTTGTATTTACGTTTACTATCAAAATGCAAATTTTCAAGTTACCCGCTAGTTACTTTATATAAAAATGAATATAATAAATTCCAACAGAAAGTGTTGTTAATTAAAACTTGGTAGGTATAAGCTATTTTTGTCTGTAATGAGTATAAATACCTTGCTTAAAAGTTTGTTAGCAGTTATATAATACGTATAATACCGACCGTTAATGTGTAGTTTTGTTTATTGTTTAACTCAAAAACGCTCGTCAGTACTTTAATATATTCACGTAAGTAAACCATAAGTTTCTCATATAAGCGAATATTGTAATTCTTTTGAGAAATAAAGATTCTTAAACCCTAAGTCAAGTCGGAGGCCTTTGAGCGGCTTGGACAACTTTAGAACAACACAAGCTTGGCCACTAACCACACGAAAAGAAAAAAAGAAGATCCCAGCACGGAACAAATACTTGTATGATCTACTGATAATTGTATCGGGTCTGGGTGTTTGTAGATGTGAAATGTATGTCTGTAAACTGTAACCACGGCACGAGAAAACCTGATGTTGGGGGGTAACATATTTAAAAAAAATGCGTTTACACGTACTTTGAATAGTGAGACGTGAAAGCAGCTGTCGGGCATCCAAGGGTCCACCGGTGGCAAATCACTCAAAAAACTTGTATTATGTAAGCATTCGCCCGCCTTGTGCATATATGAATAGTTACTGGTGCCAGCCGAACTTCGACGCGCGGCTGTCAAATGCCTTACGTAAACCCAACAAAGTTGAAATTCAAAGGCGAAAATGCAATTTTTAGTTCATTCATCTGACAGAGGATGCTTTAGAGTCGGAGATCTTCTGCTTCTGCTGTCGGATAATACGTAATACCAATATGACGTTTGAGGACGGCGTATACGCGATTTACACCTGTCCCAAACTGTCTGCGACATACGTAACCAACCCACTTATCCGTAGGTCAAACAAAGACAGTGTCCTACGATCTCCTGGCGCGTTTTCCGCCTTTTGACATCCTGGCGGAGATGGATGCGTGGGTCTACGATCAGACACGCTCTGTCCGCCAGAGCGGCGAAGGTGCGCCTCCAGGGGCGTTGGACAGGCTGCGGCGGCTAGATCGGCGGCGCGCACTTGTAAAGTGGCGTTATCGCTTGCGGATGCAGTTTACAACCAAGCGCGTCGTCGAGGCCGTCTTGCCGCTCTTTGGAGCCTGGCTCAGAAGGAGCGAGCGCGTCACCTACCGCCTGACGCAGGTGCTCACCGGGCACGGTTGTTTCGGCGCGTACCTGCACAGGATAGGACGCGAGGCCACGGCACAGTGCCACGATTGTGATAGCAACCAGGACACCGCATCGCACACGCTCGAGGCGGGCCCTGCGTGGGCCGCCGACCGGCGGATCCTGATCGATCGGATCGGGCAAGATCTAGAAGGCTCTCTCTGCCAGCAGTAGTGTCGGCTATGTTGGCAGAGCACGAAAACTGGAATGCAGTGGTCTCCTTCTGTGAGAGCGTCATGCTCCAGAAGGAGACCGCAGAGCGGGATCGGGAGAGAGCCGATCCCACTCGAAGAAGGAGGAGACGGCGCCGGTGTAACAACCGCCCTGGCGCCTAATTCCCATACGCCTGAAACCCCCTGCCGTAGCTACAAGGCGGGGGACCTCTGGGTTCGCGGGTGCGTAGATTGGGGAATCTGCGTGCTCACACCAAGTGACCCAAGAGAAGACGGCAGCACGCATGTGGTCACGCGCTGCCGTGAGACGCTTTGAGGGATCCTTTACAATCCCCCCGGGGAGGTGACCGCTTTACAGTCGACCTCTCTGAGATGTGCCTATAGGCGTGGCACCAGTGGGCGGCTCCAGTGTGATCATACGAGGACCTGGAGCCTCCCTTAGGTGCCGAAGATGACCGCCCCAGTGGTTTTAGCTGGTAAGAGTCCGGCATACCCTTTCGCCCTTCCCCGAGGCGAAGGAAGTTCATGAAGAATTTCCACTGGGCACCAATAAAAAAAAAAGTCAATCAAAGACAGAATTGGACAGAAGCCTCCCGAAAAGATTGCCACAACGACCGGTATGGGTTTCTGTTGTGTGCTCATTGGGGGATAATCGCCACGCTTGGCAGACGGGTTGGTGATCGCAGTTGAGTTATAAATATACTCGAAGGACACTGCTGCCCATCCTCCGGCTAATTCCCTACTCACCTTATATGACACCCACGGGATGAGATGGGGTGGTAGTATTCTGAGCCAGCACCAGATGGCTAGAAACATTAATGTACGAATATGTGAAATATAAAAAAAGAAAGGGCTATACTCGGAGTTTACCCGGGAGATCGAATCAAGAATGAGAAGATCCCTAAAAGAACCAAGTAACCGATAGATTGCCGTGTGGTGCTGGCTCAGAATGCCACCACCCCATCTCCTCCCATGGGTGTCGTAAAAGTCGACTAAGGGATTAGCCGGAGGATGGGCAGCAGCGTCCTTCGAGTACATTAACAACTCAACTGCGATCGCCAACCCGCCTGCCAAGCGTGGCGATTATGGCAAAACCCCCCAATGAGCCCACAACACAGCCATATCGGTGGTTGTGGTGATTTTTGGGGGAGGCCTGTGTCCAGCAGTGGACTTCATTCGGCCGAAATGATGATGAACCGATAGATAGATTTATGTTCAACATATACTTACATTTGTTTAGATTTTTTTAATTTTTTATTTTTTTTATGTAGGGCTTCTCGCAGTAATCCCAAGGGGGATATATCTGCTTAACGGGCAAATTTGTTTATAATGAATACCTGAACGTTATATGTGTAATATACAATCAAGCACATATATGTGTAACGGAACATAAACGCATGCACTATAAATATATAAAATAAAATAATACTCCAAATTTTTTTATCGCTTACTCACACTTTTGTTTCTCCTGTGTCGTGGATGTGTTTACAGACATAAATTCCACACACAATACATCCAGACCCGGAACAACTACCTATAGATCATGCAAATATTTGTTACATGCGGGAATCAAACCCACGACGTGGAGCGCAGCAGCCGACTGTATGAGCCACTGCACCAACCATCAATGTTGCCTACTTTTTCGCAAGGTATTTCAATACAATCGTTGCCATTCGCGTAAACTACAGAAAATATCATACTGCAAATACCGTTTATTCTGTACTTCATTAAGAGCCTATGTTTAAGTCTAGAAGTTCAAATGCTGATTTGGTGATATATTGCTTTAATTGTAGAGATAAAATTGGTCCTTTAGTATAACTATCTGTGTATGGTCAAGATAAAGGGGTCCTATTTATCCCCCTTGTATATTTTCGGCATTTTATGAAGATATATCTACACTTCTATAAAAAAAAATCACGTTCTCTTTACAAGCGCAATAGGTAAGCATGGGATGGCAATTTGTTTTCGTTAGCAGCACTCTTCTTTTCGTGTCATTGAACTCGTTAACTATTCTTCTTCTTATATGTAGTGAACAAAACAACATTTTCAGTTGCCTCATAAAATAAATCTTGGGTTAGATGCACGCACAGGGTCGGATTTAGGCATAGTATTTCTACTGCGATTAATAGAAGAGTACCATTGCAATTTAGCCCACCCCTGTGCACGCAGTGCATTGATGTATCAGTCGGTAAAGGACTACAGAATAATCACTTCTCCTTAAACGGGATTTAAGACTAAAAAGTCCAGGCGTCGAATTCAGATTTAAATATACACAATTACAATTCATAACCTAAATAAAACACACATCCACGCTTTACAATAATTAAAATTGCAACCATGTCGCCAAGCTGGAAATGAGCTGGCTCTACCGGGAAAGAATCATGCTCTTATGAGCTATTCGACCGACCAGTCACCGCAGTCAAGCGCCACAGGTTGGCTGACTGTCGGGGATTTTGTTTCACGATTGAAATTTAGAAATGTATTAATGTCTCTTTACCGAATACCTGCGTAAAGTAGTAAGTCTATAGTTTATGTTCCTGCATATCGCGGGATGCGGAGGATGCCAGGCATAAGCGGCGAGTACTAGAGACTTAATTATTTATTAGTAGATGGTTTCACAGGAATAAAAAATAATTTTATCTTATCTTAAAAAATGCAGTGATAGCCTGGTTTTTGAACGCATGCCTTCATACAAGATATACAAGAGGGTGTGAGTCTGATTCCGGCCTGCACCTCTGACTTTTCGGATTCATGTGCGGATCAGAAGAAGATCACTTGATTTGACGGTGATAGAAAATATCTTGAGGAAACATTCACACCTGAGAGGGCTCTAAAATGTTCTCAATGGTGTGTATAGTCCGCCAACCCGCACTAAGCCAACTTGGTAGACTAAGGCATAACCTTTCTCACCGTGAGAAAAGGCCCGTGCCCAACATTGGGACAGTAATGAGGCATAAGTTGCGCAAAACATCAGTGAACCGTCGAGTGTTGCGGAAATTTAGAGGAGGTGGTTGTTGTAATTCTTTAAACATCTACCAGTACTTACCTCCCTTATGATACTAATTAATATAATTGATGGCAATACTGCTGTCTACCGCTTCTTGTGTAGAGCGTATTGTACCAAACATACATTGCGTCTCATTGCAAACAACGTGCTGCCTTTAGACTGTTTACAACTGGAGAATGTACTGGTAGCACTTAGGTAACTACGTCTCCTGATCGTTTAGGTATCCAAATAAAAGTTCAAGTACAATAATGATATTTTCAATAAAATTCTCTTGCTGCCTCGCAAAACATCTAATGACAAAATCAACTTTGTTTCTAGAACAATCTACCTTTATTATCTATACATATAATTAAATCGTAACGGGGTGAAAACTGTACATCCTTTGAAAAGAACTAAAAATATTACGATGTAAAATTTCGTTAATTAATCAAGCTTCAGTCAGTGATATTCCAGCATTGCTCTAATACTATATTACTAATACTCAAGATTATAAATTCAAACAACAACAGTGCTTGAATAATTATCAACCTAACAAAACCATCCATGTGGTGGTAGGTGTGGTGTGGTGGGCTGGTGATTTCAGAATGCTGCTGTTCCAGAAAAGGGCGCTGCTCTCCATCCCTCTAGTTTATAGTCTCTTACACACGAAATTAATAATCAATCCAATGCAAAATCTTCAGATTTAAGACATATCCGTAATCCGCAGCATTCTGCGATCACCAGCCCGCAAGCATGGTGCATACTGGAAAATTCCCACCATAATGATGACCCGACATGGAGGAAATCTATGAGGGAGGCATTAGTTCAGCAGTGGATGTCCTTTGGCTGATTTAATGATGACCTAAAACCTATATTATACATATTCTATAAATATATAAGCACCAGATTTGAATAAGTTTAAGTCAGTTTGAAGTTAATACTAGTAGTCGTTTACAATTACTAATTTATAGGTACTTCTGTTAACAATCTTTTATACTTAGAACTCCTTAAGATCATAATAATTTACGTCTTAAATTTAAAAAAAATGCCTTCTCCACTGCTCATTTAAATGTGTGTCTGTATTTACTACGAAGATACTTCAATAAATATGATTCGATTGCTTTTAACTAGTTTTAGACGCCATTTTACGGTCGCAAAATCGATTTAATGTGTCAATTATTTCATAACTTTATAATACTATGGACTGCTACTATTAAAAACATGGACTGGATTGTTAGTAAAGAAAAAATCATCGTGTGTAGTCTATGCTAATACAATCTGTTACTACGACCAAAATGTTAGCCAATTCGGGTTTTAAATAAAGAATATTATTATAGTAAATGTATTTAACATAAAAGGAGTTTTGATTTAAAGATAATAAATTAATAAAATGTATCTCAGTCATTCATTTTTGACAATGCTGATCGTAAAGTTGTGATTTTGTTGCTTTGTTATTTCTAATTCAAATGAATTTGAATACAGTTTTGGGAACACGTTGAGCCGGTTGTTTCACTTGATCGTGGATAGATGGCGTTAAGTTGGCAGTTCTATTAATATGTAAGGAGAATTCCAGTTGGAACATATTAGGTGTTATATTAAGCTTGACAACTTAAGCCTTTGTCCTTTCATCGGTTGGTTTAGAAGCTCAGTTATGAAATAATAATAATCATATTTTGCGCCATAAATGGAATGGAACAACTATTTTTATTTAATTAATTGAGAAAGTATGTGTTATTGCTATAACACACACATCAGCCCGTAAACGTCCACTGCTCAGCATAACCCTCAATAATCACTACAATGGTGAGAGGGGATATAATCATAATCACCACGCTTGGTAGGCGGCTTGGTGACTGTAGTATTTCGGCACTAATACGCCGCAGGATGCTGCTGCCATGTCATCCTTTTAACACCAACCCTTTTTAAGATGGAAGTAGAGGGTTGTTCTATACTTTGTGGGGAACCACAGGGTACGTATTTTGGGTATTATATAAATTAATAATTATTTATAGACATTATTAAATAACATTGCGTATTTCATTATTAATGTTATTGCTTGTGACATCAAATTATTATTAAACAATCCAAGTCGTAAATATGAGTACTTCAAATATCATCATTTCGGCCGTATAAAGTCCACTGCTGGACACAGGCCTCCCTCAAAGATCACCACAATGACCGACATCGGTGTGTTGTGTGCCCATTGGGGGGTTTTGCCATAATCGCCACGCTTGGCAGGCGGGTTGGCGATCGCAGTTGCGTTGTTAATTTATTCGAAGGACGCTGCTGCCCGTCCTTCGGATAATCCCTTAGTCGCCTTTTACGACACCCACGGGATGAAATGGAGTGGTGCTATTCGTAGCCGGCACTACGCAGTTACTTCAAATGTACCTAAAATATATTTCAAATATTTATTATATTAGAATATTTGACACCAAGTAACAAGGGCTCTAGGTTTGATATCTAGTAGTATTTAAACAGACACAGTAACGCCATTTGAACCCGAGGGATAAACGTGATTTAATTAAGTTATATTTGGTTCTGTTTGAAGTTTAGCTTCCAACTAGTGTCACACAAATAAATAATATTACAAACTGTCTATTTCAAGATCATAATTAAACGCAATATACACTAATGTCAACCATAAATAATACAATTAAATTAAATGAAGCACTTGTCTGTAATTAATTTCCTCTAGGAGCAAGTAAAGTGTCAGTTCGAATGCTCCACGAGATGCATTGTAGGCATACCTCAGACAAATCTCGGCAATTAGGCAAATGCTTTTAACACGAATGTGGATTAGGGTTGTCCCTCGGAACCAAAAATTAACTATGGGGGAGGCCTTTGTTCAGCAGTGGACGTACAAATGGGTGTAGTGATGATGATGGTATGATGAGAGACAAACATGCCAAACATACAAACTCCATCATTCATCATCATTTCAACCGAAAAATGTTCTCTCTTGGACTTGGTTTTATTATACATCTTGGTGACTAGACGAGCAATTCATTCACCTACTGGCAAGCGACACACCTGCTCATAACAATTAAAATGCTACCCAGGTCTCTTCTAGACCTGCGAGGCATCACACTCCACCTCAAGACGTAAAGTTATTAAGTCTCTGTATGCTCAGTGTTCCATACTAAGCTTCCAGTAAGCTGGATAGATGGCGGTGTTAGGCCACTCTAGATGGCGGTGTTAAGATCCTCCGCTGATTTACATAGGTAATTGGTTTTTTATTAAATATTTTGTACTCGCTTAGAACGTTGTTTCATTTCGTTTCTTTGGCGGCTCTTTAGGTACACTGACACTCAGTAATGTCATGAGCTGCAGTGAAATGCCCAGGAAACTTAAACATACAAGTTATTCCTTACAACGTCAGCTTCATCAGGCCCCGTCATAATCGGTCCAGTAGTTTCGGAGATTAGCTGGAATAACACAACAAACAAAAATCTCATCAAAAAGTGTTATATGTAGTTACCGTACCGTCCGAAAGATAGATAATATTTATCACCGTCCAGAAATAAAATGCTTAGGCCTAGTCCGCACTGCGATATTTCACCGCGCGATATTTATTCTCGCGACTTATATTCCGTGCTCTAAATTACGCCTAGTACGCACCGGGAGTCAAATTTCGCGCGATTTTTGCCAGTTCGATGCTGTTCCCGGTTGAGACGAACGTGTAATGGACATCAGAAAATTTTTGATTTACCTGATACTACGGCGGCGACGTAACGGACGTATAAAAAGATGTCATGAATACTGGATTCACCCATTTACAGCCTTGAGACCTATGAAAGGATTTTTCTACTTAAAACATCAAGAGCTACGAAAATACAAATCACAGATTTTTTTTCCGCGCGAATTTTATAACGTCAGTGCGGCGGCTAGTTCTATAGTATTGAACGTGTTACAGAATTACGAGAAATAAATCGCGCGGTGAAATATCGCAGTGTGGACTAGGCCTTATACTTTAATAATATGTCAGTAAAGATTTAATAAATGATTAAATTACATACGTAAGAAACAAAACTGACATAACTTCATAGAAAATTCAAAATATTCCATATACGAATATACTTTTACCCAAAGGAAGAATATTATGAATATAAAACAAAAATAGTAGATACTACTAGATAATAGGTTTTTGCCTATGAAATTGCCATTCTGCAGTATTGGTATTGCCAGTCTTATCTGTAATGATTTGTGTTATGTTTTCATCACGATTGAATCTTTTACGTCGTCATGAATACATTGAAAATTCGAGTAATAATGAAATATGAGTACCGTCGTGGCAGCAAGCAAGCGGCAAGCACCATCAGCGTTTATGGAGTGAACACTACAAACGAACGCACAACCCGTTATTGGTTTGCCTGCTTCCGTTCTTGAAATTCAGATCTGAAAGTTCGTCTTGAAATGTGGTCCCGTGGGCGTCTGAAAACTTTGGTCAACAATGACGAATTAAAAGCGATTTGGAAGCTGATTATACTCTACGGCTGAATTAACAGCAGCTTTTGACGTTAGCATTAAAACAATACTATATAATAATAACAAATTAGCAACGTTAAAAAGCTGAAACATGGGTGCCCCAGGAACTTAACGATCATCAGCGCAACGTGCGCGTCGAGGCCTGCCTTGCGCTTCTCAACAGGCACAGAAACGAAGGAATTTCGAACAGCATTGTTGCCTGCGACGAAAAATGGATTCTGTTTGACAATCTCAAGTGCTCAGCAAGTTGGTTAGATCCTGATTCAGCACCTAATCAATGCCCTAAACGAAAGTGATGGTCAATGTTTGGTGGTCTAGTGCCGGTGTGATTCATCACAGCTTCTTACCAAATGGGATGAGCATTATTGTGTGTGATGTGTGCTATGAAGAATTGAATGCTATGATGGAGAAGCTTGCACATCGACCAGCTTTGATCAATCGCTCGTCACCGCTGCTCCTGCATGAGAACGCTCGACCCCATACTGCACAACAGACGGTCTCCAAGCTACAAGAGCTGGGGTTGGAAACTCTCCGTCATCCGCCGTACTTAGCAGACCTTGTGCCTGCAGACTTCAACTTTTTCCAGAATTTGGATAAATTTGTGGCGGAACAATATTCAATACCCGAGAGGCAGTACAAAATGCCTTTGAAGAATTTGTCGCCTCCCTAGTCATTGATAATCTGCCACTACGTTGGCAAAGATAAATCAACTGCATGGGTGGAATACTTCGATAAAAAAAAACTATGCTTTATTTCGTTCAAAACGGCAATTTCATAGGTAAAGACCTAATTTTGATTTTCAATTCTGTATTCAATGATGTAGGGATGTTTGAGCTTAGAGAATTGCACCCCTGCAGTGGACCGATATAGGCTGATGATAACAAACCGTTGACTGCCATTTTGGTACTTGAATATTTATCTGCTACTTTTAACTTTTATTCTATGTAAGTGTATCTTTTCCTGTAACACAGCATTTAAACCTATTACAAGGAATATTAAGCATTCTCTTTGATGCTCTTCAACTGTGACAGCCCTATTGTTATGCGTTTACACCTAAGCGAACATTACTCGGTTGGCAGTCGTTTCGTTTAACCAAATTGCTTGCTTTGTATATTACACCGCATCGTTATTTATACACATATTTAATTGTATATATACAGTGTATACATCAATTATGTTTAGAAGTAAATTTTAGGTGTGGCAAAAGCGGCATGAATTAGAACAGCGCTGTGGAAAATGCGCACGTTGCGTAGTATGTGCGTATCATTGAGTATTAGACTTAGAAAAGTGTGATTATTATTTATTGATACTGATTGAAAGAAGCTATCATCATAATATCAGCCATAGGATGTCTGAACAAAGGCCTCCCCCTTAGATTTCCACAACGAGCGGTCACATGCCGCTCTCATCCAACTACTCCCAGCGACCTTCACCAAGTCGTCTGTCCACCTCGTTGAATGTCGTCAGAAGAAGAATCGTCGAAAGAAGCAATACAAAGATAAAATTAAAAATATTTTTTATTTATGTAAAACTATATAAAGGCACTTATGAGTAGTCAAGACTTTAGTTGCCGCATTCCAAGAAGTTGATTTCTTATGGAGAAGGACGGGCAAGAAACTCTATGATTATTCTTTTTAAATCATCAATATTTTTGACGACGTCGTTCTCAAAATATAGATAATGTGAATTTAATGTAGGAGAAAAGAGTAAACTTCTTTAAAATTTTACACTAAACAAGCTTGATTTAAATATTTACAAAAGTTTAAGATTAAACAGTCATGGTAGCATTAAGCTAACTAATCTCAACAGACGGCACTCGTTCATGAGCATGACGCATGTACCAGCGTCGCTCACCTCAGCCATATTGTAGGGCTACTTAGCGACCAGTTACACGACGCCACCATCAGCAGGATGTCCTGCTGATGGTGTTTGAGTGTGCATGACATACCTAAACTGCCAGACCACTATCGCGTCAATATTAAACAAAATTTATTAATAACCCACATGGTCTTCGCACATACAGTTTCAAATATAATTGAAATGTATAAAAAAATCAAACAAGTAATTGATGTCATTTACAGATTGAGAACGTACGGTTCGAAATTTAAATTTCAGTATTTTCTGGGCCGATGATTTAACGTGCCCTCCGAAGCACGAATACCATTAGTCGAAACACCACTACGCGGTCACACATCCACAGACTGACCGTGCTAAGCATTGCCTTAATCTTGCCGATCGTTTACCGATAAGTGAGTGCTATGAGTGCCTTAATTAATTACGAACTTAATTTCAGTAATTTATTTCTAAACACATATTGTACAGTAATAGTTCATCATCATCATATCAGCCAAATGACGTCACTGACGAAAATAAAGGCCTCCCCAGAGAATTCCACAAATTTGTGTCATTTTGAGAAGCATTTGCGAGTATTCAGCGCGCTTGACAGGCGGGTTGGTGAACGCAGAATAGCTGATGTTCCACAGAAAGGACGCTGCTGCCCATCCCGCTGGTTCAGAATATCTTAGTCGCCTTTAACGACATCTATGGAGGAGATGGAGTGGTGCTATATTCTTAATCCGGTCTCCACATGGACAAGTTATATTTAGAGGGTCAAGTCGGTTCCAGACAAAGCTAAATTAAATGACGATTTGTTGGCGAGATAGCTTTTTAAATTGTAATCTAAATGCATGCTATTAGTTACACAAGAAAAAGATGCGACTTTATTTTCTACTGTAAAATTCAGTATATGAATTCTAGATTTCAGATGACTAAGAGAACGTAATATCAGGTTATTTCGAACACCGCATATTATGTGGAAGAAGCAAAAGGATTATTGGCATGCTGCAGTTTCTGCTCATACAAGCTTCATCATCATTATCATTTCAGCCAAAAAGACGTCCCACTGCTCGCCACGAGCCTACCTCAAATAATTAACAATGACTGGTCTGGGTTTGTGTGGTGTGCTTCTTCATATCACCATCATCATATCGGCCATACAACGTCCACTACTGAACAGGTCTCCCCCATAGAATTCAATTAGACACAATTGTGTCATCACATTGGGGGGAATTTGCCAGTACTCACCACGCTTGGCAGGTGGGTTGGTGAGCGCAGAATGGGGGGTACAGAAGGGACGCTGCTACCCATCCCTCTAGTTTAGTCCCTTAGTCGCCTTTTATGACATCCACGGGAGGAGATGGACTGGTGCTATATTCTTAATCCGGATACACATGGTCGTGGTGTGTTTATTAGGGGGTTTTGCCATATTCACCATGCTTAGCCGGCAGGTTGGTGGTCGCAGTTTGGTTTGAAATGTGTTAATTCCATAGTAATTGCAACTAGGACGAATTTCCGTACGTTCAAGCGTTTTTGCCAGGTCTACTATTAGAATCAGTCACAATAGCTCACAACATGTCAAAAAATAAATAAAATAAAAATGTGAACATTTTGTACCTGTGTTGTTTGGCAGTTGAGCTTTTACCAGTTGTAAATCTCCATTTATTGTGCCTATGGCCTATTGATTTTTCTCTATTTCCTGCTTGCTAATGAGAGGGAAACGTCTTCCTTACTCCTCCGTTTTTCTGATTAATATCCTTGCGGGTTTTAAAACAGTTCTTCATTTCTCTGGGACACACCGAGCTTCATTGGTCGGTGTTCTTTCTGGCGGTCACCATGGTAGATCCTGGCTTACGGAAGTTTCAGTAGTTGAGAGGGTGTGATGGGCTTGTCCAACAAATCCCCATACAAAATAGCTTGGCAATACTCGTATATGTATGTTCATCATCATTTCGGCCGAATGAAGTTCACTGCTGGACACAGGCCTCCCCCAAAGATGTCCACAATGGCCGATATGGATGTGTCGTGGGCTCATTGGGGGTTTTTGCCATAATCGCCACGCTTGGCAGACGGGTTGGCGATCGCAGTTGAGTTGTTAATGTACTCGAAGGACGCTGCTGCCCATCCTCCGGCTAATCCCTTAGTCGACTTTTACGACACCCATGGAAGGAGAAGGGGCAGTGGCTTTCTGAGCCGGCACTGGTATGTTATATACCAAATATTTTATCCTCAAACACCGAATATCTACAATGCCTAACTACCTTTTCGGAAATTTGTGTAGTCAATCGATATAATTTTATAACATCCTCGTTAATTGAAGATGGCTTATCAATTCATTTCTAAAATAACCTGTATGTAATCCAGAAGTTGTACTGTCTCATGTTTGATTTGTATATTAATTAATCAGTGCATGGTGTGGGCACAGTGGGTAAGATTTAGCGGAAATAAAAATCGCTGAAGCGCCTCACACCCTATCATTGCAATGTAGTTCAGCTGAGGACGCTTCTAAATGTGTCATACTCCTGAGCGGGTGGCTTCATTTGGGACTGCTCAATTCTTATCATGATCATCATCATGTCAGCCAAAAAAAGTCCACTAATTAACAAAAGCCTCCCTCATAGGCAACCTGCCATTGCCGATCATTTTGGGGGGAAATTGCCAGTACTCACCACGCTTGGCAGGCGAGTTAATGAGTGTAGAATGCTGCTGTTCCATAGAAGTGATACTGCTGCCCATCTCTGTGGTTAACAGTCCCTTAGTCGCCTTTTACAACATCCACGGGAGGAGATGGAGTGGTACTATATCCTTAATTCGGACACCACACAGAGTTCCTTCAGAGACCATTCCTAACTGCATGGCAGTTCTTAATAAATCGTACAAGTTTATTACTGCACTTCATCCATTTCACACTATAGCAGTACATTATTCTCACATAACTTAATTCTATTGTAACTATCAATAAAGTTATTTTACCTGTTTTAGAAGATTGTCTTTGGGCCTTTACTATTTTAATAACTGGATTCCAATCTCGTGGTACCTGCCAACCATCTTCTGTATTAAAATTAGGATGTTTTAAGTTTTAATTTTAATTGCCTCACGAAATATTCTAGGTAGGTACATATCGGTTCTCTTTCGCGAGAACTTGCGGTTGATCAAAACGAAGAAAATGGTTAGTTTTGCCTGAGGCATGTTCACACACTGCAGACTTTGTGGAGCATCTAGGATTGACGTCAGCTATATGTTCTTTTATTCAGGTGGCTATACTACCCTTTGTTTGCCCTATGTATAACCACAATCACAGTCCATCTTATAGACAGTGCATCTTGTAATGATATGTGACATTTCGCCGGTTTGACATTTCACCAGCCTGTTCTTCATATGCTGCTTGACGTTAGTGTTGATGGAAGCAAGCTTCAAGATATGACCAATTCTGTCGTAAAACAGCAGGTCTTCCATTAACCGTGGTGGGTTTCGGGCGACTTTTGCGACGGGGATGTGGTGCTTTCAAACTGTTATGTTGAAGCACTTCCTTTACATGGCGAAGCAGCCACATGGTTGGCGTCGCAGATGTCATGTGCTCTCTGTAACAAAGATTTGACCTGACATTAATGTAGATTTACTGACAACACCAATTCACCTTCACTAACTTATACCACCACATTGTTCCTTCCTCATAAGTATTCTGTCTCCCCCTACATAAATATCCATATGAGTGACGGCTTGACAACCAACAAATTTCGCTCCTGCTTACCCCTCCGTCTACTACCAACCACTAACCCTAAAAACTTAGGGATCATAAAAAGGTACATAAATTGTAGCCGGTCGACTGACCAATTAGTTTTAATTACTAAAGAGTGTTGATGCCTTATCAATATGTAGGGATCGAAGTATTATGTTACCTTACAAATGTTTAATGCACAGTGGGCTAAGATTCTGGACAAAATTTTCGATGTACGGTGAAAGACGATTTTAATCGGAACAAAATTAAAATTGTCGAAGGACGGTAGGCCAAGATTTTCGATAAAATTTTAATTTTCGGTGCACTGAGCATGATACGAGAGAAAATTACGTCATGAGTATGTAAATGTAGTAACTGTTTATTTATGTTAAATATTGTAAGTAACGTTGTGTCGTTAAGCTTATTGCTTAATTTTCTTTGGTAATGAAAGGTTTAATACGTATTGATGTCGCAGGGAAATGATGAAAACGAAGATTTGTTCAAATCCCTTAGGTAGGTGATCAATTCACGGAAAATGTAAAAATTACTTCACTGTGGTATGATTTCCCTAAATAAATTTGGTGATTCGATAAAAAAATTGGTTGCATATGGTATATTTTTAAGGGATAGGGATAGCCTTCAGATTAACATATCGATAAAATAATCAATTAGTACACTAAAAACACTCCAAAAACCTGGTAACTTTAACCTTGATGGGTTTAAATAGAGTCAGTACATATAACCCCTATTAGGTATACATAATCAGCCATCATGGCTGCATAAACGTTTACAACAGACTGACTAACATAAACGCAGTGACGGCATGGTTGGCGCAGTGGTTAAGATAAAGATAAGATAATACAAAGATAAAAGATTAGATGAAAGATAAGATAAGATAAAGATAAAGACGAATGTTCATAACCACACATACAATTATAAAATAAAATATTGTGTAGTATGGTAAGACGAATGGACTCAGCAATGTTGGCAGTGCGCAGTGATTAAACCACGCAATACTCAAAGCTGGTTTTCAGTCCGTCCCCTTTCGTCCATCCATCCCCTAAGCAATTGGCTTTGTGTCGTGGGTCCGATCCCCGCACAGAACAAATATGTGTATGATCTACAGATAGTTGTTTCGAGGCTGGGTGTTTGTGCATGTGAGATTTATGTTTGTAAACTGAGAAATGCTAGTGAGGGACATAGTAAAATGAACCTTAACAAAAAGAAAACTACCCAAACATCCCAATAATCCCCAGCAGTACCAAAGGTTGCATAGTCTTTACAATGCTCATCTTTCAACTCTTTAAACAAAATTCTCCATAAACTTTATTACTTAGCAAACATAATATCTACATAAAAACTAGGGCGACCATATTTTTTATATTTTTGATGTCAGGGCATAATATTTTCATTACAGTAATAACTTTTTAAGAATAGAAAATGCCAGAAAGATAATGTTATGTGCTGCTGTAGGTACTCACTGTATTTTTATATATTTATGCGTTGCTATCAACAGAATGGAGTAGTATTGGATGCCTCCCCTTCCGTTAGACAGACTAACGGTATGAAGAACGTAGCTAGGGTCACTGGCACCCTCACCTACCGGACGACGCTTCGGTGTTCCGGGAAGTATCTGCGTCGAATGGGCCAAGAAAGGATGCCCGGTTGTCATCACTGCGGAGACTGCCCGGAGGACACGGTGCAGCACACGTTGGAGGAGTGCCCAGCTTGGGCAACGCAGTGCCTTGATCTCGTCGTGGCGGTCGAAGGGGGTGATCTCTCGCTCGCGGCCGTGGTTCAGTCCATCGTCCGGAGCGAGTGCGCGTGGGATGCCGTCGCGAGTTTTTGCGAAGACGTGATGCAAGCAAAGGAGGTGGCAGAGCGAGGACGAGAGGAGATCATCTCTGATCCCCGCTGCAGAAAATGCACCGGGCGCGGGCGCCGGAGGAGGGCGCTGAGCGATCTCCGGCCACCGCGAGGAGCGGCCTGCCAGCGACGACCTAGGGGTGGTCCGTTGCTCGAACAGAAACAGCCCCGAAATGGCGGCCTCCCAGTAGGGTAGGTACTACCAGCAAGGTCGCACAGAGAAGGGGCCCATCAAAACAGCGACGGGCTGATACTTGCCGGGGCGCGGTCTAATGCAGACAAAGTGTTCACCCCACCCTCAGCTAGAGACAAGAGGAAAGACACGGTGGGGTTTTAGCCGGTTTGAGCCCGGCATGCCCCTCCACCCTTCCCAAGGCGGAGGAAGTCCAAGAGGATTTCCCCACGATAAAAAAGGGTCACTGTTACCTGACCTACCTAACTTGGGATAGGCCTTTGCATACAGTGGACTATGTTAGAAGTTGATAAAGAAGTTATTAACGCCATTATTATACTTAGAAAATATCGTAAATGTCTTCATATTGACTCTTGTCACTGTAGGGAATTTATTACGCTGTCTATATTTAGGATATTGTTTTTACAAGTTGAATACAGAGGCGTGCGGCGTGGCGCTCGCTGACAAGACGGTAGGCATTACAATAATATATCTACATGGTACGGCATGGCAAAGTAATATTTAAGCTTAAATAATTTTAAAACATATTTTAATACTCTCAGCACTTACATTTCGTTCAGATGGAGAATCAAGAGTCTTGAGCATGTTGCGGGAGACTTTGGCATGCTGTGACGTGACAATACGAGTGCTAAGGCCATTTTTTTATTGGATCGTGTTGTAATTCTACATGAACTTCCTTCGTCGCGGGGAAGGACGGAGGGACTCCTACCGGCTTAACCCACTGGGGCGGTCATCTTCGGCACCTAAGGGGGGCTCCAGGTCCTCGTATGATCACACTAGAGCGAGTGCTAAGGCCTAACGGTATTAAAATAAGATTTAAAAATATTTGAGCCAAAAAATCTGTTACTGCACTGTGCCGTCCTGTCGGTGACCTACTCCTTCTCTGTTTTATAAAATCTTGAAATACTAAATATTATTCTTCATCATGCTTCAGAAGACACAATCTTACTTAGGCCATGCCAACATTCCTTCCGATGTTTATGCGACCTGCACAAGAGTAAGGTACTCTACTGTGCCATCTAAATCTTCAAAATTGTGTTTGTATTTTATTAGTCAACGAATAAACTATTTTTGTTCCAAATAAGCTTAATTATTTTTTTATGCATGCATTTTCAAGATGTATATGGAAACAGCTGAGGGAAGTAAATCAAATAAGTCACCTCGTTTATTATTACATCGCGTACTGCTACAAAATAGAGCAATTTGTAGACAAAATTAAAAATAAACTTTATTACTACGCTGGCCAACTAGTGGTGTTGGCAGAAACAATAAAACTGAAGCATTACAACGAACTATCAGACATACCTCATAAATCCTACACTCAGAATTAAACGCTTAACAAAATCCTATTTAAAGGGATAAACTAAAAAATACACGCTTCGAATATGCAGTTATCCTTAATTTAGCCTTACAAATAATTTCGACTCTACAGCTTTCAAATACAGATCAAAATGACTTAAAATTCAAAATGTATTTTAAGTTTGGAACATATCACTGACATTATAAAGTGTCATTTCGTTTGCATAGCACAGTGGTGCATTCTGTCGAGACTCAGGAAAAAAAACGAGGCGGTGTGCACTGCGGACAAATTTAGCGAGAGACGACGAAAAGCGCGCAAAAAGTAAGCTCAGACGTTTGCACCTCCTTTTTCAAGGTAAATTTCCCGGGTACAAGAGGAATTAAAATAGGTATGAGGGTGATATTTCATGAAAATGTATTTCTTTTTTGTGTGATATGGGGATGAAAGATAAAGGCTGTGTGTGAGGGGTGGTTTATCTATTATATTGTGTTCCTGAGATGTTGCTCTATACGTAAATTACTTATTCCTGTACCATGCACAATCACTCAGACCCGGTTAAACCTGGCTGCATTGGTACATCTGTAGGCAATACAAATGACGGCACGTTTAGCGGAATACAAATTTACTATATATACAGGATGTCCAGTAAATAGTACAACATACTGCAGGGGGTGAGAGCTTTGGTCAATACCTACAAAAAAACACAATATATGTTCAGCAAAATCTTACGGATTTACAGTAGTACAAAATGTTCGATAAGAAAATTGTACTGTGAAAATTTAAATAAAAATTGTATTTCTTGAAAACATTTTAGTTTTTAATATAATAAAGACTTATCTATGAGTAAAGTAACTATTCACAAATAATTTGAGGTAAAAAAAAAACTAGAAGAGGAATTTTCATTACGAGATGCATAAATAACTGTGTCAAGGTAGAGATTTTTCGATATATCGGAAAATTTTGTACTACTGTAAATCCGTAAGATTTTGCTGAAAATATATTGTTTTTTTGGTAGGTATTGACCCAAGCTCTCACCCCCTGCAGTATGTCGTGCTATTTACTGGACATTCTGTATATAATAAAATACGATACAAATATGGCTTCAGATAGTTGTCCCGGGTGTTTGTGCATGTGAGATTGATGTATTTAAATAACGTAAAGTACTTTTAAACGAATTATATCGCGTATATTATAGATGTTTATTTTTCTAGACATTTCGAACACTTTTTAGTGTTCTTGATCACGGTGTGCCTAAGTGCCTGGGATAGGCATTGTTACAGATTTTAGGAGATATTTTATCTACCGTACAATTTTAATCAAAAATTAGTTCAATGCACGCAGTAATAACTCACAGTGTCGTGATGTTTTTGTGTGGTATGGTAATTGGGACTTTATTATTTTGATAACAGGATTCTAAACTGGTGGTATCTGCGAACCATCTTCTCTGTTAAAGCGAAACATTAGGGAAAAGCAAAAATCTATAATATGCGCGATGTAATCCGTGTAAAAGAGTTTTATTATAATGAGTAATAATCGCGAAACCTAGGATATAAATTACTATTTAAATAAAGTGTTACAAAGTTTGGCAATGCCAAACGTCGATCCGGGGATCGTACCGTGGCCTTTAGCGCAAAAAGTCAAGCGATCTACCAGTATCTCGACCAGTTAATCATTTTTTTATAAATCCGAAACATCGATACATCCTTGAATATAGAATTGAAATAACGGTGAAAACCCAACTTGGTATTTGCAAAGACATGATTGAAGCTATTCAAGGACACGTTGCAGACGGTGAGGCATAACGAATACCAAATTAGGTTGTCACCGTTATTTCAATTCTGGGGTGCAATTCCTTAAGCTCAAACATCCATACATTCTTGAATACAGAATTGAAATAATGGTGAAAGACCAATTTAGTTTTTACTAAGCTGGATTGAAGCTATTCAAGGATACGTCGCAGACGATGAGCCATGGATGAGTCTTAGAGAATACCAAATGGATTTTTGAACGTAATTTCAATTCTGTATTCATGGATGTATGGATGTCTGAGCTTATAGAATTGCACCCCTGTTTTCAAGCATGTATGGATGTTTGAGCTTAGAAAATTGCACTGCTGGATGGCATTACAATTATTATGGGCTGGCGTGACGCTTACCACTATGTGATGACTCTCCCATTACGTCATCAGGTTGTAAAAGAAAAAGTTATTTTCTCAATTGAGTGTCACTTACCATCATCGTCATATCAGCCACTGATGAACAAAAGCCACCCCCACAGACTACCGGCTACATACCAGATGTCGTCATTTTGGGGTGAATTCGCCAGTACTCACCACGATTGGTAGGCGGGTTGGTGAGCGCAGAAAGGCTGCTGTTATACAGAAGGGATGCTGCTGCCCATCTCACTGGTTGCTTTTTATGACGTCCATGGGAGAAGGTGGAGTGGTGCTATATTCTTAATCCGGACACAACGCGGAAAGTATGTCAGTATTTCAAAGGAATTGCCTTTGTTCACTCTTTAAAACAAAACAAGCAAAAAGATAAACAGTAATTCTTTTAACCTAAATGTATTTCTTGCACACGGATTCCATCCCACCATATTGATTCGTCATCTGATTGTTTTTGTTACTGAACTTGCTATTCTAAATGTTTATTTATCCATCACAAGTCTGAACGGATGCAATTTTTTTTGTATAAACAAAATAACAAATGTATCCAGCCTTATATTCGTTGTACTGGTGGTGTGCCCGGGCTTTGCTCGTGGTTTTCCGAAATAAAGGTATCGACGAAAAAATAAAATGTATATTAGTGTATAGCCTATACCGGAAGCGGTCTGCATGTGTATATATGCGGTAGGCCTTTTTTCAGCAGTGGACGTCATTTGACTCATATGATGATGTGTATATATGATAGAAATTAAAATCTTGTGTATAATTGTTTTTTTTTATTCAAGTATTTATTTTGTTAAGTTAATTGATTTACATTCGACACGACTTACCTGTAACAGGCTGAATTAAAACCAGCCTCAGGCACTAGTTGTCTGATATAATGCTGGACTGAAACTATTTGGCTCAGCCGCTGAACACATAATAGCTTCATTTAGTAAGCATGAAAAAAAAATTTGTACGTTTTAAAGTTAAGTCTTTGTGCTGGGTTTGTACCAAATAAACGTTTTTCATTATTTATTCTTTCTATATTCCAGATACAATTTAGTTCAGGTTCCAGTCGGGAATAATTATTCTAATCAGTGACCAATTAACCCCTCTTCCGGTTCTCTTACTGGCTATCACGTCACGTGATACACGCGTAACGTTAGCTGATTCTTCTTTTCGCTAATGAAATATACTAGAAACTTCTAAACGTTCACTAATAGCAGCAGTTCTAATGTGCTATAACCAAAGACCTAATCTGTACTAAAGACCGAGCTCTCCACTAAATACTAGAAAAGGTTGACGTTTACACGTATACTAATTTTATCATTCGTTTACTAGAGCTTAAGTTTTCTATTTATTTACAAAAGTACAAACGCTGACAGTATCTAGTTGAGTTTGGTTTTCACCAAGCTCTTGACAAAATATTGGAAGCTTTTCATCCTTCATCCGTATACTAATTTCGTAATTTGTTTAATTGAGCTTATATTCTCATTTATTTACAAACATACGTACGGACGAACTCTCATTTCCTTTGTATAATGCAAATATAGATTTCGCTTTTAAATCATCGATGTTATTATACGAGAAGATTAGGTACTGACGTCGATGGACTTTATCAAGTCATATGTGGTTCAAAACATATACATTTCTATTAACAACGTACGAAATCAAAATTTAAAATTAAGTATTTGTAGTCCAGCTGGCATCCAGATTGATTTATATTTCTTGAACAAAGACTTCTGCATTATAACTCATGCCCTGTATTATCTTAAGCATTTAGCAAAAATTGAGATTTCAAAAAACAGTATTTAGAATTTAGAAATAATGGGTCACTACCATAGTTCATGAGAAACTTAAAGAGTATGGGCAAATATCTGTTTTTGAAACCTACTTTGAATATAAAGAATACTATCTGTATCTTTTTTGCAAGTGCGTTACTACTTACATCATCCGTCAAAGGATTCTATATTTTAAACCTCTTAAACCTCTTGAATTTTGCGCTCCTTTACGTAACAGATTCTTTTATGTTACTATAGATAGTTTTTTTTTATAACAGTGGAAAAGCTTGATCTAATCACTGTTGAGGTAAATGCTTAAATGTGGCCTATGTTATATAACTACAGATTTTTAATATTAACATGTTCAAACTAGTCCTTCACAATGATGTACCAAAAATAACTAAAACAGAATCTCTAATTACCAATCATTATTTCAAGAGGATTCTTGTTTGGAAGAACAAGATTAATTATACCATCTTTCTTTAAACTATAATAAGCTATAAAAACTGTATTATAAGAGCTAAATTCCCCTGACACTTAACTATAATGTCTGGCTAATTAGGCACTGAAGTAGAAAAGTTGATTCGAAGAAATGATGAAACAATTGAATACAGCATTTCTAAATTTAAAATAGAATATAATAGAAGTGATTTGTGCTTGTAGCAATCGATTTATCGCTTGAAAAGACGGTAATGGAAGGATAAATAATTCGTTTTCTTGACTTTTGTTTTTGGATCAGATGGGAAAACTGGGAATATAGCTGAACGTTAGTCAATTGGAAAACGTTTATTGAATGCTACTCTGCCGTAAGGACGTTTTGAAATAGATTTTTTCATCATTGTTTCAGCCGAAAGACGTCCACTGCTGAACATAGGCCTCCCCCAAAGGTCGCCACAACGTCCAGTTCTGCGCTACTCGCATTCAGCGGATTCCCGCAACTTTCACCAGGTCGTCGGTCCATCTCGTGGAGGGTCCACGCCAAGTACGCGGTCGCCACTCGAGAACTTTTCGGCCCTATCGGCCATCCGTAAATTTTCTTTTTGAATGCCCTTGTGCTCACAGTTCTACTGGCCAGTACAGTTGTACAAGTACGTGTAAAAAATCTGTCTCAAGCTTACTCTTTTTTTATTAAACTTTTTTGCATCTATGTCGATTCTTGGTAACCTTTAATATCTGTACAGATGGCTATTTAGCCTTCAAATTCTTGTACTCAATTAAACCAAAACCACAGTCTATTGTTGGACCTCTGAAATCTTTTCCACAACACTCGTCTTTTCATCATATATCGTCTTTAACATCTAGTCTATTTCGACTGCCTTCTTCACATCTTGACTAATGGACTCGTCTTCTCCGACGTTCATCAGTCCTTTGATAGACGTCTCCGGATCATTTTTGCCTCAGTTTCAGCTTTGTCAGTTCTTCTATGGATAATATCATCATATATTATTCATCATTTCGGCCGAATGAAATCCACCGCTGGACACAGGCCTCCTTCAAAGATCACCACAACGACCGACATCGGTGTGTTGTGGGCTCATTAGGGGATTTTGCCATAATCGCCACGCTTGGCACGCGGGTTGGCGGTCGCAGTTGAGTCGTTAATGTACTCGAAGGACGCTGCTGCCCATCCTCCGGCTAATCCCTTTGTCGTCTTTTACGACACCCACGGGATGAGATGGGTCGGTCCTATTCGTAGCCGGGACCACACGGCATTATTACTATTTATTAATCAATCAGCACTTAAAAATATCTTAAATGCTCATTTCATGCTCCTACCACTAAAGTAGTGATACAGAACAAACCAAATGTTATTCTTTCTGTGCGTGTTAACTGCCCACGCGCATCTACCAAGCTGATGAATAATACGTAAGAAATAGTGCGATGTGTAATAAAGTCATATGTAAAACAGGTAAGATTTAGAGATTGTTGAAATTTCTTACTGATCTAAGAAATAGCTTTGTGTTATTCAAAAAATCTATTGCTTTTCGTGTAGTTCTGCATTCAGGATAACCTTTAATAGATTTCTGGCATTTTTGTTGATAATGACACTCGTAGTAAAGAGATTATTCTGGATAGGGTATAATAGTGTAAATGTATAATAGTTTTTTGACTCTTGTGTATGCCTAAACGTAGATCGACACGGGACAGGTAATTGAATTTTGCACGGGTCTGGAATTTCGACATACAATAGGTTAATAATATTGTAGTGTAATCGTTATTCGAAGTATGCCAGCTCGTAGTCGTAGTTTGTAGATAAAATTATATTCCAATAACAAGGTCTAAGAAACTATGCAACCCTAAAACCGATACCAAAACATTTAAGGTTGTAGTGATTGTATCCCAAGTTGGTGTTTCGTTAGGCCAATTTGCTAGTAAATAAAAAAGAGGTATTATAACTTAATACATACATAACTATGATATATACAACATACAATATATATATATATATATATATATATATTTAGGATTTTCTAACGAAAGTTATGGAATAGGATATAACTATCTTTTGTTGTATTGTACACCAAAATACTAAGGTGGATTAATTACAACAGGAATAGCTCTAAAAGCGATCTTTTTAAGACAATCATTGGATGGATTTGAAAGTAGAGAAATTAATAAACAAATTGTATGCTGTGGTGTACATAAATGATAACGGTATATATACAAGAAAATATACGTATTGTCAAAAATAAACAGTATAGTTATATGGCAGTTGCACCAATCTGCATAATCTACTAAAAATACATATAATAATAGTATTATATTACATAACTAGCTGGGAACCGCGGTTTCACCCGAGTTTAATTTAAAAGAAATTTAGAGTACTTTGACATAGACACTTGACATAGAATATATGTTGGATTTCAAGGATTTTATTGTTTTTGCGCGGAGCCCTAATTATTTTTCTAAAATAAAAGTACTAACTAAGTTATTCCTTATAACGTCAGCTATCTGCCAGTGAAAGTCCCGTCAAAATCGGTCCAGCCGTTTCGGAGATTACCCGGAACAAACAGACAAACAGACGGACAGACAGACAGACAAAAAAATTAAACATTGTTTTTTTGTTATAGGTACCGTATATACTTTCATATGCATTTAATAAAAAGCTGTTATTTTGACATTACAAACAGACACTTCAATATTTATTTATTTGTATAGATACATAGATACTCGCTGATACAATACTGGATATCAACTAAAGAGACCGATACTGTAAAATAGTACATGTTAGCGTGAACGAATTATGGAAGAAACAGGAGTTGCATCCGATTGAAGTATTTTTTGGAATTATCACCAGTGTCGGGACATACATATGTTCGAATGTGGATTGCGTTAGGCGTACCAGTAGTAAAATCTACGAATTTCTGCAGGATACATTGGTTCGATATTTTATGAAATTTAACTCAATTCAAAATCAGTTGTAGATCTCTTCAGACCATAAAATCCAACACAAAATTAGTACCAAAATTGAAAAAGCGGAAAGATAATTTCAGACAATAAAGTACTATGTATATCTACATGTTAACATCAGACATTGAAGTACTTTTATAAGTAATAATTATAAAAGGAATGGACTTAAACTTAATTAATTCGAAAGGTATTATATAGATGTGCACAAAACAAATCATGACTCATGTATGTTGCCAAGGTCAAATAGCCACTGCGTCACCCATGCCATCAAAGTAAACATACATACTTAATTGTTCCATACCTAACGCTTTAACCAATCAAATGAAAGCATTTTGATCATGTTTACGCCTATATGAACTAAAATCACTATGCCTTCTCTGCATGGGAAAATATTATGTCCAAAATAATTTTCACCATCAAATACATTACAAAGCTTTAATTCCATTTAAAATTGAATTACCACCTAACTCTGTTTATTCTTTATATCATTCTACCGTTTAATAGTTGGATTGATTACTTCTAAGGATTTTTATATGGGTACACAATTATTTGAAAATTTAATAAAAGACTGAAGCAAAATTCTAACTCTGAAGGTTCCAGAATTATGTACGGAATCCGTGGTATCAGTCTTAATTGCCTGTTATAAAACACAAGTCGAATTTTGACTACAGTACTTTACATACATAAAAGTTCGAATTTCAACCACAGTCGATATTAGTAATAATAGTTTAAACACTTGACTGGTAAAAATAATTTTATAATAGACATCAACCTAACAATAGATTTACAACAAACAACCATGCGCTAAAGGCCAATGTTCACGATAACAAAATCAATCTAATTATAACCATGAATTAATGTGTTAACAATTGGTTAAGATCACCACGTGGGCAATGAGTCAATGGGAACAGAATATCAGCCATATGGACTGTTTTGACAGCTATTGCAAAACTAAATTATGACTGTGATGCCAGACTTCTTTAATGATTTCAGGTTTGGGCTTGTTTGCGATAAATTAAAATAATTTAATAACAATAGGTGGACAATGCAGCAGTCTTATCGCCTGTAGGTTTGAGCGATTTAACGTGATTATCCAATTAACGTGATTTAACGTGAGTATACTTCTGTCGCAAACTCGGCTTCTTAGAGACAACAAGTCAAATCGAATTCTGCTGTTTTAGTGTTTCTGTCATGCTGGTATCCATCTGCAACTTTATCTTACGCACTCACCTGCTAGCTTACAAGCAACCTATTTTCTAATTGACTTTTACGACTTACGCAGTACGTCTAGGAAAAATATTGACTGTCGCAGATGTTTATTTCCATTGTCAGGTTGTGTTTCCATGTTTTCCCAGATTTGAATAACATTTACGTAAAATTAATATTTGTAATTAGTATACAATGACGTAAGACTGATTACTTTTGTAGTCATATTTAGCAGTAGATGCTTGCAAGCTGTTTCGATGATATTAGCTTTTTGGGACCAACATTTTGGGATGGGTTTAATTCCTGCATCGGACTTGAAATTTGTAAGGTTTTTTAAGTGTGCTTAGTGTATGTTATGACACCCACGAACGACGAATAAAAAGTACTACTCTTATGATCATTTGATTTTTATATATGTATATAAATTCATGTTTAAAAAAAAACATTAACTAGAAATTACTATGCAAAATATGTGTACATTTTATTCACTAAAAAGTAATCTTCAAAAATAGTTTTTTATGTGAAAAGCAGAATGCTAAAACAGAAAGATTTAATGGCATGTCAATACTTCAGAACAAACAATAATATCTTGAAACCCTTCGACCGGATACCGACCACGTGTTACCCTGCGCACACGCACATTTCTAACAAGGGGGCGTTTTCTAAAAATATAACACAGAATTATAAACGCAATACGCGCTGGGTTAGTCACTTCGCGTTCACCACGATACGCGGTCCCCGAAATCAGTGTCCCGAGTCCCGAAATCGCGACCCCGAATCTTTTGTTCGTCGTACATGGTACAAAGTGTTTGAATTTTTGAAATATTGTTAAACAGTGTTTGTGGATTTTTTCGATTGAAAAGGTGAGTTTTAACTTTTATAAATTGTCATCATTTTGTTTTTTGTATTACAAGGGATAGCAATATTAAACGTGAAACAAATATCTTATTTTTAAAATTCAAATCTACGTAAATATGTACATAGACAAGCAATCGGTTCGCACAGCAGCGTTATTTGTGTTTTAAAAACCAGGGCGACCTCTTTATTTCTAAATACTCACAATAATAAACTATTTACTGAGTTATGTGTAACAAATTCTTAAAAAAGAACGTCTCTCACACAACTTCAGGCTAGTCTGAGTAAAAGTATATTCCTAGAAAATAAGATTTTTTACTCTTTCAATAGAATTTTTCGCTTTTATGCGCGTCTATAAAATATGAATCTCGGAAAACTTAATGCTCATTTGACGCCGTTTTACTCTGTGCATAACGGTTTTTCTCATGAAAAACTCGGGTAATAAAACTGTAACTTACGCTGAACAAAGAAAAGTTGAATATTTAAACTATAATATTGTATACCGTATACGTTGATATATTATTTACGAGTGCTATAAGTAGCTTTCTTTGTTATATTATACCTATGATTTCATTATTATAACATTGAATTTTAGAATAGTTTTAAACGTATTCACATCACGTATATTATAGATTTTGGTTTTTCTTGACTTTTCAAACACTTTCATTTGGTTTGGAGTGACCCAAGGTTCACCTCGGCCGCACCTCAACCTACTGTGGTAGTTTTGATCTTCACGATAAAACACTCATTATAAATGATGTAATCCATTTAAAAATGTTTTATTATAATGTGCGGCAATCGCGATAATCTAAGACATTTCTATTGGATTTTAGTATTATATCGTGTAACAAAAACCAATATCTTGTATTTCTTGACTTTCGGCCGAATTGGATGTGGTGAAGTATAGATTTATCGCGAAAGAGTTAAAAACCCATGTAAGTATTATGTTACTGTAAAACCCGAATATTGGTAAATTTTAGATTTTACAAATATGAGTCAGTGTGAAGTTTGATATAAAATAAGACGATTTTCAGGCTTTACCATTAGTTTGGCGCATGCTATGTGTTACCAATGACGATTAGTAAATAGTGGTTTTGGGAATAAAACAACACTAAATATTAATTTTTACAGCATTGTAGTTGGGCGGCTTTGTGACCCAAGGGCCACCCCAGCCGCACCTCAACCTACTGTGAAAGTGTTTAATCTTTGCACCAACCATGCCGTTAATCTTAGGACATTATAGAGCCATTTTTAATTAACGTTTCAAAATACTGGACGGAATATTCAGCATTTTGAAATACTGTTACACATATTTACTGTGTGATTTTCAATTTACAGTGTAAAATTACATGTTAACGGATGTGGATCTTCCTGTACACTCAGACTAAAATGCAGGGTGATTTTACGATATCTGCTAACAATGTTTTATTTATTAAGACGTAGCCGAGGTTGCGCGTACTGGCCGAGTTAAAAGTATGCGTGTTACCATTCAGGGTGCTTTCATCATCATATCATCTACTACTGAACAAAGAAAGAAAAGAAGTCTGGGCGTATTGTATGTGGAATTCATGTCTGTAAACGCACCCACGACACAGGAGAAATCGTAGTGTGTGGCGAACTTTAAAAAAAAAAGGCCTTCCCCTTAGATTTTCATAACGAGATGGGGGCATCTAACGATGTGCTTTGCGATGACGATGATTGGACGTAGTTTCACGAAAAGAATTCACCGCACACTGGAGCCAAATATTAGTTATACCTGTCTGTATTGACGTTAAGGTGAGAACAAAACCAGCAAAGTATACCTTACAACATTTTCAAACTTATAACATACCAACGCTTGCCTTCCATAGAGGAATAAGCCTAACCTTTCTCATCGTGAAAGTTCCGTGCCCAGCAGTGGGACAGTAATGGGCTGAGTATCATCATTTCGGCCGAATAAAGTGCTGGACACAGGCCTCTCCCAACTACAACGACCGATATGGGAGTTTTGTGTGCTCATTGTGTGGTTTTGCCATAATCGCCACGCCTGGCAGGCGGGTTGGCGATCGCAGTTGAGTTGTTAATGTACTCGAAGGATGCTGCTACCCATCCTCCAGCCAATCACATATTCGCCTTTTACGACACCCAAGGGATGAAATGGGTTGGTGCTATTCGTAGCCATAATCATAAATGAAAGTACATACGATACCTACAGCAAAAAACCTATTTTTTTTGTCTGTGTGTCCATCTGTCTGTCTGTTTGTTCCCGCTAATCTTCGAAACTACTGGATTAATTTCGACGGGACTTGCACAGGCAGATAGCTGATGTCATAAGGAATAACTTAGGCTACTTATTATTATATATATTACTTATATTAGAGCTCCGCGCAAAAAAAATGCAATCCCATGAAATCCAATATATATACTCTATGTCAAATGTCTATGCCGAAGTACGCTAAATTATTTATAAATAGTCCAATTTCTTTTAAATTAACCGGCAGGTGAAACCGCCTGTCCCAGCTAGTATCTAATAAAAAGACAAAGTGAATGGAGGCTCGTGTTCAGCAGCGACTTTTTCGGGCCGATATGAACAAGATTGTGAGATTCGTATTTTATTTTTAGGATAATAGAATTTAGGCATACTGTGTGAGTGTACCAATTGACTTGCGAATCGTAAAGTGCTCGTAATTTCAAGAAGTGAAAAACATTTCGCGTTAGAATAAAATGTGACATCTGTATTTAATAGGCCCCCATATTCTTCTTCAATGACTTTCAACGACCGTCAGGTCATCAGGTCGTCTGTCCTACTTGTTGGAGGCCGACGCACGCTGCTGTTTTCTGTGTGCGGGCTTTGTACAGCTGTGGACGTCTTCATCAGATGTGATGGAGCTAGGTCTCTTATTGCAAGAGGCCGGCTATATTCGCCGCTAAGCAGTAGTGTTTAAACTTTGGACATTACTATGCTCCGGTTAGGGCACTGTAGCTAGTGACATTACTGGGCATAAGAGACTAAATAACTTTCTGTCTCGAGGTGATGATCGCAGTGTGATGCCTCAGTCCTGGGTAGCGTTCTGATTGTTATGGGCAGGTATATCACTTACCATTCAGCGAATGACTCGCTCGTCTCGTCACAAAGTAGTATAAAAAATTGTAGTAAATTATCATCATCAGTTAATGCTATATGAATCCAACCGACACGCTTTCGTTAAAATATAGCTTTTCTCTAACAGTGGGTATCTTAAAATCCTGTGCGCTCGTAACAACATGCTGTTATGTCGACTTTGTTTCCCTCCGCCCTCCAACTGCTGAAGCCCAAAGGAGAGCCATATTCAGCACTAACTGTAACAGACGAACAGTGAAGAGAAGAAATAAGAATTTAATTACTAGGGTATTAATGAATCAATTTATTATTTACAGTTATGACTCAAATGAACCTACTATTTGGGGCCCTGCTTACTTCATAATTAATGAAGCATGAGTAATTTATATTTCACAGTTATAACATCACATGAGCACAATATTACGAAATAATTACACATCCTCATTAATTAGGCAGACATCTTTTCGGGTCGAGTAACGAATGTACTGGAACATATATTTTTATATTCTGATCTATAATAATATTTACTGCAATTTGAGGTCAACAACCTTAGACATAATATGGATAAGCCCTCAGGATCCAGGGATTTACAACATATTCAAGTTTTTCCTAATGGATAAATTAATTTAAATTAAATGTTTTTGATTCAAAGTGTATTTCAACACGTTTTATGTGTCTCCCGTCGCAGGTTAATATTTTAAGGGGAACCCGATCTTTTGATAGCCTTACACAGGATAATAGGTCTAAAACACTGAGGTGCTTTAGAGAATTTTAATCTAAAATAGAATGGGGCACTAAACGGGGACCCTCTATGGCTGCACTATAAAGATGCAGTGTGTTTATTATCACTATTCCTATTACTTTACTATTCGCAATATAGAGATGCATGGTGATATTAGAAAAAAATGTTCCCGTCCGGGATTGTATAGCATGTCCATATTAAGATAACGCTATGAAATCCCGTGAAATTGCTCTACCTCTCCCGATCACTCGTTATAATGAATACAACACTTTATCAGTCGCTTGAATTTCAGAAACATTTTATGTCGATGGTGTGCTAAACATAAGCATCATATATTATAAGGTAAAATGTAACACTAGGCATGCGGGCTCATGGGAAAGCGGTTATTGTCGATTCACACTTGTTTTGATCGACCGCAACGCTATGTGACCTCATTTCGATGCGCTATTAGGAGTTATCGTCAATACAAAGTAGCTTGTTGCTAAATGGCCTTAACCCGTCTGCCAAGCGTGGCGATTATGGCAAAACCCCCAATGAGACTTCATTCGGCCGAAATGATGAAATAGCCTTCACGCGATGATCTGCGAGGTTAAGCCACGCATGCCGCGGTCAGGCTTTGGATGAGTGACTATTCTTCTTGCATAAAGACCTATTTAAGTATATTAAGTCATTAGATGAGGGCGGCATGAATCTGCTCGTTGTGAAAATCTATGGGGGACGCCTTCGTCAGCAGTGGACGTCCTTTGGCTGATATGATGATGATAAAGTGTTCGTATATATTTTTACAAATGAAAATAATAAATTTTTATTGTTTTATTTATGTACTTGTTCATATGTTCCGCGTGGTAGAGAGAAGAGGATGGGCCACAGCATTCTCCCGTTTGCTAATAACAATATACCACGATCACCAGTCCGCCTGCCAAACTCAGTGATTAGGGTAATATCACCTATGCCGTGTGGTGCCGGTTAAGAATACCACCGACCGATCTCATCCCGTGGGTGCCATAAAAGCTGACTATGGAATTAGCCGAAGGATGGGCAGCAGCGTCCTTCGAGTTCATTTATAATACAACTGCGATCGCGAACCCGTCTGCCAAGCGTGGCGATTATGGCGAAACCCCCCAATGAGCACACAACACAAACCCATACCGCTTGTTGTGGCAATCTTTGGGAGAGTCCAGCTTCTGTCCAGCGGTGGAAATTCTTCGACTGAAAAAAAAAAACACTATGGCCGCTCATTGTAGTGTTCATTAGTATACGGGCTAATTGATGTGTGTGTGTGAATGTATAACTTGTTTCCAATCATTATACAAACACTTGTATTAAAGTAAAAAAATGCAAGGTATGCGATATAATTTTTAATTTGGCCATTAGCACTAAAACCGATCAAAGATTTGAATATAATGTTTTATGTATGCACGTTTGATTATTATCTAAAACTAGCCCAGGACGAGATATCATGACATTTTATCTAAACTAACGTATTTCCTTTACAAACAGATTTGGATATAAAGATCTTGATCTATGAATGTTGGTCAACCATTTATTTAATTAAATATATATAGGGTCCTGGACGATCAAGACTATCAGTCCAGGTTATAAAGATCGAGTTAATTAAAGTTACAAATTCCTTTTTTGCAATAATTAATACGCGGAATAAGTAGAGAGTTAGTTGCCTTAGTTGAGCCTTTAAAAAAATAAAAATAAATTATTTATAATGGCAGCGCGTGTTCTTTGTCGGTTTGAAATTTGGTAATAAAATAGTGAAAATTAATTTTCTTTAGTACTGCTGATATAACAATATTATTCATTAATTACCTATTCAATATAATTCAAAAACAGATATTTGAAATTAAAACATTGTTTCATTATTTTTCTTTTATTACCCCCACATTAGGATTTCTCCTGTGTCGTGGGTACTTCGAATCGAACCCGCGACACGTGCGCGGAAAGCCAACCGCTTATGCCATCTAAATGTGTTTTTAAAATAAACACTAACAACGGCTCCTAGTAAAATAATTAATTTTCTTATAAAAGGGTAATCAGTAGAGGAATTGGCATAGTTCTTGTTCAATATAACAAAGCGTTCAGGGTGCTGGTTGTGAAATATTTGATTATATTATTTAGATTAAAAACACGCATTAACAGAATGCATATTTTATAGTTTTTTGTAACCTATGAATAAAACGAAAATATAAATAATAAAATGTTATAAAAATGAGACCAAACGTTAAAGCAAACTTCATAATAGTTGTACGTCCTTTGACACTACGCTTTCTGAATAAATTATTTGTGATCTACCAGCATTGATCTCCTCCATTTCGATCTGAACTTGGCGACCACCAGGCAATTTATGAAACAAGCGTCCAAATGGTATTTGGACTCTGCCCTGTCCCACCCAAATCCCCTTGTGGTGTCAGCCGCCGATTACTAATCTCCCGTATTAGTAGAGTACGCCACCCGCGGCACTGGTCGACCCAGACGATAAAATCACGTTAGATCACATAAAGAGACTCGCGGTGTCTCATTCACTTAACACCCGACCGTTTTACCGCCCTCGTCGCCGAGGATGCCTCTCCGACGTCGCGGAGGCCTATCGCCGCGTCACATTCCCGTTCAAGTTAGTACTTCTCCTTCCAGTTTCTTGTTCGCAACGGCCCGTGCTGAGCCTGTAGTTTTAAATGTAATACATTTTATGTTATACTGATCCAGCTGTCGCCAAAACAATAGCTTGTTATCCCAGCAACGCCCTAAGCCTCTCTATTATTGTATAATCTTATGAGAAATTAAGTTCTTAAGCCACAAATATTAACTGCTATGTAAATTTTCTATGTAGGCACGAATTTCATGCCTCAGCATTTCGGCCGAATGAAGTCCACTGCTGGACACAGGCCTCCCGCAAAGATCACCACAACGACCGATATGGGTGGGCTCATTGCCATAATCGCCACGCTTGGCAGACGGGTTCGGATCGCAGTTAAGTTGTTAATGTACTCGAAGGACGCTGCTGCCCATCCTCTGGCTAATCCCTTAGTCGTCTTTTACGACACCCACGGGAGGAGATGGAGGTGGAGGAGGATGGTGGTTTTCTGACCCGGCACCACACGACAATTCCAATTTCATGCCTATGTATTCGGTTTTAAACCTATTTCAACCGTTTGTTTTTGTGTTTTACAGACGTAAAGAATCCGCCGTCTAACACACTGTCCTGTTTAGATAAACAATGTAGACTGGACATGATGTTATCAGAGACTTAAATAAATTGCATGGGGTGAAGCCTTCCCTGCAAGCTATGTACTCATTTTAAAGTAATAGATTAATTATTCCTAATGGCTTTGTTGTAGGCAGTGTCAACAATGAAGTGTTTTGTGACAATTACATACTGAATTTGTAGGATATTAGTGATACTGACAACATATTCAGACGATTTTTTTCTTGTTAAATATTATGCCGCTAAAGAGTGGAAGTCATTGCCAGTTTGTGTTTTCCGATAATTATAACCTGGGAATCTTTAAGTCACGAGTGAACAGTTTTTTCTAGGCAAGCGTACATCGTCTCATTAAATGTTTATATAGCAGTCATACTGCACTCACCAACCCGCCTGCCAAGCGTGATGAGCAGGTACTGTAAATTCTCCACAAATGATGACACAATTTATGGAGAGGCCTATGTTGAGCAGTCCTTTGGCAGATAATTATGATGATGATGATAAAAACATCTCTTTTTTTGACTTTCACCACACTAAACTACATCGTGGGTGCGTTTACAGACACACATTCCACACACAATACACCCAGACCCGGAACAACTACCTGCAGATCATACAAATAATTGTTCCGTGCGGGAATCGAGCCCACGACCCGGGACGCAGCGGCCGACTGTATCAGCCACTAAACCAACGGTGCCGTCAAAGTAAAAAAAAATTACACTAGCTACTGCAATACCCTCCTTATGGAAACACCGTAATGTTTAAAGTTTAAACACTACTGCCTGTCGTCGAATATCTGGCATTGCGATGGAACATACCCCGCCAGATACTCTTTTAAAATATGTGAGTGTTAGTCTTATTAATACAGTTGAATCATGAAACGTTATGTAAAGATAATGCATGTCAATGTATTAGATAAATATACACCTATAAACAATGATATTAATTAATTGCCTTACAATGAGATTGCCATGGCAGTATACAGTTCAATAGCCCTGACAGAAGCCGTTCACGGGCATAACGCATGCTCAGCTCAACCATAATGCTGGGATCTTAACCACCCATCACACAATTCCACTCTCAACAAGACATTTTAGTGAGCATGACAGACTCATAATATTACAGTGAGATGATAAATAATAATATGGTATTTTAGAAAAATCAAAACCTCATCATTTCGTCCAAATGAAGTCCACTGCTGTACACAGCCCTCCACTAAAGATCACCACAACGACCGATGCGGGTGTATTGTGGGCTCATTTGAGGGTTTTGCCATAATCGTCACGCTTGGCAGACGGGTTGACGATCGCAGTTGACTTGTTAATGTATATCTGTTAGTCGGCTTTTATGACACCCACGGGAGGAAATGGGGTGGAGGTACTCTGAGTCGGCACCACACGGCAAAAAAAGCAAAACCTAAACAATGTTAAATAATGGGTAAATAATAAAAAATCACATACGTTTAAACCTGATTAAAAATAACACAACATCCAAAAAGTTACGACAGTTTGTTACTTCTTTCTCCACAATTGACATACAAACCCCAGAATAATTTATCAAATTAAATTGAAAAGATAGGCCCCTCAAACAGCATGTATAAAGTTCGTAACAAATTTTCAGCCTGCCTGAAACCTGAAAGTTGGACTTTTGTTTACTTAATACCCGTAACTTTCAGGTGATGCTAATGAGGGTTGTAAGCTTTAATGGCTAAGTTAGTATGCGTCATTTACGCTTTTAAAGCAAATTTTTGTAAATAAAAACGGCTGAAGATGTAAAGTGGTGAAAACAGTTGTTCCAGATGTATATATTTTTTTATACTGAGGTGCCAAACAAGCTTACTATCCGCTTTATGGTAAGCGGTTACTGTAACTTATGAACGCTTGTAACACCAGCGATATCACTAGTGCGTTGCTGATACCGCAAAACATATTTTCACGCCCTTATTTTGGCGGATGTGCGGTATGCGGATGAGCTCCTCGACGACGACGAGAGGTGAGATGGTAGAAAGTAGCCGTTGGCATCATATCAAACAATTCTTTAGAACACTGTTCGTTGTACAAGCGATAGCATACACACAGGAAGGCAAAGTCTCTCCTCAGATAGAAGAAAAATCAACAATTAAGGTGCACGATTTACAATAGTCGGTCGTGCCGAGAACAGCAGGCAAGGAAGGTCATAATCCTCTTTTGAAAATAAAGATTTATTACATTAATAATGGTCTTCGTCGGCGTGTTAACCGAACGAACGGAACTGAAGAATTTTCCGCTGCTGGATGTCTCCAAGGTAACGCCACAATATCAAATCCTTCGTCTACCCTGGACACAAAAAATTATAATATTAGAAAAATTAAAACTTTAAACTTCTTAACTACAAAAGCTTCCAGAGTCCAAATGACTTTTAGTGCACAAAGCCCTTAGTTAGTCGAATTACTGTGGTAGATATAATGTTCTTGTGTCTGTTTCTATGAATTTGTTTTACATCTATGTCTGTATCGGGGCGATCTCTTTATGTAATCTTTTCTGAATCTTGTCTTGCCAGCCGTTCTCGAGTTCCATAAATAAGGTGCACTTATCTAACTCTCTAACAGAAATTCCGAATTATATATCTCTATATGCAGATTACCCCGGTTTAAGACTTCTATTTCTCATAGGATCACTTCTTATTCAAAATGTGGCTACGACACCTCAGGTGGAATTGATTTATTTAACGTAATGCACACCACTTCTCCGACGTCTATAACATACTTATGCAGCAAAACAATTGATTTTCGTTTTCTATTTAACTCATTGACTACAAAGACTTCCATAGTTCGTTAAGTGACTTTGACTGCACAAACCTCTCAGTTAGAAATATCATTAGTAGATAAAATGTGCGTCCGTCTGTCTCTATGGTTTTGTTTTGCATTCCTATCTATATTGGGACGATCGTTGAACTTAAGTCCCCTTGTTCTCTTGTCTATAACTATATGCCGCATGCTGACTAATTTTGCTAGTGTTGAATAATTCGTTACTATTTTACTTCATGAGTGAGGCTTAGATCTAGATCTAGAGGCTATTGTTACTAATTTGGTATTCTGACTAATTCATTTATTTTTTCTGATAGTCAGTTCTCATTCATATAGTATATGCTTAGCCTTTCCCAGATACCTTTGGGTAGGCTTTCAGTCTAGCCAGATGCGGATTAGTATAATCAATAGGGATTTATAGTACTATCAGGCCAAATCGAAAACCACTCATTGCATAGTCTAGACTGTTTTCATATTCATGAGTTTATCATCATAAACTCATGTATTCAACAATATTGTTATAATCTGTACCAAGTTTAAAAAACCCCAAATCAGAAATTTTTCATTCTCAGAGGTTGTTGTCATGTAGTGAAATGCTACCCGTCGAATTGAAAACCGTACGACGTTGCCGACATATTTTATAGATTATTTTCATTTTTAAGAAATGTTTTATGAATATATAAAGATTCAATATTTTTAATACCGTACGACGTTGGCTTATACTTGATATTGGCGAAATTGAGGAAGATACTCTACAGAAGCCATAATCTAAGAGAAGAAGAAGAAGAAGAATGCTACCCGTCATTTCGGTGACGTCTTGAAGTGTGTGTTAAGAGCTAATAATAAAAAATATTTTTTTTTTATTCTCCAGTAGTTGCAGCAGTTTGCACTGTGACTTAACAATTGCATAGAACTTCTAATTTATGTGATTGATGATCTTGAATACGCGTGCGTTGGCTTTTATCGCCACAATTCTTGCTTTACCACTTGAAGTAATTGGCTATCCATTTTCACTATTTTAATTGCGCTTTGTTGCTCGACGAGAGTTTGTAGTGAGTCTAAATAATGTAATCATAATCCACTAACCGTAGATTTCTACCTGAGGCAAGTCCTAAGAGTCCTATACTTAAACAAACAGAAGCAGTTGACGTAAAGGATACAATTTCGCATACGATACCCAATTTTTAGCAATTTTGTTTTTCAGCCGATTAAAATAAAAGTTATATAATCGGATAGATAATGTCCTTACGATCATTTTAGGGTAACCTCTTCATATAGGTTCTATAGTAAAATGTTGATAAATCTCAGTTTAAACGCCCGGCGAAAATATACCTCGCGCAAGCGCGAAATGCCTGAACACGTCTGCATTTTGAATTTAGCGAGGCGCTAACACGTGAGAGGATAAAATGGTAGATAAAATAGAAGTTAAGTATTTTAGTATTAATAAATCGGTGACAATAAGCTTTTGTAAAAGAATATCACCATAATCACAAAACGGTAAACAGTTTCGTGGTCGCATTATGAAAGTACAGGGAGATACGTGATAAGCTCATCTTCCTAACAAAACCCGTCAACTTGCTTAAGATCTACAGATGCCTTATACTTGACATCGGCGAAATATTGGAAGAAACTATACAGAAGCCATAATCTAAGTGAAGAAGAAGAAGAAGATCTACAGAAAGAGAGCGTTTGGTCTTGGTCAGGAATTACACGGAGAAACGATGTGCATAGGTACTTCATCATGTTTATTTTATTGCCATCAAAAGACTATGGAAAGGTTATGGATAAACCATGGAACGAAACGCACCATCGACAATTATATATTATTATTATTTTTTACTCTAAATGAACATATAGTTTTTTATGTTTGATGATTTATAGTTATAAAAGTGTATGTTCAATATTGTTTTATTTTATTATTATAAAAGTTGCACCTATTTATGTATTAATTAATTGATTTGTATATACATACCCGCTTTTGCCCGTGGCTTCGCACGCGTGGAATTTTGAAATCTACATCATGGATATTGTTCTAACAAAAATACCAAAATCGCGATAAAAATTCGAGGGTGGGGGTAGGATGGTGAAAAATACTTTGAGACCTATTCTTATACTTACCAAATACACACAAAAGAATCATTAAAATCGGCCGAGCCGTTTCGGAGGAGTGTGACCACAAACACTGTGACACGAGATCTTTATATCTTAGATATATATATAAAAAAAATCTCTATTACTAACCGTGATATTCGTGACATCATCGTGACATTGCCATTCCACATCGACATGACCTATCAGAATATCAGCGCTGGAGCATATTGCTTGCTGTAGCACTAGCTGAGATAGGTACCAATTTTGATCTCATGCATTCACAATAATTACACGTGCTATCGTATTTCATTTATTGTATATAAAATGCGCAACGTGTATGTAAACGAGGATTCAAAATAAACCTATTTTCTTTCTTTCTGTTACCACTGTGAATGTTTGGCGCTTGCGTCTTTCTGTCAGACAGTGTTCTATATCTAGCGTGATTGGTGGCGCCGGATACGTAACAATAGTATTCTGCGCTTTTATTTATTTTTAAAGTTCCTATACCTATTATTTCGTCTATCTGCTTTACGTAGACTTTTCCAAAATTGTCGTGATACTTTTTTGCTTTCTCGTGTTAGTTCGTCTGAGTTTTTTAAGAATTAGTTCTAGTTTTTATTAGTTTTTTATTATTTTAATAAAAATCTTTCCCACATTTGGGTTTCTGCTGTACAGTAGTAGTACAGCTCACACATGCAGCAATAATACAAACAATAATGCAGCACCCAGACCCAGAACTACTGCCTGTAAACCGTATAACATTTGTCCCGAACGAAGTTTGAAATAACATTCATATTTCGTATTATCTTCCAATATATTTATTGTTATAAATAAATTAAGAAAACTAATAAAACATTTAAACTACAGTCCACGTACTGCCAAATGCATATATGTCCACCATGACTTGATTAAATCTGACACATGTCTTGATTCGGGCGTACTGGAAGCCTAAACCAGATGCAATCTACAATCGTTATTGCCAGGAGAGAATCGACACTGACTTTTAAAATATAGGTGTCTACATATATTCTGAAAGAAGCCGATAGAAGCCCGCTTAGGCTGGGCAGCATTCGGCAAGCTTTGCCAGATCTTCTCGTCGTCTTGTATTCCGCAATGTCTGAAAGCGAAACTTTTCAACCAGTGCGTCCTACCTACGGCGCCGAAACGTGGACATTACCAGCTGGACTCAGTAATTGGTAAACTATCGCTTAGGTTAAGCAACGCTCGGCGCGGTCGGCCTACGGATGTGTCACCGGATAGTGGTATTTAAACTGTCTCCATGCTTTGGAGGGCACAAATCGTCGATCAACGTTGTAGTCGTTAGACGTTAGGAAGTTAGACGGCAGTCGCTTAGCCAATCCAAAGGCATTTGGGCGACGGAACTGTCAGAATAGTCCACAAGTTTAACGTCGCTCAGAAGGTTGTGGAACGTGCTATGCTCGGAGTTTCTCTAAAGGATAGAAACGAGGATATTCGGAAGAGAACCAAAGTGATCGACATAGCACACCGAATTAACAAGCTGAAGTAGCAGTGGGCTGTCACATCTGTCGAAGGACCGATAGCTGAATATATGTAGACTACATATGGGCAAACGTAGTGTTGGATGCCCAACGGTCAGATTGACGGACGACCTGAAGAATTTTGCTGGGTTCAGCTGGATATAGATTGCGATGACTGGGTGTTGTGGCACACGCTAGGAAAGGCCTATGTCCAGCAGTGGATCTATATTGGCTGATGACGATGATATTCTGCAATATTTCTACTGACGAAAACGGTTGTACGCACGGCAACATATCAATCTAAAATTCCAGTATAAGCTGGTCTCGTATTGTGAAGGCTTTCCGTATGAAGAGAGATCATCGTAAACTGGTAACTTGTGGCTTGACATGTCGCCGTCTGTACGCCAACCCACAAAAAAGGATTTAAGAAGACCTTTAAACTTTTTTAAACCGCTTTATTCACCAAAAAATTGTTTACATACACATCCATTAACTAAATCAGTTTGTATATTTAATCTTTTCTCTGTTTAGGGGATCAGCAGACCACACACCGAGCCCACACGCACGTTGATAATGATAGTCACAGTAATTATATTTGAGATCGTTTTTATAATGATTTGAAGAGTATATCATAATGTTGATTCCATGTATCATCACGCCTTAATTCCCCGAAGGGTAGGGTATAGAGCTTTATTGTTGTACATTCAATTTTGCTAATTAAGTCTACGTATAACAGTTGCGGTCAGTAATTTACTTTAATTTATCTCTATATAAGTCGATTATACTGATAATATTACACTGTGTTCTAAAACAATGGACGGTACTTCTTCTTTATTAATTTAATTAAAAAAAGAATATGAATGGTAGCCAATCTTGGCTAAGCGACTGCCGTCTAACGACAACAACCGTGATCGACGATTTTTGTGCGCTCCAAAGCACGGAGACAGTTTAAATACCACTATCCGGTGACACATCCGTAGGCAGACCGCGCCGTGCGTTGCTTAACCTTTTTTTATTGGTGCCCTTTGGAAATTATTCATGAACTTCCTTCGCCTCGGGGAAGGGTGAAGGGGTATGCTGGACTCCTACCGGCTAAAACCACTGGAGCGGTCATCTTTGGCACCATTTTTTTTATTGGTGCCCAGTGTAAATTCTTCATAAACTTTCTTCACCTCGGGGAAGGGTGAAGGGGTACGGCGGACTCCTACCGGCTAAAACCACTGGAGCGGTTCTCTTCGACACCTAAGGGAGGTTCCAGGTCCTCGTATAATCACACTAGAGCCACCCACTGGTGCCACGCCTATAGGCACATCTCTGAGTGCCGCTTTGCAGTCACCCCTCCAGGGGGATTGTAAAAGATCCCCCAAAGCGTCCCACGGCAGCGCGTGACCACATGCGAGCTACCGTCTTCTCTTAGGACACTTGTTGTGGGCACGCAGATTCCCTAAATCTACGCACCCGCGAACCCAGAGGTCCCCCGCCCTATAGTAACGGCAGGCAGAGTGTTGCTTAACCTAAGCGATAGTTTACCAATTACCGAGTCCAGCTGGCAATGAGCTCCTATGGACCGATATTTAGAGCCATAAATTCAGATAAGTATGCTTTAATCAACATTTTGCATCTAATATTTCCGTTTTTTAACTAACCTCTTCAGAATTTCATGTATTGTGGGTACAGTTTTACAGTAATAAATCTTAAATGCACAAACATTTTGAACTGGAACTCATAACGTCATAGAGCTTTACAAAATTATAAATGAAATTGGTAAAGCGGTCTATAAAGTAACCAACTTGTTTGCAAACGCTTGCAATGTTTTTCTTACGGTTCTGATGGACAACGCCGCATACATTTCAAAACATCTATACAGTTATGGGTGTTTCCTGTCAAACAGGCTGTCAATCTTATTTGACAAACAGCATACGCTTTCTCGGATTAAATCTGACACAAATTATTTGGCATAGCTATTCACATAAGTGTTATATGGCTGCATAAGGAGGTGACTAGATTCATCATCATCATCATTTCGGCCAAATAAAGTCCACTGCTGGACACAGGTCTCCGCCAAAGATCACCACAATGATCGATATCGGTGTGTTGTGTGCTCATTAGGGGGCTTTGCCATAATCACTACGCTTGGCAGGTGGGTTGGCGATCGTAGTTGAGTTGTTAATGTACTCGAAGGACGCTGCTGCCCATCCTCCGGCTAATCCCATAGTCGCCTTTTACGACACCCAAGGGATGAGTTGGGTTGGTGCTATTCGTAGCCGCCACCACACATTAATCTGATGCAAAACATCGAATTGAGATTAAGGATTTTCTTGTCTGTGAAAAGTCAGAAAGAAAGGAAGACAGATAGAAAGAAATATAACTTAGCCATATTTCATGACCTTTTATGATATAATATGTACTTATAAAATTAAATTAATAATTTAGCAATTAAATACATTTAGAATAATCAATTTATGGTCACATGGGTATATTTTATCTATACCAGCAGTATACGTAGGTCTGTGGATATCTATGTACACATCACATAGAAGACTACCTGAGCTCGATGTAATATTTTGTGTCCAAAGCGTCCATAGCTCAGCCTGCGCTGGAGATACCTACAGCGCTGATTTTTTGCTGAAGCTTTTATGTAAGAGTATATATACCTAACTACCTAATAACTATAAGACTCAATTACTTTAGTAAATACAGAAAATACCTAGAGCACTGATTTTCAGCTCAAGCCTCTAACGTAAAGTGTATCTAATAAATAAGTATAAGACTCAATTACTTAGTAAATACAGTAATGCTAAGTAATTTCTTACGTAAACAGTCATACGCATAAACATTCGACATCAAAAGCCCTTTTACGTACAAAACACTAAAGTCCGCCTTATAGAAATAAAACGACAAAGAAATAAAAGTCGTCAGTCATAAAGAAAACGTCAAAAATTCATGTGAGGACCATCTTGTGGGAGATGATAATTAAGTAAAGTACACATAATTATAAAAAGAGGCGTTGAAATAATATTTGTGATGGCCATGTGGTTGGGAGATGTTTGGTTAATTGAAGCGACAAGAGTGTTAATTTCAGGGAGGGCAAAGCGTAGTTTTAGACACAACCGTAAATGTGTTATGATACTATCGTGATGATCAAAGGCTAAATGCTTTGAGTTATTTGTGTTAAGTGAAATGGATGTTAAGTAAAAATAATGTAAATTATTAGTACATTAACCACCCTTCATGTTTAGAGTTGTTTAATATCAAAATTCAGGGCTGCTGCGACGGTATTTTTGCTAGAAATGGGCCCTAAAATGTTTTTCTACCAAAAATGGGGGCGTTACCGAAATATTAGGCAGGTCAAAAACGTGCTTACAGATTATCTGAGACGGACGGATTCCCCTGCCTTTGCCTGCGAGGGGAGAGGATTATTTATTCCACCGCTGCTGTCGAACATCGCAGTCGTCTCTCACTACTCGCTTGCACATTTCTTTGTCGTGTTTATTTTTAATCGATATCGATATTTAAATTAGTGTTTGTTGTTTTAATAGTAACTAGTGGTCGCCCAGAAGTTGAAATTTGACCATGTATCATAAATAAATCAAATTTGATTGAATGTATTTGTTACACATATTATAAATACGTTTTGAAGTTCTGCACTTTTCCTCCATATGAACTTGAACTACCAAATCTCACACTCGTCCGTGGGGACAATGTGCTTAAAAAGGGGTATAAAGGTTCCTCTTCACGTATTAATATATAGATAACTAACATAAATTGGAATAAAGACATTGTTTTATTTATTATCGAACTGATACGCATACGTTGCTATGGATATGGTGTAATGCGACATCAGCTAGATTTCTTTTGTATGAACACTAAAAAAAACGTCATGTTAGTCTTACTCGTTCTTACTCATTTTAGCTTCTATCCAACATTGTTCGTAGACTGTTTTTAGATAACGTTCTAGCAGATCGCTATTTTTGCTATCATGTTCGCTTAACATGTATTGTTAGATTATTGAAATATAAAATCTTAAATTTAACTATAATTAGTTATATTTAAATATTACAATTAATATTTAAAAAAAATGTGATCATAGATTTATTTTTGTGTGTCCAACAAAACCATTATAATATTTTGCTCTTGAATTCTTATTCAGCAATGTAATGCTGATTGATATTTATTAAAATCTTACCTACATTGCACCGGTCCTAACAATTCGTAACAAATCACATATTATTGAATGAATTTAGAAGAATACCAGACACAATGCATCGTCCTATTTAACGAAAATTATCACCAAGTACAGTCACACACAAAGCTGCCACATCCAGATATTCCATATCGTTGTAACTGACACTGTCACACATGGCCACGCCAAACCATGTGTGACGATATTGTTGCTTTACTATATTTAAATGTATTTTTGTACTTATATGTACTGTTTTTTAGATGAATGAAGTCTACTTTTAGCGTAGTGTTAATGAACTCATTGCTTTTGTAATAATATAAAGTGTTTTAATAGCTTTAATTTCATACTCTAACGGCCGAAATTAATAATCAATCTAATCCAAAATCTTTAGATTTAAGAATTAAATTTTTATCCGTTTGTGTATTAGATACACATTTGACGTAAAAAACAGACATATCCCTAATCAGCAATCCAACGATTTTGGATTAGACTGGGTATTAATTTCGGCCGTAACTAAGCAGAATATGTTTCAAAGCGCTGCTGTTAACCCAATTATTTCCTGATCAGATATTTACATTAAGGTTTTTTATACAACCTGGTGACGAGGAGAGCAAATCATTCATCATCATATCAGCCATAGGACGTCGGCTGCTGAACAAATGTATCCCCCTATGATTTTTGAATCATTTCTTTAGGTTTAGATTAGGCAAATCATCTGATGGTAGTTGCCACGCCTGCCCGTAAAAATTATAGGTCACGATATTTTCAACAGGCAAAATATAGCCGAAATAATTGCCGAAGAATCATGCTATCTAACAGTGAAAATCTCATACGAATACATTCAGTGGTTTTTGGAGGCACCAATAGATGCACTCACTGAGCGATTGTTGAGATTAAGCAAAGTTCGTCATGTTCAGTCTATGTATGGGTGATCGCATAGTGGGATTTGAACTGAGTGCCTCCGTGCTTCAGAGGGAACGAAAAGTCGTTGGTCCCCCTTATTATCATTAGGCGACAGTCGTTAAGACAAGTCCTTTGAGGGGCTTGAATAGTTCTGACACAGGACCACTTACCAGACGAACAAATAGAAGTGGTTTGTAGGATATCAGTAAACTATATTAAAACATTCATCAGATTTCAGTACTATTATATTGTATCCGTGCCGTGTGGTGTTGGGCCGGCTTAGAATACCACCACCCCATCTCCTGCCGTGGGTGTCGTAAAAGTCGACTAAGGGATTAGCCGGAGGATGGGCAGCAGCTTCTTTCGAGTACATTAATAACTCAACTACGATCGCCAACCCGTTTGCCAAGCGTGGCGATTATGGCAAAACCCCCAATGAGCCCACAACACAACCAAATCGGTCGTTGTGGTGATCTTTGGGGGAGGCCTGTGTCCAGCAGTGGACTTCATTCGGCTGAAATGATGATGATGATTATATTGTATCGAGAACAAATGAGAGATATAACCTCTTGAAAGATATATCATATTGAAACCGGTTTTACAGTCAGCAACTCTTATGGTAAGATAAGCTGTATCAAGCTGTAAATTTAAATTGGTATTGTATGGCTTTATCAGATGACTGGCTTAACCAAGTGTGCAATTGAAAAATCGTCTTAAATAAACTGAATACATATTTATGAAAATCACCAGCTGAGCTTTCTCCAAACTGTATACCGTAGATTTAGACTACTTTGATACGCAGGGTGACTAGGTCGAAACTTACTCACAAATTGCGTAGATACCAACATATCAACAGAAATTATCAACAGTAATGGATTTGACTTTTCGTTTTACGCAACTCGCGATTCAAATTAAAAAGGAAGTATCGACCCATATCACCTTGCGAATCAAAGCAACACCGATCTACGGGTACTTATGATCTAGTATTTAATGAGGAGGCACTCTGACCTCCACAACCTAAATAACCGTAAATTATGTAGTGTTACGCAAGATGTCGCCACTAGAAGCCATGCCATGCCAAGACAGGCCGAGCCGAGTCGAGCCATGCCATGCCAAGACAGGCCGAGCCGAGTCGAGCCATGCCAAGCAGAGCCGAGCCATATAACGAGTGATCCTTCGGAGACCGGCCCATGTTCAGCAGTGGACAGGCTGATGTGTGATGTGTGTATGTAGCTAAACGGATATATAATATCATACATATCTAATTGAAACCAAGGTTATATATCTTAAACGTAAATAATTGATAATTTCGGCGAATTTTATATAAACGTTGAAACAAGATTATCATGGTCGTAAATCGGATTAGGTTTCACAAACAAATTTATTATTATGATCAGTAGATCCATCAAAAGTTTTATGAGGATTAATGTAATCCCAAATTTCGTTCTACTCACATAAAAACTATAATTATATTAGAAACCGTTTGCTGTATAATAATATCAGGCTGGGACCGCCCCAGTGTAGGACAAAGACCTCTTTTAATACAAAGAAGGAACGAGCATTGATTTGGCTTGCTCACTGCATGTTGTTGCCGCATCGTGCCGGCTACGAATTACACCAACCCATCTCATCCCATGGGTATCATAAAAGGCGATGGGTTTAACCCAGTTGGGATGAGCAGCAGCGTCCTTCGAGTACTTTAAAATGCAACTGCGATCGCCAACCCTCCTGCCAGTCGTGGTAATTATGGCAAAACATTGGGGGCAATGGGCTCACAACATACTCAGGTTGGTGGAGGTAGCAATCTTTGGGGGAGGCATGTGTCTAGCAGCGGACTTTAATCGGCTGAAACGACGACTGCATGTTGACGCTTTTAGACCATTACATTCAGGTTTCCCCACGTTGTTTTCTTTCACCCACAGATAGTGGTATATCACAATAACTAAGAAAGCACATTGAATAGGATATCACTTTATTGTACACCAAAAAAATTGGAAGTATTATTTACTACATTTAATGTGGCACAATGGTCTTTTCGCTAAAAGCGGTCTTTTACAGACAACCTTTGGATGGATATAAATGTATATATTTAGTTAGAGTATTTATTTATTTATTCTCGTATACCTATACATAGATACTTGCTGATACAATACTGGTAATTAAGTCGACTAAAGATACATCATATTCTAGCTTGTCTAACTGATATATACATACAATGAACATGATATTTAAAAAAATATATACATGTTTGGGTTTGAACTTTTTTTGTTGGTCTTCTCGCATACACTTCTGGGAAGTGTGGTTGCTTAGCCGGTCGTTTCTGGCAAAGCCAGAAGAGGCCTCCAGTCAGGCTTAAAGTTACTATTCAAATCTAAGCAACTTGCGTTAAGGGCGCCCCCTGCGGGACACGGACCTCGGCTTAGAGCGTAGCTGGGGATAACAAGCTATTGTTTTGGTGACAGCTGGATCGGTATTATTTAAAATGTATTACATTACATTTAAAACTTCAGGCTCGGCACGAGCAAGAGACGGGGGCACGGGGGGGGGGGGGAGTAGTAACTTGAACGGGAAGGTGACGCGGCGGTGTTAAGTGAACGAGACAACGCGAGTCTCTGTATGTGATCTAACGTGATATTATCGTCAAGTTAAGATCGAAATGGAGTTAATCATTGCGCATGTACTAAGGCGCTCCGGTAGCCTTACGCATGAATCAGTTTTGGATGATTTTGAACCCTTAACTTAGTATTTTAAAGCGAACCCGTATCACGTGCCACTACGTATCGATTTGTTATAAAAAGACTCATCATCATCGCGTGCAGCTCGTTAGATCCCACTACTGGGCATAGGTACTGGGCATACATGGCCTTCTTTTATTCGCGCTATCCACCCCTGTTTTGTGCTAGACTAACCCATCGGCCACGGCAGCGGGCGAACTATGCTTTTTAAAAATAAATCATGACCTTTTTAACAGACTTCAAAAAGGAGGAGGTTCTTAATTCGATGCAATTTTTTTTTTCATTTCCACCGATCACCACCACGTAGTGCACACACACAATTGTGGAAATCTTTGGAAGAGGTATTTGTTCAGCAGAGGACGTTCTTTTGATGACCTTACATTTTAGTTACTTTATACCACAGAATGTACACATAACATGAGAAACAAGAGTTAATCAGGGTGTGTAAAACTATAAACACGAAGGAAGTCAGCGGGAAATACTAGTTATAAATTATACCGTAAAGCTGTTTACGATATCGCGTTATCAGATTAGCAGTCAAAGATATCAAAAGGATTATAACTCTATTAAAATACCCGTGAGGAAATAAATATTAAGTGATTTATTATATAGAGACACTTTAATTATAAACATCCCGTCTGGAATGTTTCGAATGTTACTGTTATTGTCGATGTTTATTTGCAATTATATTTAATTGACTAAAAAAAGGTTTTTTGTTTCCCCCGTATGTTTGTAGGTGAGTATTTTTTTCAGTAGCTTCAGACCGATTTATAATACTTTCACAGTGGTAACCATTTATAATTATGTAACTATTATTTTCATGAATAGTAACATAAATACTAAGATATAATCATGATATCAACTATGAGATGTCCAATGCTGAACAAAGGCCTCCTCCGTAGATTTCCACAATTGTATAGTCATTTTGGCAAATTTGCCAGTACTCACCGAGCTTGGTGGGCGAGTTCGTGAGTGCAGTATGGCCGTTGTTCCAAAAGAAGAGACACTGCTAGCATCCCTCTGGTGAGACCCTTAGTCGCCTTTTACGACATTCACGGGAGGAGATGCAGTGGTGCTATATATATTCTTGATCCGGACACCACGCGGACTTATAATTCATAGTGGATATGGCCGTATGATGCCGGGTACGAATAACCTCAAACTCTCATCTCAACATCTCATCCCGTGGGTGTCGTAAAAGGTGATTTTGAGATTACCCGGAGGATGGACAGCAGCGTCCTCCAAGCACATTAACAACTCAACTGCGATCACCAACCCACCTGCGTGTTGCCTGCGTGGCGATTGTGGCAACATCCCCAATGAGCATACAACACACTCAGACTGGTCGTTGTGGTGATCTTTGCTGAAATGATGATAATGATGATAATACATAGTAACATGTCGATTATTCGGTGATAGTTAGCTGTTTTATATCCCTTTTCTCCACACACATAATTTTTTTTTTATTTCTTACTCTCCTCTCCTATTTTCGTCGTGATCTTCCTCCAGGGATCTATAGTACGCATGCGATTTGCTCTGCTAAAGAATCACGTCTTCACTTATGATTTTAGAATTCATCGCTTAATTATTGCCTAAACTTGAATACATTTAAGGTTTCTAGTCATTATATGCCAAAAGATGAGCAGAAAGTTGCTTTTAAAATTAAAATAAAACTAAACATAGTTTGCTATGGGCAAGTTTCATATCATAGTAAAAAAAATACGGTTACACATTCATAATTTATGAAAACTAGTCTAAATCTATAGACGGTTTAAAAATGTCTTACTTGAGCGTAAAAGTATTTAATGTGAATTACACTTTGAATTTATAGTATTTATTAAATTTACTGGTGATAGATGTCTTATTGCAAGAGGCCGGCTAGGTAGGTACCACCCCAGTACCAGATATTCGCCGCTTAGCACTAGTGATTAGACTTTAGACACTAATGTGTTCCAGTTAGTAGGGCTCTATGGCTAGTGAAATTACTTTATTATTTATATTATATTACTATATTATTAGGTGATGGAAGAAGTGTGGTGCCACGCAGAACCGGTCCTGGGTAGTATTACAATTATTATCTCATTGCGTGTCGTAAAACGAGACACAATTAAAAATCTATTGTGTCTACACGGCTGCCGGGAATAGAGAGGGCAGGCGTGACGCTTCAGGATAGGACGCGAGGTCACGGCACACGGCCACCACTGTGGAGACGATCAGGATACTGAACATCACACGCTCGGAGAGTGCCCTGCATCGGCCGCCAAGCGGCGAATCCTGTCGATCGGATTTGGCAGGATCTCTGTTTGCCGTTAGTAGTGGCTATGCTGGCCGAGCATGAAAATTGGAGTGCTGTGGACTCCTTCTGTGAGAGTATCATACTCCAGAAGGAGGTCGCAGAGCGGGATTGGGAGAGGGCCGATCCCACTCTGAGAAGGAGGACACGGAGTTGGGGTAACAACGGCCATGGCACCCGTATCCAACATGCCTGAGGCTTCTGTCATCTTTATATGGCAGGGGGCCTTGGGGGTTGCGAGCGCGCCTATTGGGAAATTTTCGTGCTGATACCGGACGACCCCCAGGAAGACGGTGATGTGAATTTGGCCACATGCCGGCGTACGCGAACACAACGAACCGCGAGGCTTTGGGGGAGACCTGTACGATCCCCACGAGAGGTGCCTAGGCAGGTGGCCTCTTTACTGCTAGAGGGGGTGACCGCATTTATTTTTCTAAATCTAGATTTTGACTGCGTTATTCACTATACACTATGAATTAAGTTGTATGCAAATCGGGTGTGAGTTAACGTTAATAATAGAATCATATATATGTCGCGCAAATAGAAAGATTTGCCATATGTCAAAAATAGAATGTACATACACGTCTGAGCCTGAAACACCACGTCATGGCGTACCTCAAGGCAGCGTGCTAGGTTCATTACTTATTTTGGTTTACATAAATGACCATCCCCAAATATGTAATCACCACATAACATTGTTTGCAGATAGCAGCATGGTGCAATTTGCCGGTGAAAATAAAAATAAATTTGAAAACGATATTAATTAGACAACTGAGAGTATAATAGAATGGATGACATGCAATAATATAAAAATCAATATTGACAAAACCATATTTATAAATTTTATTTAAAGACAAATTAATTACCTTTATTTAAATTATGATTGTAGTAGACAATCAATATCTCAAACTGCCATGACATAGTTTTAAGGATTAATACTAAATAATAAGTTGATATGGAAATCTCGTATAGAGCAACTGTGGAGTAAATTAAGTCAAAATTGTTATGCATTATTTAGGCTCGGTACTGTTGCAGATCGTAAGATGGTTATCATCGGATATCATGAATATATAGCATCAACGATACGGTACGGTATAATCTTTTACTGTAGTAATACTGTAGTATCTTAATGATAAAGATGGAAAATAATAATACTAATTGACTAATTTAAAGTTAGCAGTCGTAAATGATCTGTATCTTGTGCTGATTTACACAAACACACATACATAAATGGAACATCAGGTTATTTATTACACACTTATGCAAATCGACCTTTAAATGGGTATAATTGTATAAATATAAAAAACAATTAGTAGATTTAAATACATAAATTATAGTTTTATGATGTCAACCACCCGACGCCGGCGGTCTATGGTTTTACGATTTGGCAAGTAGGCATGTTATATTATTGAAATTTGGTATCTACTCTTTCTTCTTATATGCATTGTAGTGTGACTAAAACTTTACTACGGTATTTTCTACTTCGAAAATGTTTATGGGTGATTTATTTGATAAGTCTTAAATAATTTGTTATAATTAACACAAGCAATTACTTTTTTATAATTTTTTAACTTTACTTTTCAATAGCATCATGAAGTTTTTGGCCTTAAGATTATAACCATGGGTCATGGTCACATCCATCAAAGAAAAAAATACAGAATAAATATGATAAAGTCTTCCTATTATCAATGTCTCAAATTATTGATTAATTACTAGATACATTTAAAAATAACATTTTCATTTGTTTCAGACATGTTCAACACCTGAATTCCTGAAAAATCAACACAAATGAAACCAAAAAATAATATCAGTCATCAATATGCTTCAAACATATAAACTATGGCGGCACAACACAAAGAGACATTTGAAAATGGAGTGCCGTTTATAGGGCTGCGCGAGCGCAGGGCTGATTCCGAATTCAAATATAGAACGGAACGGCGCCGGAAATGGGTTCGGCCGGATGTCGGCATTCAGTTCCTGTCGTTCATCGTCTTGATTATCGGTTGTCATGGCTACCAAGAACAGAGGTTTGCCATGGAACCACAAGATCAGGTAAGTTTCTATACTGGCAATAAATAAACAAAGTAGTAAACAAAATGGAATCACTTTTATATTATTTTCTACATAACATTTTTTAGAACATAGGTCAATCTGTGGTCGTAGCGATGGCCGTTGGAGTAGACTAGTCCTTGAGTGGAGACCGTGACACGGCAAATGTAATGTGGTACACCCCCTAGCCTGATGAACCGACGACCTGAAGAAGTAGCTGGAGCTGACGACAGAGAAGACAGAGGACTGGATTTTGTGGCACAGCTTGGGAGAGGCCTATATCCAACAGTGGACTGCGATATGTCTGGCTTGATGTTAATTATGATGATGATGAAGGACTTATGGCCCATCAGCATTTAATTCAAGAACATTTGTAGGTAATTACTTCGTTATATGACTTGTATTCAACTACATAGTTTAAATATTTGAAGCACTCCCAGCATTAAGAAAAATGAATAAACATAATATTAACTTAACAGTAAAATAATCCAGTTGAATCGATAAACAGAAAAATGCAATAAAACCTTTTAAGTTAAATGTCTAACGCCATTAAAAGGTAATTAAAAGCCAAAATGGCTGACAGATATCATTAGGTTAGTTAATTTTATGACTTCTCGTGCTAATCTCAGAGTAAAAGGTATTTATTTCGGACAAACTTCAGTATTTGCCAGTAATGACAACGCTTGGCAGGGTTGGTCAGTGCAGAATGGCTGCTTTTCTACGGAGGGATGCTGCCATCCATCGATCTGGTTTAGAGTCCCTTAGTAGCCTTTTAGGATATCCATGGAATCAAATAGAAAAGGTGCTTTTTTCTCAATCTGAACACCACACGTAAAGCTGTGATTGATTGAAATATAGAAATGTAAAAAAAAAAGATCAACTAAATATTTGATGAAATAATCTAATTTCTTCGATTTTCTTCACGGGATAAAGATATTGCTTGAGTGGCATACCACACCTTGTAAAGGGTCTTTTTATTTATTAATATTTATTGGTATTCATTGGAAATTTTACATGAACTTCCTTCGGCCCGGGGAACGGCGAAGGGGTATCCTACCAGCTAAAACCACGGGAGCGGTCACCTTCCGCACCGAAGGGGCGCTCGAGGTCCTCATAAGATCACACTAGAGCCACCCACGCTCCGCCTTTGGGCACATCCATCACGGAGGGGATAACTGTAAAGCGGTCACCCCCTCTAGCGGAGGGAAGGCGACTGCAAAAAGGTCGCTCCCCATGAATTTCTCTGGGAGGATTGTAAAGGATCCCCCCAAGCCTCGCTGTGCGCTGTGCTACGCACACGACGGCACGTGACCGCATGCGCGTCGTCGTCTTCTTGGGGTTCGCTCGGTGTGAGCACAAATCGGCGCGCCCGCGACCCACGATTGTGAAAGGGTCTACGACACATTTTCTTAAAATCGTTTTTTATTTTCTAGATAAATATTATGTTCGCTCACAGTCGTCGCTCACTTAGTATTTTTGCTACACGTTTTCAGTAATTATGACATCTCGTTATTTGAATTTACAGTCACTCGTTTAAATATTGCCCTTGTTTTATTCCCAAAACTAACATTTACTAATCTTGATTGGCAAAGCCTAGCAAGTGCCAAACTCTAATGGTAAATACCCGAAAAATAGTCTTCTTTTATATTAAACCTTAAAATTACCAATATAAATCGGTAAATTCAAAGATTTACAAGTTAAACTTAAGATTTACTATCACTCGGGCTTTTACGGCAACATATGTACCGTTGTTAACCATATCTGCAAGCGGCGTCACTATAAAGCTTTGCTGACCCCATTTTGTGCATAAAGATAACTTTAATTTAATTAATAGTTAAAATAGCACAGCGACACATTACCTAGAGTTTTACGATGGTTTAACGACATTTTATTTATCCATTTTACTTTTATGATAGTTATAGGGCTTTAGAATTAATTACTGTCTTTCGAAATTTTAAGACATGTAATAAGAAATTAAGTTATCAATTTTATATTATTGTGTTAGAGTCTACTTTAGATCTAAATATACATTTATAATGATTGTATACTGCCCAAGACTAGTTCTGCGTGGCACCACACTGCCCTCGCAACCTGAAGATATATTTATTTTGTCTTTCAAGGCCAGTCATTTCACTAGCTACAGTGCTCTTCAAACAGAAATATAGTACACTTTAAAGGTTAAACACTGCTTGGTTGTCGAATATCTGGCACGGCGGTGGTACGTAGCCAGATCCTTGAAATATAAGATCTCTACCAGTGAAGAGACATACCACTACCATTACATATTTATGTGGCATGGCTGGCACAGTGGTTAAGCGATTAGCTTCCTGCCAATCGCGGGTTTGATCCCCGTACGGAAAAAATATTTCTATGATGTGTAGATTGTTGTTTCGGGCCCGAGTGTTTGTGTATGTGAGATCTTTATATGTAAACTGCACTGACGATACAGGAGAAATACCTTCTAGTGTGAGATATAGTTTTAATGAAAATCAAATCTAAGCTCTCAATTCAGCTGCTCATATGTAAGAATTTTTCCAGATCTGACTCCTGTTGGTAAAGTTTTAACCCCATCATTAGTACTAGAGTAAAATTAATGCTACAAACTGAAACCACATTTCGACAAATGACGGTGCCGCCAATAATCGCCTATCAAATTCTATAGTAATGTTATACTTGTAAAACCAACGTAAAACTAACTAATTTGACAAGCGAAGTTTTATGATTGACGTACCTACACGCATATATGCAAATAAAAGTGCTTTTGTCTCCAATTTATGTAAATACTATAAAACTAGATAGAAATAAAGATCTATTCGTCTTGAGGTTTTGTTGACGTGAAACTTGTACTGGTTTAATTTAAAAAAATACATTATTTAGTCGACTCTAAATTAAACAGCAATAGGACAGCGATACAAGTTGATTTAAATGGAAGCTTGAATGTTGTGTGTGTTTTAAAAAATCCAATTTTTAATATAATACAGCATTTAAAACTAAGAATAAAAAAACTAATAATTCTGCCTCCATTTTAATCAGACCACAAATAAAATAAATTATTACATGCATAAATTTTAAATGATGATACTCTTTCAATTATTTTATTATAATTATGTAGACGCCTATTCTTAAATAACAGTTTCATGAATATTAATACAAGAGATCAGCATTATCTTGATTTACATACCTACTTACATAAATTCCTAATATGTAGGTATGTGGCTATGGTTTGATCTAATGTAAACACTGTGAGGGGACAGTTTCTAAATCGATTGTGTTAACAGTTTTTTTCCGGAGTGGTGTAAGTTAAGAGAGCATTAAACACGTTTAAAGGTTTTAATTTATTTATTTACTTTATTTCAGATAATAATAATCCATAATTTGTTATTAAAATTTAACCTATGTTAGTAATCTATAATAACTTATTTAAAATTAAACAATCTATAATATATATAATAATCTATAATAACTTATTTAATATTCAACATAGGTGTCCTAGACGCCATATGCAAGGCGTTCCAATGGCACACCACGGGACAATCAGTTCTGCACAGTATGGTGTTTAGGAGGCTGCTAGCACTGTCCCGGACGTTTATACGTTACGTTTGTACGTCGTACTTATGATTATAAGTATAAAAACAAACGTATAAATCTAGAACTGTGCAATCTTGTATACGATTGTCGATTTATTTCGTCGCCGAATAACAAATGAATATAATTGCGCGCAAGTAAAATTATGTCTAACAAAAACTCGTCGTTAACATGGTTCATAAATTGTAGACTGCGCAAAGTGAGGAATAGCAATCTATTAATGCTCGAATATCACCGATTGTTCTACGATTGTAATCGAATGAATGGATCAATCGAATAATTTAATTGTATTAGTAACAACAGTATTAACCGTGCCACACTTTTACCGTCGCTGTCCGTATACTTTCGTAGGATTTTGTTGGAAAGTGTATTATTATTGTAATTAGGGACTTTTTCTATGAAATAAAATATAAACTAGTCCTCATATTGGAATATGGCCTAACTGGGTTGCATAATATCGTATTGGTTCCGAATAGCGGTATCGACGAATAAGATTTAGATGTAGATGTACAAAAAATGTTTCGCGTGGTTTCCGAAAAAGAACAAACCATCCCTCACCACCCATGTTCTATCAGCAGCATCCTTCCGTTTACTTATAACAACATACTACCAATCTGCCTGTCAAGCATGGTGATTTTGGCGATATTCTCTATATCTGTATTGTAACGATTATTAGGAGGCTCTAGTTTAGCAGTAGCCGTTTACAATAATGTGGTTATACACCCACAACAACATTTTATTTTCATCAACGTTCAAATCATAATCATAGAAATGACGATTTGTACTATTTTACAGAAATAAATCACATTGATATAACATTGTTGAAGAGTAGGAATCCGATTGCCACATACGAAAAATATCCGTAATAACTATGAGCATTAAAATTATAGGTATGTTACACGCTTAATTGAAGTGAAAGTGCAAATAATGATATATACTGAGACATGTCTATTTCTCATTCAATTTAGGCAGGTATTACATCCGTAGATGTTCTCTTTTAACAGTTTGTGTAAGTTTAAGGCACAGAACTTATAAATAGAAACGCACGAAAATAGCCTACGTGACTACGGTAAAATAAAAACAAGGGGTGACTTTTACAGGGGTATTGTGGTAGCCTAAAATAAATACATTAAGTTAAGACCCTTATCTTCTTGATACGTTAGCGAAACAAAATAAAAATGACATTTTACCGGTTAAGAAATGGAAAATGAAAGAAGAAAAAGAATAGCTTAACAATACATAAACTTGCAACTATTATAACAAATAACTTGGTTACAATAAAATGATGTCCACAAATTATAACCTCAAACATATAGCGGTTTTATTACCCATTGTTATTCCCACAATTCCCTTATAACTCGGACCCTAACAGAATAAATTTAAATTTATAATTGTCATACCGATTTGCATAGGCATTTTGTTAGTCTGTGGACGCGCCACCTCATTTTATCTGTCTATTGGCATCGGTAGCCAAATTTAGTATTTAAGGAATCTATTTAGTGTGTTCGACATACATAGTAATCGTTAAATGAATACAAATTGCTAGTTTAGTTATATTGTAATCTTTTGATCTCTTTATCTGTTAATTTCTTGAATGCTTGGAGTTTCTATCGCGTTCAAGCTTTTGGTCTATGGAATTGAATAGAGGCGCCTTATCAGAATTTGTTATTATAAGTGATTCAGTCATTCTATTTCAGAAAAAGAAAATAGTTTTTTTAGACAGGTCTTATACTAGCTATCTTATGTGTTTTCAGGGGTTCCGAACGTCGGAAGGAAAAAAACGGTGGTACCTTTATAGGATCACTCATGTGTGTCTGTCTGACCGTTTGTCACAGCCAATTTTCTCCAAATCTACTGGACCGATTATATAGAAATTTGGTACAAATATGGATTTCTGCAACCCAAATACGGACGTGTAACTTTTCAAAGAAAATTAAAGAATTAAGTTTTGCAAACTGTACCGTGTAACATACGAAATGGAAGAGCTTGTTGTGAGGGTCTCAAATATATTTATTTTATCATTTTAAATTATGTAGTTTTAAACTTATTTAAGAAATAAGACGAAAATTTAGCAATCAATTGAGCAATCCCTTATCTCCGAAATCGAGCCGAGCCAACAATTTTGAAATAAATATAGATAATAGCTCTCTACCTATACATTACAGGAAAACCAATAAGAAGTCTATGGTCTTAAAATAACATGGTAAATCTTTCAATATTGTGCGTACAAACTTACGTTTGCAGTTGGAATGTATGGGAAGACATGGTTTTCAACTAAGACGTTAAGTTTGTTTTTGGGATAAGTTATTGGTACAAAACCGAGCTCAACAATAGACAATATATCCAGCAATTTCGGAACCCTCTTCACGCAAGTTCAACTCGCACTTGTCCAGTTTAAAAAAATTGTACAGTTAATGCGACAAGACCGCTTTTGGTGCGTGGAATTATTTCACAAAGCATAGCGAGTAAGGTCTGACATTTTTTCATGGTTTATTACTGCGTTTCTCAGATTTGTTCATATATGTAATAATGACGAAAAGAATCGATTATTATTATTAAGAAACATTGAATCATAATTCTTTTGCAATGCGCAGAGATATTGTATCAAATTTCATAGGTTAATCAATTTGATTAACCCATACTTATTCACCAATTGCGTATGATTCTGCAATAATGCTACACACTTTTGAACCGTCAATTATTAATTTTAATCCCATAATTGAGTAGCGAGCGTAATTTTATAAGTTTTCGTAATAACTAGATAATAATATGAATAGTTTCAATAAACAAGACCTTGGACTTAACGATATGCTTTTTAGCTTGGGTTTTGTTTGCATCATTAGTCATTACTGTTGTTGAAAATAAGCCATTTTTCTCTATACTTCTTCTCCCTTGCCTTGGGTAGACTTCTAATCTTACCAGGTACAGCTGACTATATATATGATATATCTTCATCATTATAATATCAGCTAAAGGATGCCCACTGCTGACCAAAAGGCTGCCTCCCCGATTGATTTCCATATGGACCGGTTACATGCCACCAGCATCAAAATTTCCCAGCAACCCCCACCATGCCGTCTGTACATCTTGTTGGATGTCGTCCCACGCTGCGTGGTCTTCATTCGAGAATATTTTTGCCCTTAATTGCTATCAGTTCTACAAGCTAAATGCTTCAATTTCCACTTCAGGTTACTAATCCTTTCAGTTATGTCGGCAACTTTAGTTCTTTTACAGATCTCCTCGTTTCTGATTCGATCTCCTAGATATCAAGCGTGTGGTTCCACACAAATTACAATATTAAAGCAACGTTGATAACTTTCGTTAATTTGTTTCATTAGATGAAATTTGCGTAAATTTATATACATTCGTTTTTTTTTCATTTAATTACATTGAATAAAAATATGAATGACCTTTACAACTGTATTACTGGGGTCATACCGATATTTTTAGTTTAGGTCAGTTGTCAGGCTATCAATAGTGTCACAAGTAGTGTTGCCAGGTCTAGTAAACCATATATCAGGATATAAGATAAAAAAATCGGGATTCTTCGTAATGTTCAATGTCCCGTGTGGTGCCGGCTAAGAATACCACCACCCCGTCTTATCCCGTGGATGTCGTAAAAGGCGACTTTGAGATTATCTGAAGGATGGGCAACAGCGTCTTTCAAGTACATTACAACGCAACTACGATCGCCAACCCATCTGCCAAGCGTGGAGATTATGGCAAAACCATGAACTACCGGTCGTAGTGACGATTTTTGGGGGAGGCTTCTACCCAGCAATGGACGTTTTTCGGCAAAATGTATGTACAATAGTGTGTACAAAGGTGATGACAGACGACCTTTCGGTGAAGCAGAAACAATAAGGATTTTGGTTTTAAAATTGAGTACAATAAGTAATTCTAGGATTTAATTTATCATCATCATCATATCTCAGTCAAAAGACGTCCACTGCTGAACAAAGGCCTACATTTCCACAATTTTGTCGTCATTTTGGGGGGAATTTACCAATACTTTCCATGCTTGGCCCGCCTGGTTGGTGAGTTCAGAATGGATGCTGTTTCACAGAAAGGACGCTGCTGCACATCGAGAGTCCCTACCTTGAGTTTAAGGGCAGCCATGGGAGGAGACGGAGTGGTGATACTTTTTAATCCTAATCTTGATTCCTGTCTTCCTTATGGGGAAATAGCAACAATTGTTACCGCGCGATGCACGACTCTTCAGCCACCTTCTTGAGAACTACGTGGCTCTCTTAACGTCTTAGATTTCTGGTTCTATGAGACAGCTATTTCGCCGCATGCCTCTCTAAGGTCTTAACTGTTATCATAATCCCGATAGCCGTTTTATTTCGATATCACTTTTAAAACCGTAATGGGGTTGAGCGAGTGACCGCTGCATTCTAATTCTGAAAGCGCTTCAGCTGAGAGCAGTCTGCTTATGTTTCAGTAACTACAGTCAAGCATTGTAAAACGTATCAAGTCATCATTTCGGCCGAATAAAGTCCACTGCTGGACACAGGCCTCCCTCAAAGATCACCACCACAACCGACATCGGTGTTGTGTGCTCATTGGGGGGTTTTGCCTTAATCGCCACGCTTGGCAGGCGGGTTGGCGATCGCAGTTGAGTTGTTAATGTATTCGAGGGACGCTGCTGCCCATCCTCCAGCTAATCCCTTAGTCGCCTTTTACGACACCCACAGGATGATATGGGTTGGTGCTATTCGTAGCCGGCACCACACGGGCAAGTACGTACGTCTATAAATATTGTGTGTAGTATATAGACATATTTTATACTTAATACAGCCAAGCATTATAGTGATAGCTTTATGGCCCATAGCTTACGCGAGACAAAATTAACCTTTTACCACAATTTATACTTTACTAGATAAAGAAGGTCTTATTAAGTTTCCGATTAAGAAGAAATGTAGACTTATAGGTAGTATTATGTTGTGCTGTGCAAAAGAAAGCTGTAGTGGCTTTTTAGATTATAAGTCAGACTGAACCTATTTTAGGGTTCTGAACGTCCGAAGGAAAAACTGTGGAACCCTTATAGGATCACTCGTGTGTCTGTCTGTCCGACTGTCACAGCCAATTTGCTCCGAATCTACTGAACCGATTAAGTTGAAATTTGGTACACATATGGATTTCTGCAACCCAAACATTGACAACTGACGTAAATAAATCAATTTTATGGGTCACTTTTGGGGGGCAATATAGAAAATTAAAGAATATTTTTGCAAAGGGCTTGTTGTGAGGGTCTTAAATATATTTATTTCATAATGTGTGTAACATATTCATCGCACGGAACCCTCTCCACGCGAGTTCAACTCCGTTGAAAAAGTTCCGCGAACAAGTTGCCCGGATTATTGGTAAACAGAGTTGCCATCTTAAACAAACATCCAGATCAGCGAGAGCTTTAAGATTCGTCCTAAAATTGAGTGTGTCAATGAATCGTCACGGCATAGTTTGCTTAATGGTTATGCGATTGCCTTGCCATACTACGAGTTACGGGTTTTATTCCTGCACGGAACAAACATTTGTATTCTTCTTCTTCTTTAGTCTGATCAATAGCCAACCCTGTGTCACAGTTGTTCAAGCTGCTCAAAGGCCCCCGAACTTGGTTTAAAGAGTGCAGTCTCATGACAACAAATGGGACCGACGAGTTTATGCCCTCCAAAGCACGTAGAGGCTCAGTTAAAATACTACTATGCGGTCATCCATCCATAGACTGACCACACCAAGCGTTCCTTAACCTCGGCGATCGTTTACCGATCAGTGAAACCAACTGGCTAGAGCGTGTTAATCAATTATATTATATTTCTACTTCCTTCTTCCTAGCATTAACTTCGCACAAGTTTTTTACAATTTGATCGCTCTTGTATGCTTAGTAAGGTTTGCCATAAATATGCGTGATTGGTACAATGTCTTTCCATTAATACTATTGTATTCCACCTACCAAATAAAGCTTGAACAACCTTGAATCTAAATTCCGCGTCCATCAAATAATTATTACTAACCAAGGTTTGAAAGGTCGATGACTTTTGTTGCGTAGAAATAAAATATTTGTATTAATTACTATGCATCTATGATATTGATAACTCTACACTGTTTTACAAGAGAAATCCTGGAGAAGAGTTATCCATTAAAATTATAAATATGTGTATCACACAAAGCCGGAGAACTGCCCTTTTCTTTGCTGTATTGTAAAACGAGGCTAAGAGGATAGGTAACAGCGAATTCCTGGATGCTACTAACAGCTTATTCTGATCATTCTGTTTCCAAACATGATTATACTCCTGCTTTTATGGGGTGCGTGTTCTAAAGGTCAGTGTTCAGTTAGCGTAAGGTCACCTGATGCGATCCCGTGATATCACGTGCTGTGGGAAGCCACCTTTAGATTGTTGTTATGAAACAGTCCCCACTCTAGTATTCTCCTGTGCCATAGATACAGTTTCAAGACAAAACTCACACAAACCAACACCCAGGCCAACAACTAGTCTGTAGATCATACAAGTATGTGTTCCTTGCGGGGATCGAACCCCGACACGTAGCGCAAAAAGACAATTGCTTGGCCACTGCGCGAACCATGCCGTATACATACATAGCATACAATCTGTTAATTTAAGTCCATCCATTTAGTTGGTGTGGAGACCGGATTTTTAATCCATATAGCAGAACTCCATATACTCTCGTGGTTGTTGTAAAAGGTGAATAAGTGACTCTAAGCCAGAGGCTAAAGCAACAGATTTCTGTGGAATAGTAACCATATTGCGCTTCTAACCCGCCTGCCAGGCGTTGCGAATACTGGCAAAATCCCCTAAAATGACGACTCGTTGTGCGCTCTAAACCAGAGGGATGGGCACCAGAATCACTTGTTGAACAGCAGCCAATGTTTGTTGACCAAGCCAGTGGTGAATACTGATAAGGCCCCCATGGATGACATACGGCATGTAATCGGTCGTTATGAAAAGCTATGGGGATACCTTTGTACTGCAGTAGACGTACTTTGGCTGATACGATGATGATAATGATGAGTTGTTGTTATAATGGTTTTAGCTATGCTCTACATATTATATTTCATACTCTTCTATTTTTCAACAGAGTGCCATAGTCGGTACGCGAGTGACTCTACCATGCCGCGTGGAGAACAAAGTGGGGTCTCTACAATGGACGAAGGACGACTTTGGACTCGGCACACACCGCAACCTCAGTGGGTACGACCGCTACGCAATGATTGGGAGCGACGAAGAAGGTTGGTTACAAGATATATGTGTATAAATAACTTTAAACAACTTGAATTGTGCAACTTAAATTCTGACGTTTCATAAGTGCCAGTAGTTGGTTTATTTGTTATAAAAATGACTTGATTTTTACTTTGAAATACGATTAGCTAAGTACATACGGCATTACTTATCTGCATATTCCATGTGGTGCCCGAATTAAGAATATAACAACACTCCACCTCCTTCCGAGGATGTCGAAAAGGGCGAATAAGTGACCCTAACCCAGAGGAAAGAGCAGCAGCGTTCCAGCTGTTGCCGTTTGCAGTAGCTATACTATGCTCACCGGGTGCCTGCCAGCCGTGGTGAGTACTGGCAAATTGCCCCCAAAATGACGATTCGTTCTGGAAAAGATTTCCTGGTGGTAAATATCTTAGTGCAAGAATCCGGAATCCTTTCCTAATGTGCCTATAGGCGAGGCACCCGTGGGTGGCTCTAGTGTGATTGTACGTGGACCTGGAGTCCCTTCGATGCCGAAGATGACCGCTCCAGTGGTCCGCCCAGGGCGAAGGAAGTTCGTAATGAATTTCCAATGGACACCAATAAAATAATGGTAGGTAGGTACCACTGCAGTTCCAGATATTCTGCCGCCCAGCAGTACTTTCAAAGTTTATACATTATTAGGTTTCAGTTGGAAGCGCATTGTAGCTAGCGAACTTACTGGGCAGAAGAGACTAAATAATTAATGCTCCTAGAGTCGAGCGCAGGGTGGATCCATTCTAGGACTCCGGTGCCCCAATGGGCGGCTCTAGTGTGATCTTACGAGGACCTGGAGCCCCCCTTCGGTGCCGAAGATGACCGCTCCAGTGGTTTTAGCCGGTAGGAGTCCGGCACACCCCTTCGCCCTTCCCCGGGGTGAAGGAAGTTCCATGTAGAATTTCCACTGGACATCAATAAAAAAAAAGGACTCCGGTGCCCCGCCCATTTCCACTTCAGCTTACGAATCTGTCATCTACATATGTTGTCTATTTTAGTTCTTCTATGGATCTCTACATTTCTGGTTCCATCTCATTGGTAAATGCCTAGTATAGAGTTCTGTTTCTGTTCTGAGTGACCTTGAACTTTTTATGAGGCCCATAGGGAATGACCACGTATCGCTACAGATCTATATACATATATGTACCTTTTTTATTTTTTATTGGTGCCCAGTGGAAATTCTTCATGAACTTCCTTCGCCTCGGGGAAGGGCGAAGGGGTATGCCGGACCCCTACCGGCTAAAACCACTGGAGCGGTCATCTTCGGCATCCACGTCCTCGTATAATCACACTAGAGCACATATATGTACCGACGTATTCGTGAAATGCTAGCATCCCGTATAATGCGATTGGACACCAAACTGGTTTGATATAACCAGTAATTACTTAAAATAATGATGGATAACAAATCTTGTCGAAACCTCATGAAACGTCGGAAATTTGAGTAAAATATGTTCCTTATTGCAATAAAAAACATAACACTCGCGTCGGTCATCACTACGCATTTTGGCCATGACTCAGATGTAAATAAAAACGCACTTTTTCACACGGCAACGCATATAAACAATACGTTTTAAACTTTATACTCCAGTGATAGAGTCGAAAATTTATTACAGGAGCAAAAACATTGTATACCAATCTGCAAGAACAATTTATCTTTTCGGGTTCAGTGGTGTAAAAGATAAAAATAAACATTGAAATCAGTTTATTTGAGAATTAATTTTGAGTGAAAATGAAATTTAGCTACAAATACAAATTAACCTTATATGAACACGTTTAAAAATTTACTTACAAGTTACAATTTAATTCGGATATTGTTGAAATATCCATTTCGAGTCCGGATTAAGAATATAGCATCACTCCATCTCTTCCCGTAGGATGTCGTAAAGGCTACTAATGGACTCTAAACCAAAGGGATGAGCGACAGCGACCCTTCTGTTGGAACTGCTTCATGCTGCGCTCACCAACCCAGGTGGGTGCAGGTGCAGGTGCAAAGCGTGGTGGAATTCAATGGGGGAGGCGTTTGTTTATCCGTGGACTTCCTTGGGCTGACGTCCAAGGGAGGAGGTGAAATGGTGACGATATGGTGCTGAGGAAGCAAAAACATATCTATATAAATACGGAACCTTCTACAAAATCCAATCCCACTTCACACCATTAAAAAAAGTTGATTATTTGGCACATGAGTACGCGCCCCGAAAAATAACGCAACGAGATATTTAGGTAAATGTGGGCGAGCTGTATACATTATTTGGACTAGCGGAATAAGGCTAGTACTATATTCACACCTGTTAGGTAGATTTGGGTTTTTGGTACATGGTCAGATAGTTCAGGTACTGAAGACTGACTGATGAGTACGGGCATTATGATTAATAAATAGGGCAGCAGAATCCTCCAAGGTCTCCAAAGTGGCCTCTTTGCAGTCATTTTTTCTCCGCTAGAGGGGGTGACCGCTTTACACTATCATCCCCTCCGAGATGATTCCAAAGGCGTAGCACCAATGGGTGGCTCTAGATGGAGATTATTTTTGTTCTTGGAGCTTCCATTCGGTGCCAAAGATGACCACTCCAGTGGTTTAGCCGGTAGGAGTCCTTCCCCGGGGCGGAGAAACTAGATAATGTATTTCTACCGAATCATTAAAAAAAATGGCAAAAGAACACTGTACTACTTACTAGTGGAAGGTCGATTATTCGAAGGAGACCGTAGAGGGATCGGGAGAGAGGAGCTCCCGCTTGGGGAAGGAAGGCACGGCACTGCGATAACCAGCGCCCGGCGCGCGGCGCCCATGGCCGATACCCCTGCCTTATATATATGATGGAGGCCTCGGGTGTCTCGAGCGCACAGATTGAGGAATATAAGTACTCACTGAGCAGCCCCTGGAAACACGGGTAGCGCACACATGGGCCCAGGGTGGCGCGCGTGTAGTCACGTACCGCTGTGCACGCAGCACAGCGCACAGCTAAGCATCCGGGGGATATCAGCCAAATATCTACAGCGAACAAACCTCCTCCAGAGATATCTACAATTGGGGAACTTGTCAGTGCTCACCACGATTAGCAGGCGGGTTGGTGAGCGCAGAATAGCTACTGCTTCACATAAGGGACGCTGCTGCCTATCCCTCTAGCTTAGGGGCTCTTATTCGCCTTATACAAGATCTACGGGATGAGATGGAGTGGTGCTATAAAAATCCTCAACAGTTACAATATTGTACATTATAATAAAACACTTTTAAACGGATTCTATCGCGTATATTTTAGATTTTCCTGACGTTTCGAATACTTTGCAGCTTCCGTGGTCACAGGACGACTTAGGCGACAGGCGTCGTTACAGATTTTAAAAAGTTATTTTATTTCATCTAACGTACAAATACCATTAAAATAGTGTCATGTGTAATAATCGCGAAAACCTAAGACATATATATTACTATACAATATTATAAATAAAGTTGCAAATCTATCACAAAAAAAATATCGGATAAGTGTGAGTTGAACTCGCGTGCAGAGGGTTCAGAATATATTGTCTATTGTTAAATTTGGTCTTTTACCTATAACTTATCCCAAGAACAAACTTAACATCGTAGTTGAAAAACATGTTCTCCCATATATTCTAACTGCAAAGGTTAGTTTGTACGTACAATATTGAAAGATTTACCATGTTATTTTAAGACTATAGATTTCTTGCAGGTATTTTGTAATCTATAGAGCTATATGCTGTCTGTATTTATTTCCAAAATTTTGGCTCCGTAGTTTAGGAGATAAGGGGGGCGGGGAATAGTCAATTTTCATCTATTTTCTTAAATACCTTTAAAACTATATATTTTAAAACTATAAAATTAATGTACTTAAGACCGTCACAATAAGCCCTTCTATTTCATATGTTACATGGTACAATTTGAAAAACTATTCTTTAATTTTCTATATTGCCCCCAAAGGTGAAATTGGCTGTGACAGACGGATAGACAGACAGACACACGAGTGATTCTAGAAGAGTTGCGCCGTTTTTTCCTTTGGGCGTTCGGAACCCTACAAATATATACATATTTTTGTAATTTTATTACAAAAACGCTCACAAATAAAAGTAACAAATTTGTGCTCAAACAGTAACTTTAAGTAAAAAAATATGTTCTATGACGACTTACTTTTATAAATATGATCCCAATAATCTATACGATTGTCCCATAAAGGACTCTGCCCATTAAACCGTGCCATACCATAACTGTCCTGCACTGACCAACACCAAGGCATGCTACGACCGGATTGACAGCGAATTCACGACGACGAGGACGGTAGTGTCTGTCATGTTCTTTTCGTGCCTGATACATTCAAATTATGGACTGGAATTCGGCTACGGAACTACGTCCTGATTTTTTATTTTTTTATTGGTTGTCAGTGGACATTCTACATGGAACTTCCATCGCCGCGGGGAAGGGCGGAGGAATATGCTGGACTCCTACCAGCTAAAACCACTGGAGCGGTCATCTTCGGTACGGAAAGGAGGCTCCAGGTCCTCCTAAGATCAAACTAGAGCCACCCATTGGTGCCACGCCTTTAGGCACATCACGGATGGGATGACTGTAAAGCGGTCACACCCTCTAGCGGAAGGAAGGCGACAGTAAAAAGGTCGCCTCTGGGAAAGATGTTATACATCCTAACAAAACGGCAAAGAACGGAACATAATATCCACACAAGTATAAAATCGAAATTGATAGTAGCAGGTTATCGCTAAGCTCATCGTCAGGTTTGCTACTTATAAGCATTCAGTATCTCCTAGTCGACCGTTATAATAAAACAAGAAAGTATGCAATCGATATCTTTTGTTATCGTATCGTTTTCTTTATATAGAACTAACTTCGCCCCGCGGCTACGTGGTATTTGTTTAACGCGTAATCTACATAATCGTCCTAATCTATTTAGTGGTGATGGCCCGAATTTCCAAATTCCGTTTTCGGAATTGGTCGCAGAGCCAATTACTTAAACACAAAACTTTCAAAGTTATAATATTCTTAATATAGTGCTTGACTATCATTTCATAATATAACTTAAATCATTACCGTTAAACATGAAAACTGAGAAACAAATAGTTAAGTAAGCACTGTTCTAAACATTCATGACTTTGAATAACACATAAATTATCTCTTACGGGATGGGACATGTCCCGTGATTATTATTGATTTTGAGCACCCGATATTCCGGAATATCGCTTCATCATTTCAGCCGAACAAAGTCCACTACTGGACACAGGCCTCCCTCAAAGATCACCACAACGACTGATATCGGTATGGTCTGTGCTCATTGGGGCGTTTTGCATAATTTTTCATAATCGCCACGCTTGGCATCGCTAGCTCAAAATCAATAATATTTCGTATTATCAGGTGCTCAATATCAATAAAATCACAGAACATATCCCGTAAGTGATAATTTAAATAGATTAAATAAATGTCATAGGCATAAGAACTTCAGACTGTTGTGATATATATAGTACACCTGAACACTGAATGTGTTTGTTGTATGAGCAATGGCCAGCGAATACTTTCTCCAAAAACTTGCAAAGCAAATTACTCCGGCGTTTGACCACACATTATATTTATCGTTTCTACTATAGTATTATTAACAATAAAAATTATTAACACCGTGATTAAGAAGAAACCTGAACTTTAATGACCGAATTCTCTTCATCATCATATCAGCGAAAGGACGTCCACTGCTTTGCTTTTGGTTTTTATTTAGAAAATACGTTGCCCCACACTAGGGTTTTTCCAGTGTCGTGGGTGCGTTTACAGACATAAATTCCACACACAATACACCCAAACCCGGAACAACTACTTGCAGATTATACAAATATTTGTTCCATGCGGAAATCGAACCCGTGACCCGGAGCGCAGTAAGGTCAAAGGTCTTCCCCATGGATTTCCACAACTGTGTTATCATTTTGGGAGGAATTGGCCAGTACTCCCTACGATTGGCAGGCGGTCAGTGAGCGCAGTATGGCTACTTCTCCAGAGAAGGAACCCCGCTGCCCATCCCCCTGGATACGAGTCTCTTAGTCATCTTGTAAAACACCGGTAGTGTGGTGCTATATTCTTAATCCGGACACCACACGGAGAAATCAACAAAATCTGCTTGTATATCTACATGTACTTGTTTGTTACATTTTCATACATAGTTTCTATAATAGCAATAGCCTTCAAAAAGTAACAAACGCGAGCTTCGTTGATAGACAATATCAAGAAAAATAAAACAGGATTGGAACTAAAAATAACGGATATATTATCATGTACTCTCCTAATAAAATGTTTAACCTGATATTGAAATAAAGATAAAATCTAGATTTGCTCACTTTATCCACCAAAATTACAAAGATATCAACGTAAAATTTGCAATGGGATGGTATACGATATTTTATTTATTTATTATACGATTAAAATACTTCTAGTAAAAGAAAAGTCAAGGTAAAACAAGTTTGGCATTTGACTTTGTAGCAATTTCATGTCATGGAAGAGAGAGGAGAAATTAGGAGTAACTACAGACCACCCCAATGTTACACTCAATTAGCAGAACCGATTATGAGAGCCGCCATACATAGGTTCACCTCATTACCCGAGTAATCGCCAAACTGATGTAGTAGAAGTAGAAATAAAAAGCTTTAGAGACACTTTCCATTATAGTAATTGATTGACCGAACACCTGAAGAATGTTGACATGATACTCATACTCCTATGGTTAACAACTTTTGCAGTTTTGCACAAACTATATATTATAGATTTTCTAGTGTAATTCAACTCAATGTTATATAAAACAATTACTCAAAACTAAAATTGGTTATCATCAACATTTCAGCCGAAACACGTCCATTCACATAGGTCCCCCAAAGATCGCCACAACGATTCCGTTCTGGGTTAATGTTGTGTGCTCATTGTGGGATTCTGCTGAAATAGCCATGCTTGCCAGGTGGGTTGGCAATCGCATTTGAGTAGAAACTTACTCGATAGACGATGCTGCCCATCCTCCTGTTAAATCCCACAGTCGACTTTTGCTACACCCACGGGACGTGATGGTGCTATTCTTAGCCGGCACTACACGTTAATAACCTCATTACCCGCATTTAAATTATACACATATTAGTAACCTTTTGAAATAATTGAGAACTTTTCTAAAAACATCCAAGTACAATCGAATTACCGTTTATTTCATATTTCTATAACAACATTCAATTTCCATTTCGTATATTTGCATCAACTGGTATTATTAGAATTTTTACGCAACATAAGTCATCGACCTTTCAAATCTTGGCTAGCAATAGCAATAATTATTTGACGGACGCGGAATTTAGATTCAAGGTTGTTCAAGATTTATTTGGCAGGTGGAAAACAATAGTAGTCATAGAAAGACATGTACCAATCGCACATATCTATGGCGAACTTTACTAAGTATACAAGGGCGATCAAATTGTAGAAAACGTTTGCGAAGTTGATGCTAGGAAGAAGGAAGTAGAAATAGAGAATAACTGGATGACGCGTTCATAGCCAGTTGAGCTCAATGATCGGCAAACGTTTGGCGAGGTTATGCAAAGCTTGGTGTGCTCAGTATAAGAATGAGTGACCGCATAGTGGTATTTGAACTGAGCGGCTCCGTGATTCAGAGGCCACGTAAAATCGTTAATCCTGGTTGTTGTTATTGGATGGTACTCGTTAAGCCAAGTCGGATTGGCTGGCTTGAACAACTCTTACACAAGGTTGGTCACTAACCACGTGAAAGAAGAAGAAGAACTAAATTGTCGTTTGGATGGTTCCACATATGCTAAGAATAGAATAGAAGAGAATCATTTATTTAGTAAATGAGTCCAAACAGACACTTTTACACGTAATATTGAAACAACGAAGGGCATTTCGCTACATGACAACCTCTGAGAAGAAATACTAAAAGAAACGAAGGGTTAGGCGATTTTTAGTCACTTTAAAAAAAATCGTCACATAGTAGATATAACAGTTATTGATAAATGATAAATATGGCAGCTATATAATGCATATATTACTTCAAATTAATTTGGATTCCAGGGAAGGCACATGTGCAGAGAACAACTAATGCCATATTATCTCCCTGTAGTCAACATAGTTTTTAATCCCTTACTCGTAATTATATCGAAAATAAACTATGAACTTGACATTGTTACTCCACCAATTCTACTTCGGTTTGCTTAATATAGAGTCATTTAAGGCATCTACAGATCTTCTCGTTTCAACAACGAAGGGATCAACCCACGCCATATTTATAGCTAGCTCTGATTACTTACCCATTTTCGAATGGCCTTAAATATTCCGGTTTGACCAGAGCCGGTTTAAGAAACAAGCCCGGTGGCGCCAGAACCGCATACGCACACACATATCAGGCCATAACGTCCGGTGCTAAATTTGGGCCTGCTGGACGATCAATACAATGAGTGGTCATAGGACGTATGGATGTTTCCATAATTACCAGGCTTGGCAGGCGGATTGGTGATCGCAGTACCTATGTTATTAGCATACGTGAGGATGCCGCTGTCTATTCTCTTGATATCAAGCCTTCGTTACTTTTTAAGACGCTTTTATTAGCTTGGTATATATCTATGTATCTATGAATCTAAATAACAGATTTTTTGAACTCGATTTTCATCCCCTTCAAAACGTCGGATTGATTTGAAATGTCGCACACTTGTCAAGGACAGATGACAAAGCAATAATTTTAAATTTAATTTTAATTTAGTTTGTCCCATTATCCTCGCTAGAATCCTCAGGATTAGGAAAAATATAATTTCATCGACATAAAAAACTTCCACAAATGACAAATTCATCGACATACACAAACTTGCTCCAAAAATAATACGTCCATAAGATGTCGATTAAATTTTCCATGGCAAGAGTGCGATGAGACTCAAACAGTGTCTCATTCTTCAGATGATTTTATCCGTAATGGAGGGAGAATATGTTAACTTAAACGTTAAAAGGAAGATGCTTGGGTAAATAATTATCACCACCCGGAGTTATTGAGAGTATGGACAGGCAACATGGACATTCAGCCATGCGCAAAACAAAAAAAACATTTTTTGTAGTTAGCCGCACTAAAAAACTGAAACTAAATTAAGTTAAATTAAGTTTAAAAGAAACTAAAAATCACGCTTTTGTAGATAACCGAACTAAAAAGTAGATTTTCTTTTCAAGAAGTTTAAAATAACAACATTGAATAACAAAAAAATAATTGTTGTTAAAAAGCGTGGGGTGCTTTATCAGATATTTACACGTTGACGCTACTTTTACAAATAGTGACCACGATTGACATCAAGCCCCCCACGCTTTTTTACAATATGTTTTATTGTTTAACACTATTGTTATTTTACACTTATTGTAAATTATTTTCTACTTTTAGTTCGGTTATTTACAAAAGCGCTTTTTTTAGTTTTTTTTAAACTATAATTTATTACGATACCATTGGGTAGAGAGGCGTGTTCCACGGGTATTGTTTGTTGGAAACCATACTGTGTGGTGTCCGGAGTCCATGTGGTGTCCAGCTTAAGAATATAGCACCACCGATCTCCTCCCGTGGGTGTCGTCATAATCAGAGGGGTGGGCAGCAGCGTTCCTTCTTTGGAACAGCAGTCATACTGCGCTCACCAACCCGCCTGCCAAGCGTAGTGAGTACTGGAAATCACAGTCACAGGGTGATGAGTTCAATTGAAGTTGATACGTATGCAAGCGGGCGGCGCGTGGTAGTGATTAAATCGCCTATGCCGCGTGAGTGGTAGTAATACGTGGCGTCACTTGGCTATTACTTCTCCAGTCTGCTCTTTGCATCTGCGCCTTTTTTCCGCACGTTTGAATCGCAGCAAAATGTCGCCTTCTGTAAGCGCCCTAAGTTTAAACATTATACCTGGTGTTTGCTTGCTGGCGACGACCTGTACCTTTTTTATTGGACCCAGTGGAAATTCTACACGAACTTCCTCCGCCCCGGGGAAGAACGAAGCGGACTCCTACCAGCTAAATTCACTGGGGCGGTCATCTTAGGCAAGAAGGGGTCCAGGACCTCGTATGATCACACTAGAGACACCCACTGGTGCCACGCCCATAGGCACATCCCGGAGAGGATAACTGTAAAGCGGCCACCCATCCGGGGGGTATTGTAAAGGATCCCTCGAAGCGTCCCTGTGCGCTGTGCTGTGCTGCGCCCCCGGCGGCGCGTGACTACATGCGCGCCACCATCTTCTCGTAGTAGCCGGACCCTTGCTATAAGAGATCAGTATATTTCACTATGACGTGACATTTTGCATACCATGAATCTCTTATCGATGCGATCACAGTAATCTCTGGTGATGACAAGCACTTCCCACGTCCATTGGAATCGCCCTAGAAACAATACAGATGTATACCACAGATTACTTCAATGCCTTTTAGCGTGGCGATGAAAAATATATTTTTAACATTTTTAAGACACGATGAAAGATCTTCTTAAGTGTGCTTCAAAAGGAGAGCGCTTTTCACAGAGTTAAAAATGGAATTTACCGTATTTTTCTAGTCCGTTTTGTAGCACGTAATATTTGTGTTGCGGTGGGGTGAGATAGAAAAATAGTTTTATTTTTAACTGAAATAAACTTTTCCGCGTTATTACATACCTAAACATACGTGTGCATGCTTTAATATAATATTTATTGTTACGTGCTATGGTCACTCACATCCTCAGTCTATCAGAGCAGTCGCTGCCCGTGACCATGAACGCTGTAAGGAGCTTGATCTGCTGTTTCGATCTGTAAGGGGTTCGGTTTGTGGAACGTATGCTCAAATTGGGTATCATCATCATTATATCAGCCAAAGAATATAGGTTAGGATTTATATCTTTTCACTGCTGAACAAAGGCCACCATAGATTTTCACAATGGTGTCATCATTTTGGGGGGAATTTGCCAGTACCACCACGCTTGAGAAGTGGGTTAGTGAGCGCAGTATGGCTACTGCTCCACAGAAGGGATGCTGCTGCCCTTCCCTCTATTTTAAAGTCACTTACGGCCCAATACTCGAACGCCATTTAACGTTCCCGCTTAAACAATTTGGGGCGCCCGGTTTTGTACCAAAACCGGTTCCTGGAATAGTTAAAGCGGGGACTAAACGTTAAATGGCGTTTGAGTATTCGGCCATTAGTCACCTTTTACGACATCCACAGGAGGAGACGGAGTGGTGCTGTATTCTTAATATAGACACCACAAGTATACTATTATAGATAGAGAAAATAGGTATGTGTAATCTTATAATTATAACGCAAAAAAGTATAAAATCTGAAAATACATATCAGTTTACATATATTGGAAAACTGAAATATACAATATGTAAATATACATAATTTATGTATGTATGTTTATATATGTAGGCGAATCATACCGCACTGCCGTTCGTATTTGAATTGAGTTCGATCATAATTTTCATTACATTACCTCATTGCTGGCCACTTCTGAGCCCATAAGTTTGCACTCGTGGGTTCCACTGGTGATCCCGGTGCCCTTTAATATGTGCTGAAGATGACCACCAGGCAACGTGGGGTTTTGAGAGCTGACGCACCCGGCTATTTCGGAGATAGGGGGGGGGGGGGGTCAATTTTCGCCTGTTTTCTTAAATAACTTAATAACACTGTTTGCTTTAAAATGATAAAATAAATATATTTAAGATCCTCACAACAAGTTCTTCCATTTCATTTGTTACACGTCACAGTTTGCAAAACTTTATTCTTAAATTTTCTATGTTACCCCGGGCATCGACTCCCAGGTATTTTCACAAAGAGGTTACCTTTATAATGCAATTTTACATCTTGCTCAAGTATTAAGTTAATACTATATTTACTTAATTCCCAGAATTACAGAAACAAAAAGTGTTACTCGAATTTTTGTTTCAAATAATTCTAACTTTAATTGTCTGTGAACTGTTGGTTGGTACTTATTAATTATTTTGTTCTACTAATAACAGAGTAGGCTGAATGTTTACTTATTGTTACTAAAAGCTTTTTGTTAGGAAATTTGAACCTTAATATTGAGTGCTATTTACGATAATTTTGGCGTTTTGATTTATTACTAATGGTCTATAGGCTCGCTCATATGACGGTCGGCCCTGGCAGAAGCATCAATCACCACAGTTAGTACCAAGTGTATTAGTGATCCAAATATATTATGATGTCATGTACTCGCTTTTTACAAACATAATAAATTTACCCGTGTGGTGCCGGCTACGAATAGCACCAACCCATTTCATTCCGTGGGTGTCGTAAAAGGCGCCTATGGGATTAACCGGAGGATGGGCAGCAGTGTCTTCGAGTACATTAACTACTCAACTGCGATCGCCAACCCGCCTGCCAAGGGTGGCGATTATGGAAAAACCCCCCAATGAGCACACAAAACCTATATCGGTCATTGTCATCTTTGGGGGAGGCCTCTGTCCAGCAGTGGACTTCATTCGGCCGAAATGATGATGTTGAATATATTTGTCACATACCTCTTCAACGTAAAGAAAGGGAAGACTGTATATTCTCAGCGTTTCCAAAAAACTAAATTTTATTGGATTTTGTCTAATTAACCTAAACAATAAATAAATGTTTTAACAGTATGTAATAAGATAGTTCACAGCTAATCTAATTACAATTGAGAAATATAATAGCCACGTCACGTCAGGGTTTCATACGGAAATAGTTTAAAAATGAAATAGCTACAAAAGAAAAACATTATATCAGCGAAAGGACAAAAACATTTGGGGCGAATTTGCCAATACACACCACGCTTGGAAGGTGGGTTGGTGAGCGCAGTACGGCTGCTATTCGACAGAAAGAATGCTGCTGCCCATTTCTCTGGTTTAGAGATCCTTCGTTGCTCTACAACCTCCACAGGAGCAGATGCAGTCGTTGAGGCCGTCCTGCCGCTCTTTGGAGTCTGGCACAAAAGGAGCGAGTGCGTCACCTCCCGCCTGACGCAGGTGTTCATCGGTCACGGTTGTTTTGGTGCATACTTGCACAGAACAGGACGCGAGGCCACGGCACAATGCCACTGTGATAGCGACCAGGATACCTCTAGGCCGAACGGCGGATCCTGGTCGATCGGATTGGGCAGGATCTGTCTCTGCCGGCAGTACTGTAGGTTATGTTGGCAAAGCACGCGGTCCCAGTGTGGTCATACGTGGACCAGGAGCCCTTGTTAGGAACCGAAGAAGACCACCCCAGTGGTTTTAGCCAGACACACACTCCACAGGAGTACAGCATGCCCTTTCATCTTTCCCCGGGGCGGAGGAAGTTCATGACAAATTTCCACTGTGACCAATAAAAATATATAAAAAGGGGCAGATGGAGTGGGTGCCTTATTCTTAATCCGGACACATGGTATGTTTCATGTTGCATAATGTTATTAATGATTACTAAAATTCCATAAATATATTATATAAGGTCTTACTTTATTGGTCCACGATATTTTTGTGGTACATACGTCATCTTTAGCATTTACTAAGATACCATGCAAAATATCCTATATATTTTGTATGTATGAAAGGGATGTTGTGTAATAAGACAGTAGGTACATATGTGCCCCTTTAAGACCGGAACGTGGGAGCCAGATCAAAGCTTTAGCTCAAGTGGCGTTTTAAATTGTGAGCTATTTTTGCACTTCTCTTTATTGCGGTATGAATTCAGACAGTCTGTGTAGTTTGCACACAAGCCTTTGAGAGTTATGAAAGTTTTTGTAGGCAAATAGCAATGGATGAACAAGCAGTATTAAAATATTCTGACACCTCTAGGTTAGGTTGTAGTTGCTCTATTGTGATCTTACGAGGACCTGGAGTCCCCCTTCGGTGCCGAAGATGACCGCGCCGGTAGAAGTCCGGCATACCCCTTCGCCCTTCCCCGGGGTGAAGGGAGTTCCATGTAGAAATTCCACTGGACATGAAAAAAAGGGTTATGTTGACTATAACATAACCTTTTTTTTGGCTCAATGGATTACGGCTTGTTAAGCAATAGATTGCGATTTAAAAACATGGCATGTGCGAGCGAAAGTACTTATTATTTGAGTGAGTCCATTTTATTTATTTCTAAATATTATTTTTAATTAAAATAAAAGATTTTTGATTTTAATTATTATCTTTTATTACCTTTTGATTTTATTTTACATTTTTATGTGTCATTATTTTTAAGTTATTATTTTAATTTATTATCTTTAATTATCATATATGATTAATAATTTCATTGCTCAATATTGCCTCTAATACCCACATACAACACATTCATATACATACACTACATACATAATAAATGATGGTGAATCAGTAATTAACAGGGACAAAAGATTTAATGGACTGTTTACCCTTTCTATCTTTTCTACGCCTATTTAATACATCGTAAAATGTATTCATTACTACTGTTTACTATACAAATATAATTATACTTATTTATTATACCACATACTTACTTTTACCTATAATAAATACATACAGAATGATTAAAATTTATTCTACAAGTTTCGAGCGTTTGAGACTCGTGTGTTACAGCTGAAAATCAGCGTTAGTACCCCACTTGGTATTACCACCTGACATCATGCTGAGCTGTTGGCCCATTTGACACATTTATTTTAATACTAGCTGGGACCCGCAGTTTTACCCGCGTTTAATTTAAAACAAATTTGGAGTACTTCGATATAGACATAGAATATATATATTGGATCTCATGGGTTTTATTATTTTGCGCGGAACCCTAATCATTTTTCTCAAATAAAACAGCTCATGTTTTTCCTTATAACATCAGCTATCGACACGTGAAAGCCCCGTCAAAATCGGTCCAGCCGTTTCGGAGATTACCAGAAACAAACAGACAGACAGACAAAAACATTAAACATTGTTTTTTTTGTTATATGTACCGTATATACTTGAATATGCATTTAGTAAAAAGCTGTTATTTTGACATTACAAACAGACACTTTTAATTTTATTTATTTGTATAGATTATGTTTTTGTTTGCCTGTATAATTGTTTGTGCCCGTAAATACTTTTCTTTCTATCTTTCAATCTTCCTTTCAGTGCCATATGTACTTTTTTAGTGACGGTGGTCATCACCAGAAATCGATCAGGTGGTCTGAAATCATCAACGCGAGATAAGCAACCGATAAGCAAATTGATACGCGTATTTATAAAATACTAGGCGCCCGCCCCAGCTTTGCACTGGCAGGTTCATGCAAACCCGATTGCAGCGCTACCTACTTGGTCGAATTGTAAATCTAAACCATCCAGGGACCCACTTAAACATACACAAAAAATAACATCAATATCGGTCCAGCCATTTAGGATGAGTTCAGTGATATACACACGTACAGAAGAATTATATATATTAGACTAACCTTATCAAAATATTTCCCACTTCAGATACTGGATGTTCGTTAATTAAAATATGCTTCTCGACATTTAAGCTCCAAAAGCTAATCCATACACTAAAAACTTAATTATTCAAATTAAGTGGAGTAGTTCCAGAGAACCGGCCATTTTTATCGAGACTTGAACAAAACTATGCCGTCAGCTTATTAAATGGAAATCCCCGTTGAAACCATTTCTGCTGGCATTGTCTTTTAGCGGATAATTATATTGTTTAGACGAAGAGAGCTTAATGGTTCCGTACTTTATGACTAATTGGACTATTGGATGTTTGTTGGTAGGTCGCTGGTAACTTAGATTGAAATGTTAGGTAGATGTTGAATTTTGCACAGCGCATAGCGAGGCTTCTGGGTGATTGATCCTCCCAAGATGTTCCTGAGGAGGTGAGCGCTTTACAGTCATCCCCTACGAGATATGCCTAAAGCCGTGGCAGCAGTGGGTGGCTCTAGATGGATGTTTTTAGAGTTCTTTGAGCATGGTGCTGAAGATGGCCACCCCGATGGTTTAATCCAGTAGGAGTCCAGCATGCTCTTCTACCCTTCCCGGGGGCGGAGGAAGTACATGACGAATCTCCACCGAGTAAAATAAAAAAGTATAATATGTTGGATGGTGTAACCTGTATTGGTGGTCAGACCTCGATTCAAACGAATGACCGATGGCCATCCGACTTGCAGTAGCACTGGGCGGTTCTGTGGTCGTGGTTCTAGGTTATTGCTATTCACGGAGTATTAACTGCTTTCTAACTTCTTACTTACTTAAAGCAGTAATCGCCTAGTGATTGAACGCTTCCATACAGGACGGCTTGAGTTCGATCCCGGCCCGCACCTCTGACTTTTCGAATTCACGTGCGGATGGGAATTTGATTATCACTTGCGTTAACCGTGAAGAAAAACATCTTGAGGAAACCTGCACACCTAAGAGGGTTCCAAAATGTTTGTCTTGATGTGTGTAGTCCGCCAACCCGCACTAGGCTAGCGTGGTGGACTAAGGCCTAACCTTTCTCATCGTGAGAAGTTATATGTGTTGAAATGTCAGGATTTATATCAACAGAACTAGACATTATACGGGCAGATGATCGGAATAACGTGGATTGGGAAAACAGATACAGATTGACACAATGCATGTTTATTTTCAGTTTAAAGCAAATCACCTCCAGTATGAATCCTAATTATCACTTGACAAATTAGTAACTATTAGTAACTGCAATTTATCTATGTCTATCTATTTATGTAGTGCCGTATTACAAATATAGCACAACTCTATATCCTATAGATGTCCAGAAAGGTGTCTTACGGCTGAATACTGAAACGCCAGTTACTATTAAGTCCGGCTTTAACTATTCGAGAAACCCGTTTTTGGTAGGGAACCGGGTGGCTTAAATAGTTAAAGCGGGGTCTTAATATTAACTGGTGATTCAGTACTGGACCTTAAGGGACTTTAGACCAGAGGTATGGGCAGCAGCGTCCCTTCTATGATACTGTAATCATACTACCACCCGACCGCTAAGCGTGGTGAGTCAGTACTCACCAGCCAGCCAGAACAGTGAAAATTATATGCAAATGACGGCATGCCGAACTCCTACTGGCTAAAACTACTGGGGCGGTCATCTTCGACACCTAAAGGGGGCTCCAGGTTCTCGTATGATCACAGTAGAGCCACTCACTGGTACCACGCCTTTAGGCTCATCTCTGAGAAGGTGACTGTAAAGCGGTCACACCCCCCAGGGAGTGCTATGCGCACGAGGCAACGCATGACCACATGCGCGCCAACCCGCCTACTGAGCGACTATGGCAAAAACTCCCCAATGAGCACTACCCTGACCCAGACCGGTCATTGTCGCGAACTTTGTGGGTGGCTTATGTCCAGCAGTGGACATTCATCATATCAGCCACAGGACGTCCACTGCTGAACAAAGGCCTCCCTCTTAGATTTCCACAACGATCGGTTACATGCCGCTCTCATCCAACGACTCCCAGCGACCTTCACCAGGTCGTCCTGTCCACCTCGTTGGAGGTCGTTCCACGCTGCGTTTTCCGGTGCGTGGTCTCCATTCGAGAACCTTTGTGCCCCAACGGCCATCAGTTCTACGAGCAATGTGCCCAGCCCATTGCCACTTCAGTTTTACTAATCCTTTCAGCTATGTCCAACTTTAATTCGTCTACGGATCTCCTCATTTCTGATTCGATCTCGTAGAGAAATACCAAGCATAGGTCTCTCCATAGCTCGCTGAGAGACCTTGAACTTTCTTATGAGGCCCATTGTGACGTTATTCGGGTGAAATTATGATGAATGAAGTAACTTTACATAATTACGAAATGTGGGAACTCCCGCGAATTCTTCACTACTTGGATCAGTCAGACACTGATTGTCCCGATCACGTCGAGTGTTAACACAATGACTCTGTCGAAGCGCACCGCAAAATGGCTTTCTTATGTTTTGTTTCATTCCCGTAGTTATGACCGGATACGCCAAATGCGTGAAACGGTTATGTGTGCGCTCTGTAACGTCCGGTTAAGCAACCATATTTCCAACAAATGTCTGCGAAAAGCCGAACAAAAAAAGAAGTGTGCGCTCTGTACAGGCGTACTTATTACTTACTCACCGCGTCGCGCAAATGGCGAGTCCCGGGTAGTCTAGTTTTGTATCGTACTGCGCTGCGAACGGTACCGTAATAGGAAGTGAAGCCACATCATCATCATCTTCCACAAAAGCTTCCTCCACCTTGTGCAATTCTTCTTTGTTTATTGCTGAGCGAAGATGTGGATGCATCTTTCCTGCGACTGCTTCTATATCGTTGACCATGGGACAGCTGGCACGCCAACGACGTATGTCGTTTGCCAAGCGGCTATGCATATGATGTAGGTAGTTTAAATTCCAACATGTTCATTCCGACCACAAATACTATTGAATTGTAAAGACCTTAGATGCATATACCTCATGAAAGTAATTGATGTGTTTGTGGATGAATGAAATAAAATTATGAGGGTGTCCACTATTTTGTTATTTTGTTTTAAATAATGTATTATGTTTCCAGTTCTATGTTATTTAATGTAATTGCTGTTATACTTTTTTAATTAACTACAAGTGAATCATTTCGGCCGAATAAAGTCCACTGCTGGACGCAGGGAAGGACTGCCCCAAAGACTACCACAACGACCGTTTGCCGTGTGGTGACGGCTCAGAATACCACCACCCCATTTCTTCCCATGTGTGTCGTAAAAGTCAACTAAGAGAATAGCCAGAGGATGGGCAGCAGCGTCTTTCGAGTACATTAACAACTCAACTGCGATCGCCAACCCGTCTGCCAAGCGTGGCGATTATGGCAAAACCTCCCAATGAGCACACAACGCACCCATATAAGTGTATGAATTAATAAAATACTAAACTAGTACGGATTGTTGTGAAATAAAAAGAAACTTATATCAACATTCTTGTTTCAGGAGATTACTCTCTCGACATCAAGAACGTGACTCTAGAAGATGACGGACTGTATCAGTGCCAAGTTGGTTCCGGCCTCAACGGTAAGTCTATTTTTTTACCCAAGAGAAAACGGTAGCACGCATTTGGTCACGCGCTGCCGTGTGACGCTTTGTGGGATCCTTTACAATCCCCACGAGGGGGTGACCGCTACAGTCACCCTCTCCGAGATGTGTCTATAGGCGTGGCACCAGTGGGCGGTTGTTTTAGTCGGTAGGAGTCCAGCATACCCCTTCGCCCTTTCCCGGGGCGAAGGAAGTTCATGAAGAATTTCCACTGGGCACCAATAAAAAAGGTGGGTACCACCGCAGTGCCAGATATTCTGCCGCCAAGCAGTCATGTTTTAACTTTAAACATTACTGTGTTGCAGTTCAAAGGGAACTGTAGCTAGTGAAATTACTGGGCATAAGAGACTAAATAACTAATGTTTCGAGGTGATGAGCGCAATGTGGGGCTACGCAGGACTAGTTATGTCGCTTATCACCAGGTGAAGGACTTGCACGTCTCGTCACAATGTTGTACTCATATACAGGTTGTCCAGTAAATAGCACGACATACTGCAGGGGTTGAGAGCTTGGGTCAATACCTTTTTTTTTATTTTTTTTTTATTGATGCCCAGTGGAAATTCTTCATGAACTTCCTTCACCCCGGGGAAGGGCGAAGGGGTATGCCGGACTCCTACCGGCTAAAACCACTGGAGCGGTCATCTTCGGCACCTATGGGGGGCTCCAGGTCCTCGTATGATCACACTAGAGCCGGCCACTGGTGCCACGCCTATAGGCACATCCCTGAGAGGGTGACTGTAAAGCGGTCACCCCCTCGGGGGGATTGCAAAGGATCCCCCAAAACGTCCCACGGCAGCGCGTGACCACATGCGTGCTACCGTCTTCTCTTGGGTCGCTCGGTGTGGGCACGCAGATTCCCCAATCTACGCACCCGCGAACCCAGAGGTCCCCCGCCTTGTAGTAACGGCAGGGGTTTCAGGCGTATGGGATTAGGCGCCAGGGCGGTTGTTACCCCGGCGCCGTCTCCTCCGTCTTCGAGCGGGATCGGCCCTCTCCCGATCCCGCTCTGCGGTCTCCTTCTGGAGCATGACGCTCTCACAGAAGGAGACCACTGCATTCCAATTGTCATGCTCTGCCAACATAGCCGACACTACTGCTGGCAGAGAGAGATCTTGCCCGATCCGATCGACCAGGATCCGCCGCTCGGCGGCCCATGCAGGGCACGCCTCGAGCGTGTGCTGTGCGGTATCCTGGTCGCTATCACAATGGTGCCGTGGCCTCACGTCCTATCCTGTGCAGGTACGCACTGAAACAACCGTGCCCGGTAAGCACCTGCGTCAGGCGGTAGGTAACGCGCTCGCTCCTTTTGAGCCAGGCTCCAAAGAGCGGCAGGACGGCCTCCACGACGCGCTTCGTCGCAAACTGCATCCGCAGGCGGTGACGCCACTTGCCAAGTGCGCGCCACCGAGCTAGCCGCATCAGCCTGTCCAACGCCTCTGGAGGCGCGCCTTCGGCGCTCTGACGGAGGGAGCGTGTCTGATCGTAGACCCACGCATCCATCTCCGCCAGGATGTCGAAAGGCGGAAAACGCGCCAGGAGAGTTGCCGCCTCGTAGGACACTGTTCGGTATCCTCGTGCGATCCGGATAGCCACTCTGCGCTGCAGACCGTGAATTTTGGTTCTGCAGCGCTGGGCGCCTGATAGTCGAGCTGACCATACAGGCGCCCCATATAAGTTCACGGACCGCACGACCCACCCGTAGAGACGGCGAACTTCCTCACATGGTCCCCCAAGATTGGGCAGCAGCCGGTGTAGTGCACCTACTACCCTCTCGACTCGGGGGACGAGGCGCTGGAAGTGCTCTTCAAAGCCCCAACGACTGTCCAGGGTTAGCCCTAGGTATTTCATGTACCGGCCCACCCCGATTCGCGCGTCACCAACGCGTATCCACGAACTGGGTGGTTCTCTGCTCCTAGGCAGTTTGTGGAACCATAGCGCCTCGGTTTTTTGAGGCGCTATCCGCAGACCCAGGGCGTGGATTTTGGCCACGACAATTGCCACCGCTTGCTCCGCAAGCCGGATGGTTCCCTCGAAGGACTCCCCGCTGGCCAACACCAGAGTGTCGTCAGCGTAACACACTAAGCTGACGCCAGCAGGGAGAACGACACGCAGGACCGCATCGTAGGCGAGGTTCCATAAGAGGGGGCCGAGAACTGACCCCTGCGGAACCCCGCACGTAATCTCCCTCCGCTTTACGCTACCGTCCCTGCCCACGTAGCGAATGTGCCTATCGCGCAGATAGGCCCCTATGATGCCCTGCAGGTAGGGCGGACACCGGTGATAGACTAGTGCCGCCCTAATAGCGCCCCACGGGATGGAGTTGAAGGCGTTGACGATGTCTAGACTGACCGCCAACGCCACCCCACCCCGCCGGGACACCGCCTGTTCCGACAGCGAGCGGACGCGAAGAATCGCGTCGATGGTGGACCGCCGCTGCCGGAAGCCATACTGACTTTCGGCCAGGTCGGGGCCAACTCGCGACAGGTGCTCAACAAGTCTTCGGGTAATTATTCTTTCGAATAGCTTCGAAGCCTCGTCGAGCAGGCAAATGGGACGATATGCAGAGGGAGACTCTGCAGCCCTTCCTTCCTTCTTCAAGAGAACCAATCCAGCTTCCTTCCAGCCGGATGGGAACACGCTACTACGGAGGCAACTGGTGAACAGCCGCCTCAAGCGGTCCCCAAGAGACTGCAGTGCATACACCCACGCACGGCCCGGAATGCCGTCCGGACCCGGTGCGGTGTTGCGACTCTTCAGGCGGCCAATGGCTCGGCCCAGCCCCTCTTCCTTAACCCTCAACTCCTCGGCCCAGTCCGAGGCAATTGGGGATGGAGAGGGACCAGGATGGTCCCGAACCGCCGGAAAGAGCCTTAAAAGTACTCCCTCCAGCAAATCCGGGGCCTTGGTTTCGGTCACCGGGGGGACATATGGGCGCAACTTGCCCACTACCATTCGGTAGGGTCTCCCCCACGGATTCCTATCCAGTCCCTCCAGGAGCTCGTTCCAGGACCGAGCCTTCACCTCGCGAATTGCTTTATGTAGCGACTTCGTGGGCGCCCGGTAGGCCAGATAGGCCTCTGCAGTCTCTCCAGCTGTAGCACTACGCCGGCGTCGGCTTCGTTGGTACCGGCGGCGGGATGCCAGGCAGACCGCGCGCAAATGCGCGATCTCATCCGACCACCAGTACACAGCCGTACGCCGGGAGCACCTGGCCCGGGGCATGGACGCGTCGCATATTGACGTCATCTTCTCCCGGAACCAAGACGCTTCCTGTTCTGGATCGGGCAAGATCCCTTGATCGACCTCTTGGGTCAATACCTACCAAAAAAAAATACAATATATGTTCAGCAAAATCTTACGGATTTTTTTTCACCACTGTAGGTTAAAGTTAAGCGATAAGAAAATTGTACTGTGAAAATTTAAGTAAAAATTGTATTTCTTGAAAACATCTTAGTTTTTAATAGAATAAAGACTTATCAATGAGTAAAGTAACTATTCACAAATAATTTGAGGTAAAAATAAAAACTAGAAAAGGAATTTTTCATTACGAGATGCTTAGAAATCTGTGTCTAGGTAGAAATTATTCGATATTTCGGAAAATTTAGTACTACTGTAAATCCGTAAGAATTTGCTGAACATATATTGTGCTTTTTTGATAGGTATTGACCCAAGCTCTCACGCCCTGCAGTATGTCGTGCTATTTACTGGACATCCTGTATATAAAAAAGTAAACGATTTGTACGACAAAGTGTCGCGATTGTTAACGATTCACGCTTCACATCAGAGTATTAATGAGGATTGTTCCAAAGAAATTATTGTGTAGATACGATACAGCTACATAACAATACATATATATATCTACAAATTATAACAGAGTGTCTGTATGTTAAAACCGGACAAGTGCTAGTTTAAATTGCGTGGAGAGGGTTCCGGACGATGGCTTTATTACCTTATATTAACTTACGCGTTTTTAAATCTTACCCAAAGTTTGTGGTAACTAAAAAAGTATGCACGGTACCGGATTATAGAAGGAAATTGCTGAATATATTGTTTATTGTTGAATTCTGTCTTGTACCAATAATTTATCCCAAGAATAAACTTAACATTGTAGTTGAAAAATATTTTCTTTCATACATTCCAAGTGCAAATGTAATTTGTACGCACAATATTGAAAGACTTATCATGCTTTTTTAAAATCATAGATTTCTTATAGGTTTCATGTAATCTACAAGTAAACTACTCTGTAGTTTCAGATATGATGGGGGAATGGTAAATGTTCATCTATTTTCTTAAATAACTTTAAAACCATTTGTTTTAAAATTCATATAGTAACAAATTTCAACGTAATCGACCTCTTAGATTCGGAGTACATGGACTGTGCAGACGGACAGACAGACACATGAGTGAACCTATAAGGGTTCCACTGTTTTTTCATTCGGACGGAGACGGCACGGTTAGTGCAGTGGGTTCGATTCCCACACGGAACAAATATGTGTATGATCTGCAAGTAGTTGTTCCGGATCTGGATGTATTGCACGTGGAATTCATGTCTGTAAATGCACCCACGACACAAGATAAATCACAGTGTGGGCCAACATTAAAAAATTAACGTACGGAACCCTAATAATACTTGTGATACGGAATTTCTTTTGCTAAGATTATTTTTATTTTCGTTCTTGTAGCCGTGTGGTGTACTGCAGTTGTCGTAAAAAAGCTGGAAAATATGAATGAGAGGATAGAGTTGGGTGGGTATTTGGAAATGGTAGACATTTCTCGTGTGTCGTGGGTTTAGTTTACGGACATAAATTTCACATGCAGAATTACCCATAGCCGTGTGGTGCTGGCTCAGAATGCCACCAGCCCCTTTCATCCCGTGGGTGTCGTAAAAGTTGACTAAGGGATTAACCGGAAGATGGGCAGCAGCGTCCTTCGACTTCATTGACAACTCAACTGCGATCACCAACCCGTCTGCTAAGCGTGGCGATTATGGCAAGACCCCCCAATGAGCACACAACACACCCATATCGGTAGTTGTGATGATCTTTGGGGGAGGCTTGTGTCTAGCAGTGGACTTCATTCGGCCGAAATGATTGATGATGCAGCATTTAAAAAGGCTTAAAGCTGTAATGTACTGTCATGATCAGAGACGTCACACTGATAGGGGTGGCTGGGCGGTTCCATTGCCGTCCCGCTAAGGAATCGCATTCTAAAAAGTCTTTTATATCCGCGATGGTTATCTATTAGTGCTTTTATTAAGTCTATGACAACGTGCGGTGCCGGATAAGAAGAGAACCAACCCATCTCATCCCGTGAATGTCGTAGAAGGTGACTATGGGGTTAGGCAAAGAGCGGGCAGCAACGTCCTTCGAGTACATTTACAACTTAACTGCGATTGCCAACCCACCTCTCAAGCGTGGTGATTATGGTAAAACCATACCCAGACCGGTTCTTGTGGTGATATTTGTGATTTCCACAATTGTGTAGTCATTTTGTGGGGTATTGCCAATACTCAACACGCTTGGCAGACGGGTTGGTAAGCACAATATTGCAACTGTTCCACAGGAGGGATGCTAATGCCCATGTCTTTGAGTTAGAGCCCCTCAAACGCCTTTTACAACATCCACAGTAGTTGATGGAATGGTGGTATATTCTTAACCCGGACACCACACGGAGTCTGTCATGCACAGCTAGATAAATTTGACAGCACGGTTGGTGCAGTGGCTGATACAATCGGCTGCTGCGCTCTTGGTCGTGGGTTAGATTCCCGCACGGAACAAATATTTGTATGATCTGCAGGTAGTTGTTCCGAGTGTGGGTGTATTGTGTGTGGAATAAATGTCTGTAAACGCACGCACGACACAGGAAGTCCCAGTGTGGGGTAACGTTTAAAAAAAAGTATAGTCTTTCGCTCCTCTCTCTCTCGTCTCATTAGCCCGTAAAAGTCCACTGATGAACAGGGTCCTCCTAATGATCAATACAATGAGCGGTCATATGGGATATTGCCATAGTCACCACATTTGGCAGGTCGATTATTGATCGCAATATGTTGTTATTAGCATACTTTCTTTTGATATAACGTTACCTCACACTAGGATTGCACCTATGTCATGAAGTCAGTTTATGTAAAAAATTGGACATGAACAAACACCCAGATCCAAAACAACCGTCTGTAAACCTTACAAATATTCGCTTCATGTGGGAATCGAACCCTCGAACCATAGCGAAGTAAGCCAATCGTTTAGCTACTTTGCCAACCATGCCGGCAAACTGGATATGGTAAGCTGTTGCTACTCTTCCTCCTGATATCAACCCTCGGTCACTTTTCACGACACCCATCGGTGAAGAGGGGTGTTCTATTCTTTAGCGGGAATTTCACGAAGTTTATGCACAGCTGATACCAGATATTGGATGAAGCCTTAAATCCGACTTCACCCTCAAATGAGATTGTTTTATTTTTATTCTAGCATATGGGTGGCCAAGGTAACCGACGTAGCCCGAAGAGGTGCAAAACTTAAGTGGAAGTGGGTGGGGCACATTGCTCGTAGAACGGATGGTCGATGGGGCTGTAAAGTTCTAGAGTGGAGACCGCGTATCGGAAGACGCAGCGTAGGCAAACCCCCCACGAGATGGACTGACAACCTGGTGCAGGTTGCGGGAGTCCGCTGGATGCGAGTAGCGCAGAACCGGACGTTGTGGCGCACTTTGGGGGAGGCCTATGTTCAGCAGTGGACGTCTTTCGGCTGAAATGATGATATGGGTTGCCTATATTTTAATTATGACTAATATTTTTGCATTTATATTTTAGATATATATCTAAAAAATAAATACATATATGGGCCATAATATTAACTGCGTCAGCAAAGTCGCGGGAAATTACAATACTGACATTATTAGCGAGATGTTCCATATGTCACGCATTACAAGGGTTTTCGATATCGAATGAAGTTTCCATGTGATTTTAATGGCCGCAGTTTGAATGTATCGATTTATCAACGAAGTCGTGAATTTGGAACAAGATTCTTACGTATATTCAGTTTAGTCTTATACGTCAAATAACATATTGTACTCAATAAATACCTTATTTCTAGGTGAGCCGCCTATCCGTTCCCGCTCCGCTCAACTAACCGTGCTGGTCGCTCCTGAACCGCCAAGGATACTGAGAGGAGCATTCATTGACGCGACAGAAGGCCAGCTGGTTGAAATAGAATGCGTGTCCAGTGGCGGGAGGCCTGCTTCCGAGGTTTGCTTTGTTTTATGATAATATCCTCCGTTGTTGAACTTGGAAGGTCAACTACGGGTCGTGGGGAACACTGCCTTGAAGACCGTGCTTGGTAATCGGTCTGTGTCCGGATAAAAAAATATAGCACATCTCCATCTCCTCCCGTGGATATCGTAAAAGGCGACTAAGGGACTCTGTACCAGATGGATGAACAATAGTGTCACTTCTGTGGAACAAAAGTCATTCTGCGCAAACCAAACCGCCTGCCAAGCGTGGTGAGTACTGACAGATTCCCCAAAACATGACGACTCCATTGTGATAATCTACAGGCGAGGTTTCTGTTTACCAGTAGACGCCCTTTGGCTGATATGATGATGGTAATCAGATAAATGCTCGAAGTTTATTGTTAGTAATCCAAAAGAAGATTCCGCTCCTGATCGTCTTGACATTGTCCTGGGGAAAGAGGAAAAGTGTACTCTTACAGTAAAATCCACTATGGTGTTCCTTCATTGGAAGCGTAGGATTCGTTCGCGCATTCAGTTCGAGGCATTTATAGCTAACTGGCTGCAACTGTATTGATTGTGGCGTAACTGTATTATATAGGCGGTAGTCGTTAAGCCAAGCCGGGGGTATTTGGGCGGCTTGAATAACTCTGACACAAGGTTGGCTACTGTCAAAACGAAGAAAATAGGGGTGAGATGGCAGAAATGGTTTGGCCCTGACATCACCACCCTGTCATAATACCTAAGTATCTAACGTTTTAAGATACCTGGGAGATGTGTTTGTTGGTCATCGACGAATTCTTTGTATAAGATCGAGTAAGTCGAGGTAAGATTTAACTCAGGTCTCTAATTCTGTGATATCTTCCAGAGAAAGAGATGATACCAGAATCACTAATGATTAAACAGGTAGTTTTTATATAACGATTTTAAGACCCTCAACAAATAAAAACTTTGTAATATTTTATTATTTACTAGTATTTTTCCGGGTTGTTTAGATAACTTGGCTGAACGGCAGCCAATCAGTGATCGAGAAGCCTATCAAAAATACAGTGGAACTGCTACCAGACGGCCAGAGATACAAAACGAGGTTTGTAGTTTTTCTTATAAGAGTTCCAATTATTTGAATTACCAGGTAAGAAACAAAGAACATACAAGCACATAAAAAAGTTAAAATTCAACAGAAGGCATGTCTTACTAAATACTTAGAATCTACACACTAAAACTATGAATATATCAACTACACGTTTACATTTAATTAGATTTTATTACACGCGCTGACAACAAAGATATTTTTTTTAAATCCTGGCCTACGATTACGTACGTATTAAACGTCATACTATCTTATCATTGTTATGATAACATTTAGGCTGTATGATTCTGACCTTTGCCTGCCTTTTTGCGAATTTATTTCTTGAGACTGGAAAAGTTGAATTTGTGTTACATTGTTGTGTGTTAATCAGAGATTAATAATTAAACATTACATAATACATTTCTGTTGTTTACGGTCCCTGAAAAGGTTAAATTGACATTAACCCTATTGACATGGAAACAACTTTTCAATATTTTTTTTACCAAGAACGAAATGATGACATGATTGTGGAAACCTAAGGGGAGGCCTTTGCTCAGCAATAGACGTCGTTGTGGCTGATTCGATGAACATTATAATCTTAATGATTTCAAAAGAGCATCTAGGGAGTTACTTGCCGGCTCTTCTGCATAGGATCAACCAATAGAAACCGTGCAACTTAAGTTTGTCGTTTCATAAGTGCCGTGCCGTTGTCGTGTGGTGCCGGCTAAGAATACCACCACCCCATCTCATCCCGTGGGTCTCGTAAAAGGCGACTATGGGATTAGCTGGAGGATGCGCAGCAGCGTCCTTCGACTATATTTATAACTCAACTGCGATAGCCAACCCGTCTGTCAAGCGTGGCGATTAGGGCAATATCCCCCAATGAGCAGACAACACAAACTCATACCGGTCGATGTGGCAAACTATTGGGGAGGCTTCTGTCCAGCAATGGACGCTTTTACGGCTGAATTGATGATGGTATCATATCAGCCAAAACACGTCCACTGTTGAACAAAGGCCTTATTATATATATTATATATATTATATTATATACACGGCAGTAATTGGTTAGTTTGAAATACAAACGTTGATTATCGAGTTAACGAATTGTAATTTCTGTTTGAGCCTGAAAGTCGGTATAAGGGTATAACTTTCAGACTAAATTAACTAGTAATTACATCTCTGCAGATGATCCCATTTATTAGATACCTAATACCGTATATTAATTATGCATTGTCTATCTCAGGTCCGTGTTGCGGTTAACCCCGAATAAGGGCCACCACAACCAGACAATAACATGCCAAGCGCAGAATACAGCAGATCGAGCTCCAAGAATGGCGACTGTACTTGTAGAGGTAATTATCTAAAACATGATTCACACAGAGAGGACAAGTCGCTGACGAGGAAATTACGTGTCCGTTCTCCACCAGTAGCTTACATGTCCACGTACAGGTGATGTGTAGTAACATTTTGTATGTATATATCTATCATACCATGTAGCTCCGGTTGCGGATAGTGCTACCTCATCTCATCCGTGGTTGTCGTAGAAGGTGACTAATGGAGTTTAGAACCCGGTGCGTACTATTGAGCTCTTTGGGTTACCCGCAGGTTGCAGCGGTGTGTCCTTCGTGTAGGTGTCGTTGTTGTGTTGCATGGTTTTCTTGCCACTTTGACGAGATGAGATGAGAGCCTAATCGGTTGATAAGTTCTGAAGACTACAACCAAAGGGATCATAGTGGATAAATCAAACATAGTCTCCCCCCAGATGGTGCGAAGCCTTTCAAGGCTTTTCCTTGGAATATAAGAGTTCACCCCCGAACCTAAATACATTAGATTAAAGAAATCAGACAGTGTACGTGTAGATACGAGAACTTTTATTCGATGCAGCGATTTGTGGTATCTATAGTGTTACAGTGGCAACCGCGTACTGGAAGACGCAGCGTGGCCATATCCCCTACAAGGTGGACTAACGACATGGTGCAGGTTGCGGGAATGCACTGGATAGGAATAGCGCAGGAACGGTGTTGGGGGCATTTTTTGGGGGAGGCCTACGTCCAGTAGTGGACGTTTTTGCCTGAAATGATGATGACAAAGTCGTTAAGAGCTAGAAAGATTTTTGTCATCAAAATAAACATATACTTCTTTGCAGGTCAAATACATGCCGAAAGTGAACTTGACGATTAGCACCGGGCTCAACCGGGGCAAGATACCTGAGGGGTCGGAACTGAGGATTCGATGTGATGCAGATGCAAATCCACCAGCCTTGGCGTATCGGTGGTACATCAATAACAACCCGGTGGTTGGGGATTACGTTGATGAGATGGTGAGGACTTTTGTTGTATATTATGTGTTTAAGCAATGCTAGATTAAATTGTCGTATTGTGGTGGCCCGAGGCGGTCCGAAGGCTAAACCTCGCTTCCCAAGCACTAGGCCGCGAGTTCAGTGCCCTGCATGGGCTACCGAGCGGCGGATCCTGGTCGATCGGATCGGGCAAGATCTCTCTTTGCCAGCAGTAATGTCGGCTATGCTGGCAGGGCATGATAATTGGAGTGCTGTGGTCTCCTTCTGTGAGAGCGTAATGCTCCAGAAGGAGGTCGCGGAGCGGGATCGAGAGAGGGCCGATCCCGCTCGAAGGAGGAGGACACGGAGCCGGGGTAACAACCGTCGCGGCGCCCGTGTCCAACACGCCTGAGCCCCCTGTCTTCTTTATAGGGCAGGGGGCCCTTGGGGGTCGCGAGCATGCTTATTTGGGAAATCTGCGTACTCATACCGACCGACCCCCGGGATTACAGCGGTGTGCATGTGGCCACGTACCGCTGTGTGCGCAGCACAGCGCATAGTGAGGCTTCGGGGGAATTTATTACAATCCCCCCGAGAGATGCCTGGGGGAGGGTGGCTTCTTTATAGTCACCTTCCCTCAGCTAGAGGGGATGGACGCTTTACAGTCATCCCCTCCGAGATGTGCCTAAAGGCGTGGCACCAATGGGTGGCTCTAGATGGAGATTATTCGAGTTCCTAGAGCCTCCCTTCGGTGCCGAAGATGACCACTCCGGTGGTTTTAGCCGGTAGGAGTCCGGGATACCCCTTCGCTATTTCCCGGGGCGAAGGAAGTACATAAAGTATTTCCATCGGATCAATAAAAAAAAAAAAATCGGCTGCGAGTTCAAAATGCAGATATTCACTGGTTACGGTTGTTTCGGTGCATACCTGCACTCCATATCGCGTAGCTCACGCTAGAGGAGTGATTTGCGTGGGCTACCAAGCACAAGATGTTGGTTGATCGGATCGAGTAAGATCTTCCTCTACCCTTCCCTGGGACAGAAGAATTACATATAATGTATTTCCACAGGGTTAAATATTTCTTGGAGTTTATTGGAGTTTACTCCTTAAGTATCGATTTATATATAAGGCCCCCGGTATGAAAAAGTTATGAGGACTGAAATTTTGTCGAGCGTTAACTAAAATGCGTTTAGTTTTTCTGCGCGCCTACCTTGCGCAGCTTCTGAGTTAAAGTCATGTATGTGTCAAATGTCGTTTGTTGTCAAGGTTTTATATTATTTCATTTTATATATATAAACATGGATAATTAATATCATTATTATTAATTATTGATATGCAGTGGAGTGATTAAATAAAATTATAATAAAAAAGTATAAAATATGGAAAAATCTAGTTTAAGTGACGGTGGAAGAAAATTCGACGAACACGTGGATGCAGTTACTATTATAGTCAAGTTATATCGTACATATAAACATCCGTGCTTTTTATTTTTTAACCCTGCCTGCCAGTTACTGAGACAATTGTACCTAAACTCCAGTCGTGCGTCGGAGCTGACAGTAGCTGACAGACACACATTTTTTTATGGAGAGGAGTAACCTTTACCAGCACACGAATGACTCATTCGTCTCGTCACTGCATTGTGTATATATGTAAAACGAGTGATATATTGAAGGATGGCACTCAGTTCACGATTCTCATTCCAAATATGTATAAAAAGAATATTTGATAAATTTTTCCTTTTTTATTGCCAGGATTAAAATATGAAGGGAAATTGATTAGTATATTTGTTACACTTACGTTTATGTCGATTGGTGCGTTCATGAAAGGGTGACCATGTTTTGCGAATCGGTTGCCTATATTTTCATAAACTGTATCTTTATGATTCATTAGTGATTAGTCTGGTGTAGGTATAAATTATCACGTGCTTGAATATGTCACTCGTTTAATAAGTCAATCTGTATTAATATATTTTAAAATTAAAAATCTACTGACATCCTTAGTTGATACTAACAGCTATTAAGGTCTTTAGACAGCGAGCGACCTCCAAGAAGAAGGCAGTGTACACGTAATCACGTGCCACATTGTGACCACAGCGCACAGCGAGTCTTCATGGGGATTCTTTACAATCCCACCTGAGAAGTGCAAGGGTGGGCGGCCTATTTGTTCTTTTAAAAAAAAACTTTGCCCCACACTAGGATTTTTGGTATGTCGTGGGTGCATTTACAGACACAAATTTCACACACTATACACCCAGACCTGGAACAACTACCTGCAGATCATACAAATATTTGTTCCGTGTGGGAATCGAACCCGCGACCCGGAGCGCAGCAGTCGACTGTATCCACTGCAGAACTTTATAGTAGCCTCGCCTTCATTAGAGGGGTAAAGGGGGTGACCGCTTTATAGTTATCTCCTACGAGATGCTTAAAGACGTAGCACTAATGAACGTCTCCAGTGTTCTCGAGATTCTAGAGCCTGCGATGCCGAAGATGACCACTCCGCTGGTTATAGCCGGCTTGAGTCTCCCACCGCCCTTCCCCAGGGGCCAAGTATAAGGATGATTTATTTACATGGTGCAAAAAAAAGAAAAAAGGTCTTTACAAACGGTAGACTACAGAAATTAATTTTACGTGCATGTGAGTTTATCCCAAAAATTCCAAAGTGTTTTATTTGGCTAGCGTAGTCTACGAGACTTATAACGATATTAATGTCTCTTAGTTTACACTTTGTTCAGTTGGAAAGATTTAGTGATAAGTGTCGGACACACAATGTGGTATAATTCCATATAGCCTCAATGTATCCATATAGCCTAGAATTATTTCTTGGTTTTCTGTGCCACAAGACGCGGGTTTGATTCCATATTCAAAATACATTTATTTACGTTACACGTCCGTGTTTGGGTCACATAAATTCATATGTGCACCATATTTTAACTTGATCGGTCTAGTAAATTGGTAGCAAATTCTAAGCAAAGTCTGTGATAGACGGACAGATACACAAGTGATCCTGTAAGGGTCCTGTTTTTTCATTCTGACATCCGGAACCCTAAAAATATGTATATAGATTTTCACACGGTCATCCACTCCGGCTTATGACTGCAGCGAAACTGAATTTTTCAGCATAACACATACTTAATGCATGAATGATTTGCGCACACTGTGCAATTCAGTTGCATTGCTAACTCAACGTGAATTGCTCTTTGTTGCTTAATTAACGACATTAAACAAAGGCTTTATTGCTTTTCATCTAGCGTTGGTTTTGTTTATGTGCAAAGTGGGAGGGTATTCAGCTATAGCATGCAGTTAGTGTTAAGTTTTCAAATGTGGTAAAATATTGTGTTTATCCAGAATTGTGGACTATCATGATTTATAGGGGCTATTTTGAAGCCGGAATCACGATTGAGGTTTGCAAATGTCTGAACACCGGAGAAGAATCTGCCTTAGTATGAGTCTCGTTCATTTTGCATTTGTACTATAAGACCGTTTTTGCTAAGTTCATTTTAAGTCTGGTCATTGAAGCATACGAAACTTCTTACAAAACACATGCATGAACAAACGCCACACACAAACGGAAACCCATGCTTTTTAGTTTACTCCAGGCAATAAAGACCATTAGACACATACCTTATAAACTAACATTCGTATAGTAATACATCAATACCTCATTAACTAAATAAATATAATAGTATAAACTAATAACTAAATTAACACACTTGGACTTGAAAGTTTCAGTCGTGCTTCTCTAGATCGTGTGTACACTACTCCAGTTGACGAATACTCGGCGCTGAGAAAGGCGGACTTGTAGGTCACCTGAATCTGGCTGATGTAGGACTAATCTAAAATGTAATGGCACACAAATCGGGGATATAGGTACTTTTTTGTATCAGAAGGGTGATGAAGCTGATCTAATCTGCCTTCCGGGATTGCGTTTGTACCCTGGTGAGATTACGACTACCCCAGACTGAAAAAAAATGACTCACTCGACTCAATCCACAACAGCTCCACTATGGCCCATCCTGCTAGAATTTTTCTTTTTTAAATCGCGTAAGCCACACGAATCTGTCGGAAATAGCCTCAATTGTAATATTTTGTTTTAGATCATCTTCAACGTATCCCGAAAGCATAACAATGCTTTGGTCCGGTGCGAAGTGAGCAACGCCGTTGGGAAAGGCGAAGGAAATACCACTTTAAAAGTCACTTGTGAGTATTATATTTTCTATTCCAATGTTGATGATCAGATTATGTTTGTTATCTAAGCCACTATATTTATCTTCATCATAATCCTATCAGCCAAAGGACATACACTGCTGAACCTATTCCTCCCCTATACATTTCCAATTGTGTCATTATTTTGAGGAGTATTTTCCAGTAGCCACCACGTTTAGCAAGCGGGTTGGTGAGCGCAGTATGGCTACTGTTCTACGTACGTGAAGAAGTGGCGCTCCTGCCCATCCCTCTAATTTAGAGGCCTTTAGTCACCTTTTAGGAGGACATAGCGGTGTTCTTAATCAGGATACCACACGGACGTTTATCTTAAAACACATATAGTTACAATACTTGCTCTTAAATGACGTCATATTGAAACAAGAGATTGTTATATGATATGTTTTGGATGCTTTATATAGCCAACAGTGTCCGTAGTCATTCGAATACTCACGAAATTATTCATGAGACTAAATAATTTGTCTCGAGTTGACGAGCGCAGTGTAGTGCCATGCAGGACTTATTCTGGTTAGCATTACAATTATTATAGGCAGGTGTGATGCTTACCACCAGGCAAATAACAATGTTTAGGATATTTTCCAGTAAGTGGACTAACTGAGGTCAATAGAAAATCGCACTGTATGAAATAAAAAAATACCAACCCCAAAATTCCAGATAGGAAAACGTGGATGTTGATTTGAAACACTACGCACTTATTCACATTCACCCGTAAAAGTCCACTGTTGAGCTTGGGCCCATCAATGATCACTAAAATTAGTGGTCATAGAGTTGCTTAGCAGCTCTGAAGAAATGCGTGTGGCCGGCTCGCACAGAGACGGGGCCCGTCGGACTAAGTAACGGGCCGATACTTGCCAGGGCTATGGTCCAATGCCCACATGGTTAATACCTTACCCCCAGCCATAGGTAACTGGAAATAACACCGTGGGGTTTTAGCCGGTAAGAGTCCGGCATGCTCGTCCACCTCTCACAAGGTGGAGGAAGTCCACGAGGATTTCTCCACCTCAAAAAAGGGTTGCTTGGCAGGCTGATTGGTGATCACAGTGCGTTGTTATTAGTACATGGGAGATGGTGCTGTTCATAATTTCGGCCGTATAAAGTCCACTGATGGACACAGGCCTCCCTCAAATATCACCACAACGACCGACATCGATGCGTTGTGTATTCATTGGGGGGTTTTGCCATAATCACCACGCTTGGCAGGTGGGTTGGCGATCGCAGTTGAGTTGTTAATGTATTCGAAGGACGCTGCTGCCCATCCTCCGACTAATCCCTTAGTCACCTTTTACGACACCCATGGAATGAGATGGTCTATTCGTAGCCGGCACCACACGTGCTGCTTATTATCTTGATATTAACCCGTGATCACATATTCACGACACTCGAGACTGGAGAAATGTAGTCTATTCATTGCCTACACACGCCACTCACCGCTACACGGAACGCTACACTTTTCCGAATCGATTCAAACCAAAATACTCGAAACGGATTAATTCTTAGGATATGTAAATTTTGTAAACGCGTCATGCTCCGGTTTTCTAGTGGAAATAGCCGTGGTGTTTATATTGATGATACAACAAGCCATAACATGGTGCGCGGGCGCCCACCACACAGTCGTGACGTCAAACACGTGATACTAAAATTGCTATGCTGTTAAAAGATTGATTTTTAAGTTTGGAAATTGAAGACGGTGATTTGGATACTTCCATGCTATTCTGGCTGTCAGAGGCAATTCAAATCTATCAGGGACTGGTCAGATATATATTTTTACAATCGGCCTTCCAGAGGCCGTTCAGTTCACCATTACTTGGTTGATATCCCGATATGCTGCTCCTCCGCAATTTTCATTATGTGCAGCCAAATGCAATGAAATGTGGAATTACTTGCTAGCGTCTGTGTTCCCTACTACCTATAATCTGTAAAGGAAGAGTACATAGGCGTCTTTTGGGTGCACTTGACACATCGTTCACCTCAGCAATCACTTTCCATTGGACGAGATCAAGGTCAAGGGCAGCTTCTTCTAGACTTTTATATCGGCAGAATTTAATATAGGTACCTTTATTTTATATATAGACATTGGACATTTGGTGAAACAGGTTACACATTATACTGTTTTCTGGCTTTGGGGGATCCTATACAATCCCCGTCAAGATGTGCCTGATCAAATAGAGTGAGTGACCTTTTTACATTCACCCCTCTAAGATGTGCTTATAAGAGTGGCACCAATGGGTGACTCCAGAACATTCGTTCTCGAAATCCCGGATCTATAGTGTCGAAGATGACCATTAAGTGGTTTAAGCCGGCAACAGCCCGGTACACCCCTGCGCCCTTCCCCGGGACGGAGAAATTCAAGGAGGATGGAAGTATCCATTGCTGAAAAAAAAGATACACATGACGCAGAAGGGATTTTGTTGTCAATCGTCGCTAAAAATCAAAACTTTGCCTAATCCAACGATTTATATAATATCTTGTTCCCAGATCCACCAACGTTCAGAACTCGACCTCAGAACGTGGAAACTGACATCGGCTCCAGTGTGATATTAAGCTGCGATGTGGACGGTCAACCACAGCCGGAAATCAGGTGGCTGTTCCACGAACCAGGGCGGATAGGGGTAAGTGAATACCATGGAGGGTCTTCTACGTCTGAAGCAATAAAAATGAGTCTCAGATTGTCACAGTGATATTTGAAAGATTTTGTGGTTTTGTTTTGGCTTCTATTGCTTGTTTTGGAGATTTTAAAGTTTATAAAGTCTAGCTTCCATTAAGACCAACTACTGCTTATTTGATATTCTGCGTATCATCCATACGGTTTCTGATAACTAGCAATTCTCAGTAGAACTATCTTCACCAGTAAAGGATACGATGCATAACTTATTCGCTGATTGTTTAAATTAGCGGTAGTGGCGTTCGAACTACAGAATGTGGTAGATTTTGTTTTCTATGGGCCTTAGTTGTCTGACAGTAAATACATAATAATAATGAGTGGCGACACTACGTACCCGAATGCTCCAGAGAGTCGGTCAGGGATTGGAGTGGAACCCCATGAGTGCCCGGAAGATTTTCAACTTTGGCTTACCTTAATTGGCCGGTCAGAGGCGGGCCGCCAGAGCTATATGCTTGGGGGCGAAAGTGTCTAATGGCGTAATAATGGCGAAACCTGCTCCGAGTCTTCGAGATGCGCGATGGTGAAACCGGTGCCATATCGGAGCCGCTCACACCAGTGCTGCTCCCTATCGCTTGTAGTGTTAGCTATTTAGGAGGCCCATCTTGTGAGCGACGAGTCACCGTCTGCCACAGAATTTCACTATAAATATTGAAAGGCAGACGCTGTCTTTTCAGTTTTTACTAGTATTTAATTAATTTAGCACCCATTGCAATAGACCATATAATTATAGTTTCCATCTCACATAATAGTTTTATACCTCCGGGGACAATCCAAGACTGCATTTTGATAGTGAAGCCAGGGAGAGTCCCCAGTTAGTGTACCATTGTATTTTAGATTTAAATTCTCTAAAAGGCCTCTGCGTGTTGGACCCATGTCCCCGCGCTATCAAAAGACCGGGTTCCCCCTCACAGTGGATATAAACCCTAGAAGAGAGAGACACAATAATATAAATGATGAGCAGTCGCTGAAGGAGTCGAAAAGGGTAAAGATAAAGGACTCACCAAGTTATTCTTCGGTAGCTTACGTATTAGTTACAGTGAATGATGTCCAGTTTTGTGATAGATCCTAGTGATGGTCACCAAGGATGGACAAATAACACTGCACTTAGATTATTATTAAAAAAGAACATTATTTGGAAAATGTTTACGGGAGCCAGCTCGATCACGTGTACGTGGGTATATGAACTATATAGTCTTCTTGTTGCCTGCAAGTGTATAGAGCGTCAATTGCGAAGACATTCGAAAGGGAAAGAAACATGAAACGAATGAATCTCACAAATTATAGCGTGAATAGCTTTTTTGACTATTGGAGTCACAGATAGTAAATTATGTTACGTTTTAGTATTTAGAAACATTTAATACTTTTAGCCAAAATAACCAGTTTTAAGAACGCAGTCTATCTTTGGCAACATACGGCATTCGTAGTTCTTTAGTCGGTTTCGGTAGAGCAGATTTATGAATTCTGCGAGGGAAATAGCTGGGCTAATGTCAAGCGTAAGCGAAAGACTTAAATTTCGAAATCCAAAAACTGCACTGTTTGATAGTCAACTGTGGCAAACGCAAACTGCCTACAGACGCAAAAAATCATTTCTTTTTGTTTTGCCTGTTACTGTATTATTGTTATTGAAGCTGGTTACAATAAAATAACTGCATTCCAGCTACTATCGGCCACAAACGGGCGAATGCCATACATAATCCAATCATTGACGTTTCACGAACGATCATTCGACATTTGCTATCGACTTTGCTGTGGCTGTTTCATAGCTTATCGGGGTTAGAGCTGCCGTACAAGCGGGCAGACATGATTTGCGGGCTGTCGTTCGACTGTTTGACATTTAAAATAGATTTATTTTCAAAAATATGTTTTAATGGTGAATAATGTTTGTTTGGACAAGGCATTTAAACATTGGTGAATACGAGTACCTCGATATTTCCCCATGACTATTCAGTGTAAAAGTCTGATGTATGAATACCTATGTGCTATTTTTTGTTTCTTTTTGACGGCACGGTTGGTGCAGTGGCTGATACAGTCGGCTGCTGTGCACCGGGTCGTGGGTTCGATTCCCGCACGGAACAAATATTTGTATGATCTGCAGATAGTTGTTCCGGGTGTGGGTGTACTGTGTGTGGAATTTCTGTTTGCAAACGCACCCACGACACAGGAGAAATCGTAGTGTGGGGCAAAGAGAAAAAAAATAAAAATGTATAATCGGTTTTCAGTCATTCGCAGATTACTAGCATATTGGAAATCTTTTGAGAGCATGACGTCAAGTCTATGTACAATCATAGCAATGACTAAGACTTCAAAACCACAAAAACATGAGGCAAAATTAGATCACTCATCTCCAATACAGACATTATACCTAATGTTACAAAGTCAAAAGTGTTTTTTGTTTGTGTAGTCCATATGGTTCTTGAATGAAACCTTTTAATACCATGGAACATTATAATAATGGAAGCGGCCATAGCATTTGTACTATAGAGATTCGTCTAAAATTTGTGTTACAGCATTTCTTATATTGAAGGCAGGAATTCTGATTAAGTTGTTAACGTACATTTTCAAAAAAAGGGAAATCTATTAGAAATGAGTAACTGAAAGTTCCTTCGCGTGTGATATGGGGTTAACACTGAAAAATAGCGCAATGTTGCATGTGGCTCACGTCACAACAGAGTTACAATGTGCATCAGCAAACTTTTTTAATTACTATAATTAATATTAATTTTTCTGCCAATTGTTCTGTTAAGTACAATCTGATATACGTCGCTGTACATTTTAATCTTTTCAAATCGTTTATTTTAGAAACAGTGTCGAAACCACATAATAGCACCAGATTTAAATATTGTTTTGATTAAGAAAAATAATGGATTTGAGGGTTTGAAAAATGTCAAATGTACAGCGACTTCAATATGCCTCTGACCGTATCTATACCCACTATATCACTTAATACTGACAGTGGATACAAGCATAATTGTAACGAAGCACGTTGATGGGGCAATTAATTGTTTCACTTCTTCTTATTCCTGCTCTAGTCCCAAGTTACTTGGAGTTGCCGCAATCTGTTAGTCATATTGATTTTGGCTAAAGGGTTTTTCAGTCGGTCGGCTGCCTGACACCAACCCTTCTTGGGTAACTAGCATAACCCACCACCCGCGGGAAACCCAGAGTGCTTAATGGTATGCACTGGGTCCAAACTCTCTTAGTCACCTTCCATGATACCCACGAGATAAGAGGGGGGCTGTCCTATTCGTAACCGGAGCTAACTACAGTTTTTATCATGTAGTTAAATTCTAGTGATCGATATTTTGACAGTAGACAGTGTTACGTGAACGTTTCATATTATCCAGCAGGTCAAAGGAAAGGCTCCAAATTTGAAGGTGTACGTGAACCGGGAAACAGCTGGACGATACATCTGTAAGGTCATCGAGGATGGATATCCAGAGATCGAAAGTGAAGCCACTATCTTTATTAAGAGTAAGTTTGATTTATTAAGCTCCCTTTTTAGATTGTACTACCGTGTCATAGTGGTTCTAATGGATTGGTTGGATGAAAACAGGAAATTGCCTCCTCAAATTGCAAATTAAACTGCATAATGCTGTTAATCAATTCATCATTTCGGCCGAATGAAGTCCACTGCTGGACACAGGCCTCCCCCAAAGATCACTACAATGACCGATATGGGTGTGTTGTGTGCTCATTGAGGGGTTTTGCCATAATCGCCACGCTTGGCAGACGGGTTGGCGATCGCAGTTGAGTTGTTAATGTACTCGAAGGACGCTGCTGCCCATCCTCCGGCTAATCCCTTTGTCGACTTTTACGACACCCATGGGAGGAGATGGGGTGGTGGTATTCTGAGTCGGCACCACACGGCCGATTAATCAATTGCATGACTGCATTCCTTAAGGCGCTGTTTTAGATATTTTGGTTGGACTAATACAAGATATATAAAAAGTGTTGAAAGGATAAGATAGAGAATAGAGATAGTAAGTGTGATTTATCACAAACATTTATTTTAGCTAGTGCAACATATCCGAGAAATACTGAATTGTATTTTAATTTACCAAGCAGATTTCATGGTTAGGTGGCATTAAAATTATGAATTATTGATTTGCAAAAAGAAATAATGTAGACGAGATATAAAAATGCAATAATAACTAGGTACTGTGAATGTTTCTTTTTGAAAATATTGCATTGCACGCTTGGCTAAAGTAGGTATATTTTTTAAGGGATTTGGATTTTGATTGTCTGTTATCATGGCATGTTACAAGGGCCTTCTTTCTGTACTTTGAAAACCGGGTTGATACCCATATTTCAACTCAATAAATTATTATATATTCAAAAAAATTCAACCTGTGGAAATCTATTTTGGTTATATAATCATCCTGCGACCACGAATGCTGCAAAGTATTCGAAACGTCAGGAAAAACAAAAATCTAAAATATACGCGATAGAATCCGATTATTCCAGTCTGTTCCCCTGCCATGTCCCCTTGGGGGGACAAACGGGAATAAAAAGTTCGATTTGTCCCCCTATTATCGATGAGGGGACAGATCGAACTTATTATTTCCGGTCTGTTCCCCTATTATCGATGAGGGAACAGATCGAACTTATTATTTCCGGTCTGTTCCCCTGCTGTTTTCCTAGGGGGACAAACTGGAATAAAACGTTCGATCTGTCCCCCTGTAACCAACAAGGGGACAGACCGAACAAATTATTTCCGGTTTCCCTAAGGGGACATGGCAGGGGGACAGACCGGAATAATCGATAGAATCCGTTTAAAAGTGTTTTATTATAATGTGTAATACTCGCGAAAATCTAAGACATTATTATATAATCTATCTATAGATTGTTTAAAATCTGCTTAATGTGTATCTTTGACATCAAAAGTGTGTATAATAACACATATGCAGCATTTAGTTCCTCATTATAGTAAAACACTGAGGATAAAAATGATGTTTTTTCGGGTTAAATATAGACTAAATTTAAATTGGAAAGATCACGTAGAATGTATTTGTATTATTTTTTTATCAGCATTCATATTGCACTTCAAAATTTGGTAAGAAACAATAGAGCTGCTGTTATAACAGCTTAACATGAATATGTCGCTCCTTTGCTAAAATAAGGTGTGATGTTCTGGGGTAACTCTACCAAAAAAGATGCTGCATTCAAAACGCAATCTATATTGTTTGTAAATAAGAATATAAATAATTTTGTGAAGCATCTAGAAAATTCTAAAATATTTAAAAATAAAATTATAAATATAATTTTAATTAAGTGGTACTACTGCGTCAACAAATACTTAAATAACAAATTATAAATACATGTTTTGCATTTTCTGATTAAGAATATAGCACCTCTCCAACACCTACCATGGATGTCTTAAAAAGGCGACTAAGGGATTCGAAATAAGAGTGATGGACAGCAGCGTCCTTTCTTTGGAACATTAGCCATACTGCGCCTGCCTAGCGTGGTGAGTACTGGAAAATTCCCCCCAAAATGTAGACACAATTGTTGAATTCTATCGGGGAGGCCTTTGTTCAGCAGTGGATATCTTATGGCTGATATGATAATGATGACGAATCACTTTATTGTAGCTACTGTAATGGCCAAGAATTGACATTACAATAATATGATATTCACCAATTTGTTTGATTTTGACATAGTGAGTGATAATATTGTATAATTATTGTCATTATTATTTGACTGTTTATTTATAGCAGTATTTTGCATGCTGTAACGTTGAATATGGCAATACTCTAAATATTTCTTAATATCTAATACCATTTTCTTATATTTCGCAAATAAAATAAAAACAATTAAACCTAAAATTAAATTGGTAATAAAATAACTTTGAATTGAAAATTAAAATAAATTGAATTGAATAAAATATGATGATTATCCTGCGACCACGAATATTGAATGGTGTATGAAACGTCAGGAAAAACAAAAATCTATAATATGCGAGATGTAATCCGTTTAAAAGTGTTTTATTATAATGAGTAATAATCACGAAAACCCAAGATAGTATAGTTACTTACATATCTTTATTTCTTAGGAGCTCCAAAGATCCTATCAAACAGGACCCAATTCGGCATGGAAGGTGAAAGCGTTCGAATAGAATGCGCCGCTCGATCCGTGCCAAAACCTGATGACATCCGGTGGTACTTTGAAGGTCGGGAGATCAGCATCATTCAGGATCCGGTTAGTTGGTTTTGTAAAATTAAAGTATCAAGATAATTATTACACTGCTAAGGATGAGATAGAAAATAATACCACCGCTGTTTTTAATCCAACTTCTATACATTTGAGTGTATTACATGGTATAGTTGGAACAGTTGTCAAGCGATTGGCTGTCGGCACTCCATGTCGTAAGGTCGCTCACCATACGCTTTTGAATTTATCTGTAACTGATCAGGAAGGCTGATAAGGCATGCCTGGAAATGAACTCTACTCGTTTTTCTTTTAGGCATGCCTAAAGGCACTATGAATCAGAACCCATTGAAGTAACTGACATACATAATTTGCAGAATTAGCGTTACATTGCAATTAGTTGAAGTGGCAGTAGGCTGGCCAGGTCTGCCAAAGAACCGATGGCCGTAGGAACAGACGAGTCCTTCGTAATCATTAACCGAAACCACGAATTGGCAAACGTAGTGTAGGCCGCCCCTCTGGATGGACCGACAAACTGTTGGCGGAGTACCAGGTCTTGTGGCGCAGCTTAGGAGAGGCCTATATCTAGCATTGGACTCCAATGAGCTAAGTTGATCGATTGAAACGTTAGTATTGGTAGTGCAAACCTGAGACATTACTGTGACCCAGCTTGAAGAACACTGTATCAAGTGAAATTACTGGGCTTAAGAGACTAAATAACGAATGCCACGAGTGACGAGTGCGGTTTGGTATCGCGCACGGTTAGCTTTACAACCTAACCTAACCTAACATTAAATCGTTATGTGCAGGAAGGCTCAGGAGGGCTGAGCTTACCACCAGAGAAATTACTTAATCAACGCACTATATCTGTTTTCTTTGCCTTAATAGTTTCGATCTGTTCGGTAATTTACTGATTTAGTTTTCCCTATGATTGGCATAGAAAGAACGACATTAAATTTATGGCATATTTCTTGATTTATTTCAATCTAAACCTTTCTTGCAGGACTACGCGACATTAGAGGAGTCTTTACCAGATGGCGTGATAAAATCGAGCCTAGTGATCAGAGCCAGCCAGTCTAAACACTACGGACAATACAACTGTAGTGTTACCAACGAGTATGGAAATGCTAACGCAGCGATTATGCTGAAGCCTTTGAGTAAGTTCTCTCTGAATTAGGTTAAATTTACATGGCTTACATTCCATGTGGTGTCGTAAAAAGTGGCTAAAGGTATCAAAGCGATGGAAGTAGCATCCTCTCATGGGCTAATAACAACTAACATATTGCGATCACCATCCCGCCTACTAAGCATGTTAGTGGAAACCATGCTCAGTAGTGGCCATTTACGGGCATCGTTATGATGATGAAGATGATGATGAATTACACTATAAAAAAGAAACGAAAAAGAGTTATCTTTACCGTTGTGACTTCCAGCCAGTCTGCTTTTATAGTACCTATATCCGATCGTGCAGCAAATGCAAGCCTTGTTGAATTGTTTGCGATGTTTCAAGATTCAGAGATAGATTTTGGAATCAGAATGAAAATATTGGTATAATGAGATTAACAATATAGCAGCACTCCGTCACCTCTCGTGGATGTCGAAAATTTGAATAAGGTGCTCTAAACCAGAAGGATAGACAGCAGTATCCCTATTGTATCCCCTAAGCGTAGTGAGTACTGGCAAATTTCTCCCTAAATGACAGTACAATTGTGTAAATATTTGGGTGGACGTCCTTTTGCTGAAAAGCAGATGATGATATTCAGCCTTATGGAAGACAATCCCAGTCACGAGTGAATACTGCTGTCTGCCATGTATCACTAGATGACAAATCAAAAGCACACTCGACGAATTTGATTGAAATATTTAAATAAAATAATTTAGTTAAGAGTCTAACACAAAAAAACCTTCCAGAATCCCTACCTCTCTACATAATTCTCATCGGAGTCACATCAGGCATCATCATCTTCTCCGCCTTCATCATTCTCGTGGTGGTTTGCCACAGAAGGAGGCGGAAGAAGAGTCAGATGAACGAGAAGCCTGATGTCACGGTTACTACAGGAGACATGTATAATAAGGAAAGTGACAGGAGCTCAAATATCAGTGATCTAAAGCTGCAGCTGCCACAAAGCGATGGAAGCTATGAACTGGTAAGTATTTAAATTAAATTGTTCCTACACTGAATCCCATAAATCAATCTTCTTCTTCTTCTCTTAGATTATGGCTTCTGTAGAGTATCTTCCATAATTTCGTCAATGTCAAGTATAAGGCAACGTCGTACGGTGTTTAGATTAATAAATCGTTACATATTCATAAAACATTTACCAAAAATGAAAATAATTCAAAAAAATATGTCGGCAACGTCGTACGGTACAATTGTTTTTTTTTCATATATCAATCAACAGATTTTTCATTTCCGACAGATTGTCATTTCATTGACATTTAGATACGGGTAAACGCAAAGTTCATTGAAACGACAGATCTAAAAAAATGTTTCGTAATTTAACGTTTGTACTACTTTTTTTACCCGTCAGTGTGTTACTGAACATGGCCAAGAGCTGTTTTTTTCTTCTAATTCACTAATTGTGTCTCATGAAGCTTACTCTTGTCTGAAGCTTTGGCTGGCTATGTCATGTGAAATAATTTCATGCACGGGTTTTCAATTTTTTTAGTACAGTTATTGCGTCGTGATCGGGCTCATTTTGTGGAATTATTTCACATAGCACATCGAGTAAGGACCCAGGGCATCGTATGCATATCAAAACAAAACGGCTCACACCTTTGATTCCGGTTGAAAAGTGTTTGCAGAAGACACCTCTTCACAAACCCACTAAAGTTCCACCAGCGCACATATTTATTTAAAAAATAATTAAATGTTTTATTAACGACGAGGATAAGAAGAAACGCGATTGTCTTTTAACTTGATTTTGAGATGAATACCTTGACTTGTAAATTAATGTAAAACTATAGTACACCAGGTTCTTCTATCCTTAGGATTACACGAGCTCCGATAGATCAGACAGTAAACTCCATGCAGGCTTGCCTCTCGCAGGCCCCGTGCCTCTTCCGAACCACCGACATGATGACCCCCTGATGCAGTTCAGATACAGCAATGACTATTCCGATCCGACGTATAGTGACCCTTATTTTAAGGTGAGTGACTTTTACTAATCCTCACAAAATACGGCGAGTGAGTGACTCTATTAGAATTTTATGTTTTTAGTACAGTTTATCTGTTATTTATTATAATACTCAAGTCGATACAGTACTCAACAGAGAACTGATGAAACCGTCTCAATCTGGGATAACCTTTTGGCAGAATATGTCTTAACAAATACTTTACTTTCTGATATATCTAACATAATGTTATGAAAATTGGTTCTCAAGAATACCGAGTTAAATAAAACATTACATTATCTTTTCTTGTATTCTAACAGAGAATAAACCTCAAATAATTCTTCTTCAAAGGCAGAAACAACTTATTTTCGCAACCTAAAATTCTGATCAAACTACAAAAGCAAAAAGAAACCAATTTGACAGTCACAACTTATCTGAAATAATACCTAGTGTGTATAACCATACGACAGAGATGTTTAGAAAATCCACTTCATACCGAACATTATAATGTGGCTGAAGCCGCGAATAATCAATCATGCCTCAGTTTTAATGCAATACGTGTGGGTATGAACGCTCACTCCCTCCAAATAGTCGGGTCGTTTAACCTGTTTAGCATTATTGTCGTACTTGTGAATTCTTCTTGCAGGCTTTATCTTCACGATATGAAGTTTATAGCACCGTTTTTGCTTGGACGTCGTTCATCTCAGCTCATGTAGGTGCAGTGAGCTTTTCACGCCATATGTCTAGGAATGTTCACTTTCTTGAAGCGTTTGCAACCTATACCTTGGTGGCATGGTTTTGAGATCTATGTACGTGAGATCGTTATAATGAATTTTAATACTACTATAGAAAAAATGTCTGGTAGACCGTAATGGACCTTCTGTACCTATTTTGCGTTATAACCTACAGCGGTAAAATAAAGGTGGTATTACATGTTTCATGGCAGAGCCCCGCAGGCTACGTGTACGACTACCCACAGGGGTATGCTCCCCCTTCCCACCTTCGAGTACAATCGCCCGCTCTAGAACCTCCCAGTAGGTAAGTACATGATTATTTTATTTTTATTTTCTGTATTGTCGGGGTTAATATAGAGTTTAGGGTTGACGCCCACTTCACACAATGGAAAGTTAACAGCGTTCTCTTATTGTCTTCGATTCCTTTAGTTGAGGTTCTAAATGTTTTTTTAGTAATATCCATATTCTAAATATATTACTCCTCGTATGCTTAGACCGCTTGGCATGTAATTTTAACATCTGCATTATTATAAATGTAGTGTAAAAGTCACTGCTTGGTTGATGCATCTCCATCTACGAGTTGATTAAAGCCATACAGAAGAAGCTGAGTACTCTGTTTGTTATGTGGGTGACAACCCTAGGCAATATAAATAGTGGTTTGTTTGCAGATTTTTCGTTTAAATAGTTTTGCAAGATGTTCAAATTATATTTTTTATCTATGGATAAATATAAAATGTTGTGATATACACGCCGTATTGTTATGATCTGTCTATGTATTGAGTCACACTTTCATATATGATATTATTCTAAGTACTATGCCATTTATTTGTATATATGCTCCATGACCTACGTATAAAATAGTGGAAAGTTTGTCTGTAAGAAATCGCCAATGGGGATAAGACCTCTGTACAATTACTGTTCATAGAATTATTCCTAGTATTAGACTCTGATTTCGATACTTTTCGCGCACAGATAAAATCAAAACAATATTTCGACTAACCTTGATGTTCCGGCCAAGTTGCATTGACCGTGGTCATGAAAAGGCTAAAGTACCTATGTGGGTGTCATCGTCTTGAGCGGCGGGTGTTTTTTAGAGCTGACAATGTTTCGGCGTGCGCACATGTAGACAAACTGCGATGCGCGCACTCCTCGATGACTGGATTCCACGAGGAGGACAACCTATATCCATCTTCTTGATTGTAATTCTTCTACATTTTAATCACTTCAGTAACAATTCTGGCGTAAGAATGAAGATCAGTGGAGAGGATTTTCGGATATTGTAATATAATCTTGGACCTGATTCGAGAAAATGTTCAGCTATGGCAAATTAGTTCACTTGCCGGTGCTTTACCATTGTGATATGCTCATTCGAAATATTATGCAATTTATCGAAATATATAATTTTATTTTAAAAAGTCTAAACGATTCCCGAAATAAACTTTGTATACAAATCTCCCGCTCTAAGTCTATGAATCCCTTGTTATTACTTGATACCAGACAACACCCGACTTACAACGGACTGAATACGTCGATAATATCTCTTACCAGATCGCTGCAAGGCTCATTGACGCGCAGCATCGACACAGCGTCGACGCTCCCGTTGTCAGCCGGCAACGGATCGCAAAACAATACGTTGCAACGAACGACGAAACCTCCAGACGAAACGGATGCTATTAATAATTTGGGGCTTCCTATTGGAGATGGTAAGTGCAAGTTCACTTGAAGTAAACTACATGCCAACTGGGGACGACCTTAGTTATGTTTGCAGTGTCACTATTGTATAAGTTAAATTAACACTAAGAATTAATTAATGTATCAATTCCGATGCGTTTTACATTTCTCAAAGGGTATGGTAGAATACATTTAAATATTTGCTTTAAACACGATAACATCGAATTGGGTTGTTGACGAATATTTTACAAGATTGAATTTGATTTATAAAAACATTAAATATAATTTATTTTATTGTTTGGCACAACCAGTTTATGGATAGGTAATTGTGTAAAAGTTATTACTAATATTAATTAAAATGAGTAATCATTATCACTATTAATACATAATTAATGACACTTAGGAGCACTGCTGCAATTGACCAATATTGTTTTTCTACTAGCATCTTCAACGCCGATATACGCCCAGCCAAATACCAAGCCACAGCCAAACGTGGATCTGAGATACTCTGCCGCCTACGGCAACCCATACTTGAGAAACAGTAACATCGGTGAGTTCAGACCTTTCATCATTTCGGCCGAATCAAGTCCACTGCTGGACACAGGCCTCCCCCAAAGATCACCACAACCACCGATATGGATGTGTTGTGGGCTCATTGGGGGGTTTTGCCATAATCGCCACGCTTGGCAGGCGGGTTGGCGATCGCAGTTGAGTTGTTAATGTACTCGAAGGACGCTGCTGCCCATCCTCCGACTAATCCCTTAGTCGACTTTTACGACACTCATGGGAGGAGATGGGGTGGTGGCATTCTGAGCTGGCACCACACGGCTAGCTGGCACCTTTACATTTTATCAATTGTCTTTTGAAATGAGTTTAGAACTGCTATAAATGTAGGTAAAAAACTTCTATACTCTCTTACACATCTAACTGCCCGCCATCACAGCTGCCTCCGAAAGGGTCAAGATGATTCATCGAAAAATGAGTTCATACTTTTTACATAAAACAAGATTTTTTACTCTTTCCTACTTCATTTTTTTTATTATTGTACTGTTTTCGTAATTATAATTGGTATCCATTTTGTATATAAATTGTAAAATTATCCACATTTGCTCTACTTCCTTGTAATACCCCGGTGTTGCAAGCATTCATAAGTTACGGTAATGACAATAAACAAATGGAGAAAATGTAAAAAGAACCCTAAGCGCCATTTTGCGTTGGTATTTTCATAGATTTTCAGATTCTCTTTCCATTTTATTTAACTGATTTCAGTAAAAAAGAATTGTTTACGTCTATCCTAGCGCTATTTTGAATGAATGCACAATAATTTTGTAAATCTATAATTTCACATAAAACTGTAGTGTAAATAAAAATTAAACGGCTGTTGTTTCGCTACAGTTCACGGGTGAGGTCACCACTCGCAGTAGCATAATAATATCAGATCATAGTACAATAATCACGTAGCGTTTTGATCGCATTGTTTACGATTCATTGCGTGCACAAAATTTCCAAAAACTGTAATCTATTATTTCCGAGATAAATGATTTTCCTGTTTTTATTAAAGCCCTAGCGTAACCTCTTCCTAGTTTTCGGTACGTTGTCACAGCATACAAAAATAGTACAGAACGTGTTTTATAATCGGCACGATGTTTTGCCAAATAATATGTAATAAGTCCTCCTTGTTTTTTGTTAAATAAGTCTAAGAGTAGCTTTTAATTCAAAAGAAATGAATTTAAAAAAATATATACTAATTTTACACCTGACTTGTATGTTGTAGATACCAAAAATTATTATACATCTACTATGAATACAGCTATTTAGCTGTGAACACTTTTTTAATATCGTCTGGACGTTCGATCCCTTCAGTTTTGGTGTTCCTTGTCGAAGATATTTTAAAAACGTTGGTGCCTTATAGTTCTGGAATATAAAATAAACTGATTCGGGAAAGATTCTCAAAAGGCCTTTCTAAATGAACGTAACTCCACGTGTGTTGTCCGGATTTAGAATACAGCATCACTCTTCTGGCGATGTCGTTAAAGGTGACTAAGGGACTCTAAACCAGAGGGATAGGTAGCATCTCTTCTATGAAACAGTAGCTATTCTGTGCTCAGCAACCCACCTGCCAATCAATGTAAGAACTGAAAAATCCTTTGAGCAGGACTTCGTTCAGCAGTAGACGTCTTATGGCTGATATGACGAACTTCTACATGAAAAGAAAATCTTTCATCATCATCATCATTGCTCATAGCCACTTGCACTCACTAATCGGTAAACGATCGGGAAGGTTAAGCAACGCTTGGCGTGGTCAGTCTTTGGATGGGTGACCAAACAGTGGTATTTGAACTGATCATCTCAGTGCTTCGGAGGACACGTAAAATTGACAGTAATGGTTGTTGCCATTAGGCAGCAGTCGTTAAGCCAAGTTAGAGGAGTTTGAGCGGCTTGAACAACTCTGACACAAGGTTCGCCACTAACTACACGAAAAGAAGAAGAAGATCGTCATAACTGTAGGTCCAAGAGAGGTTGATAAACCAATCAGTTCTTCATGACACACATTCAAGATTCTTGAGGTCATCAGAGAATCTGACATTGAAAATTCCAGCACATTCCACCTAAGATGTTTTTATAAGTGTTCGTGATGCGTTGCCCGCGCTCTACGATGGTCACATGTAAGCAAGGTAATTGCCCGGAGTTCACTTGTCGCCACCGACCAGTTTCGCGGCTCGACGTGATTCATAAGCGTAATTCAGTGACATATTGCGAAAAAAGAATGCCATCCTGTGTGTATAGACGATGCACGACGTGAGAAAGAGTATTAGATTGTAATGAAGTACTATAAAGCCGCTTATTCTAACAGGGTACAGCAGTCAAGTGCATACAGCGAAACCGGCGGCGACGCCTGCGCCGCCCCCCTACTCGGCGGTCAGAAGCTCTGTCGTTTTACCTACAGGTAAATAGTGACATCACGCTGTAACGGGTAAGCAGTATTCGGTATAGAGAATGCTTTACCTTTTAGATTTAGAGGGTAGTTAAGAGTAGGGTGCCGTGTGAAAGAATAATCTACTCCTCTCCACCCATGACTTTAAAAGTCGACTAATTGTTGATATCAAGAATGTGGTAATAACAACATACTGCTTTCACCAATTTGCTTGCTAAGCGTGGTGATTATGGCAATATACCCTATAACCGCTGTGGTGATCATTGGGAGGCCCATGTTCAGCAGTGGACGTTTACAGGCTGATTCGTGTATAAACAGGGTGGTACATACGACTACATATCCAGTATACGCTGATCTCTCATCGTACGGAAACCCTATACGATGCGAGATTAGCTTATACTAGACATGTACAGCCTGATGTGTAGCCGTGCTCATATCATCATGTTTCCCGTATACATCTGCTTATACTTATTCTAAATAGGTGTTATGTTTTATATTTGTCGAGATCTATTTTAATGGCCGCTATCGAGAACAGTGAAAAGGAACATTGCAATAACCAGTACGCTTGGCACCACTATTGGTAAACACAGCATTTTGGTACAAACACAGATAGAAGGGGGCCGTAGCTGTTGCATTCACTGGAATAAACGGGTGGCCCATTCTTTGCGAGAAACTGCGACTGATCTTAGGGTGGTATGCCAATCATCAATATATTTGTCCGTGTACCTACATCTCTTTCTAATCATTGGTATTTCGGACTCAATGAGATTTAACTGGTGTTTATTTTTTGTAATTGTTTCGTTGATTTCGTGTATTGTAATTGTAGAATGTATTATAGAATAATAGCAGTCGGACATGCTCCGCGATACCAATTAATATGCGTCTTTTATATTTTCATCATTTTGGCCGAATGAAGTCCACTGCTGGACACAGGCCTCCCCCAAAGATCACCACAACGACAGATATGGCTGTGTTGTGGGCTCATTGAGGAGGTTTTGCCATAATCGCCACGCTTGGAAGACGGGTTGGCGATCGCAGTTGAGTTGTTAATGTACTCGTAGGACGCTGCTGCCCATCCTCCGGCTAATCCCATAGTCGACTTTTACGACACCCATGGGAGGAGATGGGGTGGTGGCATTCTGAGCCGGCACCACACTTTATATTTTATACCAAATCTATTTATTTTTCAAATATCATTGTACTTGTTTATAAGAGAAATAAATCACTTCTTATTTGATCAAAGAATTTGGATGATTTCATTGAATAAACTAGCAACACTATTTATTACATCAAAGGTTTTGACTGTTTAATATTTTCGATCAAACACTCTACTAAGTGAGTCATCGTCATCATTTCAGCCGTAAAACGTGCACTGCTGGACATAAGGCTCCATCAAAGATCGCCACAACGTTCGGTCAGGGTGTGTTGTGTGCTTATTGGGGGGGTTTTGCCATAATCACTACTAGGCAAGCGGGTTGGCGTTCGCATTTGAGTTGTAAATGTACTCGAAGTACGCTGCTGCCCATTCTCTAATGCCATAGTCGCATTTTACGACACCCATGGGATGATATGGGGTGGTGCTATTCTTAGCCTTGGGAATGAAAGCAATATTTAATGAGTATGAAAGGCACCAAATCTTTACAATACAAGGCATTGAGAAATAGTAAAATAAAAAATACATTTAGAATCTAATATGGCACTTCTCAAATATCACATGTTGGGCAAAAATATTGGATGAGAAGCATGACTCAGACGGCAAATAATTTTTTCAAATATTGGAAAGAGATTCGACTTAATCATTGGATGAGTTGCATACCACCCTTAAAATAAAAACTCTAAGTAAATCAAAATTCGTAAGTCAAAACATTAAAGTCATAAGAAATTAAATTACATAGTATGCTTACTCGAATTCAAAATTATAATCAAATAAAGAAGAAATACAAAAATATGCTACAAATGTAATTAAGAAAAAAAAAACTCCAGCAAAACTCGCAAGAACATGCAACCAATACATTAATAAAAACAATATCTAGGCCGTCTGCAAAGTTATATTGGCAAGTTCGGCCGTCGTGGGCTTAATTCGGCTGAATTGTTTGTGTTTACAACTTAGGGTAAATTACGATCGATCTTAGCCGCAATAGCTTTGCAAAGTCGCATAAATCTAATTGCATTCAGAACTGAGACTTGAATAATTTATTGGGCAACTAACTTGCTGCTTGAGGTAGTGGGTTTTATTTTGTGAAGGTTGGCGAGGGGTTCAAGTTTGGGGGCTTAAAGTTGGTTTGCTATATTGAGAATGTCTCGGTTTAAATAGAGCCAAATGCTCAATATTTTAAAACGTAAACATAAAGCCGAATCGCACTTAAATATGCCTCAAAAACATTCACTTGAAACGTGTTTCTAGAATGCGTGGTTAGGCATTGATATTAATAATTATATTATCCGTGTGGTGTCCGGATTAAGAATATAACACCACTCCATCTCCTCCCTTGGATGTTGTAAAAGGCGACTAAGGGATTCTACACCAAAGGGGTGGGCAGCAGCGTCATTTCAGTGGAACAGTCGCCATACTGCGCTCACCAATCCGCCTGCCAAGCGTGGTGAGTACTGGCAAATTCCCTCCAAAATGACGACACACGGCATGTAACCGTTCGTCTTATAGGAAAGGCTTTTGCTCAGCAGTGGACGTTTTCTGGCTGATATGATGATGATTATTATTTACATCAGTTGATTACTAACACAATATTATATATGAAATATAAATACTCTTCAAGGACATGATATATTAGACAATAATTTATAATATATTTTGTCTATCAGTCAATACGTGATAAAAGTCATTTTACAAGCAACTCATTGCACCGTTCCATTTGTGGTAGGTTTCTTGTCGCAAGAGTCCGGTTAACTAGGTACCACCGCAGTGATTACACGAGGACCTGGAGCCTCCCTCAGGTGTCGAAGATGACCACTCCAGTGGTTAGCCGGTAGGAGTCCGGCATACCCCTTCGCCCTTCCCCGGGGCGAAGGAACTTCATAAAGAATTTCCACTGGGAAATATTCAATAAAAAAAAGATACCACCGCAGTGCCAGATATTCTTTTGCCAAGCGGTAGTGTTTAAACTACCTAACTAATAAAGTTAGTGAAATTACTGGGACTGGATAAGAGACTAAATAACTAGTGTCTCGAAGTGACGAGAACAGTGTGGTGCAGGATTAGTCCTGTGTAGCATTACAATGATTATGAGCAGGCGTATCGCTGACCACCAGACGAATAAACATGCTTATCTCGTCTCTGAGTTGCTTAAAAACTTCGTACCGGATAATGCTAGTTACATAAAAGATCTTGCCCAATTTGTGTCTTGTATTAAAAATAATAAATGACCTCTTCTGTTAGTAGAACGCTTTTTATCTCAATATCACTTAAGCTAATTGTCGTCATTTTTCACAGGTAATGGCAGCCAGCCGTCTCAAGGCACCCACGTATAGCGAAGGCGTGATGTTATAAGACTTGTGTAAAAATGAACATTTATTTCCAATGCAGCTATAGGAGATATAGCTGTATATGTAACATACTATGTTCCTAAAGATTAAATGACTGAGGTGTATATACGATAGAATAAGTCCGAGGACCTGTATAATGTTGTTATTAAAATAAAATTTAGAGAATTTGTAACAGAACTGACTGGAAAAGAGAGAATAATGTTTTTTGTATGTTTTCGTAAATCTGTATTGTTTTTGTCTAAGTCTGTAAAATTAACATTTCATTTTTGTAAAAAGGTCGCGTTTTCCTTATAATGAATAGAAATTTACCTTTTATAATAAAACAAAAAATATATTGTATTTTTACGGTCTGTGTTGCGTCCAGTTTTGAGCTTCGAATTATAATGACTTAAATAATTTATTTGAAAGAGAAAATTTCAAAATAAATAAATAATAGATTTGAAAATTTTGCGTCATAACGCTAAATTATATTACTAAACGAAAACGATAAAGATTGTAAAACTATTACGTTTTGCAAGAAATGAAATATGTTTTTGTAAATACAATTCCTGAAAAGTAACTTCTAACTTTTTTTACAATCTGTATATAAAAATATATTCGAATTGTATGTGTGAATTGTATTTAGTACACATTTATTTATTTATCTAATTCAAACACTTCTAGCTCTTTACGATTGCTCAATATATAATGTCTTTTTTTCTTATTCCATTTATTTCCAGATTAGTATAAATACAGACTGAGAGTAAAATATTTTATAAATGTTATAATAAGAATTACGAGATTTTTGTGCTAAATCGAATTAATAAAAAATATAAGAATTTCTTGCTGTCGCTCGGTTTTCAAACTTTTTATACGACAGTTATTCTTATTTAGATAGATTAAATATTTAGCTAAAACTGTCAATGATGTAGGAAAATCATATTTTCTGTGATAATTATATAGTGAAAAGAAATTAGGATTGCATCTTAATAGTTCCACATAATAATTAAGATTCCGATAAATGTGTGACGACCCTTATATGTTTCTTTATAATCTTAGTTTTCGTGTGCCACTTATGTTTTTTACTCTCATTTGATGTAAATATAAAAGTAAGTTACGGAAAAGCTTTACGTATGAGAAAAATCAACACCTCAATATATGGGTATAATAATGGCGAAATGGCTCTATTGTTTATAAAAGAATACAAAATGTATAAAAATATTGCATGATACAGTGTTTTGTTCTTTGCATGCGATTATTATTTGTCATTATTTTTGATGGATGATGATACTATCATAATAAAATTTTGATTTTTAATATTATAATTGGTTTTAATTGTCGTGCCTTTGTACGTGTGTGAGTGAGCAGTTTAAAATGTACTATTTGACCCCTACGTTAATAAATTACTACTGATACGCCAAGCTGTTATAAATAATTGAGATTTTATGTTATTAAAATGGGTCGTCGGACAGGCGACCTGGTGAAGGTCGCTGGAAGTCGTCGAACGCGTGCGGTATGTAACTGGTTGTTGTGGAATCTGTGGGGAGACCTTTGTTCAGCAGTGGACGTCCTTCAACTGAAGTCATGATGATGATAGTGATTATTAAAATTAAGCACACCGATGTTGGTCGTTGTGGTGATCTTTGAGGGAGGTCTGTGTCCAGCAGTGGACTTTATTCGGCCGAAATGATGATGATGACGACAGTCATGTCTCTCTATTCACGGGTTAGTAACATAAACTGTACCCACGATACAGGAGTAATCCTAATGTGGTTGCCCCAATTTAATAATTGAAAATAAATAAAAGAAATGTTTTCTGGTCTAGAACGTGACTTCCGAGTATGATCAGCTCCTGGGATCGATTCCTGGGTCAGACATGCGTGTTAATGGTTACATCTGTTACAAAATTCCCAGTAGCACTGCAGGTAGAGGCCTATTCTCATACAGAGAAGGAACGAGCATTGATCCCCTCGCTTGCTAACTGCGTGTTGGTAATTGCACACCATAGATCTAGGTTTTCTCACGATGCTTTCTTTCAACGTTTATTTTATTTTTTTATTGGTGTCCAGTGGAAATTCTTCATGAACTTCCTTCGCTCCGGGGAAGGGCGAAGGAGTATGCCAGACTCCTACCGGCTAAAACCACTGAGGCGGACATCTTCGGCACCTAAGGGAGGCTCCAGGTCCTCGTATGATCACACTAGAGCCGCCCATTGGTGCCACGCCTATAGGCGTATCTCGGTGACCACATGCGTGCTACGGTCTTCTCTTGGGTCGCTTGGTGTGGGCACGCATATTCCCCAAGCTACGCATCCGCGAACCCAGAGGTCCCCTGCCTTGTAGCTACATGGTACAATGGTGGCATTGTGCCGTGGCCTCGCATCCTATCCTGTGCAGGTAACCGCCGAAACAACCGTGTCCGCACGCAGCTGCGTCAGGCGGTAGGTGACGCGCTCGCTCCTTCTGAGCTAGGCTCCAAAGAGCGGCAAGACGGCCTCGACGACGCGCTTGGTTGCAAACTGCATCCGCAGGCGATGACGCCACTTTACAAGTGCGCGCCGCCGAGTTAGCCGTCGCAGCCTGTCTAACGCCCCTGGAGCTTTTTCGCACACCTAAAAGATTTGCGCAAGATATTTTTCCTTCACCGTTAACGCAAGTGATAATCAATTTTGAGCCGCACATGAATTCGAAAAGTTAGGGGTGCGGGCTGGGGTCGAACTCTGACCGTCCTGTATGGAAGGCAAGCACTCATACATCACAAAAGTAGATACGAAATTGGAAATTTTACATCGGTACATACCAGGTTTTGAAACCGCAAGCCTAAGAAGCGAGTTCGTAAACCATGTGCGTAAACCTGACCGCTTTACAGTCACCCTCTCAGAGATGTGCCTATAGGCGTGGCACCAGTGGGCGGCTCTAGTGTGATCATACGAAGACCTGAAGCCGTGCAGTAGTGCAGTAGCTTGTAGGAAACCTCCATTGCAGCGGTGAACAGTTTCAGATAAATTAGGCCTCCCTGTCTCAGACCTCTCCACAGTGCAATTGCCTCCGTGCTCTGTTTGTGTACTCGGATAGACAGGGTGGCGTTTTTGTATAAGCAGTTTAACACTTCGACGTGCCGTTAGTCAATGTGGCTCCGTTGCAAATATTGCAGCACTGCTCAGGTTTCAATTCAATCGAAGACTTTCTCCTAGATAACAAACGCTAAAGACAGCAGAATATGCTCCGCTGCATATACTTACAACCTTAAAAAAGTCGTGGACATGCACTTGATAAGGTGCGGACTGTCGGTAAGAAAGTTAAATTCTAAAAAAGAATTTAACTTTCAAGCACACAAACACAAGCACTGGAAAAAATATAAAATTAGTTTTTGATGACCACAAGACTAATGATTGTGATGTGTCTTCGAGAAACAATAGTGTAAGATATATTATGGTATAGGTATGAGTCTTAGGTGCGAAAAAAATAAAGGCTTGCACACACAGTTATATCAGAATAGCCCGATTAGATAACCCATACAGTCATATAAGTGACAAAAAACTTGGAAGAGAATTTATAGTATTTTGGTCTATACCAGAAGAATATTAGTGAATGATAAGATAAACAGCTTATGTCAAATCAATTCAAATTTATGGTGTTAGTCAAAAAATGCTTTAATTAATCTTGTAGAATCGGCCATCACCGGTAAATGTCGACATATATCAAGACGATTCCATGAATCCTAGAAATAGCTATTTACAATTTTCGTGAATCTACACGCCACCAATAAGCGATAAATGTAAACATCTTGAGAGCATTATACATGTTCGTGGCTTTGGGGCCCCAGGGCCACCACAAACACATTTTTTCTTCACCGCAATCATACCATTAATGGAATTCCAATCCCAAGAAATGGCAGAGGAGGACTTTACTGGCCTAAGCCATGAGTGGCACCTGAGTCATCTTTATCACCGAAGGGCTCCAGGTACTCAAGATCGCATGCACTGCTACGCCTTTAGACACATCTCGGAGGGGTTGAATGCAAAGCGATTATCCCCTCTAGTGGAGGGGAGGCCAAAGAGATCGCCGCCCCTTGACACGTCTTTGGGGGATTGTAAAGATTCTCGAAGCTTCGCTGTTCGCTATGCTATGGCAAACGGTGGCATGTAATCATATGCGTACCACCATATTTCCGGGGTCTCGGTACGTACGCTCAGAGTCCCTACTCTTCGACAGATACCCCACCATAGAGGTGGCAAGGGAGTTTAGGCGTGCCACCATCAGACGCCCACGATTTAGGCACTGGGTTGATTGTAAACCTGGAAGCGCCCTCTTCTCCTTTTCTGAGTAAGATTGGTGCTATCTCGATACCTGTGCGGTCTCCATATGGAGCACGCTACTCTTACAAAAGGAGACCTATGCACTGCAATTGTCATGGTCTACAAGCATAGCCGATACTACTACCAGCAGAGAGAGATCTTGCCCGATTTGAAAGACCAGTATTCGCTACTTGACAGCCAGTGTGTTCTGTACAGTATCCTGGATGTCTCCACAATAGATCACTCAGTCGTGACTTCACGTCTTCATTCTTCTTCTTCATCTTGTGCAGTTTTACACGTCAAATTGAAACAACGCTACATGACAAACGAAGAAATGCCGAGAGAAACCTTTGTGATTTTTATTTCTTTTATTGTATATATTGAAAACATTTTTCAGCTATACGGTTCAAATAATTTATTTTATTTTGGTTAAGCGTAATAAGAATTCTATTGATGTGAGCAGCATCCATTTAGCTAAGAACGAGCCCTGATGTATATATCTATATATTCGAGATCCTTCCTTCAATATAAATTCATTGAAACGGAAACATACCAAAGAGTGTGTAGTGTAACCTAAAATAGAACTAAGGCTTGTGGAAACGTATTAGTTTTCAACCTCAATAGTCCACCGCACGATGTCACTATAACTCAGAAATGCTGAATAACGGGTTTGTGATCTGCGGTATTAATAACTATTAGAAGTCCTCGTTTACTTTAACTTGATGGTTAGTCCAGTTGATTTATGTGCTTGCAAGCAGTATGAAGTATTTTTCTGCCGTGTTGTAGATAACTGGGCTACCCATGAGATTTATCTCATAGCCGTAACCTGCGTGCTGCCGAAATTTTTCTTCTTCAGATTCACTTATACCGTGAGAAGGAATTCTAATTCCTTTGCTGTCTCAGCAATTAAACTATGGAACGTGATTCCTCTTCATATAAAAAAGCGCCAAGTAAATTTTCTATCAAACGCTAAGTTCGGGAATAATATTTGAATTCGCTGGAATTCTAATTAACAAGTACGGGCATGGTTATAAATATAAATAGTACTTATTGTATGTAGTATATTTAAATGTCTGTATTTGGCCGTATCTGTAGTCTGTAGATTTTTGTCATCATATCAGCCATACAACGTCCACTCTGAACAAAGGCCTCCCCCATAGATTTCCACAACTGTGTCATCATATTGGGGGGAATTTGTCAGTACTCACCACGCTTGTCAGGCGGATTGGTGAGCGCAGAATGGCTACTGTTTCACAGTAAAGACGTTGCTACCCATCCCTCTGGTTTAAAGTCTCTTAGTCGCCATTTACCACCTCCACGGGACGAAACTGTTCACAGCTGCAATGGAGGATGCCTTCAAGCTACTGCATGGGCAAGACGAAAGTCACGTTAAATGCCCATGTCGTGCCCATCTCCATATACGTTGGGAGCTCTGTTCTCGAAGTTGTTGACGAGTATGTCTTACCTGGGACAAACTGTCTAGAATAGAATAGAATAGAATATAACTTTATTGTACACCAAAATAATATAAAGGATTATTTACAATAGTTAGCGTAGCACAATGGGTGGTCTTATCGCTAAAAGCGATCTTTTACAGACAACCTTTGGATGGATTTAAAAGTAGGGAAATAAAGAAATTCAGGTAGTCTGTGGTGTACTGAACCATGATGTAGATAATGATATCGATATATATACAAGAAAATACAGGTATTTGCATAAATAAATAATATAACTACACCAATTTGCATATTAATACATAAATACAAATATATAATATAATATTATACATATATATTTGCTGATACAATACTGGATATTTAAGTGAACTAAAGAGATAGATAATGCTCTTTTACCATTTTTTTAAATGCTCGTAATGATTGAGCTTGTTTAATTGTATCGGGTAAGTCTAGTTAGGTAGGTCCAACTTCGAGAAAGAGGTCAATCGTCAAATCCGACTCGGCTGGGCAGCTTTTGGGACACTTCGCAACGTCTTTTCGTCAATAATACCACGATGTCTTAATATGAAAGTTTTTAACCAGTGTGCTTTACTAGTGATGACATATGGAACAGAGACCTGGTCATTTACAATGGGCCTCATAAGAAAGCTCAAGGTCATTCAGTGAGCTATGGAGAGAGCTATACCAAGCATAGCTCTTCTTATTTCGAATAAGAAATGAGGAGATCCGTAGAAGAACTAAAGTTGTCGACATACCTGAAATGATTAGTAAACTGAAGTGACAATTGGCGGGTCACATTGCTCGTAGAACTGATGGCCGTTGGGGCAAAAAGGTTCTCGAATGGAGACCGCGCAGCCTGGGACGACCTCCAAAGAGGGGGACAAACGAGGCGAGGTCGCTGGGAGTGGTTGGATGAGAGTGGCATGTAACCGCTCGTTGTAGAAATCTAAGGCCTTTGTTCAGCAGTGGACGTCCTCTGGCTGATATCATGATGATGGTGAACTAACTTTTTGTTTAAAACTGATAGTCAAAATACGGGTAGTATCGAAAGATGTTGACTTTCGTATCATGATATTAATCCTAATCCAACTTAATAGTTTCATAAACAAGGTTTATTATGTATAAGTACTATGTTATACGATAATATTACAACTCTTAATTGCATTGCGGGCCGCTAGTAGTAATATTATTATATTATCAACGTACAGAATGGGAAGAACTGGATTTTTTAAGGTCCTTTATAAAACTAAACATGTATCTACTGTACTTATGTACTCGTAATACACAATTGTCGCTGCAAGGCATTGCAACTTATACCCGCAAGAAACAATGCACAGTTCTAGAAGCCATTAAGCTTGGTGATAATCAGAAAGGACGCGTTACAAGCACGAAATAACGGTAACTTCTAAGAGATAGTCCTCCTGGGAGTGACTGGAGGTAATGTGGCTTTTGTCTGGTGCATTGCACTGCTAAATGTTCGGCCTGGCGCTCAACGCGTTTGTTGTATGTGGGACTTATAAACACTAGATGTGTCAGGGCGTAGTCGGGTAGTAAGCCCGAGCGCAGCTTTTAAAGAAGCACGTACATTACACACACACATCGAGCCTGTAAATGTCCGCTGCTGACCATGGGAGTCTCAATGAGTGGTCATAGGGGATATTGCCATAATCACCACGCTTTGCGGGTGGCTAGTGATTGCTGTATGTTGTTATTAGTAGCCGGAAGTACACATGCTACTATCCAACCTCTTGAAATCAACCCGTAATCGCCGTTTGAAGCGAAGTTTTTTATGCACGTTCGGGATGGGGTTATTACACACAACAATTGAACGTGAACACAAATTTTGTGGAACGAACTTCAGTGACTGGGTGGCACATATTGTTGCTGTTTGAGCTAGATAGAGTACAAGAGAGTCTAAAGTTTTAAGACATGTTGAACGTAAATAGGATTCCAAAAAAAAAAGAAACCTTTATGTAACTTATGCTTATACTATGGGCGACGTCTTCATAGTCACCTACCCTTTTGGTAAGGGTTTCCACTTACAGTTATCACTGGCGCATATAAGGCGTAGTACTTATGGGCGACTCCAGTATGATGGTTCTCGAGTTCCGGGAGCCGATGTTCGATCGTTCGATGCCGAAGATGACCGCTTAAATTGTTTTAGTCGGTAAGAGTCACATGCCACGCCGCCCTTCACCGGGGTGGAAGAAGTAGATAATGTATTGTTATAGGTCCAAAAAAATCATTATCATGGTAATTCCATATACTGAGAGGTTTGACCGAGATTCATTACTACACATTATCAATTTGTTGCAGAATTGGGACATCTCTATCTTTACATATAATGCAGCTGTATCAAAATATGGTTTTAACATAAAATAGGTAATATGAAACAATGCGGCACCGCATCCAGTTCTCTAAATCCACGTAGCTTTTATTATCCAAAGTCTCTGGGAAACGCCGTATCAACAAATATTGTTCTTCTTACCGTTTTATGGTTCACGTTATGGTACTATTTTACTGGCCATGAAGTTCCAAACGTATCGCATCAAATCGGCCGTGGAAATTATAGGGTAGTAAAGGGCATTATTATTTTTTCATTCGTGTACAAGACCGTAATATTGGGTATATGTACATTTTTCTTTTTCATATGTTACTGGTTAGGGAGTTTTTATATTTCATGATATGATTATTTATGCATGAAATAATCACTCAATTTTGGGGGAAAATGGTGGGCAAACAGTGGTGCACCTGAATACTCAATTTTCAGTATTGCGCATCAATCAATCAATCATTTCGGACGAATGATGTCACTGCTGGACACAGGCATCCCCCAAAGATCACCACAATGACCGATATGGGTGTGTTGTGTGCTCTTTGGGGGGTTTTGCCATAATCGCCACGCTTGGCAGACAGGTTGGCGATCGCAGTTGAGTTGTTAATGTACTCGAAACACGCTGCTGCCCTTCCTCCGGCTAATCCCTTAGTTGACTTTTACGACACCCACGGGAGGAGGTGGGGTGGTGGTATTCTGAGCCGGCATCACACGGCGTACCAATACTGAAAAATGATGAATAAAACCACTCAGGTAAAATGGTCCAGTTCTCTCTCTAAAACATATATATTGGAATGTGGTGTGGGACACTGTGATTTATCATATTTTAGGCTTTTGATCTATGGATCTGTAGATGGCCTCGTAGCCGAGCTCAGCAATGTGACTTTCATGGATGGATGGATGGGATTGGATGTCGTGTGGGTGGAGTGAGCGATAACAACATCAATTACGCGAAAGACATGGTGCTGCTGGACCGCACTGCTGGGTCAATTGGGAATTGCTCAAAATCTGTGGAACATATACTGCTTCACATGGACTTATTTATACTGTCAGTAAGAGTGAATACATGATCTTACGGGCCACTGGTATGTCTTGTAGGATACCGTCGCTACCCTTTTGTGAGGACGTGATGCACGCAAAACAGGTGGTCAGGCCCCCGACAAAAGGAGACTACCTCTGACCCGCACAAAAAACACACCAGATGCGGGCACTGGTGAAGAGCGCTGACCGGTCTCCAGCCTCCTAAGTTGCAGCCTGCGGGCGACAAACAAACGGCAGTCCATGGCCTGAACAGAAGCAAGCCCAACGCCCACACCACGCCCACGGCTGCGCTGCTGCTGCTAGCTGCGCGCGCCACACAGAGATGGGGCCCGTCATACCAATTTACTGGTCGATAGGTACCTGCCAGGGGTGTGGGCCAATGCATACATGGCGAACACAGCACTCCCAGCCATATGTAAGGAAGGAACATCGTGGTGTTTTAGCTGGTAAGAGTCCGGTATGCCTCTGCTCCCCTCCGAAGACAGAAAGTCCATGATAATTCCCCACCACAAAAAAGAGCCGCTGGTAGGTGTCCGGATAACATATAGTCAGCACCGAAAGCCGATGACCACCTCCGGATTTCCAATACCCCTTTACACCGTAGCATACATTAGACGCTTAACAAGATTAGCGTCAAAATTTGATTCACGTTGTAAAAGGTCGTGGTGATGATATGTAAATATCGATCTAATTATATTCGAATGTTGTATCACGCTCGAAACAACATCATGTAATGAAGCTCCAAGGTAAGTGCAGGACAAGCTCCGTGGGGCGCCGCACCCTTAGTATACATTGACCACATTAATTTGTCACTAGAACATTAATCGAAAGCGGGTTATGCTAGACGGAATCACGATGAAAAAAGTATTTGTATGTGTTTAGGGTCGGGTCCCTTATAGGATCACTAGCGTGTCTGTCTGACTGTCCGTCTGTCACAGCCAATTGCTCCGAATGTACGAGACCGATTAAATTGAAATTTGGTACACATATGAACTTCTGTGACCCAAACATGTATATGTGTAACGTAAATAAATGAATTATGAATAATAAGGCAACTTTTAAGGGTAAGTAAAAAAAAGTATTGCAATCTAAGCCGTGTTACATATCAAATGAAAAGGTTTATTGTGAGGGTCTCATTTAAAATTAAAATAAAAATTCTAGCGCTGCAGTGGTTCCTACACAGCCAAACCCCTGCAATAAGAGACTTACCATATATTTCATACCTAAAAACGTAATGTACTGCAGCGTGGTGTGGCGTAGTCTTCCACGAAAGTTTCAGCACACGACACCCTTCGGCCAGAAGATCGCCTTTAATCATTTTTGACCATAGTCTCTAGTTGGTGTGTCGTGACATGTACCTCAAAACAGAGAGAGAATGACGTGGTCCATTATTTGTCAGAAACCACATGAAACATTACTACTTTGCTTTCGGCAAATACTTTATTTTTGTCTCTTGCGTGAGACGACAATACGTCGACGGGGAGTTTGTGTGTGTCATAACATATTCTGGGATATTATTACTTCCACAGAAACAAAAGTATTATTATTTACACTTGTAGGGACCATATTTTTAAAGGAAAATGCAGATGCAGTTCAGATCGAAAAGGAGCTAACTACCAGTAAAACTCATATGTGGGATAGATCGTTGCCATGACAACTACTGTGTGTGTGCCTGGAGGCATGTTAACCTGTCTGTTTCAGCTGTCAAAGAATTTGCTCCAAGTAAAATGTAATATTCAACTCCATCCAGTTATACTGAAAGCCAAAATATTTCGGAAAAAGGCTACAGCAGAATAGAACCAATAATTGTTTCAAAACTCTCGTACACTTCGCGCCGTCCAATGTTAATAAAGCCTTGTTGCATAACGCCGTCCTTTGTCTGGCGTTAATTGAAGTTATGTTGGAACGTTGGTTGGCTTGTCCTACCATTTTCTGTAAATAATTCAAATGTTGCTTATAAATATATGGACGTTACATTGTACAACGTCGAGGAATTTAAGTCTTATTTTTTGAGTATTCATGCTGGACACAGGCCTCCCCCGTAGATCACCACAACGACCAATATGGGTGTATTGTGGGCTCATTGGGGGTTCTGCCATAATCGCCACGCTTGGCAGACGGGTTGGCGATCGCAGTGGAGTTGTTAATGTGCTCGAAAGACGCTGCTGCCCATCATACGGCTAATCCCTTAGTCGACTCTTACGACACCCACGGGAGGAGATGGGGTGGTGGAATTCTGAGCCGGCACCACACGGCACTTTTTGAGTAATATCTTTATTTAAAAAATGTAAATGAAAAATATCATCATCATCAAAAGACGTCCACTGCTGTCACATAGGCCTCCCCAGAAGCGACCGGTTACATGCCGTGTGTCGTCATTTTGGGGGGAATTTGACAGTACTCACCACGCTTAGCCTACGGATTGGTGAGCGCAGAATGGCTGCTGTTCGACAGAAGGGACGCTACTGCCCATCCATCTGGTTTTGAGTCCCTTAAGGCACAATACTGTAACGCCACTTAATATTAAGTCCCGCTTTAACTATTCGAGAAACCCGCTTTCGGTAGGAAACCGGGTGGCTCAAATAGTTAAAGCGTCACTTAATATTAAGTGACGTTTCAGTATTCGGCCATTAGTCGCCTTTCACGACATCCACGGGAGGAGATAGAGTGGTGCTATATTCTTAATCTGGACACTACACGGACATAATTAAAATTTAGCTTATCTGTTTTAAGCTTATTAATATTGTTTGTGTAAATAAAAGGTTCCTGAATGCACCATTTAGTGCAAAAAAATATAGTTTAATACATAATAACGATGGCCGTTGGGGCAACAAGATTCTCGAATGGAGACCGCGCACCGGAAAACGCAGCGTGAGACGACGTCCAACGAGGTGGACAGACGACCTGGTACAGGTCGCTGGGAGTCGTTGGATGAGAGCGGCATGTGACCGCTCGTTGTGGAAATCTAAGGGGGAGGCCTTTGTTCAGCAGTGGACAGTAGCAGTGGCAGTGGCAGTGGTCCTGTAGCTGATATGATGATGATGATGATTATGACAATAACGAACGTTAATATGTATTAATTATTATTTTTTTTTAATTTTATTGCCGTGTGGTGCCGGCTTGCCGTGTGGTGCCGGCTCAGAATGCCACCACCCCATCTCCTCCCATGGGTGTCGTAAAAGTCGACTAAGGGATTAGTCGGAGGATGGGCAGCAGCGTCCTTCGAGTACATTAACAACTCAACTGCGATCGCCAACCCGCCTGCCAAGCGTGGCGATTATGGCAAAACCCCCCAATGAGCTCAAAACACATCCATATCGGTGGTTGTGATGATCTTTGGGGGAGGCCTGTGTCCAACAGTGGACTTCATTAGGCCGAAATGAAAAAAAAAAAAAAAATGAATTTATTTTTACGAACACCCGAACAGAAATAGGCCCGAGATGACGTTGCGTGTGTTCCATGTGCGCCTCTCAGTTGATGCGGCCAACAAGGTCACACAGAGAAGACGCCCGTCAAACAGTGACGGGCCGATACCTGCCAGGGGTGCAGTCTAATGCAGACAAAACGTACACCTCACCACCGCCTAGAGGTAAGAAGAAGGACACCGTGAGGTTTTAGCCGGTTTGAGTCCAGCATGCCCCTCTGCGATTCCTAAGGTGGAGAAGTCCATGAGGAATTCCCAAGGATAAAAGAGGACAACATAATAATTTGATTGAATTTGAATTTTCTTAAAGAATTTCCACTGGGCACCAATAAAATGTCATCGATCCATCTCGTTGAAGGCCATCCCAGGTTGTGTCTTTTAGTACGTGATCTTCACTCGAAAACCTTCTGCCCCAATTGCTATCAGTTCTACGAGCAATGTGTCCTTTCAGCTATGTCGGTAAGTCTTACTCTTCTACGGATCTCTTATTATTTCGCTACTTGAAAATAAACACTTCAAAAGCAAAACCTTCTAGAACAAGGCGGCACAATTGAACGGGCATAACAAATCATTACTCTAATAAATAAGAGCGCTAACCAACAACGGGGCCAATAACCCTAAATCTCTTGTAATTAATCTCGTTGCCACCTCTCGACGACACTTGGACTCGTGCCAGCGCCAAATCTATGCAATTAGAATTACCTGGCTACGTTGATGCAGTAGTTTAGGCTGGAGTTTCAGTACACGGCGCGTTTGGTCCATAGACTAGTCCATATAATATGTCCACTGCTGGCCATGAGTAGGCTCACATGATCTAGTGATCAAGAATTTTAATTGGTGATCGCATTTCCATGGGAGAGCCTAACTTTAGGCTAACTTAACGGTTGAATAGTGCTTGTAAATGGGCTGGCTCGACTGGGGAATTACCACGCTGTCACAGAATACCAGCGTGAAGTAGCAACATGGCTGCGTTTCGTACGGTGAGTGACGAAGTGACGTGCCCTGCATGGGCGGCTGAGTGTCGGATCCTGGTCGATCGGATCGGGCAAGATCTTTCTGCCGGTATCAACATATACCGACAGAAAGAGAGGGCAAGTGCAGAGCGTCATCCTCCAGATGGAGACCTCAAAGTGGGATCAAAAGAGCATCAATCCCACTCCGAGAAGGAGGAGAAAGCGCTGGGCTATATGCCTGAACCCCCTGCCGCGAAGGGGAAGAGCACACGCAGAGTTTTATCCATTTGTTATTTCACTTAAAACGGCACAGTCCTGTACTCCGCAAAATAATAAGAAAAAAGAACAGCCTCACGGTAGAAATTCTAGCGGAAATATAAGAAGAATCGACGCAGACAGTATACGTGTACTAAATATACGGGCTACGAATGGCAGACTGTGTGAGTTACGGTAACAGAAAGAAAATGTATTTGGACTAGGTAGGTAGTGTAGATTATTACTTGGTAAGCTATGAAATGAAATGTAATGAAATGAAATAATTTATTTGCATGAATTGTAGTACATTATAGATGTTACATTTTAAATAGAATCTTACAATTCGCTTAAGAATAGCATGCAAAATTATAATTGTGTTTAAAGTCACAATAAAACTTTCATATTTATAAATTTAATATTTTGTAGGTTTCAGCACAAATATTTAACAATAATAAATTACAAAACATGTCCATTTTAAATTAATGGTCATTTGTTTTTAAATATTCGTCTACAGAATAAAAGCATTAATCAATTAGCCATTTAAATAGTAAATTTTTAAATCGGTTAAATGGAAGGTCCTTAAATCTCATAGGTAGCTTATTAAAATTACTGAAGCTTATTTAGTAAGTTATTTCTGAAATATTAGTGACTTTCATATATAATCTACTTCTTCATAGTTTTAGGCCCATATAACACTATAATATATTCTGTGATTATTGTGATTTTCTGTTGATTATATATTCTATTTCTGTCTATGAGATCTGTTATTCATTATAGAAATATGACAACGTAACGACTTCATAATATACAACGATATTTTTTTGTAATTATAATGATAGATCTTTGTTTTTTACCTTGCCCGCGCTAGGATTTCTCCTGTGTCATGGTTGCGTTTACAGACACAAATTTCACACACAATACATCCAGACCCGGAACAACTACCTGCAGATCATACAAATATTTGTTCCGTGCGGGAATCGAACCCACGACAGCGCAGCAGTCGAATGTATCAGCCACTGCACCAACCGTGCCGTCAAAATTATATCTATGTTGTGAAATTCGAACATGGGTAGTAAATATACTTGGCGACAAGCAATAACAGTGGTGTGTTGAGTGACCATCCTCTGCATTTTCATTATTAAAATAATTAATAATAGGCATTGGCGCGGCATTTTTAGGGTTCCGATTTCCGAACATCCGAAGGAAAAAACGGCGGAAATATATTTATTATATAATTTTGAAATGTATGTTTTGAATGTTATTTAAGTAAATTTACGAAAATTGACCATACCTCCCCCTTGTCTCCGAAACTACTGAACTAATTGCTCTTTAACTATAGATTACAGTAAAACCTATAAGAAGTCTATGTCCTTAAAATAACATATAAATCTTTCAATGTTATGCTTACAAACTTACGTTTGCAGTTGGAGTGTATGGGATAACATGTTATTCAACTCCGATATTAAGTTTGCTCTTGGGAAAAGTTATTGTTACAAGAACGAATTCAATATTAGACAACATATTCAGCAATTTCAGAACCTCTCCACGCGAGTTCAACTGGACAAGTGCGATTGTCCGGTTTTTTTAAATGTCGCATTATTATGCTGAGCGTCCTTTTTGGACGACTGCGGTCATACTTACCTATTTGGACTCTTGCATAAAGAGATTTTTTTTATTGGTGCCCAGTGGAAATTCTTCATGAAAGCCCTTCGCCCCGGGGAAGGGCGAAGGGGTATGCCTGTCTCCTACCGGCTAAAATCACTGCGGTTATCTTCGGCACCTACGGGAGGCTCCAGGTCCTCGTAAGATCACACTTAAAGAGACCTACCACCAGTATCTGAATCAAAGCGCTTTACTCTTATAGCGCTACAAGGGGTCATGAAGAGCTTGTAGCAAAATAGATACGAGGCAGACTGGTTGATCTATGAGTTTTGGCTACACATGCCTTTGATTGGTAATCATTCCTTAAAAATTTAACTGCGTTCGCCAACCCACCTGCCAAGCGTGGCGATTATTTTAAAACCCCCCAATACACTACACAATACACCTCATAACACACCCAGACCAGTACGTTGCGGCATTCTTTGAGGGAAGCCCGTGTCCACCAGTGGACTGTATTCGGTTGAAATGATGATAGCCACCAAAGCTGTAAATAATGTCATTTTTTATATGATAGCAAGTCAAAAAATGTGTAATATAAATACCTAATTGGCTAATCAATTCTAAGAAGAATTATATTCACTTCTGTGGTCCACTACGGTTCGTGACAAAGAGAGGGTCCATCCATTTTCCTTCATGACCTCGGTATCATAAAAGGTGATCAAGGGATATAAATGTCAAAACGGTGAGTAGCAGATAAGACCGGTTGTCAGAGTTTACTGCGGATTTGGGCCCGTAATGATAGTCATAGGTAATATCACAACTGAGATCCACGGCTTTAACGTCCTCTTCGGAGAAGGGACAAATGAACTGCAATCGCTAACCGGCCTGCCAAACGTGGCAATTATGGTAAATCCCCCTAATGAGCACACGACATACCCAGTCCAGTCGTTGTGGGGATCTTTGGGAGAGACCAGTGTCCAGCAGTGGACTTTATACGGCTGAAATGATGATGATGATACGCTTAAGCAAATCTCCCTATCGATTATTGTGCTGTCAATCAAAAAGGATACTCGTAGTATAAATTAGAATTTAAAGTTCAAACATTTCACAAAAAAGAAACATTGCTGCTTTTAACACCATCACAGCCCATAAAGTCCGAAAGTGTATTTAAAAAATCAACCCTCTCAACATCACAGTAATACACACCCGGTGATTCGTTTCAAAGCTTTAACGTTTTAATTTATTTTAACCCTTGTACAAGATTCTCGCTCATTTCCTTAGTAGGTACCAGATTAAATTAATAGGGCTGCTACTTATCTTATTAACTGAAGATATACAATTAAGAATGATGCGAGATTGGGAGAGTTGAACATTACTTACTTACTTTTACAGGTAATTATTTATTTATTTGTACTTTATGTACACTGCTACACATCGGCTATAAAAATCTAGTTTACCCTGATCTCTCATTATACCGAAAGCCTTTACAATGTGAGATCGGCTTATACTGGTTTTGTATAGCTTGATGTGTAGCCTTGTGTACATACAATGGTAGTATAGCGGAGTTAATTCCATTAGATATTTTCTACCATTTACCATTACACTAACCTTGGTGTTAACGAAACAGGTCGGAAATCATATTTAGTTTAGTATTACCAGGAGTTAGGGTCATAGCCGACACGATATTTTTAACATCGATGATCAGTGATTTTACGACTGCATCGGATTTTGCCGACTTGCTTGCTTTTGAGCGTGGTATCAAAATCAAGTGCCGTAGCGATTTTATCTATGCTGCATCAGCTGGTGAAGAGCAGGGGTGCAATTCCTTAAGTTCAAACATCCATTCAACGTCAAACACAGAATCGCAATAAAGATGTAAAACCAATTTCGGTAACCGCTAAGTTATGATTGAAGCTATTCCAGGACACGTTGCAAAAGGCAAACCATGAGGACCAGTCTTAGCAAATACTAAATCAGGTTATTACCGTTTTTCCAATTCTGTATTCAAGGATGTAAGGATGTTTGAGCTTAAGGAATTGTATCCCAGTAGCTAGGGAAAGAGCGAGCATGGTGCTAGCATGCGCTTAGTCTGTGCGTGTGATTTTTAGATGCAAGACACACAGTTATACAATTTACCTGGCTTTGGAAAACGTATTCCTAAGCTCCTATTTTACAATGATCTATTTCGCAACCACCGTCTACAGTTAACGTGTTTACTCATTGCGTGATAATCAACACCACTCAGATCGATTGACCAAAACTTTGTAATACAGACAGTATATCTCTTTCTCACCTTTAAATTTACCTAACATTATAATTCAATTAATTTAATTTCACTCGTTTCATTGGTTTTGGTGTGTTGGCAGTTAAGCTTGTTTCATAGTTCTAATTCGTTTACTTTTGTTTATTACACATTTTGAGAAATAGATCATTTTTGGACACGCCAATAACGTTTCTGTTACTTCCTGAACAAAACGTTGGGACAACGATCTGCGTTGCATACGCCCACTACTAGTATGCGCTCACACTGGATGTGCGTTTGAACTTAGATCGTTACTTCATCGGAAGTGAAACATACATTTATAGGACAAAACGCCTACAACATAGTCTTTAATCCATAGAATACCATAGGAATCCATAGAATTAAAGACTATGTTGATGATGGGGACATTGTGGCGTTAGCTCTTTTCTGCACATGTGGCTAAACCACTGGCTTCCCTGGAAACTAAATATATCTGTAGTGCTATTTGTACTGTGTAGCTGTTATTTTTATTTTTATCAATGTATTGGTAACGTTTTAAACATTCGTTTTATGATCTTAATATTTTGTTCAACATTGTAATCATAAGTATTTTAAAAGAGTATCCCTGGAGATTCTTGCCTGCTCTTCTCCATAGGACCAACTAGTTGGAACCGTGCAACTTCAATTATGACGTTTTATATTTTTATATTATCATCACCAGCAAAAGTATTTGAAAAAATAATTCACACACACATTTATATACAGGTGGAGCAATACTTATGTAATGAGCAACACGGTTTTAGAAGAAAAAGATCGGTCAACACTAATTTACTCACAGCGGTCGATTATATATCGACTCGGTTAGATCGAAGAGGCCAAGTAGATGTTCTCTACTTTGACTTCCGTAAGGCATTTGACCGAGTCGATAATGATTTACTGTTGACGAAATGATGTGCTGCGGGTTTTGCACCACGGCTACTAAGGCGTGTTGCTGATTATCTCCGGGATCGTCAGCAATATGTAAGGTTGGGCATTTACGAATCACATCCGTACCATACGCGCTCTGGGTTCAGTCAGGGGTCTATTCTCGGACCTCTTCTATTCACTCTGATGATCAATGACATTCCTGCCATCATAAAACATGCTAAGTGTCTTTTATATGCAGACGATCTGAAGTTTATTTCAGAAATAAGGTCTGTGAGTGACTGTGTGAAGCTGCAGCGTGATGTAGACGCAGTTTACGAGTGGGGAGTGGCAAACAGAATGGAACTCAATGTATCCAAATGTTATGCCATGACTTTCGGGCGCATGTGGCAACCCATTGATTTTTAATACAAGATAAATTCCAAAAACATTACAAGATCTACAGCAATCAAAGATTTGGGTGTCACATTCGACCGAAAATTAACATTTCATGACCACATTTCTATAGTTGCCAAGGAATCCTACAGAAGGCTAGGCTTTCTGCTGAGGAATTGCAGCGATTTCAAGAGTGACCATGTCATAAGGCTCATCTTCGGAGCCCTAGTTCGCAGTAAGCTTGAGGCCAGCTCATGTGTTTGGCACCCACATGAGAGTACTTACACTCTATTACTAGAAAAAGTGCAAAAAGCCTTTCTTCGCTTCCTTTATAAGCGCATGTATGGGTATTACCCATACAGGTATCCGACGAAGTTCCTATTGGGCTACTTAGGCTATAATTCATTAGAAGTAAGACGATCGAATGACCAACTGCTCACTATGTGCAAGGTTCTCCGTGGAGGAATAGACACCCCAGATCTTCACAGTGAACTGTTACAGCTCTTCACTCCGAATAATTACCGCCGTAACAGGAGACACAAACGATTCTCAGTTCCCTCATGCCGAACTGTCGCGCGTGCTCAGTCCCCTATTCCGCGAACCCTCACTGCCCTCAATGCTCTCCTAGAAGCAAAACCTGATTGTGATGTGTTTGCGGATGAATGGAAAGTGATTTTGTCAGAGTGTTTGGAGTACTGTGAGAAGAATGTGTGAATGTGTGTGTAGCTGTAATGTATGTTATATGTCCGATATTATATTATGTAATTCAGTATTTTTCTGTTTACTAAACCTTATTTATTTTTTATTATCGCGCCTATATTATTATTTTTTGACATCTCTTTATAATAATATGCAATCTACTATGTATAATTTTATTTCATTGCTGTTATTGTACATACTTAGAAATTAATTATTGTAATTGGCCACGGCCGTGTAATTAATTGTATTTGAATAAATAAATAAATAAATAATTGCCAGTTTTAAAAACATTTTTCAAAAACTAGATGCAGTGTCAAGTTTCAAAAACTTGACACTGCATCTAGTATTTGAAACCAACGATCATTTGTGTGTAAAGTTAAGAGTTCAATGGCAGCCTTGATCTGCCTTAAAGCGATCAAATCGCCGATTACCAATACTAAAAATATTGATTATTATATTAATGTCTTCATTTACTTTTGTGACAGCCCTGTTACAAAACCGCTAGCTGCCCTTTGGCGTGGCGTGTAAATAGCAACGGTCTGTTTCAGACAGGTTCGATATTAAAACTTTATCTCGGTTCATTCGTAAACAATTACCTTAATGCTAACCTTTTAGTTTTTAGTGCTTCGTGAAATTATAAGCACCGTTTTGATGCTTTAATTAATTATGATAAAATTGCTTTGTTTTGGTATCTTTCTTACTACTAATATTAATTTGAAAGTTTGTATCTGGATGTTTGTCTTTCATCAGATTCAAACCACTGAACTTATTCAAGCAACATTTGAAGAAGAAAGGTACCTTTTTTTACCTGCTGCAAATTCATCATGCACTTCGGAGGGGCATGTTGGATTCCTACTAGCTAAAACCATCGTAGTGGTCATCTTCATCACCAAAGTGGGGCAGCAGGAAGTCATAACGAACAAACTTCTACCGGAGGGGAGGCGATTTTAAAGAGCCGCCCCAGGCTCATCTCAGGAGGGATTGTAAAGGAACCTCCCAAAGAGTCGCTGTACGTACACACAGTGTCGGCACGTCAGCACATGCGCTGTATGCTGCACTGTCTTACCGGGGGTAACTCGGTATCAGCACGCAGGTTCTCCATCTGCGCGCTCGAGATAGAAAGGTACTTAGATTATGTCTTAGAATAGGACATATGAAGTTTAATTGCATAATCAAGTACCCAGGCGTGTGGTGCGCGGATTAAGAGTAGAGCACCATTCCACCTCTTCTTGTGGATATCGTAAAAGGCGACTAAGAAACTCTAAACGATAGGGCGAGGGAGATGGGCAGTAGTAACCATCTCCAGGCGTGGTTGGTACTGGCATATTCCCAAAATGACGACACAGAGCATGTAGGTGGGTCGTTTATGGGGCAGCCCATTGAAGCTGATGGCTGAAGGCTGATGTGCTGATCAAGTTCCATTAAGGATTTAAATTAATAACTCCTCGGACTAAGTCATGGATAAAAAACCAGTAGTTTTTGGAACGGAGTTCCTTATTGCACGTTATCGTTCTGATTTGTTTACGGGTTGAGGGGCTAGACCGAAAAAAGTGTAACAATTAAAAATGACACCAAAACCGACATCTTATTGCAATGCATTTTGAGGCACTTCCCGATCACCTAGGAAACTAAAACTTTTCAATCGATTTAGCTTGCCATCAATTTTGAGTATATGTTAAAATATTTACAATTTTAACGTTTAAATACCCTTTTTATTTAATGTAAATAATCATTTTTACCGATTTCAATAAACAGGGGTGCAATTCCTTAAGCTCAAACATCCATACATCCTTGAATACAGAATCGAAATAACGGTGTAAAACCAACTCGGTATTCGCTAAGACATGAATAAAGCTATTCAAGGACACGTTGCAGAAGGTAAGCCATGAGGACCAGTCTTAGCGAATAACAAATTAGGTTAACACGGACGTTTGAGCCTCGAGAATTGCACCCCAGGTTAATTCGACTGCGCTTATCTAGATGATGTTTTAATAGTTTCGATTCCTCTCAGATCAGAGAACCGATTTGAGTCATTCTTATTTTTAGTGTTAAATACTGATATCAAATTGGAAAAAGTTCTTAAATTTGTTTACACTAAAAAGAAACAAATAAATATTTTTAACAAAAAAAAAATACCAGGTATAAAATATAACTTCTCGTTGATCTCCATGAACCATGGTTGGGGCATACCTGGCCCCGCCCGACTTTATAATATTTTTTTTCCTTTTCAGTGGTTTTAATATTTTTATATCGTGTAGGGTTTTTGAAGTCGGTATTTTATTTATTAAAAGTTTTTTGCGTGACTAATTTAATTATTTTATACTGACTCTTTATTTTTACTTAATCATTACTTAATACAAACAGAAAAAAGTTATAGCGAAAGGAACTCCGTTCCAACCGGGTGTCCAGTCAACTCCAAGAGAGGTGTCTCTTTTATATTCAGCTTGTAAAGAAACTAGATAGCAATTCTATATCTTCACACATGTGTTGGGATTAAGAATATAGCATCACTTCATCTCCCGTGGATGTCGTAAAAGGTGACTAATGGACTCTAAGTCAGAGGAATGGCCAGCAGTGTCCTTTCCGTGGAAAAGTAGCCATACTGCGCTTACAAACCCGCTTGTCAAGCGTGGTCAGTACTGGTAAATTTCTTCCAAAATGACAACGAATGCGAAAACGATGGGAAAAGCGTGTGATCACCACCCTGACCGCAGCATCATTTCGCACGAACAAGTATCTGAATTGCAGTTGTGGCGTGTGAAACGGTATGCGCGGTTAGTGACTGCCACCAATTGTCACTCAAAATAAAGATATTTTGTCAGTATCAACCGAAACGTTAAAATTTTCGTATTTGGAAAATCTTTTGTGTACCAGGGTCTGATCATGAAGTCGGAATGTGTACCAACGAAACATGCATAACCTTATATAAGAATTGACTGAAGCCTTTGGGAGAAATGATCTAGCTCGCAAGCTGTTTTACTTGCATGTATTCGAATATTAGTTTGCTCAAATAGCGGCGATACCCTCAAACGGCATGCAGCAATTTAAAGTGAATAGAAATAATAATAATAAAAAATAGAAGTATTTAAACCATTTAGCACCCATTGCAATAGACCTTATATTTGTAGTTTCCATCTCATACAATAGTTTTACACCTGCGGGGACAATCCAAGACTGCATTTTTATAGTGTAGCCAGGGAGAGTCCCCAGTTAGTAGCCCATTATATTTTAGATTAAAATTCTCTAAAGAGCCTCTGCGTGTTGGACATGTCCCCGTGTAAGCCTATCAAAGACCGGGTTCCTCTTACAGGGGATATAAACCCTTGAAGAGAGAGACGTAATAATAAATTATGGCTTATTTTTTAATTTAATTCTTCCTGAATTTCCTTCGCCCCGGGTAAGGGCGAAGGGGTATGCTGGACTCCTACCGGCTAAAACCACTGGAGCGGTCATCTTCGGCACCTAAGGTAGACTCCAGGTCCTCGTATGATCACACTAGAGCCGGCCACTGGTGCCACGCATATAGGCACATCTCGGTGAGGGTGACTATCAAGCGCCCCCCATCCCCCCCACATGAACTTCCTTCGCCCCGGGGAAGGGCGAAGAGGTATGCCGGACTCCTACCGGCGAAAACCACTGGGGCGGTCATCTTCGGCACCTAAGGGAGGCTCCAGGTCCTCGTATGACCACACCTACGACACAGTAGAAATCCTAATGTGGGGCAAGGTTAAAAAAAGGTTTCTTTTTAATAGCATGCTCCATGTATCTTTTTAATATACATAATAATGCAACAAACATAATCTTTTATACCGACGCGCCGATATGTAATGACAATAACATATATCTTGAGGTAAGTCAAAGTCAAAGTATTTATTGCTTTCATGTGTACATAGAAGGTATATAGCATAGCATAAGTATTAGTTTAGCATAAGTTTACAAACAACATGAAACCCTGTTAGGGCGCAGCAGTTTTAGTAAGAGGCTTTATGTAGGTATATTGTTATTAAACATTAGAAATGTACCATAATACGGCAGCGGAAGTATTGGCCCAGAAATCAGAATAACAGATTAAACTAAACAGAAAAGAAGGTAGCATCAAACAAAACATTAGCCGTAAGTTGAAAATTAAAATATTAAAATCATTTATTATCGTAGAAAATTTAATCTGCTCGTCACTCTTATCTTCAAAAAACTCTTGTGAGTTATAAAAACACTTTTTTATTAGGTATTTATTTAATTAATTTTTAAATATATTATTGTTTTTTGTATCTTTTAGTGCGTGAGGTATTTTATTGAACACTTTAATGGACATAACATATGGACCAGAATGGAATATAGATAGGTTGGAAGATGGTAATGCTAATCTGTTTTTGTGTCGTAAGTTACAGGATTGCGTGAAAGACCACTAGTCTTTATTCAAAGAAAATAATGACATAATTATGTTTTCTGACAAACAGGAAAATCTTGGGAATGTATAGAGATGTTAGTGTGAGAATACCATGTTTACTTCAATGTGGTCTACAACTTTCCATGCCTCCTATGTTTGGTTGGTCCAGGATACGTATGCATTTCTTCTGTAGTTTGAATATTTTTTCCGAGTCACGCTATTTCCCCAAAGCATTATACCGTAACATAGCCAAGAGTGGGGGCATATGCATAGTATGCTGCCTTAGCCGATTTGACATCTGTAGTTTTCTTTAATTCAGTGAAAGCGTATATGAATCTAGATAATTTACTTGTAACATTTTGTACATAGGATTTCCAATTTAGATTTGAATCAATATTCAGGCCTAGTAATTTAAAGTTTGCAACGCAGTCTAATTTTGTTTTATCAAATGAGTAATTTATAGTTAAAGGACATTTCTGGTAAGGTCTAAATTGCATAAGTTTTGTTATCGTGCAGTTTAGTTCAGGATTGTGTTACAGGCTGTACATCGGCTGCTGGGGGTCGCTGGTGCCACTATTTTAGCAAATGAACTTTATATAACACTTTATTGTACATAGATAAAATACCGTGCCTTTTTGTCAATTCTAACGGCATCTAGGGAAATTTGTCATAAAATGATAATATTCTTATGATGATAAAAACATGTTAAAATTATGTTTGGTCTTCTAGAGTCAGAGACTTCTTAATCAAAGCTGTGATTACTAAACGATTTGTAAAAGTTTATTTTGTTTTATTTTTCAGAACATTTATTATTAAGTCAGGCACGGCCACAAATATCAAAACAAAACTATTTTTGCACGTCATCTCAACCTGTCAAAATATTTACGAGAAAACTTAACTTGTTTCGTAATAAAATGGGCGAATGGCTTTAATATGCCACGAAGATTTCTAACGTTTCCTAGTGAATAAGAAGGCGATTGGCTGAAATAAATCAATACAAACGCTTTGGAGTGACTCGTCAAACTCCTAATTGAAATGTTGGGGCGTGGGTTTCATAAATCATGGTGGGACGCGGATGTAGAGACGATCACGTGGTTCAATAAAAACATATTTATTTGAATAATCAGTATTTTTTGTTTTTTTTTAGCTTTGTGTCAGCTTCCACCTTAAAATGAGTCGGCATCTCTAGTGTAAGTTGAGTGAATGAGTAATGTGAGCTACATTACGCATTCGCTGTAGCTTTAACTCATAAATTTACCCTCTTTTTGCTGTCGAGGGGAAATCCTCATGGACTTCCTCCGCCTTAAGAAGGGCGGAAGGGCATGCTGTTATATTCGAACTTCAAATTAACTTTCCAGTTTCAAGACTGCTATGAAACTGTAATAAAAATTAATGATGACCTAGACAGAGTAACGGAATGGGTAAAAAGGCACTCAATGGTGGTGGCCTCCAAATAACCTCTAGTATAGAGTACATTAGCCGACTTTCACGACATCCACGGTAGGAGACGGAGTGGTGCTGTATTCTTAATCCAAAAACCACAAGGGATCTGGATACCACACGGACAGAACAATTTAAACGCATCATGGACAAATGTTATTTTTGTAACGTTTAAATGAACTTTAAATTTTTACTCTGTAGCCTAAAGTTCAAAAACATGTATGTTATATTTATTTATATTTAATAAAATTATATCTACATGGTGCCGGCTAAGAATATCACTACCATATATAATATACATTATTGCATAAAATAAGCACCATATAATTAGAAAGAAGACACCGACTCCTGAAACACAGGTACTCTATGCTTAGTTCTGGAGTCAGAGCCTCATAAAATTTGAAATGCTATTTGGTGCAGTGGTTGATACAGTCGACTGCTGCGCTCCGGGTCGTGGGTTCGATTCCCGCACGGAACAAATATTTGTACGATCTGCAGGTAGTTGTTCCGGGTCTGGGTGTATTGTGTGTGGAATTCATGTCTGTAAACGCACCCACGACACAGGAGAAATACTAGTGTGGGGCAACGTTTTTAAAAAAAAAAAAGTATATATAAAGAATTTAATATATTACACACAAAAATTCAACAGTTTTGCCTGTTGCTAACTAGGTTGGGGTCAGCTTCCAATCTTACTAGATCCAACTGTATATAAGTATCTTACACGGAGTGTCATCCGTGTGTTGTCTGGGTTGAGAATGTAAGACCACTCCATGTCCTCCATATTTATGTTTCAGCAATGTATTTATCAAGTTTTAAACACCTTTATATGTTCTTAATATCTAGTTCAATATTGTAACCTCATGTATAACAGTATCCATAGAGTTTCTTGTCGGTTATTCACCATAGGATCAACTAATTGAAACCATGCAACTTAAATTCTGAAGTTTCATAAGTGCTATTATTGCTGTGTATTGCGTATATTTGAAAAAAAAAAATACTTTGACTTTGATATCAGTACAGTACAGTACAAACAGCACCTCAGATATATTTGGTCACCAGGGAAGCAAAAAAAGCTAACGAAGAAAGCTGTGCAGAAAAGACTTATGCCATTGCCTCCATCGTCAACATAGACCCTAATCCTATAGTAGGCTTTTTATGAGAATCGTTTTAACGTGTACTTTCATATTTTTTTATGTTCAATACCCTATCATCATTTCGGCCCAATAAAGTGCACTGCTGGACACAGGCCTCCCTCAAAGATCACCACAACGACCGATATCGGTGTATTGTGTGCTCATTGGGGGGTTTTGCCATAATCGCCACGCTTGGCAGTCGGGTTGGCGATCGCAGTTGAGTTGTTAGTATATTCAAAGGACGCTGCTACCAATCCTCCGTCTAATCCCTTAGTCGGCTTTTACGACACCCACGGGATAAGGTGATGATGAGAGAAGACCCTATCATATTGTACCAATTTCATAAATGTGACAACCAACTCAATCCAGGGCCTTTTTTTATTGGTTTCCAGTGGAAATTTGATATGAATGAATTTTGTATGGACTCCTACCGGCTAAAACCACTAGAGCGGTCATCTTCGGCACCGAAGGGGACTCTAGGTCGTCGTAAGATGACACTAGAGCTGCCCATTGGTGCCACGCCTTAAGGCACATCTCGGAGAGGATGACTGTAAAGCGGTCACCCCCTTTAGCGAGGGCAGGCGGCTGTAAAAAGGCCGCCGCCCAGGCAATCTCGGGGAGGATTGTTTAGGATCCCCCCAAGCCTCACTGTGCGCTGTGCTACGCACACGGCGGCACGTAGCCACGTGCGCGCCACCGTCTTCCTGGGGGTCGCTCGGTGAGTCAATCAGCGTTGTATGGGCAATTGCCAGTCTCCTTTTGGAAAAACAATTTGGTATGATGATGATATGGAGTGGTTGGTATGTGCCCACTACAACCTAATTACTGGAAATTGCTAATATTCTTATATTTCAACGGTTAAGTTTTCGGGCATATGAATATTCGTGAGAACTGCTGGAGGTATTTGTGTGACACTGGGATCAATGGCTTCACGTGCTCCCCGAGGCATGAAAGGGTCTGACATGAAAATAAGGGTCTCCCATCCAAAGCATGACCGAGGTAAACACAGCTTAACCCGCACATCCATCGTTTTGCAGGACCGTTTTGCCACAAGCGACAGGGCTCGAAAGCAATACATAAATCTTTTAAAAAATCCGCATAAACCCTACGTATCAATCTTTAGCCCTATCCAGTACTTTAACTCATGTTTACCTCGCGAATTTCCTACAGCGAAAGGTGAAAAATGCTACCATTCGATAGTAATTTTTCACGTCACAAAGAGCTTTGCGCGGCAATATCATAATACGGGCTTGTTTGTTCGTCTTTGTGTTGTGTATTTCTAACACGAGTTTTTTTTACGGTAAAACGGTAGTTAATTTGCTCTTTGTGTAAAAGACCAGAAAATTAATCATTTACTAGCTTCTTATTCGTTGGCACCGCTCGTCTAGAAGTAGATGTTTTTAAGGTTACATTTATTTGGTCTTAATGTACAATAGTGTACAAGGGTGGTCGTAATACCATAGGCAGTTTCATTTTCTGTCAGATGACCTTTGGGTGACGTAGAGACAACAAGGTAGATGCTCCAGCAAAATGAGAGTGAGAGGTATAGATGCGATGGCATTCATTTGCATAGAATAAATATTAAAAATATATATAAACATTACAATATATACACACCGGCACAATTAGCGGAACACAAAAAAAGCAGGATTTTAAAATCTTTTACTTGAGGAACTGGCCAGTTATGATATTTTTTTAATTTATTGTCAAATTTGAAAATAGAAAATTAGATGACATACACTTTTTTCATTCATTTGTTTTATTTTCCCGAACAATACGTTTTGTCAACTTGTTCGAGTATTATCTACGTAATTGTAATTTTTTTGAAAAATTGCACTTAATGGTTTTTTATAAATTTGTTATTCTATAGGCAATTTTGTTTATTAAAAGCTCTTTATTATGCCTGACTTAACATCACTGGAAATCATTAGAGCTGATGAAATGAGAAGAAATGGCCATACCTACAGATCGATTGCCTCAAGGCTTCGTCGACCAGTATCAACGATTCATCGCAGCATCCAGCGGTACAGATCGTCTAATTCTCTTGTGAGGAGGAGGGGTCAAGGTAGAAAAAGATGTACATCGAGGCGAGATGACAGTTTTTTACAACTTGGAGTTCGTAGGAATACGCGATTAACGGCTGTACAATCTCGAAATGAACTGGAAGACGTTTGAGGAGTACGAGTAAGTGAGCATACAGTTCGCAGGAGATTTGAAGAAGTTGGTTTAGGGTCGTATATACCTGCCAAAGGCCCAAAACTTGAGAGACGTCACCGCGTAAACCGATTAAGCTATGCGCGAGAACATCGTCATTGGGATTTGAACGAATGGCAGCAGGTTCTCTTTACTGATGAGTGCACAGTTCTTTTAAAACAGATCGATGGGAGACAGCGAATATGGAGACACAAAGGAGAACGCCACATACAGTCTAATTTTGAACACACAGTGGCTTATGGTGGCGGCTCGATTATGGTTTGGGGAGGGATATGTTTGGGAGCTCGCACGGAGTTAGTGATAGTCACGGGAGGGACCATGACAGCAGATCGATACATCAGAGACATTTTAGAAGAACATGTTGTACCATTTGCCCCATTTATTGGTGACGACTTTATTCTAATGCAAGATAATTCTCGTGCTCATAGTGCACAATCGGTACAGGCATATCTGAGCCACGTAGGTATACCGGTGAAGCAGTGGCCAGTAAATTCCCCCGATATGAATCCAATAGAGCATGTCTGGGACTTGCTAAAAAGAAGGGTTAAATCCAGAATGCCACCCCCCAACAATCTGAATGAACTTGGAAACGCATTACTTGAGGAGTGGGAGCGGTTGCCTCAAGAAATCATCGATAACATAATCTGTAGCATGCCCAGACGAATGGAAACCGTAATCAGAGCAAGAGGGGGAAACACTCGTTATTAATTTTGCTTTAATTTTATTGTTAAATCATTCAATGCCTACTTTTTTATTTTTTGTGATGGTTCATAACCATCTAAATATTTCACTTATTTCAAATTTCTTTATTTTTCAATAAAAAATAACGAAGACTTTTCAAAGTCGTTATTAAAAGATGTTAATCAATTTGTTATTTTGTGTCTAATTACATTTTCGTCAAATATATGCGTTATTATCTCATAGTCTCAATTTTTTTTCTGTTCCGCTAATTGTGCCGGTGTGTATATATATATATATACTACTCCTCCCGTGCATGTCGTAAGAGGCAACTAAGGGACTCTAAGCAAGAGGGATGGGTAGCAGCGTCCATCCCTTCTGAGGGACATTAGCTATGCTGAGCTCAACAACCTGTCTGCCAAGCGTAGTAAGTATTGGAAAATTGGTGTCCAGTGGAAATTCTACGTGAACTTCCTTCGCCCCGGGGTAGGGCGAAGGGGTATCCCGGACTCCTGGCGGCGCCGTCTCGTCCTTTTCCGTGCGGGATCGACCCTCTCCTGATCCCGTTCTGCAGTCTCCTTCTGGAGTTTAGCGCTTTCGCAGAAGGAGACTACTGCGTTCCAATTTTCATGCTCTGCCAACATAGCCGACACTATTGCCGGCAGAGAGAGATCTTGCCCGATCCGATCGACCAGGATCCACCTCTCCGCAGCCCACGCAGGACACTCCTCGAGCGTGTGCTGTGCGGTTTCCTGGTCGCTTCCACAGTGGTGGCGTAACCTCGCGTACTATTCTGTGCAGGTACGCACCGAAACAACCATAACGAGACCTACCGTAAAAAAAAACTTCCCTCGAATTAAGCTTACTTACATAGTATTTATTAAAAAAATCATTACTTAACCCTTCTAACGCCACAGGGCTACGTGTTACAGCCCGTCGTGTCATTAACGTGACATGAAGGTGTCAGAAACCGGTAATTTCCGGATAAATCAGCTTTGTGTCCCAAATGTACGTTTGCTGCTATTACAGGATTATAAATGATGTTTTTTTGTACGTTGTTATTATTATTTATTGCCGAAATAATAATGTGGGTATGATTTCAAAGTTGGGTTAGTATTTATTTATAGTTTTCCTTGCTTTACCTTTGTTGCTTCTTAATTATTCTAATTGTATTATGTGTATATTTTGCATAGTAACATGATAATAAAGGACCATTACTGTCACTGATATTTTTTGTTACATTTATAATATTTATTAGAGTTCCGGACGTTTGAAGGAAAATAACCGGTCATGTGCGAGTTGAACTCGCATGGAGAGGGTTCCGAAATTGCTGAATATGTTGTCTAACAATAACCTAACATCTGGGAGAACATGGTTTTCAACTACGATGTTAAGTTTGTTCTTGGGACACATACACACACATATATATATATATATATATATATATATATATATATATATTATATATAGACTATTTATACAGTATATATATTATATACATGATATAACTATTTATGTAATTATGAATTTTTTATATATATATTATTATATAAATTATAATATATATTACATAATTTATTTAAACTTTTATTTTAAAATAAGATTTTAAAATACATGTTTTTGAATCACAATGTAAAAGACATTAGAGGTAAAATATGAAAATAGAACTGTCGATAGTGCGTTTCATTCCACGATTTATCCATAACCTATCTATGTCTATTGATGGCGATTTTGGGTTTATAGTTGCAACGCTCACGGGAAGTTTAAAATATAATATATTTGTGTGCTAAATTTAATAGAAATATTATTGTGTAAAGTGTAGGCGCAAATGCTTCAATTTCTAGTACTCATCTGCATCCAAAACTAACTAGGCCAGCCATGAGGAATCAATTTGTGGCCGTTTCGTTACTAATTGTCAATCGTAACATTACCCTGCAGTCGGAATTAGGATACTAATATTTCCAAAGTAAAATGATAAAATAATTGATCAAATTTAAATTTTTCTAAATTACAACCACAATTTTCACGTTTAAATTATACCTTCAACACATCCTCAAATAGCATTGACGTAATTAGGCAAGACACATTTGGATTACAGTCTCCACATAACATTAACACCGTATTTCTCGAAGCAATAATCAGATCGTTTGGCGGGAATAATTATTACTTAGCATTCGAAAAGGGCCGCAAAGAGCTCTGCACTGCAATTTGCGTATTCTAGGGTGGCAAGAGGTTAAATAAAGTGTAGCGTACAGAAGCATTTCTTCACAGGTTTTAGGTTTCTTGCGAGAGTCCGACTAGATATTGTGATATTTATGTGTTGTACGGTGGGGAGTCCTTCCAGGGAACCCTCCGGCTTGCCGAGCAAGCGATGGTAATTGTCGTGGCCAAAACCCAGGCTCTGGGTCTGTAGATAGCACCTCACAAAACCGAGGCGTTATGGTTCCACAAACTGACGCAGAGCAGAGAACCACCCAATTCGTGGACACGCGTTGGTGACACGCAAATCAGGGTGAGCCAGTACATGAAGTACCTGGAGCTCACCCTGGATAGTCGTTGGGGCTTCGAAGAGCACTTCGCGTGCCTTGTCCTTCGAGTCGAGAGAGTAGTGGGTGCATTACACCGGGTGGGTGCTGCCCAATCTCGGGGGACTGAGCTAGGAAGTTCACCGGCTCTCGGTCCTACGATACTAGACGGCAACTCTTTTGGCACGTTTTCTGCCTTTTGACATCCAGATAGAGACGAATGCGTGGGTTTATAATCAGACACGCTCCATCCGCCAAAGCGGCGAAGGCACGCCTCCAGGGGCGTTCGAAAGAATGAGGCGGTTAGCTCGGTGGCGTGCGCTTGGAAAATGGTGTCACCGCCTGCAGATGCATTTTGCGACCAAGCGCGTCGACGACGACGTCCTGCCGCTGTTTGGAGCCTGGCTTAGGAGGAGCGAGCGTGGAAAGCTTGCCTTTAGGGGTGTTCGACAGACTGAAGCGGCTGGCTGACGACATGCACTTGAGATGTGGTGACATCACCTACGGTTGCAGTTCGTGACCAAGCGCATCGTGAGTGAGCACGTCACCTTCCACCTGATGCAAGTATTTACCGGGTAAGGTTGTTTCGGTGCGTACCTGCACAGAATAGGACGCGAGGTTACGGCACAGTGCCAGCATTGCACACGCTCGAGGAGTGCCCTGCGTGGGTTGTGGAGAGGTAGATCCTGGTCGATCGGATCGGGCAAGATCTCCCTCTGCCGGCGATAGTGTCGGCTATGTTGGCAGAGCATAAAAATTGGAGTGCAGTGGTCTCCTTCTAGGAGAGCGTCATGCTCCAGAGATGAGAAGGCGCCGGGGGTAACAACCACCATGGCTCCCAGGTCCAACGCGCCTGAGCCCCCTACCATCGCTATATGGTAGGGGGCCTCGGGGGTCGCGGGCTTGCAGATTGGGGAGTCTACGTGTTTATACCGAGCGACCTCTGGGAAGGCGTGGTGCGCATGTGGTCACTTGCCACTATGTACGCAGCCCAACGCACAGCGATGCTTGCGGGGATCCTTTACAATCCTCCCCGAAAAGTGCCTGCGGGCGACCTATTTAGAGTCGGCTTCCCACCACTAGAGGCGGTGACCGCCTTACAGTCATCCCTTTCGTGATGTGCCTAAAGGTGTGACATCAATGGCGGGCTCTAGTGTGATCTTACGAGAACCTGGGGCCTCCCTTCGATGATGATGACCGCTCCTGCCATTAGGAGTCTGGCATACCCCTTTACCTTTCCCCAGGGCGAAGGAAGTTCATTGTAGAATTTCCACTGGAGATCAATTTAAAAAAAAAAATTTATCTCATATCGAGTAACGCCTGGAAAGACGGTGGTCACGTGCCATTATGTGCGCAGCACAGTGCACAGTGAGGCTCCAGGGGATCTTTTACGATCTCCCCTTGACAGTCGCTTACTCTTCGCTGAAGGGGATTGCGTCCGAGATCTGCCTAAAGGCGTGAGATTTATCGACTTCATGAAGTGAACGTGGTGAACTGTTCGTCTTCGATGACAAAGATAGTCATTTCGGTAGTTTTAGCCGGTAGAAGAGTATAAACCTCCGCCCTTCCCCGATGTGAATGTAGTACATGATGTATTTACAGATAATTCTTAAAAACATTTAGGGTATTTCAGGTAAAATATACTTATTAAAAACAGCAGCACGTCAAAGCATATCCGATACATTTAAATATCCTGCATACTCCTACAAAAAGCTAAAATTACTTAAGTAAAAATTTGAATTAATGCATAAAGAAGCAAAATCATGAAAACATTTCTAATCACACACTCAACTTTATTCCACCCAATGATCATTCCCTCCAATCACTTTTATCACCAACAATAAAATCTCCAATCTCAGTGTGCGTTCTCCCCAACGCAATTCCATTTTAATGCGATCGTTTGCTAAGCTCACCTCCCACAGCGCTAATGCAGTAACGACTACGTCATACGGCACGCTCAATGATTCTACTGAAATATTACTTGGAAATAAATTATGATTCGTTGGTCACTGGCTAAGGAGGGTTTACACCCATGTTCTAGCTGTACGGCCGCCGAAGGCACGCTCTTTGTATCTGACGCAACCAAAGTTAGCTTATAACATATTTCAGTTTTCTCTGTATTGATTTTGAAAAATGATCTAGCCCGAGTTACTTTCGGAATTTCTTCTCAGAGGTTGTTCACTGAAATACATGCCCTCTGTTGTTTTATTTATTTTTATACTCGTTATTGTATGCCACATAATACATAAACGATAAAAATCTTTGGATGGACTGAAAGAAAGGAGAGAGATATTTGGCTGTCAAGTGTACAAAATAATGTACACACAATAGTACTTAGAAATAAATAATAATATAAAATAACATACAATCAATATTTTATGTATAAAACAATAGATAAAATATACTAATAAATATTAAATGTAACTGGGAAAGGGAAAAAAAGACCGTGGATTTTGCTGTCTATTCATATTACAAGAAGAGAAAGGAAGGTATTTAGCCATTTTCCTACTGAAACCGTAAAATAACAAATCAATTCTTTATGTAATTCCGAATTCTGCTGTGCTACTGCAGAATATGCTCGCTAAACGGAAATAGGCTCGCTCCCTGTTCATCATATCAGGACATAAAGTCCACTATCAAATGCCCTCTCAAAAACCAGATCATTAAGCGTTGTCATATTTGGCTAAAATCACCGCACTTGGTAGATTTGGTGATTACAGTATGTTGTTACCAGCACACAGGAAAACGCTGCAGACCGTCATCACCTTGACTTAATTCCTTGATCACACTAAACTTTACTACACTCGTGGATGTAGAGTGGTAGACTATTCTTTGGCGGGATTCATTCGGCCTTCACTTTACCCTCAGACATAAGATGAAATGTAGACATCAGATAAATGAAGAACATTATAACAAAACAGTTATAAGCGGATTAGATCGTGTATGTTATAGATTTTTGTTTTTCCTATCATTATCTGCATTAAGTACGTTGTTTGTTCATGGTTTCTGGTGGTTACACTCAGATGAGGCAACGGTGGAACCTTCTGTAAAACGATTGACGTTGGTTTCCAAGGTACTACGTACCGGGTGCAAAAACACCTACAGATCCGTACTGCCCATCGAGTACCGGCCGGTAATTTCCCGTCAGGCAGAGACTGCCCTTCAACACCTTGGGTCATCGCAACTGCAGCCATCACCACCGCGAACTTCATCATTTCAGGCCGAACCAGGAGAATACCTGCGCCTACCTACTTTAGAGGGTAAACGATAATTAGTGACGGGCATATGACCATGCCGCGTGGTGCCGGCTCAGAATGCCACCACCCCATCTCCTCCTTTTTTTTTTTTATTGATGTCCAGTGGAAATTCTACATGGAACTTCCTTCACCCCGGGGAAGGGTGAAGGGGTATCACCGGACTCCTACCGGCTAAAACCACTGGAGCGGTCATCTTCGGCACCGAAGGGGGGCTACAGGTCCTCGTAAGATCACACTAGAGCCGCCCATTGGTGCCACGCCTTTAGGCACATCTCAGAAGGGATGACTGTAAAGCGGTCACCTCTAGCGGAGGGAACGCGACTGTAAAAAGGTCGCCCCCCCAGGCACTTTTCGGGGAGGATTGTAAAGGATCCCCCCAAGCCTCGCTTTGCGCTATGTTGCGCACACGGCGGCACGTGACCACGTGCGCGCCACCGTCTTCCCGGGGGTCGCTCGGTGTGAGCACGCAGACTCCCCAATCTGCGCACCCGCGACCCCCGAGGCCCACCACCCTACCATGAGGTGACGGCAGGGGGCTCAGGCGTGTTGGACTTGGGAGCCGGGACGGTTGTTGCCCCGGCGCCGTTTCGTCCTTCTCCGTGCGGGATCGGCCCTCTCCAGATCCCGCTCTGCAGTCTCCTTCTGCAGCATGACGCTCTCGCAGAAGGAGACCACTGCACACCAATTTTCGTGCTCTGCCAACATAGCCGACACTACTGCCGGCAGAGAGAGATCTTGCCCGATCTGATCGACCAGGATCCGCCGCTCGGCCGCCCACGCAGGGCACTCCTCGAGCGCGTGTGCGGTATCCTGGTCGCTTCCACAATGGTGGCACTGTGCCGTAACCTCGCGTCCTATTCTATGCAGGTATGCACCGAAACAACCGTGACCGGTGAGTACCTGCGTCAGACGGTAGGTGACGCGCTCGCTCCTTCTGAGCCAGGCTCCGAAGAGCGGCAGGATGGCCTCGACGACGCGCTTGGTCGCGAACTGCGACCGAAGGCGATGTCGCCACATCTCGAGTGCGCGCCGTCAAGCCAGCCGCCTCAGTCTGTCGAACGCCCCTGAAGGCACGCCTTCCCCACTTTGGCGGAGAGAGCGTGTCCGGTCGTAGACCCACGCATCCGTCTCCGCCTGGATGTCGAACGGCGGAAAGCGTGCCAGGAGAGTTGCCGCCTCGTAGGACACTGTCCTGTATCCCCGTGCGATCCGTATAGCCACTCTGCGCTGCAGACCGTGAAGTTTGTTTCTGCAGCGCTGGACGCCTGACAGCCGGGATGACCATACAGGCGCCCCGTAGAACTTCCTCGCTCGGTCCCCCGAGATTGGGCAGCACCCGGTGTAATGCACCCACTACCCTTTCGACTCGGGGGACGAGGCGCGCGAAGTGCTCTTCGAAACCCCAACGACTGGGTGAGCCCCATGTACTTCATGTACTGGCCCACCCTGATTTAGATACACCAACGCGTATCCACGAACTGGGTGGTTCTCTGCTCCACCCCATCTCCTCCTATGGGTGTCGTAAAAGTCGACTAAGGGATAAACCGGAGGATGGGCAGCAGCGTCCTTCGAGTACATTAACAACTCAACTGCGATCGCCAACCCGTCTGCCAAGCGGGGCGATTATGGCAAGACCCCCAATGAGCACACAACACCATATCGGTCGTTGTCGTGATCTTTGGGAGAGGCCTGTGTCCAGCAGTGGATTTCATTCCGCCGAAATGAATGAATGAATGATACGACCACACCTTTATTGTTTTTTTAATATAAATAATGTTTACCTTGGCTAGTTGAGTTTTTTATTATACACCTAACTTAAACGCAGCTAATGTCTAACACTGTCTATTATAATGCTTTATTATAATGAGTAATCATTGCAAAAATCTAAGACATCAACTAAAATATACAACAGTACAATAGCCTTCTCCTTGAATACAGCGTTTCGTTATTAATTTTTTAATGATAATTATAGAATAATTATCGGTCCAAAATATAATATGATGATTGTTAGCTCTATAATTACTAAAAACAAATTGATAACTCAATACACCATCATGTAATTACAGGGTATAATTACAGTAGTAAACCTACTGCATATTTTATCTGTGGGTGTTGAAATACCGTGAGCGTTGCCGATATGATTTTTAATAGAAGCGGGCCGAATACGATGTCGATGGCTGCGGATTGGTTATAGGATATATTCAAGTCATCACCACATCCTTAACAAAGGCTTACCCCCATAAACGACTGGTTACATGCCATATTTCGTAGTTTTGGGGAGAATTTCCCAGTACTCACAACGCTTGGCAGGTTGTGAGCGCAGCATAGCTGCTGTTCGACAAAAGGAACGCTGCTGCCCATCTCTCTGGCTTAGAGTCCCTTAGTCGCATCTAACGACATTCACTGTAGGAGATGAAGATTGCTATATCTTAAATAATAACACATTATAATAGCGTATTTACTTACAAAGTCACACACACACAAAGTCCTTGACATCAAAGCTCCATTCGATTCTATAATAGTAGCTACGTAATCATATCAAGTGAAAACTGTCTGTTTCCGCGTTTCTTCCGCATATGTTTATGTTAGTATACGTAAGCATGTAGTATAATTAGATTGTATCTGCCTTTTATTTGGAGGGGTGACATTGTGAATAGAGTCGTATCAATGAGGGCTGAGGATGTAATGTAAGTGCATGTTGAGCTAATTAGTGTATCGTTTGAAAAGTGGAGGCAGTTACGACTTCCTTAGAAATTAAATTAGATGTAGGAAATATGTTGCTTGTGGTTTTTCCGTAAAGAATTAGCCACCTCTCCTCTATACACGGATATCTTAAAATGCAACTAAGGGTTCAAGTCAAGAGAATGGGGCAGCAGCAAGTTTCCTTGTGCTAGTAACAACATAATAACATCACCAATGCATCTTCTCCACTGGGACTCCAGGTCCTCTTACGATCACACTAGAGCTGCCGATTGGTGCCACGCTTTTAACCACATCTCGGGAAACAAGGCGCCGGGTTGGGACGGAATTACGACAGAGCTTCTGAAAGCCGGTGGTACACCGGTACCTTAAGTCCTTCAGAAGCTATTCAATTCCATCTTACTCGAGGGCACAACGCCGGAAGCGTGGAAGAGAGGCAAGGTGGTGCTCTTTTTCATAAAGGATGACAACCCCTGTTGAATAATTATAGACACATCTCGCCTCTAAGCGATGTTTATAAGCTGTTTTCAAGGGTCATCATGAATCGCCTCAAGTGCGGGTTTGATGACTTCTAGCCTTCCGAACAAGCCGGTTTCCGAAAAGGTTTTAGTACCATAGACCATATACATACGCTGCGGCAGGTTATACAGAAGGCCAAAAAGTATAATCTGCCACTATGCTTAGTCTTTGTGGACTATGAGAAAGCTTTTGATTCGATCGAAACCTGGGCAGTGCTGCAGTCTTTGCAGCGGTGCCACATTGACTATCTGTACATCGCAGTGTGCCAATAGTTGCCATGTGGCTACGAATGAGCCGTGTGGTGCCGGCTACGAATAGTACAACCCATCCCAAAAATGATGCGATGTCATCATCATTTCGGCCGAATAAAGTCCACTGCTGGACACAGGCCTCCTTCAAAAATCTGCACAACGACTGACATCGGTGTGTTGTGGGGCTAATTGGAGGGTTTTGCCATAATCACCACGCTAGGCAGGCGGGTTGGCGATCGCAGTTCAGTTGTTAATGTATTCGAAGGACGCTGCTTCCCATCCTCCGGCGAATCCCTTAGTCGCCTTTACGACACCCATGGGATGAGATAGGGTGGTGCTATTATTAGCCGGCACCACACACATACAATCTAGAGGCGTGCAAAGCCGGGTTATAAATGATTGTTGTCCCACTTTTTTTTTATACAGAATAATTGCAAGATATCTTGTACAACTCAAAGACATTATCCCAATATAAGAAAAATACGTTAAAAAAGATATTAAACTATCCTTCACAGCAAAAAAAAGAACTAACAATTCCTCTTTCCACATCAGAACCAACGTACCGTTTCAGTGCCACGCTTAAAAAACTATTGGATCGGAAAAAGGTACGAAATTCTCATTGTAGTCTTACAGAACATCCTAACTATTATTCCAGCCAATATCGATTGCCGATGTGAAATATGGGCCGTTTTTATGGCAGGAAAACCCTTTCTAATACAAAATGTATGTAAGAATTATGTATTGAGTAAAAAAGGGTTGAAAAAGAAGTGTGATATTGAGTGGCGAACTTGCGATTATGAAGAGTCTAGCTCTGCCTGTGCGAATAGCCACTCATCACCGGAGAATAAACAGTAATATTAACCCGTGTATGACCCGAACCCGAAATATAACTATTATGTAGTTAAAAAAAAATTAACTAACTTACTGTGTGTGGGAATGTAGTTATGATTAAAAAGCAAGAATAATTCCACTGTATTGCATTTACTATAATATAAATTTATCTTATACTTTGGCCTCAGCAATACGTGGCCGGTTATACTACTAAATTGTAGCTTACATAAAACGTTTGTACTTTTAGCATAGCGCCATCTATTGGATACTTACCTTATACAGCCATCTGTTAGAATCGTATCGAACTACTGGTAGTTAAGTATCTGGATAATTATGACTCTTTTTCAGATAATAAACAAATAATTCGCAATAAAATAATACTGCGTTATAAATTGAGATATAAACTATGCTATCTTTTAAGATGGATAAAACACACACAGTGTGCAATATTTTAATAAAATCGGTTCAGTAGTTTAGGATTCCATAGCGGACAAACAACGTGACACGTAATTTATATAATTAGCTTAAGATTTATAATAAAACAATTTTAAAACGGATTAAATCGCGTATATTATTGATTTTTGTTATTTTACCTACCATACAAAACTAATCAAAAATTGTTTCGACGCACGCAGTAATCACTCACAGTGTCTTGATGTTTTTTTAGTGTGGTGTGTTGTTTGGGATTTTATTAATTTGTTCACCAGATTCCAAACAGGTTGTACCTGCCAACCATCTTCTCTATTAAAATTAGGATATTTTTTAATTTCAATAGCCTCACGAAATATTCTTGGTACATAACGGTTCTCTTCGCGAGGACTTGAAGATGATCAAATCGAAGAAAATGGTTGGGTTTGCTTAAGGCATTTTCACACACTGCGGACTTTGTGGTGCGTCAGCTATGTGTTCTTTAATTATGGTGGCTATACTACGCTTTGTTTGCCCTATGTATGATAAATTGACAACCCACAATCACAGTCCATCTTGTAGACCCCTGCATCTTGTAGAGGCGTCGCAGATACCATGTGCTCTCTGTAACAAAGATTTAGCCACGGTAGCTAACGGACAAGGATGGTGGTGAGATTCACCGTTCAGGTACCTGTCTGTATGGGTAGGCTTTCTATACAGTGTGACTAACTGATAGATCAGGATTATGGATAAGAAGTATGTCAATAAAGGCCAAGGATTTGTTATCCTCCAATTCCATTGTAAACTCAATTTTACTGTGTGCGTGCATCGAAAAATTTTTGATTGGTTATGTACGGTAGGTAAAATAACTTTTTAAATCTGTAACGACGCATGTCACCTTAGTCATCCTGCGACCACGAACCCTGCAAAGTGTTCGAAACGTCGGGAAAAACAAAAATCAATATTACACGCGATTTAATCCGTTTAAAATTGTTTTATTATAATGTGTAATAATCGAGAAAACCTAAGACATTACTATATTAAGATTTGCATTGTATAATAAAAAAAATACGTCTTCCATGTGGTGTCCAGACTAAGAATATATCACCACTTCATCTTCTCTCGTGGAGGTCATAAAAGGCGACTAAGGGACTCTTAACCAGAGGCATGGGCAGCAGCTTATTGAATAGTAGCAGTTCTAGGCTCAACAACCCGCCTGCCAAGCGTGGAGAGTATCGGAAAATTCCCCTTTAAATTACGACACATAAACCGACACAGACCCTTAGTTCCCGTCAGGCCCGCTATACCTGGTCATGGTAGTGGCCACGGTAATGGCGGGGTAGGGGGTGCTAAGAATCTCAAGGTGGTGTGGGGTTCGGCGTCCGCAGGTCCCTTATTAACAACATAGTAACCATAGAAAGTGTGTCTACGCGCTGAGCTTGACACACCCAGATGATGAATTAGAGAGTATGTATGAGGACGTAAGTAAGAACATACATACCTCCAAGACACACTTCACTGTTGTAATGTGGGACTATAACACAAAGCGATGCGATGGTGAGTTGAGAGTGTGACCATTTGGGAATGGGCAACGGAACCTTAGGGGACTGAGGCTGGCCGACTTTTTGGAAAAGGAGGGACTCTTCGTGATGAACTCCTTTTTTCAAAAGCCACCTCACAGGAAATGGACCACCTGGATGAGTCCCAATTATTACACAAAAAATATCTACGTTCCGGCGTGTGATGTGTGAGAGACATCCAAAATCCCGAGAACTTTCAACTCCAAAACTACTTTGAGTGCCTAGTACATTGCGTATCTGTGTACGAGTTAAATGGTAGATTTGTGGAAACTGTCTGAACGGTTGGGTCTAAGTCCTTTAAAATCCAATGAAAAAATATTTGATATAATATATAATTTACGCCCAGCGAATTGGTAACGAGCCTCGGGGTAAAATACTTGAAGTAGTCAAACGCAAGCTTTGTCAACATGTAAAAAGTCATACATACTGAATTGCATTCGATAAATACATTTCCAAATTCCAACTATAACTCAAAATATCCTTGCGGTAAAGCCCAATTACAGTTATCCAACATGGAAATGAAACTAAGAACTTTATGCTCTACCACGCTAGCCACTAACATACCAATGTGTTTACTAGAAAACTTCAGATTTATATTTATAATTAACAATAATTTAGCAAAGCTGGCGTCAAAAATAAAAATAAAACAAATACAAACAAAAAAAAGGGTTAAAATGTTTGGCTGATAACCTTAATCACCGCGTACAGTTAACGACGTTTGAGCCGCGTGTGGGTTTAATCACCCGCGTTGAGTTTTAGACACGTTTTTGCAATATGTTGTGAACTAAACCTTTCCAGCGGTTTTGGTTGTAGGATTATTTTATTTTAAGCGTGAAACTTAGTTACAGTTCTCGCAGCGAGGCTTTAGAACCGTTACCAAGAAAACATTTATTTTAATTTTAATGCAACAACTTTTTTGGTCGCAGTGGAAATTCTACATAAACTTCCTCCACCATGTGTAAGGACAACGAAGCATGACAAACTCCTAGCAGCTAAAACCACTGGGGCGGTCATCATCGGCACCTGGGCTCCAGGTCCTCATAATATCACACTAGAATCTTTTTTTTATTCTTCTTTTCTATAATCTCCTTCCTATAAAATTTCACCAGCGTTGTTCAATAGCTTCAATACCCTGTATGTAATAATAACTGCTGAACTATTCTAAATAGTCATCAAATATGCGGACACATCTTTTCATTGTTAGAAAATATTTTACTACAGAGCCATTTTAAAATATTGGGAATGAGAAACTAATCCTTTGGGCTAAATCTGTCGAATAGAGTGCATGATGAAGCAATTCAAACCTTAAATTAATTTTGGCCATTGCGATAACGGACGTGTGTACACACCCGGTGTAATGCACCCAAGTGTTTCATCTACTGGCCCGCCCTGAATTGCGCGTCACCAACGCGTATCCACGATCTGGGTGGTTCTCTACTCCGCGGCAGTTTGTGGAACTACAGCGCCTCGGTTTTGTGAGGCGCTATATGCGGACTCAGAGCGTGGATTTTGGCTACGACAATTATCACCGCTTGCTCGGCAAGCCGAATGGTTCCCTCGAAGGACTCCTCGCTGGTCAATACAAGAGTGTCATCAGCGTAACAGACCAAGTTGACGCCAGCGGGGAGAACGACACGCAGGACCGCGTCATAGGGGGGGTTCCATAAGATGGGGCTGAGAACCGACCCCTGCGGAACCCCGCACGTAATCTGCCTGGTGATTTGATATCTAGATAATAACTGACACTCTAGTATGATCTTAAGAGGACCTGGACCCCCCTTTCGGTGCCGAATTTGCACTGGACACCAATACAAAAAGGTAATAACTGTCAGGAAACCCAGACTTCGGCAAAGAGTTCCTTATTTATTTATTTATTTATTTAATATCAATTGCTTGGTGCACTGGCAGTTTACACCAAGGCGCACAACAAGCCAAGTTATCATTTTCACATTACACTGAAAAAACGAAGACAAATATTTTAAATCAAATTAAAACTATTATAGAAAACGTCGACATCGGGTTCATGAGCAATCAGGACATTAAACAGATCTATGGCCTGAGCCGTGGGAGCATATTGAGCGGTTTGAGTACGCACCGGTGGGGCCACAAGCAGGCGCCTCGTGCCACACGCGCGCGCCCTCCGCAGCCGGTCCGGCGTAAACAATGAGCAGCGAGCCAAAGCAGTCGCATTATCAATCCTGTTATTGAGCAATAGATAGTAATGCATCAATAGTGCACACTCCGTATTAGCTGTAAGGTATTGATGCCTACCATTCCGGAGATGAACAGGGACGGATACAATTGAGGATAGTACCCATACATTTTTTTATATAAATAGCGGGCAATTTTTTTCTGTACCCGTTCTATCATAAGTTTATATTTATGTTCATGTGGGTCCCATACAAGAGAATTATATTCTAATTTACTACGGGCAAATGAATAATATAATGAAAGAATAGTGCTTCGGTCATGAAATCTAGCTGGCTGATGCATTACGAAACCAAGTGACTGGAAAGCTTTTTTACATATACTCATAATGTGCTGATTGAAGGTAAGCCCCACGTCTAAGGTCAGTCCCAAGTCTTGAATTTGGGTAACGCGCTCCAGACGAACACCGGATATGTGATAGTTGTACTGGAGCGGCACACGTGACCGGGTAAATGAGATCGTTTTGCACTTAGAGCTGTTAAACTCTAGGTGATTGGATTCGCCCCATTTTACCACATTATCGATGTCCCTCTGCAGCGCCTCACAGTCATCGGTACTGGCTATGCCCAAGTACAGCTTCAGATCATCGGCAAACATAAGACATTCAGCCGTCCTGACGACCCTCGGCAGGTCATTTACCATTATAAGAAACTGGGTAGGCCCCAGTGTGCTACCTTGACTCACTCCAGAATAGGTCACATATGAGTCAGATCGGTGTCCAGAGAGTTGGACATATTGAAAACGGTTAGAAAAATAACTAGAAAATAGTTGAAGGAGCTTTGGTGTAAATCCTACGGCCGATAGCTTTTTCAATAAAACGTCGGTGTGGACGCGGTCAAAGGCTTTTTGAAAGTCAAAATAAGCTGCATCGACTTGCTTTCTTTGGTCCATCTCGGTGACAGCGAAGTCTACAAAATTGATGTGGTTAGTGGTGGTGGACTTACCGGCTCGAAAGCCGTGCTGGTTCTCAGTTAACTGCGTATGGACCTGCCTGGTGATGTAACGATTTAGGATTGATTCAAATACCTTGCCGAAGGCCGACAAAACCGCAATAGGCCTATAGTTTTCTACCTTAGATCCGGAGCCGCCCTTGGGTACAGGAGTGACCCTTGAAAGTTTCCAAAGTTTCGGATAAGTTGCTGTTTTTAAAGCTAAGTTAAATACATATAGGAGTGGTTTCTTAAATATACTTAAGCAGTCTTTTAGAATATATGGTGGAATTCCATCAGGTCCTGCAGATGAATGAGCCTTCAAGCGGCGGATTGCTACCAATAAGTCAGCTGAGTTGATAATATCTATTGCGATTCGGGAGGAGCATAGCGAGTCCGTTGCCTCACACTCGGTATCGGCATTGGTCAAAATGGGGTCAGAGGGTAAAAATACGGAACTAAAATATTTAGCAAATGCGTTCGCTGCATCCACTCCAGCCACAGTCTGCCCATCGTATTCAAACTCTGTGCAGTTTTGTCTATACGTCTGCTGGTCCTTAACAAATTTCCAAAAACAATTGGGATTCTTCCTTATATCCGTCTCTGCCCGCCGGATATAATCGGTAAGCCAAATCGATAAGCTCTTTAGCCTTTGGTCTATAATATTTAAATAATTCATGATTAAAATTCGTTTTTAGCTGTTAAATTTCTTCAAGTGAAAATACTTGTTTTTTTAAGTTTTGACTATCTCAGATGTAAACCACGTCGGATATTGATACCTTGAATCATAATTACATTTACATTTTTTTGGGACATGTTTGTCAAAACATGTATTTAACTTATTATAAAATAAATTGACCGCCTCGTCAACGTCAGAAAGAAAACATATATCGTCCCATTGAATATAACAGAAATCTGCGTACAGATATTTATAATCAGCCTTGCGGAAGTTCCATTCAATTGGCTTGTCTGCCTCGTCGCGGACCGAGTACGAAGGCAGCTCGCTCGCCGCACTTCCCCGCGTCCCAATCGGGCGCGCGATTCTAACGCTTACCGCGAGGGGCGGGTGGTAATCATCAGCGAGAACTAAAGGCTCTGTGTCGCCACTGACATCAATCCACTCTCTGCCCAGACTGCTCGTGCATGGAGATGGAATATTTGCCATAATAACGGTAGCGCATTGCCGTACGGCACACATATGACATCAAGCGCCTATCGTAGTCTACAACTAGAATGAAGCCTATTCTAACCACCATGCTGGGCTACCACGTGTAGCCTAATAAAGACATCAGTGAACTGCACAGCTAAGTATCTCTGCTTAACTTGTTGATATTTTCCAGAGAAATAGTTACATTACTTGATCAATATGTAGATTTTGATTGAGCTGGAACACCATGTAGATTGAATACTACGTATTACAATGTAGATATAGACAAGATCACGCTTTGATCCCTAGCTGGTTAAGTAAATACAATTAGTACCAACACACTGGGTAGCTCTGTTCAGAATATGCCTTTGTCTAGTACCCAAATTGATACAGAATATCTGAGAAGTGTTTGCATGCTAATATTGTATGAAAGCGGACCGTATAATGACAGTTAACAAGGCCTTCCAAATAGATTTGAGACAACTATTACGTAATCTAAGCATATCGTCACCACTATTTTTGTCTCAAAATGGCTACGAGATAGGCTGAAAATTTTAAATTCTTGAATACTTGAAAAAATTGAGGGTCCCGGTATATGTGTATCCTTTGGTGGCTGACTTCATCATTATATACGGCTGTTGACAAAGAATCCCTGGGCTCTCTGTATGTAAAATAGAACATCATGACATTCTGTACAAGATCCGTCAAAACCCAGTGATATTTGGCCAACTGACAGTGCCATTCGCTAGCGGAACGATAGAAAGAGAGGAAACGCTAACTGACAGATTCATTATTAAAACTATCTTGTATTGTTTCTCGTTATTTTCCTACGCTCGCTCGCTCGCGGAGCATGTGTGCGAGCGAGAGTTTAATACGGTTTAATAGTAGATAGTATATCTAACACCTTTTTTTTTAATTGATCTCGTAGTCAAGAGTAACAGACAGATCATCCAACACCGATAACAGTATTGATAGAAATTTGCATCCGAACGAGAAGTTATGAATTTTTTAATGGAAAACATTTTTTCATATGGCAATCAGCATTTGGGGGCCGCGAATGGGTGAACGAAAGCGAACAGAAATTATTCGATTTCCATTTGTTAATTTTTTTAATAATAATGTAGTTGGTATGTTGTTATCCTGCTTATAATAAAATCGTAACGATCGGTAAAACTGTATATTCAATATTTTTGGAAAAAGTAATTACTAGCTGTTCTATGAACGACACTGATACCAAAAATGTACTTTACAGCATTTTTGTCTGTTTATCTGTCTAAAGCTTTACGCCTAAACTATTGGCCCAATTTGGTTTAAACTTTGCAGTAAAATCTGTCGCACAATAGGGCAGACTAGTAAAATGTTTACGCTATTGGTTTTAGAGGATGAGCTGTAGATCATAAAAGGAGAATGGAGAAATTGGACCCACTAATAATGAAGCTACGTTGTAGTACATTACGTTCATTATAAGTACATATTTATAAGGCTTTATTAGAACAAACATTGGGTTTTAGAAGCCCGGGTTTAGAAGCTGAAATGTTATAAAATAATAATATTAAAACGCATTGCATTAACAAAACGCATCAAGTTTCGGATTTCATTCCAAATATGAATTCCAATGTACGTAAGCCTACCACTTATTGCTCAAATTATACCATATTTGTAATACTTAAAAATATTATACACTAAATATCAGAGTCAGTGCACCCCGATCTATACAAAAACCATGCTGCCTGTGCTGCTGACCCGTAAAGTCATTCTTACCGTGTTGTGGTACGCAGCATTATCAGTTTAGGGAGATGTACTGTGCATACTGATTAAATCTAATCAAAATCATTTTGATATTCAAATACACCATAAATGCAATAAAACACATTCATCGTGTTTATTTAATATATGTTACAATCTTCTGGCTTTCATATCTTTTTTCTCTCAGGTCTTTCAAATTACTTTCAATTAGCTTTTTGCTTGCCAAGTATTAATAAGTTTCCTTAGTCCACGCTATCTAGAAGGCTGGGTCCGATATTACATGCAATCTCGCCATTCTCCTTTGGTTACTACAGAAATCACTTGATTATGTATGACGAGACGAAAGCCTAATTTTTGTAATTAAGGCGACTGGTCATGTATGTAATAAGAATAATCACGATAATCTTGGAAAGCGATCTCCACAATCGTGCCGTGTGGTGCCGGCTCAGAATACCACCACCCCATTTCCTCCCGTGGGTGTCGTACAAGTCGACTAAGGGATTAGCCGGACGATGGGCAGCAGCGTCCTTCGAGTACATTAACAACTCAACTGCGATCGCCAACCCGTCTGCCAAGCGTGGCGATTATGGCAAAACCCCCCAATGAGCCCACAACACACCCATATAGATCGTTGTGGAGATCTTTGGGGGAGGCCTCTGTCCAGCAGTGGACTTCATTCGGCCAAAATGATCTCCACAACTTAGACGTGATGTAATCCGTTTAAAAGTATTCTATTATAATGGAGCACTCTATATAAATAGTAATCAATCATCGCTGTGATTTACCTTTTTTTTGTTTAGTATTCATCATCATCATCATCATTTTGGCCGAATGAAGTCCACTGCTGGACACAGGCCTCCCCCAAAGATCACTACAACGAACGATATGGGTGCGTTGTGGGCCCATTGGGGGGTTTTGCCATAATCGCCACGCTTGGCAGACGGGTTGGCGATCGCAGTTGAGTAGATAATGTACTCGAAGGACGCTGCTGCCCATCCTCCGGCTATTCCCTTAGTCGACTTTTACGACACCCACGGGAAGGGATGGGGTGGTGGTATTCTGAGCCGGCACCACACGGCACGGTTTGTATTCCAGTTTTGTAATTACTCCGTTCTTTCATTGTACTTTATGAGGCACCCCTGAAAAACATAGAAAGGTCTTATAATTTTGTGTCCCGGATTGAGAGGGTGGTGCGTGCCTTGCACTGGTTGTTGCCCAATCTCGGGGTCTGACAAAGGAACATCGCCGTCCCTACGGGGGAGTCGTGCGCTCCGTAGCCCTTTACGGGCTACCTGTACGGCCATTAGTACTTTCAGGCGTCCAGCGGTGCAAAACAAGATTTACGGTTTGCAGCGCAGGCTATACCTGTGTCACTTTCACAATTACGGTGAATCTAACGACACCTCATATGTTAAAATCCATCAAGTCGCTTAGGCTACAGAGCGTGCCAAAGAAATAGACATACATACGTACCATACATACACTCGAAAGACATTACCCTCCTTCTAGGGAAGTTGTTAAAATACATTTGGCTGAGACTATAACACGATAGTTCGGCTCGGGACCTGTAGTTTCGAGTCAGTTTCAAAACTCGGGTTCAAACAGCTGAAACTAAAGTTTCTATTTTTTTATTTTCTCACCACAATAATGAATAAATTATAGTATTATTCTAATTTACTGTGAAGACGGGTGCCTCAACTAGGCTAAAACCTGTATTTCAGGTCACCAGGCCTTCCACCCCAGTCCAATTTTGCTCATTCATAAACTGTGCCAAGTTCTATTTTATTGTTCGTGTATCTGATTCTATCAAGTTATTTCCTCTTGCTAAAGTTCTCTTGATGAATACTCTCCAATACGTTGATATAACTTTATTAGGCCCCGATACTGGTTGATTTTGTCCTTTATAACGGGCACTTTCATTGCAGAGAACATCTTGATATAACAATAAACTCGCTGTTCTAATAAAATGTGTATGTTATGGCTTTGATACACCGAATATTGACGATTTATCAAATATTTAAAAAAAATATTATATCTTTGTTTTATTTTGACACTTGACGTTATTTTGAAGTGAAAGAATAATGAGTGTCCCGGCCACTATAAAGAACCAGATATGATATAAATGTGATATGTGGGTCACCCAAACTATGGTTTACATAACATCGACCACACTCATGGACATCAGCAACTGAGTTATGATTTTATTGTTCGATACGATGCCAACGGTTGCTTACTACTATCGCATCTCTCGCCCCCAGCGTGGAATTCATCAACATAACCTTTTTTTCGTGGGGTAATCGTCAGTCACTTCCTCCGCCTTGAGGAGGGTGAAAGGGCATGCCGGACTCTTACCGGCTAAAATCTCACAAATCAAAGAAAATTAACAAAGACAAAACAATAAATAATATAAAAGTTAACTGCGCGTAGACAATATTTCCCAAATATCTGTTTGTTTGTTGCTACTCTAGTTGTGAGGGTCGTACGTATCCAAATGAATGTGATACTTCACACTATTCATCATAATCATAGTCATCATATCAGCCAAAGGCCATCCACTGCTGTACAAAGTCCTCCCCGATAAATTTCCACAATTGTGTCGTCATTTTGGGGGAATTTCCTAGGACTCACCATGCATGGCAGGCGGGTTATTGAGCGCATGATATGGCTACTGTTCTCTAGAAGGGATATTGCAGCCCATCCCTTTGGTTTAGAGTCCTGTAGTGGCCTTTTATGACATTTGTAGGAGGAGATAGAGTGGTGCCATATTCTTAACCACACGGATACTCACACAGACCACACTGTTCAGGTAATATGATCCATAAATTTTTCTTTATTTTTAGGTGACGCGGTCATCTTCGGCACCGAAGGGGGGCTCCAGGTCCTCGTAAGATCACACTAGAGCCGCCCATTGGTACCACGCCTTTAGGCACATCACAGAGGGGATGACTGTAAAGCGGTCACCCCCGCTAGCGGAGGGAAGGCGACTGTAAAAAGGCCGCCCCCTCAGGCACTTCTCGGGGAGGATTGTAAAGGATCCTCCCAAGCCTCGCTTTGCGCTGTGCGTGTTCACGTGCGCACCGCCATGTTCCCGGAGGTCACTCGGTGTGAGCACGCAGACTCCCCAATCTGCGCACCCGCGACCCCCGACATAAGTAATGACTTAATCGGATGATAATAATACCCACATAATTATGACCCAAAAATCAGGATTAGGTTCATTAATGATTCATAGACTTTGTTAATATAATTAAAATTTTCAGTTTATATGGCTTTAATACAAAAATGTATATATACATTTAATCAACTAAAAGCCTCGCTTAATAACGGCGAACAAAATTTTATGTATTTTTTACGTTTATTAAATTAACTTACATCCCGTTACGTTGTTTTAGTATCCTTAATAATCAAGTTATTTAAATGGCCTGTAGGTATTTCTGTACTTATATTTAATTAAATGTACACTGACTAATTATGAGTTTCCTTGACAAGACTTCGTTTCGTCAAGGAACTGTTGTCGCTCTAATATGTTACAATTGAAGATCAGCCCTCTTTTATTTTGTATATCTTAACTGAAGATTACGATACATACTAAGTAACCTTGGATATCGTAAACGAAAATTCAATCAACAAATACCCCGCAAATCCGATGTACTTCAATGCTTATGTCCATGACTTACATATTTACAAATTAGAAACATAAACTTCAGAAGTCAGATGAACACATAAAAAACTTCAAAGTTCGTACATTAAAAAGAAAAAAACACGTTTCTACCGAAGGTCTGTCGGACCCCACAAATTAGGTCACACGCAACACCGAGTACTTGCATAGAGCTGCGAATACCACGAGACTAAGAACATGTTTTTTTTTTATTTGTCTTCTTTTACATTATTACCTAAAACAAAATTTATGGCAATCCGAGTATAGTGTTATTTTTGTGGCTCTGATTTTGTGATGAATAACTTTTGCCATTTATGCCGTGTGGTGCCGGCTACGAAGAGCACCAACCCATTTCAACCCGTGGGTGTCGTAAATGGTAACTATGGGATATGCAGCAGCGTCCTTCAAGTACATTAACAACTCAACTGCGATCGCCAACCCACCTTCCAAGCGGAGCGATTATGGCTAAAACCCCCAATGAGTACACAACACACCATGAATGGTTGCTGTGGCGATCTTTTGGGTAGGCCTGTGTCCAGCAGTGGACTTTATTCGGCGTAAATGATGATGATGAACTTTTGCCAAAATCACGGAGCCCTATGTGAAAGTTTCGTCTTTCAATTAGATGGAATCGTTACATTCACTTGATTTTAGACAAATGCTCCACTCTTTCGATAACTACGAGAAATAAGCTGTATACTACCTTTTTTACGTCTTGAAACGTGGGAAGGAAATTAAGAAAAAGGAAAAGAACAGTCCGGGGTATGAGATACGTTCAAGCACTTAGTACGGCACCGGCAGGTCAAAAAGGCGTGTGCGGCACGAAAGAGGTCCTCTGTGTAGGAGAACACCAACTAACTGAGGGAATAAAACCATTCAGCTTTAAAATTTTGAATTGAAAATCAGCGCCGGACCGCTAACTGCGATGTAGCTTTAGGCTGAGCAATGTCTCTTTTTGATCGGTATTGCGACGCACACCACTAACCATTAACTTTATTTCATGTGAGGTATATTAGTGTTATATTATAATACATTTATTCTTCCAGCTATATTCATATTGCATGGTTTTTTGTATGTTGATATCTCAATATGTTTGTTAATGGTTTTTTTTATATTATTTTGCTTTATCTACTCAATGTATGCTTTCTGTAAGTGATGTGTGTTGCCCTATCTATCCAAATAGTTTTCTTTCAATTTCATCGGGGAGTTCAAGGGTATTATTACGCGGTTTTTTAAAGTATTTATTTATTTCTATTATAAGTTATTTCATTAGCTCATCGTTGAAAGGTTGGGTAACTAGGTCAAACACACGTACTTATTAGGCTGCAAATACTCATATTGCATTTATTCGTGCTTTGTACAACAACTTTTTAGAGCTCGTTAATGTTTGAAATACGTAATTGCGAATTGGATCGTGAAGTGATATGTTTCGTGGATTTTTATGGTTGCAGTAGATAAATATTGTGAAGTTGTAGACATTGACGGTTAAGTAAGCTTCATAAGTTTGAAAGCACTGCAATAATCCATTTTGGACTCAATCTGCACGGGACGACCACTTTATCATATTATTTCCTATGTCATTTAATCTCATTATATACCGAGATCAAGCTATTTCTCAGGTACCACAAACTGATTGTCTGAAGGCCTATTGCCTATATAATAATATGGAGAAAATTGGATGAAAATATGTCCACGTGACACGGTTCATTTATGGTGTGAAAACAAATAGACAGACATAAAATCTAAAACTGGTGATTTGGCTTTTCTCCTTTTTCCAGGGTTCTTCTGCATTGGAAATAAAAAATATACATCTAATGTTCAAACGTAACGCCTGAATAACTTCATATTATGAGTATAAATTGCTGTTAGCAAGTGAATAACAGTCATATAATAAATAAGCAAGGAAACGTACTAAGTATAGCAAAGGTGCACAGGCTTTTTTTCTCGTGGGGAAAGCTGCATGGGTAGAGGCAAAGGGCTATACCAGACTCTTACCGGCTGAAACCCTACAGTGTTCCTTCAATTTTTCTATGGCTGGGGGGGTGCAGTGTCTGTCCGTTTAGCATTGAGCCACGCCCTCGGCAGATATCGGCTTGGCACTGAGTATGATTGGCCCCACCTCTATGCGACCTGCCACACATTCCTCCAGAGAGGCGCGGTTTGACTCTGTTCGGGTCTCGGACTGTCCCACCTTCATCGCCCACAGGCCACATGGAGCCCGGAGATTGGTCAGTGCCATCCGACGATGCTCAATGCGCTTTCTTAGAGGTGGCCTCTTTACACCACTACTTCTTCACCTCCTTGGCGTGTGTCACACTCTCGCAAAAATAAGCAACGTCTTGCTCCGGATGATACACAGAACTACGGCCAGAAGCTAGGATCTTCAATCACGACGCTGCGTCGCCCAAGCCGGGTACTCTTCTAGCATGTGCTTTATCGTGTCTTCTGGGCAGTCTTTGCAGTATAAAACCAGGCATCTTTTCCCGGCCTACGCGATACAGTTAATTCCAGAAATATTTCTTTCTATCCCAAAAGTATTTGCGTCAGCTGGAAGGTGAGGGCGCCATACCGCCTCTACAATCTATCCTCCATACAGGTGCTACCACCGCCACCTCGATCACGGCGTGCCCTTCTTTTGCACACCCACAATTAGGAAATGATACCAAGCTTAGCTTTGGAACAGCATTTGCAGTGATGTTAGTCGACGACTCAAATATTCCATTCCTTGCACTGACACGGGATCAATCAGTCGATGAGTCGGTATTTTTGCAGGACCTACTTTTTATGGCAAATGTGCGCTATGTTACGGAATGTCATAAAGTGTTACAGTTCTTTATGTTCTGAGTTCTATATCGTTATCATTACTTCTGTTATTTTCAACATATTGGGCGATTAACTTACTTTCGTCTAAAATTTGCTATCTATTGACTTGCCATGATACCTTGTTGTCCTATAAATGTACGGAACAACAAGATTTTGCCTACCAGATGTAACAGTGATCAGCAGCCTACCTTTTCCCTAATTCTGCTGGGAGTCGGCTACCTGTTGAACCAGCAACCCGCTTGCTGAACATAAGTATTCTAAGTGATCGTATGACAACGAGATCCGACGGCTATATGTACTCTGTGAGACACTGATAAATAATAATATGGAAAATATGGTCACCAATCTAATCCTTAGTCAAGTAGCTACGAGCCTCTCGTTTATTTAATTTTAGTATTTTATGATTTGGCATTAATGGTACAATTTATTATCATATCAGCCAAAAGACGTCCACTGCTGAACCCCCATAAGCGACCGGTTACATGGTCGTCATTTTGGGGGAATTTGCCAGTACTCACCATGCTTGATAGGTTGTTCAGCGCAGAATAGCTGTTATGCGAAAGAATGGGCTCTGCTTGCCATCCCTTTTGAAATCCCTTCCGGTTTAGAGTCCCTTAGTCACCTTTTAGGTGATCCATGGGAGGAGATGGAGTAGTGTTATATTCTGATTCCGGACGGTACGATATAAGAAATGTATTATTATTCTTTTCTTTTCGGTATATAATAACACGTTGGCTGCTACAAAATATTTCTTATGATCTCTTTGAAATACAATGACAATACTAACAACTCTAGATAGATACAGGAGGGTCAAAAATTCGCATCTCAATTACAAATTTCCAACGCACACAGATGGCCGACGTCGAAATAATTTAATACTTCTCAACCTTCGACATGGAGGGCTGTAGAGATCTCGGTTCAGTGATTATTTAACACCCCCCAGATTTATTCGCACCCCTTTTCAATGTAGTTGACATTTATTGAATGAATTAGACAAATTATTGAGGTGCAACGTTCGTTTTCTGCTTTTGAGAATTAGAGATAAAATGTTAAGCTGCTTTGGTTTAAAGCCAAGGATTGAATTGAAGGAGGGTTTTCACGCTTGTGGTTTTAAGGGGAATCAACGGATTTCATGTTGGAATCTCGAATAATTCAACAGTATTTACTTTACTTTGTACAGTTAAAATAAAATGTATAAAAAGTACCCTTAGGGGTGTTAACCCATATATTATCGGTGTATTAACTAAACAACTAGCAAATTCTACGTTTGGTTTAAATCCCGGTTTTACAGATTATTCTTTTCCGACTTAAAACGTAATTTTTTTAACATAATTTCAGTCAATAAAAGTCCAATACTGGACACAGGCTTCCCCCCAAGATCGCTATAATGACCGGACTGGGTGTATTGTGTGCTCATTGGCATCATCATATCGACCAAAGGACGTCCACTGCTAAACAAAGACCTCCCCCCTAGATATCCACAACGAGCAGTCACATGCCGCCCGCTTCCAACAACTCCCAGAGACCTCCACCAGGTCGTCTATCCACCTCGTTGCATGTCGTCGCACGCTGCGTTTTCCGGTGCGCGGTCTCCATTCGAGAACCCTTTAACCCCAACGACCATCAGTTCTACGAGCAATGTGACTCGCCCATTCTAGTAATCATTATTTAAAGTGTGGAAGAGGACCATTCTCAATGTAACAGAGGGTAACAATGCGTTTTGGCGTGAGGCTTATGTTCTGCAATTTATAGGCCGTTTTACTAATATGAGGTGCTGCAGTTATGCTAACCCTTTCGGCGTCAAAGCGAAATGATACATTCAAATCCCAAAGGGTCCTAGTCACCTCGTTTCCGTGATTATTTAACGCCTGATTTACAGTCACCCTTTTCAATATAACGGTGACATTTATTGAATGAATAAAATGAATTATTCAGGTACCATTTTCGTGTTACATTGGAATGTTACAGACGTAGGTTGTGTATGAAAATAAATTCAGTACTGTACATACAGGTGTAGGTATGTATTGGACATGCATGAATATTATATTGTTCACTAAAACCTTACGAGTTAGATATTTATAAGATGACCTATATAAAAAATATGGTTTGGTCGAGTTGAGAATACAGCACCACTCCATCTTCTCCCGTCATTATCATCATTTCAGCCAAAAAACGACCACTATTGGACAGAAGCCTTCCCAAATAATGCCATAATGATCGGTATATATTTTGTTGTTCTTATTGGGAGAATTTGCCATAATCACCCCGCTTGGCAGATGGGTTGGCGATCGCAGTTGTGTTATAATTGTACTCGAAGGATGCTGCTGTCCATCCTCCGGTTAACCCCATAGTCGCCTTTTACCCACGGGATGAGATGGGGTGCTCTCATCCCGTGGACATCATAAAAGGCGACTCAGAGACTGGACCAGAGGGATAGGCAGTAGCGTCCTTCCGTGAAACAGCAGCAATTCTGCGCTCACCAAGCCGCCGTACAATTTTACAATTAAATCTATGGGGGGATATTTATTCAGCAATGGACGTCTTTCAGCTAAGACCTATGACGATGAATTATTTTTATATTTCAACGTCTTAAGAGTAGAAGGGCACTTCAAAACATTAAAGCTTTATTGATATTCATTTCTTTCTGAGCTGAGCTTTCTGTAGCCCAGCCTGCCCAGAAACTTGCCGAAGAATAATGCAATTTCAAAGTGAAAATGCCATTGGCATACTATCTCTAGTTTCGGAGAAGAGTTAAAAGTGAAATACGACAATCATTTATTAGTTGACGGCATAGCTGACGTTGTCACTGAGCGATGATAGGTTTTCTATGCTACAAGTCACAGACACGATTACGACTACACGATTTCCGCACAAAAGAGATATTTGTATGGCCTACAGGTAGTTATCCCGGGACTGGTTATGTACGCATGTGAGATTGATGTCTGTACCCCAGAATACAGGAGAACGGCTAGAGTGAGGCAAAGTAAAAAGAAAACTGATACAGTTACCCGGTAAACCAGGTAATTACACGTGACTAAAGGTACAATTCCATTTATGCGTACGGGCACGCTACGTAGGTATGTATGTAGGCTGCATCATCCACTGCGACCCACGGCTACGTTACGTATGGATGCGTGGCTTGATGACGTCACTAACACATGTGGCATGCTTGGATGCGTCGCCCACGCAGCTATAGCTTCACGGCGGCAGCGAGTGGTAAACAAACAAAGCGTATGAACTAGAACTGACGTGTTAACAGCCAGCCGTGGGCTGGGGTCGAAATCCGTGCGTCATTTGTGCTGCAGTGGAAAGGTAGACACATGCATACAGAAAAATATACCCACGCAGATACGTGCGTAGCCTTTGCATGCACATCCTACGCAGCAATGGAACTGCACCTTTACGTGCGCCTCGTGTGTAAATCACGAAATATTAGTACAGTTTCTCCGGTGCCGTAGGTGTAGACTATCCACTATAATAACATATGCACTATCCTTCCATCCTATATTAATTATATAGCCTCAAAGAGCACTATGTTTCTAGTCGACATAGTTGCGTATGTTTTTTTATTTTGCCTGTACTTTTCCATAAGACCAATCCATGTTAACCGTGCAACTTAAAGTCTGACGCTGAAGCTCTAATTTATTCATTTGAAATTTGACATTGACAATTTGACATCGCGTTCCGTCCTTTTTTAAAATAAAAGCAGACCGACGAGATCGAAACAACGCTTCTTGGATAAATAAGAAGAACAACCTTCAATCTTTTATGTGCTTTGTTATTAATCGTTCCCTTCCACCCTTTATCAGTACATCATGACGATTTTTAATATCCTCACATCCGAAAAATACACAAAATCTCACACAAAAATCGAAGTATGTTCATTAGTTCTAACATTATGTACTTAAAAACTTTATTCATTACCCCTCGCACTGATTAAGTCATGAAAAAAGCCTGAAAAAGAGCCTGAGAGACGCTTTTTCGGCTGAAAATTCTTTGGGTATGTACGACGCTTTGTCCAGCATTCATTAGGAGCCCGCTTTTTATAAAACTTTTGTTTATTGAGTTACAGATGTTTCGCTGTTGGGGTAGAAGTACGCTGAAAGGAAATAAATTAAATTTTGTGGCAAAATTTTGTTTAGTAACCTGATGTGGTTAGCCATTGTAAATGTTAGACCTTTTATGCTATGCTTCGCATTTCTCTGAAAAATCAAATCCGGAACGAAGTGATCCAACAAAGAATCATATATAATAATAATAATAAATTTATTGGAACAAAACACATGTATACAATTTAATGGTGTCCGAAAATAGCCACATTAGTTGGAAACTATGTCGTAGCTATTAACGCCAACCTCCATAAGGGAGGAGACATCAACATTCCTGATTAAGAGGTAAGAATAATATTTATTTATTTATTACTAAGCTTGTAATCTTGTGTGTGTGTGTATATGTATGAGTGGGTGAGTGTATGGAGTATGGGGAGTGAATGTATGTCGGGTGTGATGAAGTGGATGGCATAACATGTACATTATATGTGCGAAGTTACGTGTGTGTTGAGTGTCTATGCGGAGGAAAGTTTGATGATTTTTTCGTACGTCAGAGTGGACAACCATTGATCGGTGAGTATTTTACATTCTCTAAGAGAATGTGGTTAAATATTTAGTACCTTCATCATCATTTCAGCCGAATAAAGTCTACTGCTGGACACAGGCCTCCCTAACACCACAAATAACACCACAACGACCGATATCGGTGTGATGTATGCTCATTTGGGGGTTTTACCATAATCGCCACGCTTAGCAGGTGGGTTGGCGATCGCAGTTGAGTTGTTAATGTATTCGAATGACGCTGCTGCCCAAACTCCATCTAATCCCTTAGTCGGCTTTTACGACACCCACGGGATGACATGGGTTAGTGCTATTCGTAGCCGGCACCATACGGCCAGACCTTATTAACTCTATTGTTCATAAAATAATTTTAAGTAAAAATGATTTTCTAATAATCCTTTTTAAGAAGAAACAAAAAGTTTCTAGTCCCAGTTGTTTAGGCTGTGTGTTAGTATGTCAGTCAGTCAGTCAGTTACACCTTTTATATATACAGATAACTCGCATAATGTCAAATCATAACATAGGTTGGACTCCAAGAATCCGCTGAGATTCAAAACAAATCTCATTTCTACACTATGTAGACCAAGCTACTCTATTCAGGTAAAGAAGTTGGTGTTTATTTTTGGAAATGTCCAATGGTTGGCTACACCTGATAGTTACATGTGTAAGTATTAACAGGCTACTACTTCCCTTCCGTGTAGTATAAATCAATTAGACCCAAACCAATTCTTTTAATATAACTTAAACTAGCTGTTGGGGCTTTATTCAGCAGTGGACGTCGTTTGGCTGAAATGATGATGATGATAGCTTTTAGCGTTAACAGGGTATAGGAATTTGCTCCTTCACGACCCCCGAAATCCCCCGCTATATAATCATGGCAAGTGTGTTGGATATGGGTGCGCGCCGGTGTTGTTGATACCCCGGGTGCGTCTCGTCTTTCTCCCTGTGTGATCAGCCCTCTCTGCGGTTTCCTTATGGAATATGATGAACTCACAGAAGGAGTCTACTGCACTCTATGCTCTGCGAGCATAACCGACACTACTGCTGGCAGAGACAGATCTTGCCCGATCAGATTAAATAAGATTCGCCAGCTCGGCAGCTCACGCAGGGCACACAGGGCAATATCCTGGTCACTTCCATAGTAGTGGGACTGTGCGGTTACCTCACGTTCTATTCTGTGCAGGTATGCACCGAAACAATCGGGACCGGTGAATACCTGCGTCAGACGGTAGGTGACGCGCATCATTAAGACGAAAGCTGACACCCACTATTAGCCATTAGCTGCTAATGCTTTACCATATTACATTTCATGCTCGACTGAAGGCCTTTGTGGTGTCATCTTTTTTGTCAGATGTAGCTACCTGAAGCATACTGCAAGAGGCTACATAAACAAAATGACGAATATTACTTAAATAGGCAGTCGTAGCCAGCTGCACTTATTGATCAGTAAATTATTTGTAATGGTACTGAGCTTTTGGTATGGTCAGTATATGGATAGACGACCGTGTAGTGGTAATTGACGTACGCAAAATTGTCGGTCCCGGTAGTTTTCATATGCTAGCAGTAGTTAAGCAAAGTCGGTGGCCTGAAGAAAGAAAGAAAGAAAAAGTTTTATTTTGGTCTCGTATACAATGACAATGGAAACGAAATATTAAGAATATATAAAAGTATATGGCTTAGTAGTGCTGTACGAGGCAAAAAAGGTCCCTATCTCAGCATATGCTGCAGCAGTTTATGCTACAGCGCTGGTCTTCTGATAGGTCCTCTATGTTGATGCCATTGGCGGCTACGGCAAAATATTAACATGTATATACTTATTAATAACTGAGGAAGAAACACATAAAATATTGGAGGGATACATATATATTACGTAGGGCGAAAGATTTCTACACATTTAGTTAGTTTATAGAGGATACTAAAGACGATAGAATTTAGTAAAAATCGACTAAGAGTCAAAAATTAACTCTGTGCACCTTTTCGATTGCACGCTTCGATTCGCACTCTTAATAACTGCGACACATGATTGGCAACTACAGAGCTCGTTGCAGAATATAGACCTAAAATAAAAATATTTTGTTTGCTATAAAAAAACTCAACGGAACCCGAAAACATCCTACAAACTTCCCCCAACGATTACTAATGGAAAGCGATTTTTGTACCTTTGTCCCGTTTTAAGCCACCCCTGTAAATTCGGGGCAGTATGCCATCCATCATAATTGTGATGTAATTACTATCGTTCAGTCCTTTGTTTTACTCATTGGGCGACCCATTTTCATTTTAAATGAATGTTTGAGGATTAATTAGATTTCCGATTGTGTTTTTAGGCCTCTGTGGAAATATGAGGAACTTTTATATGTCCTTCATGTCTGAGTGTCTATCCTTACATTACAGAAATTTCTGAGGGTAGGTTTAAACATAATTCATATTGATACCTATTTCATATTTTATATTATAGTTATAAATTTACTAGAGGTTTCTTTTTATTTATTAAAGTACTGTCACATCACATACATTTTACATAAAATAACAGTTCGGTAAAGCATTCTGTCTGATGTACATGACAATAACGGCATACTATATGGCTAAGTCATATTAAAAAATACATTAAAGGTTTAAAAGTTCTCACAATAGCCGTACCGCCCCGCCCAAGAAATCAAAAACCAGACAACCGTCAGTCACGAAAAACTGTCAGTTTTCACGACTGACTGCCCTTTAGCTCTATCCGCGGAGTAGCACGTATGATTCCATGAGTAGGAGGGCTGGACTAACTTACAAAGACAAGTTATAATAATAAAACAATAAAAATTGTAATGTTCAACAAAAAGAGAACAGTAATTTCTCAACTTATAGAGTAAACTTTAAATTTTGTTTTTAAAAATACGCAGTTACTAAAGCGTGATATTCGATTACGATTCTATGGACGGGTGCTTATAGTCCCAGAGAGTTAGTAGTTTCTATAAAGAAAGAAAGAAATAAATGTTAATTTCCACACCCAATCGAGCGTACAATACCTTAAAACCAAACATAAGGTATAAGATACAATCAAAACTAAACAAAACATGATTATGATAATCGACTAAACAAAGTATAAAAACTGGCAAACCTATGATAGTAGTCTATTTTGTGTTAAACATAGGAAACAGTCATAAGACATATAGTAAAAAAAACTGGCCATAAGACTGGGTCCAGGCCAAACAAATAACAAATATATATTTAAATGTATAATCTATGGTATGGTTTTTGTCATGGACACACAGTACATTTGTATATAGGAGGTCATGGATTACCAGACATAATCGTTGAGGTAATATTACGAATAATTATACAACAAAAGGACTTACGTAATTAAACGAATATTTGATTTGATTATATAGTGAAATCAAATTATACATGCTGAGCGTCGTATGTGCGCGAAAACAGGCCATTACTCAGCATATTGCTGTGACTTCGGACGGATGAAGCAGTGCTGGTTTTCAGTAATAACCTAGTGATATGTGGCGTCTAACAATAACAAAAAATACGAGTGAGTACATCGTTATTTTTAATAATTACATAGTATGTGGTGGTAGTGGGTGATAGTTTAGATTCTAATGTTAAATATATTTACAACTGTAGTGTATACATTTTACATTTTTTTTAATTCTTCCTCGAGGATAGATGCTGGGATTTTTTGAAGACCTAGGAACGTTTTAGAAAATAGGAAAACTAATTTCCCGTTCATGATTTTGTGAAAGAAACACATATTGAACAAACACCATCGTTCGCGCAGAGTACACACCTTTTCAATTTTTTCGGCGTTCGTTCTAGTGATTCCTATGTAATGTTGTGTTTAGGTATGGCAAACGAACTTGGCATTTATTTGTGGCAACGTTTTACAAACGAAAAAAAAATTGGTGGTAAATCTCTTATTGCAAAAGTCTAGCTAGGTAGGTATCACCGCAGTGCCAGATATTTTGTGCCAAGTAGTTTTCAAACTTCTATCATTACTGCATTCCATTGAAGGGCACTGTAGCTAGTGAAATTACTGGGCATACGAGACGAAATAACTGGGTAATGTCTCGAAGTGACGAGCGTAGTGTGGTGCCACGCAGGACTAGTCCAAGGTAGTTTTTTTATGAGCATTCTTGATACTTACCACCAGGCGAATGTGTTGCAGCCTACCTGATGATAAGTACTCTACTCATGGATAATGCCCTGCCAACTTTTTTATTGGGCCCTAGTTGTAATTCTACATGTACTTCCTCCACCGCGGGGAAGGTTATAGGGGCATGCCAGACTCCTACCAGCTAAAACCACTGGGGCGGTCATCTTCGGCACCCAAGGGGGGCTCCAGGTCCTCGTATGATAACACTAGAGCCACTCACTGGTGCCACGCCTATAGGCATATCTCAAGGCTTAAGTGCCTTTTGTTCCAGTAAATGAATGAATGAATTCTACATACAGTACACCCAGACCCGGAACAACTAATAATTGTCCGTGCGGGAATCGAACTCACGACCCGGAGCGTAGCAGCCGACTAGCCGACTGTATCAGCCACTGCACCAATCAAGCCGTCTACCGATACTATACTCTAACACAGAGTTCTTATGGCCCAATTTGGAACTGTAGTACTATCTCAGCCTAGTCAGCCGTAACTATAAGATTCCTGTATTTTTGTAAACTATAGGTTAGTGTGGTGTCCGGATTAAGAATATAGTACCACTCCATCTCCTCCCGTTGATGTTGTAAAAGGCGATTTAGGTACTTTAAATCAGAGGATGGTCACCAGTGTCCCTTCTGTGGAACAGCAGCCATACTGCGCTGCTGTCGCCTGCCAAGCATAGTGAGTACTGGACAATTCCTCCCAAGATGACTACATAAGGCATGTAACTGGTCGTTTCTGGGCGAGGCCTTTGTTTAGAAATGGACGTCTTTTGGCTGAAATGTTAAGCGTAGAGCACTCCCTTTCTTCCCCTTACTACCTGAACATCTCTCCAAAGCCTTCCACCCAACATTTTGTACTTGCATTCACCAATCTGTAACAGCATCGGCTTCTTTTTCTTCTCCTGAAATCTCCCGTCACACTTTTATTTTCAGACCATCTTAAACCTTCAAAATAACATATAAAGCCGTAAAAAACGAACCGCCATCTTGGTTCTATCCAAGCTTTTACTAAGTAACGGAACTCATTGTAACATGCAAATACCCGTTAGAATTTCAACTGGGTTTATCAGGCTGATGGAGTAGAAATTGAATTTCTTTGGAAAAGAACTCGTGCGATGTTACGCAATGTGCCCATGTAGAGTGGATAAGATGCAAACTATTCGAGTATAAGGCATGCTACAATACGTTAGTTGTATTCAAAAATTTATTAGATAAGTAGCTGTAATCGCCGCTTTGCTCACATAAATTTTTGTTTAATCCATCTAGGGTCATGTTAATAATACAAAGTTACTTCTTGGAGTAAAATATTCTAATGAGCCAGGGTTAGGGATAAATTATCAAAGTAACACGTTACCCACACTTTATTTACTTTAGCAATCAAATCACCAATACTCACTAGTGTACTAATTGCCACCCGGTATTTCGCTTCTTGTTCACTGTGTCGTAAAGTAAAATTACGCGCCTCTTAAGGGGTGTGACGATCGGGACCTGGGTTATTAAACCCTCTGCCGAATTGCATCAGATTCCAAATAGGCGGTGGCATCAAGGTGGCTATATTGCCCATAAATTGATATGCATCATTGGTCGTACAGTGATGACTAACTGCGTGTTTTATAGCAGGGGCGCTCTTATGCTTCACGTCACCCTATGCTTTGGCACTGTAGTAGTGGTGCTAGTGCAGATTGAATTTGCGCCGCTTCTAGTCCCTTATATCATCGATGCAATTATGTCTAAGCAAATCATTCCTGCTAGAGGGAACCGAAAAATCTTCCTTTCCGCTCCAGAAAAAAATCTAATAGAGGGTGTGTCGTTGTTTTGATCTAAAATGACGTAGAATTCAAAAAGCTAATAGAAATAAAAACAATAATGAAGCATATATTTTTTAGTGTTGCGGTATGGAACTAGTAAAATGTAACAGGATATTAGTATATTTGTACAGAACACCGTCGTCTAGTGTAACAAACTTTTTCATTAAATTAGTTTTCCTATTAGAAACGTTACGCCGTAATCCACGCAAAAGGATACGGAGACATAAATATTGATCTCCTTAATCCTTTAAAAGAGTGCATAGAATACGAAGTATATTAGAGACCTTTGATATCACACCCGTAATTATGTCACCATTTTTTTTATTGATCTGGTGGAAATACGTCATGTACTTCCTCCACCCCGGGAAAAGGTGAAGGGGTATGTCATCTTCGGCTCCGAAGGGAGGCTCCAAGAACTAGAACAAAGAACAAGAACTTTAGGCACATCTCGGAGGGAATGACTGTAAAGCGGTCATCCCCTCTAGCGGAGGGAAAGTGACTGTAAAGAGGCCACCTCCCGAGGCAATTCTCGGGGGGATTGTACAGAATTCCCCCGAAGCCTCGCTATGCGCTGTGCTGCGCTCACAGCGGTACGTGACCACATGCACACTGCTGTCTTTCAGGGGGTCATTCGGTACGAGCACGCAGATTTCCCAATAATGCGTGACATAAAGATGACAGCTCAGGCGTGTTGGACACGGGCGTCGTCGCGATTGTTACCCCGGCTCCGTGTCCTCCTCCTCCGAGCGGGATCGACCCTCTCCCGATCACGTTCAGCGACCACCTTCTCGAGCATGACACTCTCACAGAAGGAGACCACAGCACTTGAATTTTCATCATACTTTAATTTACATCAATAAACATTGATTACTACAATATAATAATAAACTTACATTATTCTAATCTTATGCTCGCAATCTTACCGGCTAAAACCCCCCAGTGTCCTTTTATTTACTAGAGGTTATAAGGTGCACGCTTAGTCTGAATTAGACAGCGCCCCGGCAAATCACTGCTGAACCTCGCACATCGCACCAGATCCAGACTCTGAACAACGCCTAGTCAAAGTTTATGTTGTTCTTTTTTCTTTGTCTAATAATTATGCGTGCAGCATGCGACATTACCTGAGTCCACTCCTTAATATACTGATATTCAACAGCATCTACGGAGAAAGCCGACCCCAACTTAGGTTTCTTATTGTAATCAGATTGGCATTTTTGTTTAAATTGAAAGTAAGAAAAATACTAGTGGACCGACAAATCAGGACACAATAATAAAGTAAAAAAGGAATATATATATTTAGATGTATGTGTAAACGAAGAGCTTCCCTATGTACACTAGCCTAACCTAACTACTGTACCTTAGAAATTGCCATAAACATAATACTATTTACACACGTAACGCGCCCATAGCAAATATCACACTTATTCACATGACTCAAACGAAAATTTATACTGTTTCTCACTTCTCAATTTGTCACAATTTTCACCTTTCACCTCTATTGTTAATCACTTACTTTCTTTATTTATTTTATTTCTATGATGCGCAGCCAACCACTCCACAAACAATAGATACGGGAAGTATTTCATTTACCTATGTAATAATTATTTATTTTGTAAAAGTTTTGATTTGATTTTAATTTCGTAAGTTTCTTTGTACTTTATTTTTCTGTAGAACCCGCAGTCTGACTTGTTGTTTATTATTCGTAATAAAGGGGACGGACTGAAAACCAGCGTTGACCCGTGGCTTGGTTTAATCACTGCGCACTGCCAACATTGCTGAGTCCGTTCCTTTTACCATACTACACAAAAAAAAACCTATATGTATTGTTTTGCATTGCCCGAATTATGTGTTTAGTTTGGTAATAAATTTATCTTTATCTTATTTTATAAACGTGTACCAACCATAGCCCCCTCATACATTTGTATCGCCAAAAACCAATAACGTCTCATTTGCACTGGTGAGTAATAAAAAGCAACCACAATTAGCCTCACGTACCGACAGACAGTTAATTCAACCGAGTCACCGGTAACTTACGGTTATTGTGCCAATAACAATAAAGCCGCTCCACGTATTTATTGTGCTCAAATATATTTTATGTTGTACGGGACTTGGGTACGGTAGATATTGCTAGATATTTTGCTAAGGTGTTTCTTTTTTAATTTTATCCGTTTATTTATTCTGATTCAGTGTTCAGTCTATGAATCGGCTGAATATCAAATATACAGAATGTTGTTTTTACGTCAGACATATTCGGCACAATTATGGTTAAAGTTTTACCAACTTTGGACGTTTAAATAAAAATGGGTATCGTGTATTTGCGAACAGCGAATGCTCTCGATGGACGTGGGTGCTTTCCATCCGATTATGTAATGTATACATATTTTTACGCGTAGAGATTTTGTGCCAAATACATACATAATCAGCCCATTACTGTCTCAATGATGGGCTTGGGCCTTTTCTCACGTGAAGAAGGGTTAAGCCTTAGTTGACCGCTGACCTAGTGCGGGTTAGTGGACTACACATACCAATGAGAACATCTTGAAGCTTCCACAGGTGTGCAAGTTTCCTCAATATGTTTTCCTTCACCGTAAATGCAAATGATACTCGAATTCTGATACGCACATGAATCCAAAAAGTCTGAGGTGAAGGCTGGGATCCAACTTAGTCCCTCATTATTCTCTGGAATTATTCGTGTTTGATGTTATGGTCTATGTATCTTTGTTTATCAACAATATTTATATTTAACATTTTACGTACTAGAGCCTAGCTGTAGCCAGAAACTTACTACTGCTTGAAGCGAATGAAACGAACTCGATAGAGAGAAGTACCAAGCTCTTACAGATAACGGTGTTATGTAGCAACAAATTATTGTTGCGTTGTGGATGACAAACGACAAGTATAGAAAGTCCCTCAATACCATTGGAAAGAATAGACAACTTTTATTTATTTATTAAAATTGTATGTACATCGAGTATACAGAAGGTGAACTTAATGCCATGAGGCATTCTCTTCGCCAACCTTTGGGTTATCAAAGTATTTTTCTGAGGTTTTAAACGTTCAAGAGCGACGAAGATCACTTAGCAGTAGTCATCAGTAATCCGTAAGTTTGTTTACCCTTATGTAATATATTTTTATTAGAAACATAAACTCTATATGTTTTTTTCTGCGAACGGTAAATTTTTCTAGATTTTGCCCACAATGCAAATTAAACTATGTATTCTACACACACAATTTGAATAACATTATTTTGTTATCTATATTCTATATACTATATATTATACATTTATATACACACTAAAACTAAAAACATACAGACTACTGACCAATAAACTAAATAATAATAAAAAAATAAATACAAAAAAAAATATATAATAAAGTTGCACATGCATTTAGGCGTCGAAGTACTCCTCCTCATCGCTGTCAGCTGGTAATGTTCCCAGAAGACTGGCAGCATTGCCACGTTGAATGGCAATGCTTATTCTTTGGCCAAAGAAAATACCAGCCCTCTGATCACGTGAAGCATCGACCAACCGTCTAGCTATATCTTTGAAAAGCAGACGTGCACTCGGACCCCATGACCCAAGCGTTTCGACCCCAAACGGCTCAAAACAATAATTACCTATTAGGTTATTGCATTTGCGCCGTTTGAGGGCCTCTGCTGCAGATGCAGCAGCGCCAGCACAGCCTGCCGTGCTTGGAAGATGGGATGGCGCAAGGGTGTCGACACAAGTTGCGTCCCACACCAAAGGCCTACCCATCTTCCATGGCAGCAATGACATACCGTCTGGTCTTTTGCCATCGTTACGTGCCAGGCCATTGGGTTCTAAAACAGCTGGCACGCCGGCAGTGGCAAGAGCACGACGTATAATATCATTAATATTGGCATGCCGTGCTATGCGACCTGCACTTTTACTGCAAGATAGGCCATGGTGTCCGAGGCGGTCGACAGCTTCACCGCAGTGACATCGATGAGGGGCAACACAAGGAACACCTAAACGTAGGCTTGCAGCGAGCCGAAAACTGTTGTCGTCCAACATAGTGCCTATGTTGGGCGACGGGAGTGCCTGAAGATATATTTGAATAGTCTTGATGTCAGTTACCATAATAATTACCAGCTAAAAAAATGTAATCCTGTATAATGAAAGGTAATAATATCGGATTTATTTAACCTGGCAATAATACAGTGACATCTTTTTAACCACCTAGACGTAAACAAAAGTAATTCACAAAGAATAAATCACGCCTATTTGGACCAGACAAACTCAGCGAAATCTATGGGACTTCACATTTTATGGGACATAGGGTGAATTCGTTAATGTAAAACCCAGAGCACGTAGTATTTTGACATACGGCCATTTGCACGACTGTATAAGCAGACAAGTGTGTTTACAGTGGTAACATAAAAACGGGGGTAGACGCAACTCATAAATGGAATGAATTATTACCAGGAAAATTATGTTTGTTGTTTTTGTGTTGGCAACACTTTTTTTATATATTATATATTTGATTATTTTTTTAGGTGTCAGGTTCTCTATGACCGATTTAATGGTGGATTCCGTTTGATGTCCGACTTAAAAATATAGCACCACCTCATCTCCTAACGGGAGGCCAGTAGCTTCGTTTTTGAGGAACAGCAACCAGTCTGTGATCACCAACCCGCCTGCTAAGCGAAGTGAATACTGGGAAATTCTCCCCAAAATGACGTCACACGGCATGTAATCAGTCGTTGTGGAAATCTATGGGGGAGGTTGTGTTTAATGGTGGACATTCTATGGCTGATATGGAGATCTCATTGTAGTGGTTATTAAATGGCCCATGTCCAGCAATGGCCATTGGACATAAATTCTGGACTTATAAAATGAGGCTTTCATAGATTTCTACTATTGTGTCGTCATTTGAAAGGGGAATTTGCCAGTACTCACCAATGCTTGGCAGGTGGGTTGCTGACCACAGTATGGGTGCCGTTCCACAGAAGGGACGCTGCTGCCCATCCCTCTGGTTTAGAGTCAATTAGTCACCTTTAACGATATCCAGAGGAGAAAATTGAGTGGGGCTATATTCTGAACCTGGACACCACACAAAATGAGCTTTAGTACACGAGATTATTCACCCTGAAATGTTTGAATGTTACTCTGAAAATCAAGTTTACTCGCCTTTCTTCCTCAGCCATGTGATCTGGTGCATCTTGAAAGAGTCGTATGTCCAGCAGTGGATTTTTTTATTTGAAGCTGTGTCCACAGAACACCGCAGATGCGAAATCACAGTAACAGAATGCGTAAAAAATACTCTCGACATATTTTGGGCAGCACACTTTACCAATCTCTATCATCGCGCTTATAAATGTCAGTAGCATAAAAATCGTCTGTAAGTGTTATAAGGGAGTAAGTGATATCGTGTCCGAGAAGTCCGTGTGGTGTCCGGATTAAGAATATAGCACCACTCCATCTCCTCCCGCGGATGTCGTAAAATGCGATTGTAGGAATCTAAACCAGAGGGATGGGCAGCAGCGTCCCTTCTGAGAAACGGTAACCATACTGCGATCACCAACCTGGCCAAGCGTGGTGAGTATTGGCAATTTCCCCCCAAAATGATGATACAGTTGTGATGGCCGATATGGTGATGAAGATGATGAAGTGATATCGTAACGAAAACTATACCATGAATACAGGACATGATTCTGGAACCCTGGACATTAGAATATTGTATTCCTGAATGTTTTGTTTTATTTTTCATGTTTTAGAACTGATTTCTATACAAAATATCTTTGTAAAAAACAGCGTTAGGATGAAAGATGCTAACGCTGTTTTGAATAAAAACAGAATAAATTATTTCCACATAAAACTGCAATGTGAATAAAAATGAAACTGCTGTTGTTTCGCTACAATTTCCGGATGAGGTCATCGCTCGCAGTAGCATAATAATATCATATCGTTGTGCAATAATCACGTAGTGTTTTGATCGCGATGTTTACCATACATTGCGTGGTCAATCAAAACTCACAAAATCTGTAACCTATTATTTTCGAGATAAATGCCTTTCCTATTTTTATTATAGGTCAAGTGTAACCTCTTCCCGAAGATTCCGTTAGGCTGCCAGTTACACTCTTTATACTTTAATACATAGGTATATTTCACCCGAAATGAAAAATGGTATTAAAATAAAACACAAAGCTCAATCTGCTATGAGTTTTTATTTCACACAGTCAACCGCAACACCTACTGAATTCAATGGACAATTCGCTCCGTATCGCATAGAAAACTAAAACAATACCGTGTGGACTACGTATCAAAATGGACCAAAGACAAGCTGAACTGTGCCTGGTATAACGAAACCCGATACAAAACGGCACAGGAAATTAAAACTTTTCGCGGCATGCATCAATTGTTCGTTGTGCTCCTATTGTATAGTTTTAGTACTGACAATGGTACGTAAGACGAGTTTATGTAGAATTTCTGGGAAACGTGTACGTATACTTCGTACACACGGCTACATGTCAAACTATACAAATCCAGTATAGTCTGACCAATCATGTACAGAAAGTCTATACAATGCGCGATCTGATTATACTGGATATTTATTGCTTGCTTTTTCATTCTGGAACTAAAATAATGTATTAATAATCATCGCGCCTATCAAAATACAGCTCGTTTGTTGCAGAGAGAGTTCTATCCCCCTACTGAGCAAATATTTGTATGGTCTTCAGATAGTTGTTTCACGTATGGGTGTTTGTACATTTGGGATTTGTCTTTTCTTATACCACTAAGGTTGAAGATAAGCATACGGCCCATCTGATGGTAAACGGTTACCGTAATCTATGAACGCGCGCTCACTCGCGCATTTCTGACCTTTTAAAAATCTTTTCAAGCAGTTTAAGAACAGCCTGTGCTGTATTCTCTTAAGAAAAGGACACCGCTGCCCATCCTCCAACTATTCCCAAGTCGTCTTTTACGAAACCCACGGCATGAGATGGGTTGGTGTTATTCGTAGCCGGCACCGTACGGCTAATAATTTAAATAATTGCTATCGGACTATTATCTGAACATACATCGTAATGTGGTAGGTATCTAGATATCCTGTTTAAATTTTTATAAAAAGAATAAATTAAATTACTAAATACATCGGCCAAGTATGTATGAAAAGCTTTGGGCCGTCTTATTTCCTTGAGAGTAGTATTAGACATAAAAAATCACATTCACAGACATTAAATCCCTCTATACATGAATTGGCCTCCTTTTTAAAGCTACTGGGAAGCAAGCGGCTAAAACTCACGCGGCAGTTTCTATATGCAATTAATTAATTGTGGTCCACGAGACCCACGATTTTACTTAAAGGTGAAACGTATCCATATGAATCTTGATACTGGACTGTTTACTGAAGGTAAAGAGTTGTTTTTGCGCAATACATTTAATTTACTACTATGAACATATTTTATATTATTAACAGTTTAATTGTAGTTGTCCGTGTGGTGTCCGGATTAAGATTATAGCACTAATCATCTCCTCCCATGGATGTCGTAAAAGGTGACTAAGGGACTATAAAATAGAGGCCTTTGTTCAGCAGTGGACGTATAAATGGCTGATATGATGATGATGATGATGAATATCAGGTTTTTGCATTTCAGCCTGTAACTGTTCCACTGCAGGTAATTTTTTTTTTAAAACGTTAACCCGCTCTAGGATTTCTCCTGGGTCGTGGTTGCGTTTACAGACATGAATTCCACATACAATACACCCAGACCCGGAACAACTACCTGCAGATCATACAAATATTTGTTCTGTGCGGGAATCGACCTCACGACTCGGAGCGCAGCAGTCGGCTGTATCAGCCACTGCACCAACCGTGCCGCTTCTGAAATGCGTCTTCTCTACATAGAGGGAACGAGTATTGATCACCACGTTTTCTCACTGCATGTTGGCGATTTCAGACCATTAGAACCAGGATTCCGCACGATGTTTTCCATCAGCGAAGTCAGTGATGTCTTAGATTAATTAAGAAAGTTCACATGGCATTCTTCTTCTTATATCGTGTGGTTAGAAAGACATTCTTCGTTATATTTCCAATTCCTACTCGGTATCAGCAACCAAATTCTGGAATGTGATTACCCTTGATTAAAAAAAAACTTCTTGTAAATTTGCATTCAAACGAAACGTTCGGGAATACTATTTGAAGTCGCTGCACTCCTAAATCGACAAATTCGGGCATCGTTATTGTGATTGATAAGATATAATACGTACTATATATTAATTCATCTTTTATTTCATGTATTTAACATACGTATATATTTTACCGTACGTATAGTATGTAGATTTGTATCTACGTATAACTTATTATTATTATTGAACTAGGTACTTGTTTTTTGCTGGTACCTGTTTCAATGTACTTCTTTTGTAACCCAAAGATGGACTGGTAGAGAATACCACACGGTATTGAGTCCACCATGTCTACCACCACTGTATACATGAAAGTATTCATAAATAAACAAGTTTTACATCACATAACTTGAGATACGATATTATCATATTCGCGATCAAAACAGATTTTCACTAGAAAAATATTTATGCAATTATAAGAAAATGCGGTGATATATACAAAGATGTACGAATTCTTACAACTTAATATCGTGGAACTGTATGTTTTCGGCATGATATGAATCATGATGACATTACACATAAATTCCAAACACCTCGTAATCCAAATACAACCTGAAATTACGGTTTAATTCAATTACCTCGCCTTTAATACGTCATACATAAATCTTTCGTTTATTCAACATTAAATCTATGTTTTAGCGAGCCTAATCTTATCTAAACTAAAATAATGGAGCCTTGTAACAGGTATCGGCCACGCGAACTTGCTAACCTATTAAATAAGAATATAAAGATGGCGTGTGTGTTTGTTTATTATATGGTAATCTTGTAAAGTAAAAGACTGATTCTGAAAAAATCTCTAGAAGGCAGTTGACCCGAGGCTTGGGTGGATCCTTTACAATCCTCCCCGAGAAGTGCCTGGGGGGCGACCTTTTTACAGTCGCCTTCCCTCCGCTAGAAGGGGTGACCGCTTTACAGCCATCCCCTCCGGCTCTAGTGTGATCTTACGAGGACCTTGAGCCCCCCTTCAGTGCCGAAGATGACCGCTCTAGTGGTTTTAGTCGATACATACATACCCCTTAGCCCTTCTCCGGAGTGAAGGAAGTTTATGAAGAACTTCCACTGGGCACCAATAAAAAGGATGTACTGAACCATAAAACAACAATAACGTAAGAAATAAGATCATTGGACATTGAAGACCAATTCCCTTATCCGTGTACAACTAGATAAAGAGCTAAAACAATACTTTATCCATAAAATCTAATGCTGAGCCCCTAACAGATAATAGCTTGAAGACTGAACAGTTTAATATAAAGGAGGCTGGCAGAGTTCAGAGTTGATTATGTATCTAATACCCATAACCCGGGCAAGTATCCAACTAAGCGGTATAAGCACCTTAGAGCGGACGACTGTTACACCAACGTTTGACATTTGTGTAAAAATAAAACATACCGACTTCAAAAATCCAAAAAAAAACTATTTATGAAGTGGGGCGGGGCCAGGTATAAAATAAGTTATATTTTATACCTGGCCCCGCCCCACTTCATAAATAGTTTTTTTTAGGGTGTTTGATGTCGGTATATATTTTTTTGTTAAAAAGTTTTGCTTCTTTTTAGTGTAAATAAATATAAGAACTCTTTTTTTCCTATTTGGTATCAGTAGTTAACACTAAAAATAAGAATGACTCAAATCGGTTCAGTGATCTGAGAGGACTCTAAACTATTAAGACATCGTCTAGATAAGCGCAGTCGTCAAATTAACCTGTTTTTGAAGCTGAATAAAAAATTACTTAATTAAAGTGATATAGGACCAACTCGAAAGCATTCTGAACTAGTTATAACAAGAATTGCTCAAATCGGTCTACAAATCTAGGAAAAACCGGTTTAAATACATAAAAAAAATTGCGTCGAATTGAGAATCTCCTCCTTTTTGAAGTCGGTTAATAAATTTCTTTTAGGTACGACCCAATTAGCACCGTGCATCGCCTAGGTAGGTTTTCGGTGTTATTAGGCGCCTGCTTGATCGCTGTAAAGTGATCGCCAACCAGTGGCCTATTCCTACCTCAGAGTGGCCTGCAAATTTTACACTAAATGCGATTTAAAAAGGAACAACAGCGTTTAATTTAAATTCTAAAATGTAACAAAGTTATGAAATACGGCCCTCACTGATCTACATATATAATTTTAGGCCCTCTTGTTACAAAAGGTCGCGGACCCATGTTCTAACGGATCAAATGTTGCTATGATTGGTTGACGAGTTTTCTGTGAGCCAATAGCAGCGCCGAACGCGGTACACGCTTCTCTTTGTAAATGCCGACGATCATATAGATTGGTATCAAGTCTAAGTTTTTCCTCCCGTGATACAAATTAAGTGTGCACTGTTACTAGACAAAATGTTATGCCTGGACCTAGATAATACAGCTCTTGATAGTTAAATAAATCAAATCTCGTTGCTAAATGCGATAATTCTTTTGTTTTACGAGTACATATAGTTCCCGTACCAAGCTTACGTTTACGACGGCTCGTTGTGTTCTGCACTCGCATCTCTCAAGGGAAGTGCGGCCGGCCCGGTCACGAAGAGACGGGGCCGTCAGACCGAATGATGGGCCGATTCCTGCTAGGGGTGTGGCCCAGTGCTTCCAAGGCGAACACCTTCTTTTTTTATTGGTCACACATTGAAAGTTCTCAATGAATTTCTTCCGCCCCGGGGAAGGGCAAAGGGTTATGCCGGACTCCTACTGGCTAAACCCACTGGAGTGCACTGAAAGCAGGGCTCCAGGTCCTCGTACGATCACACTACAACTCATCATTCATCATCATCATTTCGGCCGAATGAAGTCCACTGCTGGACACAGGCCTCCCCCAAAGATCACCACAACCACCAATATGGATGTCTTGTGGGCTCATTGGGGGGTATTGCCATAATCGCCACGCTTGGCAGGCGGGTTGGCGATCGCAGTTGAGTTGTTAATGTACTCGAAGGACGCTGCTGCCCATCCTCCGGCTAATCCCTTAGTCGACTTTTACGACACCCATGGGAGGAGATGGGGTGGTGGCATTCTGAGCCGGCACCACACGGCAACACTACAACTAACCCCAAGCTATAGGTAAGTGGAACGCCTTTGGGTTTTAGGCGATAAAAGTCCATCATGCTTCTCCATCACTCCAAAGGCACAGGAAATCCATGAGGATTTCCCCAAGATAAAAAAGGTCTTTAAGAACTTATTTGTGACGTCTTACTGAACTGTGTTTTTTTTTTTGTTTCGCAGAAATATCCTTACTTGAATTGAATCTTAATAACGTATTCGGCCCAAATGACGAGACATGTAAAAAAAATTAAAAAACCGGTCGTTGTGGAAGTTCAGCAGTGGACGTCATTTGGTTGATACGATAATGGTGAATGCATACCTAATAAGGTAGCAACCAACTCTATGACTGTTCACTTACTGTTCATGGATTAAATATGGCCAGTTTATCGACTTCCAGCGCTGGACTTGAATCAAAATATATTTTGTTCCTTTCACTCCCAATTATTTCTTTTGTATTATGAGTGTAATTCAAATTATAAAGCACAAGTTTTTATTACATGTAGGTCTAAATAGGTTATTAAGTCAGTAATTAAGGTGCATGGTTCAGAAAAGTTTGTCCTATGGAGAAAAAACAGGAAAAACATCTTGGAAAAAAATTCAGGGTGAATTACAATTTTGATTATTACATTCAAGAGACAAGTTAGGTATGTGAAAACAAAGAAGACTTTTGTTATGCTTGGTTTTATATATAATAAGGTAGCAAAATTATGTGACATTAAATTCTATAGGATTAATCAAGAAGCTGGTTCGGCAATGGTTGCTAACCCAATCCTATTTGGAAGCTGAATTATTTATTAGGGTGATATCATAAATGGATATATATCTATATGCACTCCAACGACACACACAAACACCAAGTCACAAACATATACAACCACTCACAAACATACAGACCTACTCACAAATATACTCATTACATACGTTCTTGCAAACATCATCGATTTCTCAAATGATATTATTACTTTATTATATTAAATTATTAAAACCAATGAAATTCAATATAAATACTCTATGTCAAGTGTATATGCCGAAGTACTTTAATTATTTATAAATAATCCAATTTCTCGAAACCGCGGGTCCCAGCTAGTTAGTAAATAAAATTGCTGCAACACAATAATTACCTTGCTCAGGGTTGCTTGTTCGTAACGGTGTGACATGAATCCAGGTTTGCAAATGAAACTCACAATGTAGATTAGAAACTTAGGCTACTATACACTGCACTACGTTCAATACTCTGTGCAATATTTTGCACAACGCAGTGTATGTATTGCCTCTGTTTCAGACTAATCTACCTGCTATACAGGATGGATATTCCAAAATAAACTTGAATGGCACAATTTTGTGTCTGATTCAGAATATGAAACAATCGAAGGTCACTTTCGTCGGGTCTCTTCATCTTGACTGGAAGTTTCGTTGTGTATGTAGTGTGTAGATGACTATTAGGTACCAGGGCTCACGATATTTACTTATCTTCTGTGTAGTCATGTGCTGTTGAAGACTACGTTGAATTACGGTCCTCTAAGAGTTATTTATTGCGTTATGACTTAGACCCTATACCCCTATAACAATGATAGCTTGGTGGTTGAACGCTTGCCTCCCATACCGGAGGGTCTGAGTTCGATCCCGACCCGCACCTTTGACTTTTTGGATTCATGTGTGGATCAGAATTTGATTATCACTTGCGTAGACGGTGGAGGAAAACATCGTAAGGAAACCCAAACACCTGAGAGGACTCCAAAATGGTCTTGTTGTTCGGGCTGGCCAAGTCCGCCAATCCGAAATAGGCCAGCGTGGTGGACTACGCCCTTTTCTTTGATCCGGTGGAAATACCTCATGTACTTCCTTCGCCCTGGAAAATGGCGAAGGGGCATGCCGGACTCCTACCGGCTAAAACCACCGGAGTGATCATCGTCGGCACCGATGGGAGGCTCCAGGAACTCAAAAAGCTCCATCTAGAGCCACCCATTGGTGCCAAGCATTTAGGCACATCTCGGAGGGAAGGCGACTGTAAAGAGGCCACTCCCCCAGACATCTCTCGAGGGGATTCGCTTCGGGAGAAGATTCCCCCGAAGCCTCACTATGCGCTGTGCTACGCACACAGCGGTACGTGACCACATGCACACCGCTGTCTACCCGGGGGGTACACTACGCCCTAATCTTTCTCATCGTGAGAAAAGGCCATTACAGTAATGGGCTGATAATATATACCCCTAACCTACCTCTATGCCATTTGAATGTGTTCAGTCGAATGATTGCGATGGAGCCTCAAACATTGAAAAACACAAACTTTCAGATTTTTATCCGTAGTAAAATATAGGTTAGCAAAAAAAAACCGAATACTTGTTATGCCCCGTGGTTTTACCCGCCGTTTAGTTTAAAAGAAATCGGATTATTTATTAATTATTTAGAGTACTTTGGCGTAGACGTTCGGCTCTTCTCGGTAATGCTCGGTTCTCGTCGGGAGGCCACCCTCAGCCCATGATCCAACGCGTCGCATTGCCCGCCCACGCTGTTACTTCGTTTTCACGAAGCGTTCTTTCTGCCTTTTTTCTTTTTACTCAGCTCCGATGTTGCAGCATGATGTTAGCCTATAACCTTCCTCAAGAATAGGGCTCACAAATTGAAATCTGAAAGCTAGTTGCAGAGATTATTAAAAAAAAAACAAACTTCAGCATTAGTGTATTAGTATAGATTATTCAAGCATGGAGCAACCTGTATAAATTATAACTGCATAACGGTAACTACAACAGTATTAATGCGTCTTTAATTAAGCTGTATCACTAGTTCGGAGATTAGTAGCAAACTAATGCATTCACGAATTCGAGCTTATGTATAACGTGTTTAGAACCAGTATAACTGTTAATGTTGCGTTCTTGTATGGTGCAAAAATATATTGTTATAAAGACACCCAATAGAAGTTATCGGGTTTTTGTTTGGGATACATTATTAATTTTATCATGGAACATGTTTGTAGTAATGTTAAAACATTAGAACATTTTAAGTGCCTTTTTCTTCTTTTTAGGAAAACGATAGTCGTGGATTGTCCAGATTGAGAATAATGCACCAATTCATCTCCTTCCTTGGATGTCGTAAAAGGCTAGAAGGGACTGTAATATAATCTATTGTCGGGCTCAGTTGTAGCCGAATGCACCTCGACCCTTGTGGATCTTTCGTGCTGACCCTTTTTTTTTTTTTTTTATTGAGCCGGTGGAAATACCTCAAGTACTTCCTTCACCCCGGGAAAGGGCGAAGGGGCATGCCGGACTCCTACCGGCTAAAACCACCGGAGTGATCATCGTCGGCACCGAAGGGAGGCTCCAGGAACTCGAAAGATCTCCATCTAGAGCCACCCATTGGTGCCACGCCTTTAGGCACATCTCGGAGGGGATGACTGTAAAGTGGTCATCCCCTCTAGTGGAGGAAAGGCGACTGTAAAGAGGCCACCCCCCAGGCATCTCTCGAGGGGATTGTAAAAGATTCCCCCGAGGCCTCACTATGCGCTGTGCTGCGCACACAGCGGTACGTGACCACATGCGCACCGCTGTCTTCCCGGGGGTTTCGTGCTGACCCTAGCCCTCTATTCCATTGCTGCCATATTGAAAGGCTCTTGCGGATACCCTGCAATTGTGCCAGCATGGAACTGCGCATAATTATCTGGTACAGAATAAGCTATTCCCAGGTGATTCGACTAACGCCTAGCATGGGCGTCACAGTCACAATATGTGTAACATCGACTGTTTTTCACCCCTGCCGAATCCACATCTATCCATTGTGCTCAGTTTAATTCTGTGGAAGTGGTCATTGGTACCGAAGTCACCGGTGAGTGCACCTAAATGGCGTCTTATTTGTGACCTGTTTAAGTTCAGTAGATTAGAAGAGACCATAAACCAGAGGGATGAGCAGCAGCGTCCCTTCTGTAGAACATCGGCCATTCCACGCTCATCGATACACCTGCTAAGAGAGTGTTAGTATTGACAAATTCCTCCCAAAATGACGACACACGGTATGTAACTGGTCGTCTCTGGAAGAGCAGTGGTCATGACTGATATGAGACTAGAAGCCTACCGCACTATTTTTAAAGGCAAAAAATGGTAAGAAAACGTTGACCCACCTTAGGATATGTTCCGTATTGCTGCTAAAGCTTACATACTTAAATCTCACTTGCACAAACACTCAAACCCGGAACAACTTTCTTTACGCAATTTTTATCGGTAGCAGAACAACATCAGTAAAACTACTATAATACAGTATAATACTCTTACCATAAAACCTTTATAGTCTGGCTAGGTAGGTACCACTGCACCCCGGGGATAAAGCGGTCAGCTTTACAGTCACCCTCTCCGAGATGTGCCTACAGGCGTGGCACCAGTGGGCGGCTCTAGTGTGATCATACGAGGACCTGGAGCCTCCCTTAGGTGCCGAAGATGGCCGCCCCAGTGGTTTTAGCCGGTAGGAGATAGGAGAACTCCCTTCGCCCTTCCCCGGGGCGAAGGAAGTTCATGAAGAATATCCACTGGGCAACAATAAAAAAAAAAAGAATAAAAAAATTGGTACCACTGCAGTTCTGCCAACGTCACGGTGTCCGCAAAGGTCAGCCAAGAGATTTGTCAGATCCTGGGGAGGAAGCGTCCTGGTTATCGACGCGTCACAATTGACGTCATCGACGCTGCAATGCGCCATTAAGGACGCCAAGCTTGGTCCTGGAGCAAACTTTTGGATAGATTGACCAGAACAATAAATTCAACTTTAGACTAGAATTTTACTTTCTAGATTGAGTAAAAGACAAATAAAAAATTGTTGATATGTCAGTGACGTTATATTCAATGTACTGTCTTTGTCGAGCCAATAAAATATCAACAAACTCAATACGCACTCTCCATCCATACAGACGCTGTGCGCGATTGTATTCAACTAGTAATGTTTATTCGATAACGACGAATACATCGATTATTGAATACGCGATTTTACAATCGTAGCTTTGTTTGTTTATTTTCTTCAGAAACCTCCTCCCAGTTATTTTTGCAACGTGACGATCTTTCGTCTAAATAATAGAGTAATATTTATTTTTGATAAGGTCTGTATAAATATTATGAACAAATATGAAATAAAGTAAAACGGTAAATCTAATTTCCATAGTTCGGCTCATAGCGCGTACTTCGGACTTAACTACGAGCATACTGTGAGTATTTGTATCGCGTGCTTAGCAAGCTACACGTTATTAGCGAATTGTCGGGTTGTTTAATAAATATATCGGCATTAGATTATAGAAGGCTTATTATGTAATCTAATCTGTGTGGTGGCCTGATTAAGTATATAGCACCAATCCATCTCATCCCGTGGATGTCGTAAAAGGTGTCTAAGGGACTCTTAATCCAAGGGATGGGCAACCCAACCCAACCCAAGCGTGGTGAATACTGGTATATTCCCGCCAGTAAGATGACGAAATTGTGGAAATCTATGGGTGAGGCCATTGTTCAGCAGTAGATGTTGTATGGCCGATATGATAGTATATTCTAATACAGATAGGTATTTTGCATGGCGCCTTACAAAATGCTAAAGATGAGGTACGCTTTTTAAAAAAAAAATTGGTGTCCAGTGGAAATTCTTCATGAACTTCCTTTCTACCGGCTAAAACTACTGGAGCGGTCATCTTCGGCACCTCCAGGTCCTCGTATGATCACACTACAGCCTATAAGCACACCTAGTAGCAGGAAGCATCTATGCGCATGCTCGTTCGATGTCGTCCTGGCACCGGCCACCATTAGACCGCGTAATAAAACAAAATACTGTAATTTTATTTACAGTATAGATTCTACGCTAGGAGTGTTTTTTTTTCTCATAGTTGTACTATAATTCGTGCATATACCTTATATAAACACAGGAATGCATATTTTCCGCAATATGTTGCAAGAATTAATATAAGAATGACGTCTAGTTGCGACCAACCGCGACACTTGTCGGTGCGCGACTAAGTGAACTCCGGGCCATTACCTTTGCGTTCATGTGACCATCACAGACAACGCATCTACACTTACAAAAACATCTTAATGCCTACCTATGTAAATCGCTCAGTCGGCCGCGTCAGACATTTTCTTACTAGACGTATGTGGATATTATTACAACTAAGAGAACCTATATGTAATAAATTGATTCATTAAAAAAGCCAAAGGACGTCCACTGCTGAGCAAAGGCCTCTATGAAATGATTGATTTATGTGTAAGAAACGATGACGGCAAAAATATGTATACAACTGATTTATTTTTATGATACCTACGTTATCTTCAGCATTCACTTAGTTGCCATGCAAAATATCGTGGACTAGGAATAATGGCAACATCGCAAATTATAACTTTCAAAATCATTGCATTTTCTAATTAAGTTGAGTTAGTTTTGACAGACTAAGCAAGTAAGTACAGACCAAGCAAGGGTGAGTCTGCCTTGAATTACTAAGAACACTGCAGAGATTTTGGTAGTTTATCGTTTGTGTGTTGCCATTATTATTTTGCAGAATTAGCTTGGCTAGTCTCTATTACAGTGCTTCGTAGTAAATAGTAGTTGTGTTCGTGCCATGTAAACACATGTTATACCTTACTCGGTGAGGATTTTTAACTGTGCTCGACACCTTGCTATCTCCTGTGTCGTGGGTATAATTTACAGATATAAATTTCATAAGCGTAAACACCCAGACCCGAAACAAGTATCTGTAACTCATAAGAATTTTACTGGTCTCTTATTGCAAGAGTCTGCCTAAGTAGCTTACACTACAGTGCCATATTCACCAACAAGCATTTCTTGGCAACACTACTGTTTAAATTAAACATTAAATATTACTGAGTTACGGGTCCAAGGACACTCGGGTATAAAAGATTAAATAACGAATGTGTCGAGGTGACGAGCGCAGTATTTTGCTACGCAGAACTAGTCCTGGGTAGCATTACAATTGAGGGCAGATGTAGTGTTTACCACCAAATGCTCGTGGCGACACTGGTCATAGTTGTTTAAAATACAATTATATGTTCCGTCCGGGAATCGAAACTGCGACACGTAGCACAGAAAGTCAATCCCATAGCCAGTGCACCTGTCGTTCTGTCAACCAAGCACCGTAAGATTTTACGGGCAGTTCATACATCAATTCGTAGTCTTTGTTTTCCAATAATTAAAATAAATAGTCTTTAAGTCGCTATTATCATCTTGGCAATCGTTCTTCACTGTGACCACATATTTCTACACGGTGGAAAAAACGCAATCAAATCTTAAATTCAAAGAAATCCTGTTTAACTCACATACGATCATATACATACACCCGTTACGGGTGCAATTCTCTAAGCTCAAACATCCATACATCCTTGAATACAGAATTGAAATAACGGTGATAATCCAATTTGGTGTTCGCTAAGACTGGTCCTCATGGCGTACCTTCTGCAACGTGTCCTTGAATAGCTTTAATCATATCTTAACGAATATCAAATTGATTTTACACCATTATTTCGATTCTATATTCACGGATGTTTGAGCTTAAGGAATTGCACTCCAGCTAGTAAACGTGTGGATGTTGAGCAGTGGTGCTGAACGTGGGCCTCCCAATTATCACTACCGTAAGTGGTTATGAGGGATATTGTTGTAATAACCACACTTGGCAGGCGGATTGGTGTTCGCAGTATGTTATTCTTAGCACACAAGAGGATACTGCTGCTCATCCTCTTGACATCCTAAATAATGATCGCCTGTGAAATAATAAGGAGTGGTGGTCTATTCGTCGCCAGGAACCACAAGGAACTATCTGCCATTAGATCCAGACCAAGTACTTTGTTCAATTAATCAAAAGTAACCCTTGAGTCTAACCAACTTAAGAGTTATCAAATTATGACTTACGTACGCAATAATTTAAATTACCTTCGGAACATCATAACAATCTCCTTAAAAATTTCAGCTTACACACGGTCCATGCCCAAAATCCTCTGGTTAGAATAAATTAATTTCAACTCCACGTTAATTGAGAGGGCACGGAAATTCTTGTGATCCTACAGAGGGTAGCTCATTATTTATTCTTATAATGCCCCTTAACCCGACAGCTTTCGGGTTAATTTGCTAAAGGTCTTGTGACTAAAAATTCGTGTTCTGAATATATAATGTTACATCTAAAACCTATTTAAACTTCTTCCATCTTTAATCGGTGTATATGTTCCTAATTGCGTGTCCTTGAATTTGTTTAGGAAGTGAGAATTGTGTGCTTCATGACTTAGAAATGGTTTTGTTGTTTACAATTTTTGTGAGGCGTTTGTAGCTTGATCGTTGTTAGTGGAACCATTGTATATTATTCGGATTAAGAATATAATACCACACATCACCTGCCGTCGTAAAAGGCGACTACAGGACTTTTTTTTGCACATGTCGTAAGTACGGTCAACATACATACTTACATTTCACAAAAACCCTTACCTGAAAGAACTATCTGTAGTAAGATTTACAAACATTTGTTCCGTGCAGAGCTCGAACTGAATCAGATCAAATGAACCAGAAAGATGAGCGGCAGCGTCTCATATGTGGATCAGTAGCCATTCTGTGCTCAGCAACCCACCTGCAAAGCGCGATGAGTACTGTTAAATTCCCCCCAATATGATGACACAATTGTGGAAATGGGCGAGGCCTATGTTCAGTAGTGGACGACGTATGGCCGATATGATGATGATGATGACATAATTAAAATTAAAATAGCTTGACATAGACGTCAAACAATTTTTAAGTTTTGATAAAGACCAAAGACTACAATATTATACTGGATAAATATGACAGCCATGACAGGTTGGGAGAGCCACAGAGTACCTTGAGAGCCTGGTTACGTTTACCTAACATAATAGTACCTAATTGATATTCATTATCGTTTGTCGAAATTGTGATTGTATTCGATGTTAGTAATTCTCAAACTTTCGCGAACTGAATTCATGATTTTAAGATAATATCGGGTCTATTCGCGCACAGATTAATATCAAAATAATATTTTTACTAACCTCAACGTTTTGATCAAGTTGCATTGATCGTGAACACGGTCGTTTAATTCATTAATCTGTGGCCCAATATTATCTTAAAATCATGCATTCGATATGTATTTAAGTTTTTAAGTCCTTTCTATATTTTCTTTGGCTTCATTTGTCAAAAAAAATGTAATTTAGGATTTTTCGTTCAAAAGTACACTCCGCAAAACTAGAATATTCTTTATTGCAATGAAATAATTAGATTTGCTAATAATTAGTCGAAAAATATGTTTAAGAGAGCTTTTAGTAGTAAAGGAGTACATGGAATACCAATACCTTTCATATTTATACAATTAAAGCCTTCGTGATATTAAGTTTTAAATGACATGATTTCAGAACGGATACAGGCTATGCCTATAGAATATGGAAATAATTGAAAAATGTATTTTTTGTGCCCTCAGTGTTTTGTGCCTTTGTGCATTCAGGTTGAAATTCACGAAAGAATATTTTTCGTCATTTCGTGGTATTTTTTCATTTTTTTCAACTACCGTACATCTGATGGCCGAAAATTAAACATCTCCTTTCCCTCCAAAATGACGATACCTTTGTCTTAATCTATGGGGTTATATTTATGGGGCCCGCCCGATTTCATAAATAAAGTATTTTTTTGTTTTTTGGTGGTTTTATATCGTATAGAATTTTGAAGTCGGTATTTTTTTTGTTAAAAAGATTTATTGGTTTTTTTTAAGTGTAACTAAATGTAAGAACTTTTACCTGTTTGGTATCCGTATCTAACACTAAAAATAATTCTAAGAATCGAAACTATTAAGACATCATCTAGGTAAGCGCAGTCAATTAAACCAGTTTATTGAAGCTGGTTAATAAACTACTCAATCAAATGTAATGAAATTTATATGGGACCAATTCGAAAGCATTCTGCACCTATTAAAGAATCGCTCAAATCCGTCTACAGATCTCGGAGTGATCGGTGTACATACATGAAAAAAAACACGCATCGAATTGAGAACCTCCTCCTTTTTGAAGTCGGTAATAAAGTGATCCATGTCATACAAAATCACCCAAACTCTCGTTCTACCTATTGTACTTGGCAGCTTTTTTTTCTCTACCTACAACTTCAAACCTCGAACAATATACAAAAATATCTTATGCCATTTGATTTTCTTTTTAAATCCTCAACATCTGGTAAGCCCCACAAGGCCTATGTTATTACGGCCTCAACAAATGTTTGGTTAATAATTTAGACAGTTAAATAGCGCGGCTAAAGCGGGTTATTTTAAAGGTACCACTCTCGGCACGGCAATAATTAATGAGCCGATATTGGTTAACGTACAAAGCTGGGAATGGAACTAGAGTGGGGAATTGGTGGTTATTTATGTATGATGGATAGCAAATACTAAGTGGTTCAGTCAACAGCTCAAAATTGATTACCTAGACAGGTGCTAGGTAGCAGTATTGAGGGGTGCTAGGTCAGGAAACCTCCACGTGCGCTCGGTGGCTGCTGGTCCCTCTTGATACGTCCGGGGGGAAGAGCAGTTGTCGGGCCGGTGCACCCTGGGCACTGGGCAATAACTACTCCACTTTTAGGAGGACCTTATTGCCCGGTGGCTAATATTCTGACAGGGACGGGCCCACTTATTGGGCAGTAGGTAGGCCGTAGGGTGTTCCGCCGTTTTCGGAGGAACACGGGCGGGCTAGCGGCGGGCTCGGTGTGCACTCACCCTGCCCCGAGCAGGTAGTGGGAGGACTCCCCTTCCCTGCCACCGTCGATATCGTAACCTCGGTTGGAGTGTCGTGGTCACGTCTCGCGGCTTCGATCGAGACCGAGGATCTTGGCTTAACCGCCCGGATCGCGAGGAAGAAGGCCTCTATAAAAATTCCCCGAACCCAAGCTAGCGTGCGGCGAGGGGTGCATGGCTGATGGGAAGTTCAGTCGCGAGCACGCCTACCCCAGGACCGGCGGCACCTGAAAATGGGATACGCCCGGGCACAGGGGGCACTGCCCGGGTCGACCATTTATTTCCCCCATACTCGTGGGTCTAACTATGGAAACAATAAATAAAATAAAACGCGTGAAGAAGGTGGAGATTACGAAGGTGAGGGGTGAGAAGGCTGGTTCGCTGTCAGAGTCTGACAGCGTCCAGATGGACGTGGGGTCGGATGGCGACCCAGTGTCCGGTGCCAGGACGCGTAGTGCGCGTATCTTGCGCGCCAATGCGCGTGCGCAGCGTGCGGTCGCATCGCTGTCACGTCCGGGCACGCCGTTGCCGTCGGGTGGGGTTAGCGACTCTGAGGAATCTTTGGATCCTCGGAGTTCGCACGCCTCACTCAACATGGTGTTGAGTGGTGAGGGCCGCCAGCGGACTCTACCGAAGGCGTCTGTGGGGTCCTCCCCCGATGCCATAAGAATGGCCCGAAAGGAGTCGGACGTCGACAGGCTAGAGAGGGAGAACGTGGAGCTGCGCTCTCAACTCGCCAGCCTCTCGGCACAGATTGAGAAACTGACGAAGAAGGTGGGTCTCCTTCGTCGTCAGGGGGGTGCAACTATTGGCGCCAGTAGAGCTGTCACTCCGGCGTTCTTGCCGTCGGATGCAGAGGCCGAATTTCGGCGGTCCATCGTCCTGAAAGTTGGGAGGATGATGGACGCCAAGCTGGCGGCCTTAGCGGAGCAGCTCCCGCCGGAGCAGCGATTGCGCCCGCCACTTGCAGCTGATTTGCGGCGTCTGCGGCCCGATACTGCCACCCAGACGACTGCTGCGGCACCGTCAGTCAATGGGCAGGACTCTTCCCCTGCGACTCCTCAGAAGCAGGTGAAGAAGAAGGGCCGCAACGCAGCAAAAGTCGCGGTGCCTGCTGCAACTGCGGCACCCACTGTACCAGCGGCAAATGTGCTAACGGACACACAGGCCATAGAGGAGACGACTGAGTTGTGGTCCACTGTGGCTGGAAGAAAGAAGAAGAAGCCCCAACCCCCTAAGGCCCAGGGAGCCGCTGCTGTGCAGGGCACGCAACCATCATCTCCCAAGGGAGGGAGGGGTAAAAGGAGGGGCAAAGGAAGGGGGAAGGTCAACCTCCCCAGGGTTCCCGCAACGGCTGCCATCACGGTCACCGTGCCGGAGGGCTCACCTGACAGCCGGTTGGGTGAGGTAATGGCCGAGGCCAGAAAGAGCATAAAGCTCGCTGACCTTGGCATCGGTCCCGACACGGTGACCATGAAGAGGGCGGCCAGCGGCGAAATGGTCCTGTCCGTCGCTGGTGAAGACTGCAGCGCCAAGGCTGACAGCCTGGCGCACCGTATGCGGGAGGTGCTCTCCCCCGTCTTTGCCGTGCGGATCGCACGGCCAATTAAGACGGCGGAGATGAGGGTACGCGACCTGGACGACGCCGTCACGCCTAAGGAGGTGGCTGATGCGATCGCGACGGTGGGTGGCTGTCAGCCCGAGGAAGTAAGGGTGGGCGAAATTCGCCGTTCATCCGTGTCCTTGGGCACCGTCTGGGTGCGCTGCCCACTGGAGGTAGCAAAAAAGGTGGTGTCCGCCTCACGTGTCTGTGTGGGGTGGGTGTCGGCCAGGGTCGAGGCATTGGCAGCACGACCGTTGCAATGTTACCGATGCCTTGAATTCGGGCACGTGCGCCTCCGCTGCGCCACCCATGGGGGGGTTGACAGAAGCGACCTCTGCTTCGCTTGTGGCAGCCAGGGCCACAAGGCGAGGCAGTGTACGGCGCAGTCGCAGAGTTGTCCGCTATGCGCGGACTTCGGACTACCTGCAGGGCATAGGCTGGGCAGCAAGTCGTGCGCTGCCCAGAAAGGTAAGAGGGGGAAGCGAGCTCCCTCTGCCTCTGCCAATGGGCAGGAGACGACTGCGCCAGCACCATTGGTCGCAGGCCCACCGGAGGCAATGGATACGACACATTCCCAGCCCTAAGAGTCCTTCAGGGCAACCTGAACCACTGCCGCAACGCGCAGAATCTACTGCTGCAAACTGTTGCGGAGTGGTCAGTTGCCTTGGCGGTTGTGGCGGAGCCCTACGTCGTCCAGGAACATCCTCGCTGGTTCGGGGACGCCGGGGACTCCGTCGCCATCTATTGGGCTGGGGTTGAAGGTGGGCCGCCCTGCTCACTGTTGGACAGAGGGCAGGGCTTTGTTGCTGTGGAATGGGGACCTCTGGCAGTAGTGGGCTGCTACGTCTCCCCCAACGTGTCTCTCGCCGACTTCGAGGGATACTTGGATGGGGTGGCGCGCAGCATTCGCTGTAAATGCTTGCCCCGTCCAGTGCTCGTCTTGGGGGACTTCAACGCTCACTCTAGAGCTTGGGGCAACCGTCGGGACGGGCCGAGGGGGAGGATAATACAAGACTGGGCGGCATCGCTTGACCTCCGATTGTTGAATCGGGGTTCCGTTAGCACCTGCGTTCGGTGGCAGGGGGAGTCGGTCGTGGACCTGACATGGGCGACTCCTTCTGTGGCCAGCATGGTGTCGGGCTGGCGGGTGGCGGAGGAGGTGGTAACGTTGTCCGACCACCGCCACATAGTTTTTGACGTGGCCCTCCGTTCGCCTGGCCCGAGCCGTCTAGGTCCTAGCCCGCAGTCGCGGCGTTGGGCCCTCACACAGCTCGATCGAGAGATGCTCGTCGCTGCTGCCAACGTCGTGGCGTGGTCAGAGGTCGATCAAGGGATCTTGCCCGATCCAGAAGAGGAAGCAGCCTGGTTCCGGGAGGCGATGACGTCGATATGCGATGCATCAATGCCCCGGGCTAGGCGCTCCCGGCGTACGGCGGTGTACTGGTGGTCGGAGGAGATCGCGCAGTTGCGCACGGTCTGCCTGGCATCCCGCCGCCGGTACCAACGAAGCCGACGCCGGCGTAGTGCTACAGCTGGAGAGACTGCGGAGGCCTATCTGGCCTACCGGGCGGCCACGAAGTCGCTGAACAGCGCAATTCGCTAGGCGAAGGCTCGGTCCTGGAGCGAGCTCCTGGAGGGACTGGACAGGAATCCATGGGGGAGACCCTATCGTATGGTCGTGGGAAAATTGCGCCCGTGGGTCCCCCCGGTGACCGAAACTTTGGCCCCGGATTTGCTGGAGGGAGTACTTTCAACGCTCTTTCCGGCGGTCCGGGACCGTCCTGGTCCCTCTCCACCCCCGATTGCCCCGGAATGGACCGAGGAGTTAGGGGTTTCGGAAGGGGAGCTGGACCGAGCCATTGGCCGCCTGAAGAGTCGCAACACCGCACCGGGTCCGGACGGCATTCCGGGCCGCGCGTGGGTGTATGCACTGCAGTCTCTTGGGGACCGCTTGAGGCGGCTGTTCACCAGCTGCCTCCGTCGAAGCGTGTTCCCGTCCAGCTGGAAGGAAGCCGGATTGGTTCTGTTGAGGAAGGAAGGAAGGCCTGCGGAGTCTCCTTCTGCATATCGTCCAATTTGCCTGCTCGACGAGGCTTCGAAGCTATTCATCATCATCATCATATCAGCCACAGGACGTCCACTGCTGAACAAAGGCCTCCCCCTTAGATTTCCACAACGAGCGGTCACATGCCGCTCTCATCCAACGACTCCCAGCGACCTTCACCAGGTCGTCTGTCCACCTCGTTGGAGGTCGTCCCACGCTGCGTTTTCCGGTGCGCGGTCTCCATTCGAGAACCTATTCGAGCTATTCGAGAGAATAATTACCCGAAGACTCGTTGAGCACCTGTCGCGAGTGGGTCCCGACCTGGCCGAAAGTCAGTATGGCTTCCGGCAGCGGCGGTCCACAATCGACGCGATTCTTCGCGTCCGCTCGCTGTCGGAACAGGCAGTGTCCCAGCGGGGTGGGGTGGCGTTGGCTGTCAGTCTAGACATCGTCAACGCCTTCAACTCCATCCCGTGGGGCGCGATTAAGGGGGCACTAGTCCATCATCGATGCCCCCCTTACCTGCAGGGCATCATAGGGGCCTACCTGCGCGATAGGCACATTCGCTACGTGGGCAGGGACGGTAGCGTAAAGCGGAGGGAGATTACGTGCGGGGTTCCGCAGGGGTCGGTTCTCGGCCCCTTTTTATGGAACCTCGCCTACGACGCGGTCCTGCGTGTCGTTCTCCCCGCTGGCGTCAGCTTGGTCTGTTACGCTGACGACACTCTTGTGTTGGCCAGCGGGGAGTCCTTCGAGGGAACCATCCGGCTTGCCGAGCAAGCGGTGGCAACTGTCGTGGCCAAAATCCACGCTCTGGGTCTGCAGATAGCGCCCCACAAAACCGAGGCGCTATGGTTCCACAAACTGCCGCGGAGCAGAGAACCACCCAGTTCGTGGATACGCGTTGGTGACGCGCAAATCAGGGTGGGCCAGTACATGAAGTACCTGGGGCTCACTCTGGACAGTCGTTGGGGCTTCGAAGAGCACTTCATGCGCCTCGTCCCCCGAGTCGAGAGGGTAGTGGGTGCATTGCACCGGGTGCTGCCCAATCTCGGGGGACCGAGCGAGGAAGTTCGCCGTCTCTACGGGGGCGTCGTGCGGTCTGTGGCCCTCTACGGGGCGCCTGTATGGTCATCCCGGCTGTCTGGCGTCCAGCGCTGCAGAACCAAACTTCATAGTCTGCAGCGCAGAGTGGCTATACGGATCGCACGGGGATACAGGACAGTGTCCTACGAGGCGGCAACTCTCCTGGCACGCTTTCCGCCTTTCGACATCCAGGCGGAGATGGATGCGTGGGTCTATGACCGGACACGTTCCCTCCGCCAAAGTGGGGAAAGCGTGCCATCAGGGGCGTTTGACAGAATGAGGCGGCTGGCTAGACGGCGCGCACTCGAGATATGGCGACAACGCCTACGGTTGCAGTTCGCGACCAAGCGCGTCGTCGAGGCCATCCTGCCACTCTTCGGAGCCTGGCTCAGAAGGAGCGAGCGCGTCACCTACCGTCTGACGCAGGTATTCACCGGTCACGGTTGTTTCGGTGCGTACCTGCACAGAATAGGACGCAAGGTTACGGCACAGTGCCACCATTGTGGAAGCGACCAGGATACCGCACAGCACACGCTCGAGGAGTGCCGGCCGAGCGGCGGATCCTGGTCGATCGGATCGGGCAAGATCTCTCTCTGCTGGCAGTAGTGTCGGCTATGTTGGCAGAGCATGAAAATTGGAGTGCAGTGGTCTCCTTCTGCGAGAGCGTCATGCTCCAGAAGGAGACTGCAGAGCGGGATCGGGAGAGGGCTAATCCCGCACGGAGAAGGACTAGACGGCGCCGGGGCAACAACCGTCCCGGCTCCCAAGTCCAACACGCCTGAGCCCCCTGCCGTCACTTCATGGTGGGGGGCCTCGGGGGTCGCGGGTGCGCAGATTGGGGAATCTACGTGCTCACACCGAGCGACACACACGGTGGCGCGCACGTGGTCACGTGCCACCGTGTGCGCAGCACAGCGCAAAGCGAGGATTGGGGGGATCCTTTACAATCCTCCCCGAGAAGTGCCTGGGGGGGCGACCTTTTTACAGTCGCCTTCCCTCCGCTAGAGGGGGTCACCGCTTTACAGTCATCCCTTCCGAGATGTGCCTAAAGGCGTGGCACCAATGGGCGGCTCTAGTGTGATCTTACGAGGACCTGGAGCCCCCCTTCGGTGCCGAAGATGACCGCTCCAGTGGTTTTAGCCGGTAGGAGTCCGGCATACCCCTTCGCCCTTCCCCGGGGTGAAGGAAGTTCCATGTAGAATTTCCACTGGACATCAAGAAAAAAAAAAAAAAAAAAAAAAAAAAAGGTAGCAGTATTGAAGGAGGCCGGCTAGGTAGGTCCATCCCAGTGCTAGATATTCACCGCTAAGTAGTAGTGTTTGAAGACGGTAGCACGCATGTGGTCACGCATTGCCGTGGGATATTTTGGGGGATCCTTTACAATCCCCCGGGGGGGGGGTGACTGCTTTACAGTCACTCTCTCCGAGATGAGCCTATAGGCGTGGCACCAGTGGGTGGCTCTAGTGTGATCGTACGAGGACCTGGAGCCTCGCTAAAGTGCCGAAGATGACCGCTCCAGTGGTTTTAGCTGGTAGGAGTCAGCATACCCCCTCGCCCTTCCCCGGTGCGAAGGAAGTTCATGAAGAAATTCCACTGGAAACCAGTAAAAAAAAAGTAGTAGTGCTTAAACTTTAGACATCACAGTGCTCCTGTTAAAACGGCACTGTAGCTAGTGAAATTACTGGGCGTAAGAGACTAAATAACTTTACGTCTCGATACAAGCGCAGTGTGAAGCCTCGCAGGGCTAGTCCTGGGTAGCATTCTAATTGTTATTGGCAGGCATATCGCTTACCACCAGGTGAATGACTTGCTTGTCTCGTCACAAAGTTGTATAAAAAAGGTGACAGATTCTCTACGAGATACTAAGAGAGTATCTACTGGAGAGAGAGTTGGTCAGTCACTATGGGCCTCATAAGAAAGCTCAAGGTCACTCAGTGAGCTATAGACAGAGCTATGCTCGGTATTTCTCTACGAGATCGAATCAGAAATGGGAAGATCCGTAGAAGAACTAAAGTTGCTGACATAGCTGAAAGGAACTGAAGTGGCAATGTGCAAGGCACATAGCTCGTAGAACTGATGGTCGTTGGGGCAAAAAGGTTCTCGAGTGGAGACTGCGTACCAGAAAACGCAGCGTGGGATGATCTCCAACGAGATGGACAGACGACCTGGTGAAGGTCGCTGGGAGTCATTGGACGAGCGGTCACATGCCGCCCTCATCCAATTACTCCCAGCTTGTATAATAAATATATAATATACAAAAGTTAGTCAAGTATTTAAAGTGTCTTAGCTCATCGTTCGCCATGGAGTGTAATAGAAGCTTCGCGATGAGCGATTTAGCCTCCATTGATTGATTCCTGGGCAGTAGTCTATTGTTTAAAACACCATAGTCGACGTACTCACCGTTTTTAGCCGTGAGAGAAGCAAAGTAATACTTTAAAGATAAGTATATTTATGGGTATCTACGAGATCGAACGAGGAGATAAATAAGAAGATCCGCAGACGAACGAATTTTTCCGACATGAATGAAAGGATTAGTAATCTGTATTGGCACAATAAGATGGACAGTCGATGGCAGGGAGTCATTAGATGTCACCAGTCCACTCTCCAGTTTAGTTTCCAGTATTGTCTCCAGACTAGTTTTAAGTCCAGTTACCAGTCCAGTTTCCAGTCTTGTCTCCAGTCTAGTCTCCAAGCCAGTTTCCAGTCCAGGAATCAGTGCAGTCTCCAGCCTTGTCTCCAGTCTAGTCTCCAGTCTAGTCTCCAGGCTAGCCTCCATCTAGTCTACTCTAGTCTCCTTAGTCTACTTTTAAGGTTTCCACGGCCAAGCCATTAAAAAAGGGAACATAGATTATATTCGTCCAAATTAATAATAGGATTTTTTTTTAATTTTTTTGGAAGTATTGTAATTAATTGATCTACAGATTGTTCCAGTTACAGTTGTTCCAGGTCTAATGTTTGTCAGAGCGGGATCGGGAGAGGGCCAATCCCGCTCGAAGGAGGACACGGGGCCGGGGTAACAGCCGCCGCGGTGCCCGTGTCCAACACGCCTGAGCCCCCTGTCGTCTTAATATGGCAGGGAGCCTTGGGGGTCGCAAGCACGCTTATTGGGAAATTTGCGTGCTCATACCGAGCAATTCCCGGGAAGACAGCGGTGTGCATGTGGTCACGTACCGCTGTGTGCGCAGCACAGCGCATAGGGAGGCTTCGGGGGAATCCTTTACAATCCCCTCGAGAGATTCCCAGGCATCTCTACAGTCTGTGGCCTCTTTACAGTCGCCTTCTCTCCACTAGAAGGGATGACTGCCTTACAGCTTACGCTTCCCTTCGGTGCCGACGATAATCACTCCGGTGGTTTTAGCCGGTAGGAGTTCGGCATGCCCCTTCGCCTTTTCCTGGGGCGAACGAAGTATATGAGGTATTTCCACCGGATATTAAAAAAAAGGTCTAATGTTTGTGCATATAATATTTATATCTGTAAAATTGTCTGCACCCACTAGGGGTTGCGTGGCGTTGTGACTTTCCTGCTTGGCTCGAGGCCTACGCCTACTACCGCTACATCAAATTTGTCCCGTTAAGCAGTTATAGCTCCCATAAGATGTCTATGAGAAGCCATTTATAAAAATAAACTGAATACAAAAAAAACTACACAGGAAAGCTATGGTGTAATCTGAGGCATAGAGAGAATAAAATACCTAAACATACATAAGTTTATTTTTTATAAAAAAACCTTTCTCTCACTCTAGGATTTCTCCTGTGTCGTGGATACAGTTTACAGATATACATTTCACATGCACAAACACCCAGACCCATGATAACTATCTGTAAATCATACAAATATTAGTTGCGTGTGGGGATCGAACTCACGACACGTAGCGCAGCGAACCAATTGGTGAGCCACTTCGCTAACCGAGCTGACATGTTGTTCGAACTCAAAGTCAATCGATCCTAAGTTCAAAGCCTCAGCCGCTGAGCTATTGCCATCTCTGCACAATAACAGGTGCAGCTTGAATACAACTAGAAAACGCCTTCTTTAGAACACAATAAATCCGCAACGATATGGCAATCTGTAAACTGTCATTCAAATCACGGCCACTCTAACTATCACCAAGGAAATTAATTTTGTAGCTGCGTGGGCTTTGAAAAGGGTAGTGTCATGATAAGGCCTCAGGTGCAAAATCTTGGTTGTAAGCCTGGACCGGCTTTTAGGTACGTTTTAAGTTGTCAAAGTGGATCTAGTGTGTCTAGCTGGCGGGTCAGTGTTGAACTAGTTTTATTTTGTGTTTGCTTAATTGTATATGAAAATACTCTCTCCGTGCGGTGTCCGAATTAAGAATATAGCACCACTCCATCTCCTCCTGTGGAGGTCGTAAAAGGCGACTAAGGGACTCCAAACCAGAGGGATGGGAAGCAGCGTCGTTTCTGTGGAACAGTAGCCATTCTGCGCTCATCAACCCGCCTGCCAAGCGTGGTGAGTACTGGCAAATTCCCTCCAATATGATGACACAGTTGTGGAAATCTATAGGGGAGGCCTTTGTTCAATAGTGGACGTCGATGGCCGATATGATGATTTGAAAATATAGCACCACTCCATCTCTCTTTCCGTGGATGTCGAAAAAGGCGTGGTGAGTACTGGCAAATTCCTCCCAATATGACGACACAATTGTGGAAATCTATGGGTAGGCGTTTGTTCAGTAGTGGACGTTGTATGGCCAATATGATGAGGTGACGGCCCTTAATAGACTATGTACTAGTTGAGCCGCACCGTAGCAGGCGTAAATTCACCCATTCCTCGAGTCCTGAATGTAATCAATTTTATTTTGGAGGTAAACCCAGATTGTGATATGTTTGCGGATAGATAGATGACGATTTTTTGACATGTTTGGAGTACCTACTCTGAGACCTATGTGTACTATCTTTGATTAATCTATAGGTTTTAATTAGCATTACTTATGCTATGGCCATTCTATACTAAAATAAATACCTAAAACAGCTCCTACTGTGAGTGCACGACGAAGTAAAAAGCTATAATCATGATAAGCATCTATTAAAGTTTTTACTGACAGTAATAGATTGGAAATGCTTAATGGCCTTAAACGTGTAATAGCACTAATTAGGAGTTTGAGCCACCTAAGTTCACATAAAGGGTCACCTTCTATAACATTGTGTATTAATGTTCACTGTAATGAATTAATAAAAATTAGATACTTAATTGTAATCTTTTCGAAAAATAACCTTTAATGTCAGGCTGATTACTTAGATTGAAACTTTTGTTTTCTTTTTGTCTTGGGGAAATCCTAATGGACATCCTTCGCCTTGGAAAGGGCGGAGGGGCCAGACTCTTACTGGCTAAAATCCCACGGTGTACTTCCATTTATCTCTAGCCCAGGGTTAAGGTGCACGCTTTGTGTGCATTAGACCCCTGGCAGGCTTGTCACTGTTTGATGGGCCCCATCTGTGTGACCTGGCTGGTTGCGCATATCCTACAGAGAGGCACACGCAGAACACACGCGCCGTCATATCGGGCCTCTTCTCTCCTTTCTGTTCTTTCAGTGTGTTTTCTGCGGTGGGGATTAGAGGTGGTCTCTTCCCGTCCCCACTCTGCCACCTCTTTTGCTTACATCGCGTCCTCGCAAAAGAAGGCGACGGCATACCACGCGTTCTCGCTCCGGATGATGGACTGAACCATGGCCGGTAGCGAGAGGTCACCCCCTTCGACCACCGCGACTAGATCATGGTGCTGCGTTGGTAGTAGGCACTCCTCCAACGTGTGCTGCACCGAGTCCTCCGGGTACAGTGCAGTGATGACAATCAGGCGGTCTTTCTCGACGCCGATACTTCTCAAAACACCCAACACCCATGGTTCGAGAATACCTGCGTCATTCGGATGGTTAGGGCGCCATGCCTCCTCTCCAGGCAATTCTCCATGACGGGTCTTACCGCGTGCCCAACTTAGATTGAACCTACGACTACTTGTCATGTTTACCATCATATCAGTTCATGAAAGTCACTAACCAGCTATCAATGGCAAGGTATCTCGGTGAAAGCTACATTGAACAAGTACTGCCAATAATCACCACGCTTGGCTGGTGGACTTATGGTCAGGGTGGGGCTGTGTTTTCTTTCTAAATATTTATTTCAACATTTAATTCTACGAATTTATATAAGATCCTATTTTAATAATCTACATTATTTAGTAAGGCGCTTTAGTAAATGATAAAGATAGCGTTCCCACAATTCTTAAGATGGCTCCTGTCTATGTGGTTCTGGATCTTAACTGTAGCCCGGCTAAGAATACCACCACCCCATCTCAATCCGTGGGTGTTGTAAAGGGCGACTATGAGATTAGCCGAAGGATAGGCAGCAGCATTCTAAGAGTACATTTATAACTCTTAGCTTATCTTATCATATCTTATTGCACACACATCTGCCAAGCGAGGCGATTATGAAAAACCCCTCAATGAACGCACAACAAAAACCCATACCGGCCTTTGAGGCAATCTTCGGGGGAGGCTTCTGTCTAGCAGTGGACGTTGTTCAGCTGTAATGATGATGATGATGACAGGTATTTGTTTAGCAGTAGATGTATCAATGGCTGACATGATGATTCGAGGAGGCTAGAGACCTTGACTTTCATTACTCACGGGATGCTCTTTATATGTAGTTATTCATAACATATAAACTTATCTCGTGGAGGTTGTATCATACCAACCTTTAGTCCAGCGTAGGCGTTCGGCGTGACAGCGGTGTGTATGTGGTCACGTACCGCCGTGTGTGCAGCACAGCGCATAGCGAGGCTTCGGGGGAATCCTTTACAATTCCCCCGAGAAGTGCCTGGGAGGGTGGCCTCTTTACAGTCGCCTTCCCTCCGAAATGTGCCTAAAGGTGTGGCACAAATGGGTGGCTCTGGATGGAGATCTTTCGTGTTCCTAGAGCCTCCCTACGGTGCCGAAGATGACCACTCCGGTGGTTTTCGCCGGTAGGAGTCCAGCATGCCCCTCCGCCCTTTCTCTTTGACGGAGGAAGTATATGATGCATTTCCACCGGATCAATAAAAAAAGGCGTTCGGCGTAAGAGTGCACGGGGAAATATATCTGTAATATACGTTGCATACATTTGCGCTAAGTATACGGGTGGTAGATCTCTTACTGCGCTCTAGTGTGATCATACCTCCTATGACCTGGAGCCCCCTTAGGGGCCGAAAATGACCGCCCCAGTGGTTTTAGCTGGTAAGAGTCCGATACCATGGCCGTGACATGCCCCTTCCTCCTTCCCCGCAAGAGTCCGGCTAGGTACAAACTCTGCAGCCAAGAAGTAGTGTTACAGTTTAAACATTACCTGTCTGTCATTAGTCTGAATGAAGGGTACTGTAGCTAGTGAAATTACCGGGCATATTTGGTCTCTCCAAATAACGAATGCCTCGAAAAGTGAAGTGCAGTGTGATGTAGGAATAGTCCTGGATCGCATTACAATTGTTATGGATAGGCGTGACACTTACAATCAGGCTAATGGCAAAAAGGTCGTCCTGGGTAGCATTATAACTGTAATGGACAGGCATGAAACCTACCACCAGGCGAATGATTTGCAAGTCTCGTAACTACGTTGGATACAAACAGTTATTGTTATAAAAATAACGAACATCTATTTTGGACTAAGCCTAGTGCGATGTTCTGGAGGCATACCTCGGACATTCTTGAACACGTTAGATTATTATTTTGTTATGGCCAGTGAGCACAACCGCGTACTTCAATCATCCCGACATAAAGTTGATAGACAATGGCCAAAAACCTTATTTCAAATAAACCAATTGCTGGCACATGAAGCATCAGAATTAAGTTGCACGATTCCAACTGTTTGGTCCTTTAAACAAGATCCTGCAACTCCATGAATGCTCCTTTAAAATAATTGAGATTGTTGCAATTATGGTAATATTATTATGGTATAATTAGCAAAATGTAAGTTTATACGTAAAGGAGGGACAGACTACAAAAATGTTATTAAGCATTACAGAAAGACGTTTTACAGACAGAGAGAAATGTATTAAAGAACTTAATATATATTAGCTACTATTTAGGTACGGAAACCATTACGAAATCGTTCCAATACCTCTAAATACAAAAAAAAAGCAACGTTCCCGGAGCACCTTCCCATCCCACAATCTGTTAATTGCAGCGTTAAATTGTTCCAATTTAGTTAGTAGTCATTTTGTTCCAACACTCGGTTCAAATGATTCATTATAAAATGCTGCAGCATGATTAATGTTTAGGGAAATTAAACCAATTATTAGGGCTTGTTTTTTGTCGATTGATAGACCAAGAGCTTGGAAGTAGATTTATATATATGGCTGATTTATTAATTTATTTATTTGCAGCGAGCGTTGTAATCTTGTTTGTATTTTGGGTGCGATAGGAATAACATTTCAAGGTCGAATTTGAGTGTAACGTAAAATTTTGCAAAATGGGCGGAATATAAATACTTTGCCAGAGAGAGAAAAGATAGAACTAAGTATTAGAAAAGGACAGGATTATAAGCAAGAGATGCGGATCGATGTGTTGCACGTATTTCAACAGTGAGTAATATATATTGTTAGTTAATATTTGATGACAATTAATAATAAAACTCATCATATCAGGCAAAGGACATCATTCATTATTTCTCTTCTATACAGTGGACTATTTAATCCATCTACTCCCTTATACCTCAAAAACCATTTCGAGTTCCTTGGTGACTCTCATACGCGATTCCTAAGGTCATCAGAAAACTTAAAGCTGATAATGCATTCCACAATTATTTTTCGATAAATCCTTTACTACTCAAGCAGCTCGTTTGTGGAATGCATTACCGGTATTAATAAGACGTGCTCAGTCATTTTCAGCCTTTAAGCAACTAGTAAAGGATCATTATCTGTTGCTTTACATTTTACTATTCTATTCTGACTTGCTTTAGCTCTTTACATTAAAATTATTTTGTTTTAATATATTCATAGGTATTCATATAGTTTAAATAGTTATTATTTATTAAGTTTTCATGTATTTAGTATAGTATATAATAATATTTATTTACATTAGTACATATAGTTACACCTCTGACTGCCTCGTAACTACTTCTATCTACCATTTTTCATCCTAAGGTTGGATAAGGCTGCCGTAGAGTAATTTTACTTAACTCAAAACTTCGGAAAAAATTGTTTGGTGTACAATAAAGAGTATATAAATAAAAATAAATATAAATGACCTTCAGTGCTGAACAAATGCTTTCCTCATATATTTCCAAAACGACAGGTTACATGCAGCCCGCATCCACCTTCATCAGGTCATCTGTCCAGCTCATTGGAGGTCATCCCACGCTGCGTTTTCCGGTGCCCGGTCTCAACATGAGAACATTTTTGCCCCAATGTCCATCAGCTCTACGAGCACTGTTCCGGACCCATTACCACTTCAGTTTTCCAATCCTTTCAGCTATGTCAGCGAATTTAGTTATTCTATGGATCTCCTCATTTCTGATTCGATCTCGTAGAAAGATACCAAGCATAGCTCTTTCCATAGCTCGCTGAGTGAGTAACTTAAAAAAGAAAAACATTCCAAAACATATCCTTCCATCCTATCTTGTTATTAAATTAGACAACGATTTTGCAGCTAACTTTGAGAATAATCGAAAGTGGTTGAGCATAAAAAACTTCGAAGTTTATTAAAGTTTTAAAACGTGTATGTATACTACATAATCCGTGTGGTGTCCGGATTAAGAATACAGCATCCTCAATCTCCGGTGGATGTCGTAAAAGACGACTAAGGGACTGTAAACCAGGGGGATGAGTAGCAGCGTTCCTTCTATGGAACTGCACTCACTAAACCATCTGCCAAGCATAGTGAGTACTGGCAAATTCCCTCCAAAAAGTCTACACAACTGTGAAAATCTATGGGGGGGGCCTTTGTTGGTGGAAATCTTTCGGCTGATATGATGACAAAGTATAGTAATTAAAATTGTAATGCTTTAGTCAGTGTTCTGGAACCCAAAAGTTACACGTCTGTCACGTGTAACACGTTTCAAGACCTCAGTTTGCTGACATAAGATTTCTAAGTGAATACCGACATAGTCAATACGCTTAGCAATCAGACAGAAAACAGTAATTAGTTTTTAGTACCCAAAGAGACGCTGCTGTCCATCCTTTAGATAGATAAATTACTACTACAATTATAAATGTGAGTTTGTATGTTTGAATTTTAGAGGCTCCAACACGCTCAAAATATTCTAAGAAAATTTTGCACAGGCTACCGTTAAAACAAACTCCACGTAATGCCCAGCAAAACAGGAAGTGACGGCTAGTAGTAAATAATAATGACAAATTCTAGGTTTAAAAAAGTGAAACTGGCCTTGCTCGTGTCATACACCCATAAATACACCTAGCAAAATGTTAATAGTGTAGTCTTAACTTACATTATTATTTTCTGTTCATATTTTTTTCTCAAATCTTTTAAAAGAGGATTACCCCAAGACACAGGGGATTCTAATATGGGGCCTGGTGAATTTTTTGTTTAGAATATTTACCATTTTCTAATCGTCATTTCATCCGAATTAAGTCCACTGCTGGACACAAATCTCCTCCAAAGATCGCCCCAACATGTAGTCTGGGTGTGAAGTCAAAGTCACTTATTTTCAATTCAAATAAACCAATTACTGGTATTTATGAATCGTCAGAATTTAAGTTGCACGGTTCTAATTACGACAGTTGGTCCTATGGAGAAGAACCGGCAAGAAACTCTATGGATACTCTTTTAAAATACTTGAGGTTACAATATTGAACTCGATATTAAGAACATAAGATGTATAAAACTTTATCAATACATGCTGAAACACAGGCCATAATCCTAGTTCGGCGGCAGATGCTAATATACAAATATAATTGTACTATTGTTAAGCTTCCATATAAGTAGCTCATAGAAAATTGTGTAACATGTTTTTTTCTTGGCTAAATTATTATATTATTAATGTAATAAGTAAAGAACGATTATATATATCTTTTTAAATTTCTTATAAAAATTTATATTTTAAAATTATAAAATAAATATATTTGAGAACCCCAAAAAAAAAAAAAAAAAAGAAACGTAAATATAGCAGCTATACAGTACAAACAGCACCTTATACATAATTTTTTACCAGGGAAGCCATATTTGCAGAAAAGATCTAACGCCATATGTCCCGTCCCCATCATCAGCATTAGCATAGCATAGCATTAGTAGGCATTTTTTATGAGAATTGTTTTAACGTATATTTTAAACTTCCCATCTGTGAGATCAGTAATTGCTTTAGGTATCTGGTAGTAAAATCGAAAACAGTGTGTTGTGTGCTTATAGGGGGATTTTGCCATAATCGCCACGCTTGGCAGGTGGGTTGGCGATCGCAGTTGAGTTGTTAATGTACTCGAAGGACGCTGCAGTCGCCTTTTACGACACCCACGGGATGAGATGGGTTCGTGCTTTTTTCTAATACTCAATAAAATTTATTTATTTACTAGATGTCATCTTCCATCTTCCCTGGGTATTATACGGAGGTTTGTTCTTCCACAGCATAATTTCCTCTCTGCCAAATTTCACTTGAACCTATTCAGGTGTTTATCTATGATGGAGCATCAAGCATATAAAATTTTACATTTATAACTGTAGTAATCTAGGCACTGTATTCCCTTAAATTCTTCTCGTTCCAGAAATTAAAAATACCTTCTTATGTTATCGTCTATTTTTGCAGGATCACCTGTCAATAGCAATATTAGAGCTAAAGCTTTCGGACCTCCTGTAATTTGATACGACGTTGGATCTTGAGTGAGCATGATCTTGCAGCTTGCGCCTCGGTCGAAATCAACGGGTACGAATTCTGTTTTATAAATATTCTTAAAGATTTAATATTCCTTTAAAATCGCTGTCATAGAATGTGGTATGATTTCTAGGGTCTGTTTTACTTTTCGGCGTGAACTTGAGGTATTATACCATTTCCTAATGACTACATTTGCTTGCTTTATACTCATAAGCGCAGTATAAAGTTATCTTTATTGGCCCAGAGATGGATTCTGTTATTATTTACACTTTTTTTTAATGATGTCCAGTGGAAATTCTGCATGGAACTTCCTTAGCCCCGGGGAAGTGCGAAGGGGTATGCTGAACTCCTACCGGATAAAACCACTGGAGCGGTCATCTTCGGCACCGAAGGGGGGCTCCAGATCCTCGTAAGATCACACTAGAGGCGCCTATTGGTACCACGCCTTTAGGCACATCACGGAAGGGATGAATGTAAAGCGGTCACTTGGTGGTGTATTACTTACCCAGGAGATACACGGAAATGTTGTTGCTATTGTTGTATTGTTGTTGTTTGTATTTAATAAACTTATTTTCTTTCTTTCTTTTCTTTCTATTTACTTTACTTCTCCATGTGACATTTATGCCTGTAATCTGTACCCACGATACAGCAGAAATCATATTGCCATGGTTTTAAAGAAGAAGAAAAAAATAGATATCAGTATGTTTTTTCGCAGAGTATTCCACATGTACTTCCTCCCCCTTGGGAGGGGCGGAGGGTATGTTGGACATTTACCGGCTAAAACCCTACGGTGTTCCTTCCAGTTACCTATAGCTGGGGTGAGGTGTTCGCCAAGTAGGCATTAGACGACACCCTGGCAGGTATCGGCTCGTCACTTGATCTGAAAGGCACCGTCACTATGCGACCTGGCCGGCCGCACATCCTTTCAGAGACGCGAGTAGAATACAACGCTCCACCATCTCGAGCAGTTTCTGTTTCGGTTTGGACGATGGACTGCCTAGGCTAGTTCGTCACCTGCAGGCCGCAACTCACGGAGGCTAGAGATAATTCAGCACCCTCCACTGGCGCTAGTGCTACTGCATACAAAATGCTCTAGCGCTGATATTCTGACAGGCCCGTGTGACGATGTTACGAATATCAAGTTTGATAATAGAGAAGAAAATGTACATATATAATTATAAATTTTTTGCATATGTATGATTCAATTCATAAATTTATAAATAGGTGTATAAGAGTACCAGTACAAATATTATACTTTAATTATTGTTCTACTCGTTTGACCATTTTAAAATAGTAAATGTATTTTTTAATTAACATGACTATCTATAGAAAATAGTCTGATCAGTTGATCATAATATACAATAATGATGTTTGACCCAATTTAAAAACACCTAAACTTATTTCTGTATTCCCACACCATCTTAGGATTAAGAATATATGACCACTTCCATCCACCCCTACAGCAGCGTCATTTCTGTGGAACAGCAGCACCCTGCAGTCACCACCCCGCTTACTAAGCGTAGTGAGTATTGTCAAATCCCTCCCAATATTTAGAATTGTAGAAAAATCCACAATTGTAGAAATCTCCGTGGGGGGGGGGGAACTTTGTTTAGCAGTGGACGTCTTTTCGCTGATATGATGATAACTTATTTAATTTTTTTAACATGATTTTTCCATTTTGTGAAATCCTGAATGAGCAAATGAAATAAACACAGAGCATATAAAAGAAAGAATCGAATCAAAACGCGAACCTCAATTAATTTGAATAACGAAATATTCAGATGCTGCGCGCTCCTGTTGTCGAGCTTCTAGCCTAACTAATGGCCTTTTTTACCGTTAAACGATCGTGAATATCAATGCTACGTTAATATCAATCTTTTTGATGGTCTCGCTGTAAGTTATTTAAATGTTTATTAGATTTGGTTCTACAAAAACACACACTATTTTTATATGATACACAATTTATTTTGTGTAATTATTATCGTAGTTACGGAGATCAAAAAATAAATTTGTCAATACCCCTGCTGAAAAAAAAAAACAAAACCAAATATCTAGTATAAGTCATCGGTAACTCCTGTCCTCGATTCACAGTACTGATAAATTAACCAGGAACATCTTACAAACAGTATGGAATACTGGTTGATTTTGAGGTACCGTGCTTGACTGATGCTGTGAACGCTTGGAAAATGACTTGACCGAATACGGTTTTGCACGTCAAGCCTTCTTCCCAGAGACAGTGTTTAATGTTAACTATTTACTTTTGAACGAGAAAAAGATCAAATGTACTTTTGAACGAGAAAAAGATCAGCTCGCAGCTTAGCTTACGCAGTTTTGAAAATACGCTATGCTATAATGTGCTAATGCTATACGACATTACACTATGAAAATAACTAAATATACTAAATTCGCTGTTTCTGTGTCAGTTAACTGACGTATTTTCAAAATTGCGAAAGCTAAGCTGCGAGCTGAGTCTATTCGACTTAGTGTATGCATTGGGCCCCAGTGTAGCTTGAAATCTAAAGTAATACCCAACAACATAGTGGTGTCCACAAGGATCAACTCAATCCCATTTATAAGTACACTGATTATCACCTGCTTAATGTTAAAGTGTTAAGAATCTAATACATTTGATCTTTTTCTCGTTCAAAAGTACATTTGATCGTTTTCTCGTTCAAAAGTAAATAGTTAACATTAAACATTGTCTTATTCTCTCATTGTCTCATTTTGATTTGGTGAAATGCTACCGACATGCAAACTGTCTTTGTGTTGCAAAAGAGAGCTATTCGAGCAATTAATGACTTCAGTTTTAATCATTCACTGATATTAATAAATTTAAAGATATCAAAATATTTACTGTCTCATCTCAATATATGTATGAGAATCTAATATATGAAAAAAAACATACATTCATATAAAAAGCCACATACATACCGTCAATACTAGAAATAAAGAAAATCTTGTAATGCCAATGACGAGTTTCCAAAAAATGAGTTCATTTAGGTGCCAAAGTACCTTTATATAACAAGATCCCAAGTAGCATTAAAGATCTTAGTCTTAATAAAAGTAGGTTATAAAAATAAACTATGTAAAAAAGGTTTCTATATATTGAATACATAACTGGACTACATAAAGACGAAAATCTATAGTGTCTATTATATTACTGAGAGAATGTTCATTTCAAGTGCTCGGACAAAAACTACAATCTACATAGAATTTTTTCTATTCTTATAAATTACAATAAAAACCAAACTAGCCTAGTATGGCAGGAAAGAGTTTCATGATTCAACCATTGCGCAATGTGGCCACGTAATATTTTGTTCACCCTTATCCTCAGTTCTGCCCTGAACGTCACATGAATTATTTAGTCCGTCCCTGTACTCAGTATTAACATATCGTTGTTTTTCACTTAATGTTTTGAAGAAAGGATTGAGCGAGAGGCTGCGTGTTTCATGTTTGAGGATTTTACCAATAAGGGTGTATCTTAAATTGTGTGGATACTTATTGGTTTAAATAAAAGATGTAGTCAAACTTAGCTGATCTATTTCGGCTACAACAAACCATTAATGAAATAAGTCATCATCATCATATCAGCCACAAGACGTCCACTGCTGAATGAAGGCCTCCCCCTTATATCTCCTCAACGAGCGGTTACATGCCGCCCTCATCCAACGACTCCCAGCGACCTTCGCCAGGTCGTCCGTCCACCTCGTTGGAGGTCGTCCCACGCTGCGCTTTCCAGTGCGTGGTCTCCATTCGAGAACCTTTGTGCCCCAGCGGCCATCAGTTCTACGAGCAATGTGCCCTGCCCATTGCCACTTCAGTTTACTAATCCTTTCAGCTATGTCGACAACATTAGTTCTTCTACGGATCTCCTCATTTCTGATTCGATTTCGTAGAGAAATACCAAGCATGGCTCTCTCCATAGCTCGCTGAGTGACCTTGAGCTTTCTTATGAGGCCTATTGTGAGTGACCACGTCTCTGTTCCATATGCTATCACTGGTAACACACACTGGTTAAAGACTTTCGTCTTGAGGCATCGCTGTAGGTAAATATTGCTGAGCTATAGTTGTCAGCAAGATTTCTGGCAAGATGTAGCCTGTTTATGAGCCCGTTAAGGATATTAAAGAATTTTTATTTCATTACAGCTTTGTAAATGGGAATGGCTATAATTTGTTTATACATATTATAATTATACATCATCATCATCATATCAGCCACAGGACGTCTACTGCTGAACAAAGGCCTCCCCAAAAGGGATTTTCCATCCATGACCATGACCATGCTTAGCAGGCGGGTTAATGAGTGCAGTATGGCTTCAGTTTCACAGAAAGGACGCTGCTGCGCATCCCTCTCGTTTAGTCCCTTAATCGCCTTTTACAGGAGGAGATGAGTAGTACTATATTCTTATTCCGGACACCATACGGAATATAAACGAAGTATACGAGGCAAAATTCGTGATAAAAGCAGTAAAACTAGCTTTAAATTACCATATTTGAAAAACATGGGAAAAGTTTAATATTACCTGAATATCGGTAAGCGAGCATAAATCTAAAACATCCGATATAACCACCTGTTACTGGTATTACTAAATGATTTGTTATCGAAGAAGCAAGACGAGCTGCTGGTGAATTAAAAACTTTTGAAGTAGATAATTCGATTTCAATAAGGCCATAGTGAAGCAAAATTGAAAATTTTGCAGAAAATTACACCTGAGAAATGGGCCACTTTATTTGTTGCTTATTGGATTTTACGTAGACCGGTTGATCTGCGTTACTAAACTGCACTAACTTAACTTACCCGTTATCGGTTTTCGGATGGGTGACTAAACTAGAACACCCCTTCGTGCCTTTGAAAGCACGTTAAGTTGTTGGTGCCGTATTTGATACGTAACTACATACATTTAGTCATAGCTACTCAATCTATCATTGTAATATCAGTATATATATATCAGCTATCAGTGATAGCCTAGTGGTTGAACGCTTATTTTAGTAGGGCTTGAGTTCGGTCCCAGCACCTTTAACTTTTCGGATCCATGTGAAAATCAACTTTATTGTGGTGTTACACTTTGAGCAAACATTCCCCGTCATGCGCCTTCTTAGGGCAACAAAGACCACAAGCTTTTCTTTTTCACATATTCAGTTCCTCTCTTGGTTGAGGATCATTGCTGGATGTTGACTGACCTTCGAATTAAAAAATTCACCTTTCTTTGCATCTAGAATATTATCTAGAAACTTTTGTTTTTTGTTCTTCGCCACTTCGCACTTTTCTATCAGATTTTGAACTAGGGTTCTATTACTTGCGCCTACATATTCTTCAAAAAATCACGAAGACCCATACAATTGTAAGGGGTACGGCACTTGGTTGGACATTTGGTTTTTTGGCAACATGTATAATTTATTACAGCGGCTCCGTCTGAAGTTCGCCCTTTGCTCGTGACACTAACATAATGGTTCCGACTGCAGATATTAATTTATGGTAACTATTAAAGCTCTCTTCCGATAAGACAGGAGCTGATTGTGGCTTCAACGCATGGTCTGTTAGACCAGATGAGCGAAGAAATTTAATATTTAGTAGGCAATCTTCATCGTCGGGTCGGACGTGTCGTCTAGAATATCACCTTCAACATCATCAACCTCCCTATTGTCTTCTTTTTCGTGATCAGATGATTCCTGCAATGCACAGATATCTTCCTCTTCCAATAATAAAGGCGTAATACTAGAATCAGACACCAATCGCTTTGAAGCCTTTGCAGTTGCAGACTTTTGATAGCTATCAAAAGTCTATACGTAAGTAAATTCGTAAGATTTTGAAAATCTGTGTACTTATCCGCTGGGCACACCTGCCTTTCGAAAGAGCGTGACGAGCTCTAAGCGTGCACAGAATATAGAGACAGCGTATTTGGTATCGGGTTTTCATCGATTTGCCGAAGCTACGTCCCTAGTGTTAAAATCAATTATTATTAAGTAAATTATATAAGCAAAATAATAAGCACGTTGGCTGACAAAGATAATAAAACTTCACACTATTACACTCCCAAATTTTTCTCTCATCAAACATCTTGGACGGCTAATTTGATGGTGCTAGAATTTTGTAACGGTATGCGTGTGCAGCTCTCAATTGTAATCTCATCAAACATCAATGAATGCTAACTACATACGTCAAATTTTCGTTGTGGTATGCGTGTGCAGCTCCCAATGTTACTTACATCAAAAGCAAATGTTTCATTAGGAAGCTCTAATTAACGTCTTCTGCCCTAGGGAACGCCTCCAACGGCCTCAATGTTAGGGTGTAACCACCACTGACAGGCTAAAACCACCACCGTTTTCCTGTAACTTTTGGCGCCGGATTCGCTGGTGAATTTACTGCAACCCAGACAAGTCTTTGCCACTCATTTTAGTGGCGCCTCTAGAGAGGCGTACGTGGAACATGTCACCGGCTCACATTTGCAACGGACACGGCCGATATAACTTAAGGACTAGTAACTGCGAGATTGCAGACGTCACATTTTAGAGTGCATATCATGACGTCATGAGAGGGGTAGGGAAAGAGCTAAGCTAAATTCTTTCTGCTAGTTTAATGGAAGGTGACTAAGAGAATCAGTTATAGTATTAAGGATACAAAGATAAACTACAGAAAAGTTGGCTTTAGGATGTTTCTAACGCCTGAATGGCATTTCGTTATTAAAATATTGCGATACCGCGTAACTATTATAATTAGATTGAAGTACTTTAAAAAAGTACAGGAAATGAATTTGATATACTTCAAAATCATCATCATCAGCTGAATGAAGTCCACTGCTGGACACAGGCCACCCCCAAATGTTACCACGGCAACTGATCTGGATGTGTTGTGTGCTCATTGGGCCATAATCGCCTTAATTGGCAGGCGGGTTGGCGATCGCTGTTACATTGTTAATGTATGTAACTATTCGAAGGATACTTTTGCCCATACGTTATTCCATACGTTTCGTAGCCAGCACCACACGGATGTAACCTTCCACTGCTGGGCACGGGTCTATTCTTACAATGATAAAGGCCTTAGTCCACCAAGCGGTCCTAGTGCGTGTTGGCGCACTTCACACACCATTGAGAACATTTTGAAGCTCTCTCAGGTGTGCAGGTTTCCGCACGATGAATTCCATCACCGTTAACGCAAGAGGTACCGCACATCAGAGGGCGGAGCCGGATCGAACTCAAAAAAGTCAGAGGGTGGAACGGAATCGAGCTCAAACCTTCCTGTACCGAAGGCAAGCGTTCAACCACTAGGCTATCACAAACTCAGAAGAACGCTCAATTATAATAAGAGTATACCTATAAATATACTCGCATCAAGTTACTAAGAGTTTCTAAGAAAGCATGTAATACTAAGTAAGTGTCCACAATATTATATTATTGCGAAACTTATTTTCTAAATAACTCGCAAAATGGTTTTTCTAAGTCTCAAGTACATTTATAACTTATTATTAGAACTAAGTTAGAATGATGTCACACAGTATCATTTATCTTAACGAATTTAATATAAGTTACTAAAATGAAAATAAATATTACGTAGACTTGTTTTTGTTTGTAATTCATTTCGAGTGATATTTTTAAGTTTTTGATGATGATGATAATGTATATAGTTAATAGTAACGGCAAGGTCGGTGCAGTTGCTAAGCGATTGGCTTTCTGCGCTGGGGTTCACGGCTTGGAACCCGCATGGCTTAATTATGGGTTTGCCCAACAAATGTCTGGGTCCAAGTTTTATATGTTGCGATGGATGACCTGGTGAAGGTTGCTGGGAGCCGTTGGATGCGTGGGGCATGTGACCGGACTTTGTGGAAATCTATGGGCCTCCCCTTTGTGCAGCAGTGGACTTCCTTTCGCTGATATGATGATGATTGCGACACCATCGCTATCCTTGCGTGGAATTATTTCAGGTGGCATAACGAGAAAGGGCCCTGAAATGCTGAAACAAAAATAATTCACGCCAACTGAAAATCTGACTTAAAACAGTTAAAACTAAATAGGTTGCCACAATAACGCCCATTACCCGACTATTTAAACTCGCCTGCGTAGATAAGGTGGAACTAAACCACGCTGGCTTGTAATTAGAAACAGTAAAGTTTCTGGACGTAGATCTACTGATAACTAGCTTTAAAATTGCTTCTTGAAACATGCTGAATTGGGCCTTATTCGTTAGGTGTTGTAGAGGAAACCTTCATAAGTTTACTGTCGTTGATGTTGTTTCATGTGCTATGAATATTGTATACTACCTACTTCTCTAGTGTCAAGATTATAACGGCTTTTATAAATATAAGACGCGCGTCAATATTTTTTCATTCGTTTCGTTTGATTTGACGTAAGATATTTAAAAAAACTGTCATTAGACCTGATAAAATTTTAGTATTTTGATACTTTTAGTGGTACTTGCATGTGGTATAAAAAATATGTTATGTTTCCTCTCTAGTGTTTTACAGTTTTTTTTTTAAATCGCCACATAATCTGACGCAAGTGCTTTTTCAATTGCGTTTGACATGGGTCTTGCTTTTTTATTCGGTACCCCGGGTACTTTGTGTACTGGCCCACCCTGAATTGCACGTCACCAATGCGTATCCACGAAATTATGAAAAAAATGGTTTAAACGGTTTGGTGGAATAAATGGTTTTCTGCTCCGCGGCAGTTTGTGGAGACCTAGACGTACACGTGGATTTCGGTCATAACAATTGGCACCGCTTGCTCGGCAAGCCAGATGGTTCCCTCGAAGGACTGGGGCTGGCCAACACGAGAGTGTCGTCAGTAGACTAAGCTGCCGCCAGTGGGGAGAGTGGGGTGGTACCTACCTTTTTTTATGCTGATCACGTTTTGTGGTACCTGCCTAGCTGGTCTTTTGCAATGAGAATGGCAATATGGGGATATTATTATTATTATAATTAGCGCTCAATGTATTGATCGCTGGGATGCTCATTTTCAGCGGTGGAGGTTTATGGGCTGAAGTGCAGAAGGCTGAAGTGAAGAAGCACTTCACCAAAACGTGTTCATACGAGTATAACCACATTACCAAATCACCTCAACGACTTGAAAATCCTTGTGTGTAGCAAATAACCAAGTTTTTTGACTCTATTACTTTGCGAGGGTGGGAAGGGGTGTAATATCAACTTTTAAATTAATGCGACTTGTTTGTTGGGCGTGCTCTCTGCTTTTAATAATTGCACGTGTTTTTGTGTGAATGTAATTTTTAGGAAAATTATCAAGTTTATATAAAATTATTGCATTGGTCAATGTTATTGGATGTAGATTTGAGCCTCGAGGTTGACTCGAATAATTTATTCGTTTATTCAAATTGTACAATATATTTTCTTTATCTTAAACGTTGCCCCATATTAGGATTTCTCCTATTACTGTGGATACAGTTTACAGACATACATACACATACACCCAAACCCGAAACAACTATCTGCAGATCATACAAACATTTGTTCCGTGGAGGAATCAAATCCGCGACATGTAGCGCAGAAAGCTAATGGCTTATAGCCACTGCGCCAACCATGCCATCAAATGCAAATATGTTAAAGTAATTCAACCTGTAATACAAGTGCTGGGATAAATTATAACGATTGCAGGGTGTGAGGGGGGGGGGGGGGTTCCCATGTAGCGCAGAAAGCTAATGGCTTATAGCCACTGCGCCAACCATGCCATCAAATGCAAATATGTTATACAAGTTTCTTTTAATTTAATCTGTGATACAAGTGCTGGGATAAATTATAACGATTGCAGGGTGTGAGGGGGGGGGGGATGGTTCCTGACAAAATATAGATCACCCTTCGGTCTGAACCTGTGGGTGTCGCAAAAAATGATAAACGCAACTGACGATTTCACGTGCCGTCAAAGCGCGGAAACGCTCAGCTCACATATCAATACAAATATCACTATGTGTTTACCCATCTAAAGACAAACCATGCCTAGCGTTGCTTAACCTCAACGATCGTTTGCCGATCAGTGAGTGCAATTGGCTATGAACTAAAAATATCTGAAAACACATCGCATTAGAAATGTAGAATCGCATTTATGTACAAAGAAATATTTTTGGTAGAACCGGGTCGCCCAACTGTCGGGCGCCCGAGACGCAATATCCGTCAACTGTCGGCGGAGCGGCGCGGCTGTGCGAGCAGATTTTCGCCGTACGTTTTTGAGGATTCTCAATTTTTTTTCACTAAAATATAAGTGACCCTATATTAGGGTTGCCATCCATCCCGATATATCGCCACTATCACCGTTATTGAGCCTTATGTCCAGACATCCTGATTAAACCTACATTTATCCCGATAAAAAATGCAGAATGCATTACTGATAAAATTCACCCGTAATAAGTGTAGCCATTATAAGTAAAATATTAACCACGAAATTGCGTATTTTAACCCCGGTAGCAAACAGAGGGATCTTCTAAGTTTAACGTGTGTATCTGTCTGTTGATTTTTGTTTAGAATGTGACTTGATCGAGAGTGTATGTAATATTTTTTTTTTTTTTTTTTTGATGGCAACACTATCAGCTGGTTGTAAAAAAAGGCTCTTTTATATCTTATTTAAAAAATATATAATTACAGTGGATATTATGTATTAAATTCATTAATTATAGTTAAGACTAATGTTTATATAATGTACTCAGTGTTTTTGCGGTGTATTTGACGAAAGATCTTTGTTTAATCAAGAAAACTCAACAGCTTGTACCGGCTGTCAACCGACGGATTTGAAATCTATAATCCCGGGGAGTATTTTGTTTTATTTATAATTTAATTGAGTTTAGTTATTTAATATTGTTTATATATTAATATTTCTGCAAAGTTACACTACTAGTCATCCCAGTACTGCTCAGGATCCTGAGCTTCGTCCATCACACACTGGCACGGTTTAGATCTCCTTTTGCTTGACATACAAATTAGTGGAAGCAAAATCGACGATCAAAACATTAGCTACAGACATAACTTAACACTGCAAAGTTTACACCACAAAATCTTACATATGTATAGCAGAATATTTCCATGTATTCATTTAAATATTGATCTAGTATGTTATTGTTTTTTCTACCTTAAAGTCCTTATTATTTCATAGCATTAAAAATCTCTTGACATAATATTAAATAATGAGCAGTAATACCAAGAGTAATTAATACTATATACTTTCAAAATCCATATTATTCACTTCTTGTATACTATTGTCTTTGCAATTAACATTTCACTTTTCATACTACCACCTCTTTCACATTATCTCACTCTATCCTTGTTTTTTCTTGCTATTGAGCTGTCTATTTTTCACATTCTAGTTGACTTTAAGAACTTGTGAAAATGATGACACGAAGTGCAATTGCCAGAGATATGGAGATCAAACTAAGAGCCACCCTTAAGGAACTAGAATCTTCAAAACGCCTGTGCCAACAACTACTACAGGAAAGAGATGATAGTGAAGTGGAAGTTAAGAACATAATTGACAAGAATACCTTCCTCAAGAATGAGCTTGCTGAGCTTCACATACAGCATATGGACTTACTCGACCAACACAATCAACTACAACAATCAGTGTCTTCATTTCAACAGTGCAGTGACACACATGAAATGGCCTTACAGCGTATATCTAAACTCGAACAGGAGTTATGCAATGCTCATAAGGCCATTTCTGTCTGTGAGATGGTAAAATCTAGTGAAGAAACTGTGGACACCCATATTCTGTATAATTAGTAGTATAATTAGTTAGTATTAATTTTAAATTTCAGTTCAGTGATTGGGCGACGACTGGTATACGCAAAAGTAGGGACCGTTTATTTGAATTGTATGGGTTAAAAAAATATATTAAAACTGAAGATTCCATTAAGTATGTAAATAATTTTTCAAAGATTTTTAGGAAAGTTTGTCAGGTCGCGAAAGGTAATCATATAAGTGATAAAATAAAGTATGCTGATGATAAAATTAAAGCAACCTGGAAAATCATTAACAATGAGACTAATAAATCTAAATCGAACAGAAATTGTTACACAATTCAAACGGCACGTGGTCTTGTATGTAAAGACATTGAAGTAGCTCAGGAATTTGAGGCGTTTTTTACTAAGATTCCCAAAATAACAACTGCATTTTTAAACTCTTCACCCTTGCATTCTCTTGCCTTACTGAAACGGAATGTAGTGGCCTGTACTGTAGATTTTACATTCACGCATATAATGCCCCAGGCTATTACAAAAGCTTTTAAAGAAATAAAAATCAAATCAACTGAAGACTTGTGGGGATTATCGGTAAAAGTATGTAAAGGTATAATTAACACTATAGCACCCTACTTAGCAGTAATATTTAACAGGTGCGTTGACCAGGGTACTTTTCCGGATTTAATGAAATATAGCAAAGTGATACCTTTGTTTAAATCCGGTAATATTCAAGATCCTGGAAATTTTAGACCGGTATCCGTTCTGCCTGTATTTAGCAAAGTATTTGAAAAAATTATGTTAAATCAAATGCTATTGCATTTTAATGTTAACAAGCTTTTTCACGACAAGCAATACGGCTTCACCAAAGGGCGTAATACAACTGACGCAGGTATCTCATTGATCAAGCAAATCTTCGATGCTTGGGAAGGGTCTCAGGATGCGATTGGTATCTTCTGTGACCTTTCAAAGGCATTTGATTGTGTAGATCACGAGACTCTTCTGCTGAAACTAGAGTATTATGGGATTAGGCAAAAGTCTTTAAAAATCTTAAAATCCTATTTGCAAAACAGGCAACAAAAAGTTCAGATAAATGGGGTTAATTCATCTGGCTCTGAAGTGATAATGGGTGTGCCCCAGGGTTCGATACTAGGTCCTTTCTTATTTCTGGTGTACATTAATGACTTGCCTTATGTGATTCAGGATCCATCCAGGATGGTGTTATTTGCTGATGATACTTCTTTGATTTTTAAAATTGATAGACGTTTACCAAATCTTGACGATGTAAATAACGCTCTTCTTAAGGTCCATGAATGGTTCACAGGTAATAATTTAGTATTAAATGGGCAGAAAACTAAATGCATAAAGTTTACTTTGCCAAATGTAGTAAGTAGGGATTGCGATATCATAATAGATAGCGAGAAACTTGAATTTGTCGATCAAACAGTTTTCTTAGGAATCACGCTTGATTCAAAACTTCAATGGGGTCCCCATATTACATCTCTAGCAGGACGGTTGAGTTCGGCTGCTTATGCTGTGAGAAAAATCAGACACCTTACAGATGTAGCTACTGCAAGACTGGTTTACTTTAGCTACTTTCATAGCATAATGTCCTATGGTATTTTACTTTGGGGTCGGGCTGCCAATATAGAATCAATTTTTATATTGCAGAAGAGAGCTATCAAGGCTATTTACAACCTTGGTAGTCGTGATTCCTTGAGAGAACTGTTTAAAAACATTAACATAATGACAGTGCCTTGTCAGTATATTTATGAAAATATCATGTACGTTAGAAAGAACATTCATCTTTTTACAAAAAAATGTGATCGGCATAACTATAATACAAGATACAAATCTAAACTAGTACAGCCAAAATTTCGCTTAGCTAAAGTCCATACTTCTTTTATGGGTTATAGTATAAAATTTTATAATAAAATACCGGAGACCGTGCTGCAATTACCGCAAAATAAATTTAAAATATTTGTAAAAAATACTCTGTGCAAACAAGCATATTATACGTTAGAGGATTACCTTAGAGATATAAATGTTTGGCAGAGTGCTTGTCCAGCTCCGCAAGACCACTATAAGAAATGATTCAAAATTTTTATTTTTGACTTATTGACATGCCATCTTGTTGTTGCATGTTTTGTGACATCAATTTATTCAGATTTACTTTTCTGACATTTCAATTATTATTTTTTGACATGGCATTATTATTATTAATTATTTACACCTGAATTTATTATTGTATAATTTTTTTATATTCAACTGGTTTATGATTTGATATTGACACTTTTAAGAGGTTTAAGAGGTTAGACTTTACTATGTTTAATGTAGGAACATTGTCTTTATATAACCTGAATTTTCGAGAACATTGTACACATAAATATTGTAACATGATTTTAAAAGAGTAACCATGGAGTTTCTTGCCCGTTCTTCTCCATAGGAAATCTACATCTTGGAACGTGGCAACTAAAGTCTTGACGATTCATAAGTGCTATTAATGGTTTAAATGAATAAAAATCTTTTTTATCTTTTTTTTATCTTTTTAAAAAAATATGTTCAGACGCTTGAAGATCATCAGCTCTTCTAGTTCATGAAGGGATGTCAGTTCTACGGTCTGATCCATTCGAAATTTTTTATCCTGTTACTACAATGATATTGCAAGAATATGGTAATCTGTTTTACTTTTTAGAGGGATTAAAAAAAACTTTACAAAACCTTAAGTAAAAAAATATGAAAAGTGAACATAAAATGAATGATATGAAATTCAGGAATGGAATTGAGGAAATTATATCATAGTACATTTCAATGTGGCCTGGCCAAGAGAAGTTACCCTACGAGTCCCTAGCCAAACAAGGCAATCCCGCCCTATATGAACAGTTAACAATTCTAACACTAATATAAAGTGATAAAATTTTCTGCATACTTAACAGTTTATACAGTAGTAAAACTTCGGTGAAATCCATTCAACGTTTTACGAGGAGCGTAAATCTATTTATTTTATGGCCTGTATTTCATACCTCTCTTTATGTAATATCTAACCGGAGTAATATTTAATATGAGGATGTACTTTTTGTGAACAGTAGTTTAAAATTAAAAGGAATAACGTTTGGGCCCAATCTCATTAAGGATGTACGCACGGGAAAAACTGACCTTATATTGTTTTTCCGAACACTAATCAGTGTGGTGTTGCGGATTACGAATATAGCACCACTCCATCTCCTCCCGTAGATGTTGTGAAAGGCAACTAAGGAACATTAAGCCAGAGGCATGGGCAGCAGCGTCACTTCTGTGGAACAGCAGCCATTCTGCGCTCACCGACCCACCTGCCAACTGTGGTACTGTACTGGCAATTTCTCCTTAAATGACGATATACTGCAAGTAACCGATCTCCATGGGGAAGGCCTTTGTTCGGCAGTGGACATCTTTTGGCTGACATGATGATGATAGAACCCAGACCCGAAACAACTATCTGTAGATTATTGTTATTAATTTTTTTTTATTTAGTAAAAACGTGGCCCCACGCTAGGATTTCTCCTGTGTCGTGGGTGCGTTTACAAACACAAATTCCACACACAATACACACCCAGACCCGGAACAACTACCTGCAGATCGTACAAATATTTGTTCCGTGTGGGAATCGAACCCACGACCCGGTGTGCAGCAGTCGACTGTATCAGCCATTGCACCAACCGTGCCGTCATCATACAATTAGTCGGAGCCCGGTGGCATAATTTATTTTCGCAGCCGCCACCGAGCCTCCAGTCTGCCGTACTATAAAGATGATCAACGCGCTCCTAACTGCTAATACAGAATGTGATGTGTTTGCGGATGAATTGAATAAAACTATACGTGTATGTCTGGTGTTCTGTAAGAGAGAGTGTGCGAGGGTATCCAGTATTCTATGTTAATTCTTAATTAAATAATAATGTAGTATAGGTACTATTTTTTACATTATGTACATTTATTAAGTTTCAAATTATATGTTAATTGTTGTAATGGACGTTTTAATTCATCATCATCATACTTTCAGCCGAATAAAGTCCACTGCTGAACGAAGGCCTGCCCCAATGATAGCTACAATGGGTGTGTTCTGTGTGTGCTTATTGGGGGGTTTTGCCATAATCACCAGGTTTGCCATAATGGCAGTCGGGTTGGAGATCGCAGTTGAGTTCTTAATGTACTCGAAGGATGCTGCTGCTCATCATCTAGCTAATTCCATAGTCTCCTTTTACTATCGTATCTGGGTATCCCAACGGGATGATATAGGTTGGTAGGTACTATTCGTAGCCGGCACCACGCGACATTTTTAATTAAACATAAATAAATAAAAATTACAATTATTTGTTCCTTGTGACATCGAACCTTGTGACAATCATGCTGCTACGAATATAAAGCTAATATAATTAAGTTGACGCCAAATATATTTGACGAAAATCTAATTTCCCGGTTCACAGCAACAAAATAACTCACAATCAGCCAGGCTTCATTAATAATTATCGTTTGCCAATATAGTTAACTACGGGTCGAGGTGAAAAAAAGTTGTAAGAAGCAACAATAGACTTGTCCCTAACAAAAGAAAAGCGCAAACTATTGTAAAGAAAGGCGGAATTGTATTTTCAGGGTTGAAAACTTATGTTTAGGAAATCCTAGGGCACGAAAGTTGCCTTAACTGAATTCATCATCATCATTTCAGCCAAACGAAGTCCACTGTAGAATAAAGGCCTTTTTTATTATTTCTTTTTCTGACTCGTTGCCCCACACTAGAATTTCTCCTGTGTCGTGGGTGCGTTTACATATACAAATTCCACACATTATAACACCCAGGCCCGGAATAACTACCTGCAGATCATACAAATATTTGTTCCGTGCGGGAATCGAACCCAAGACCCGGAGCGCAGCAGCCGACTGTATCAACCACTACACGGCTGCTGCGTTATTGGGCCCAGAGGAAATTCTCCATGAACTTCCTCCACCCCGGGAAGGACGGAGAGGTGTGCCGGACTCCTACCGGCTAAAACCACTTAGGCGGCATCTATCTATATATCTAATCTTCGACACCTAAGGTCCAGGTCCTTGTACGATCACACTAGAGCCGCTGACCAAAGGCCTGCCCCATAGATGTCCAAATTTGTGTCACCAAGGGAATTTGCCAGTACTCACCACGCTTAGTAGATGGGTTAGTGAGCGTAGAATAGCTACTGTTCCACAGAAGAGACGCTGCTGCCCATCCCTCTGGTTTGGTTCCTTAGTCGCCTTGTTCGACATCCACGGGAGGAGATGGAGTAGTGCTATATGCTTATAATTTGTAATTATTATGTATTGTAATTTTTACGTTTTACACTATATACGTGCAACTCCTAAACCAAACAATATTCAAGCACTGTTGGACGGTTGGTAAAAAGGATACTTATAAATATTGTGTAATGTGATTCTAATAAGCATAAAACTCTACCTACCTATCTATCCATGTGGCGTCCAGATTAAGAATATAGCACCACTCCATCTCCTGCCAGGGAGGTCGTAAAAGGCGAGTAAGGGACTCTAAGCCAGAGGGATAAGCCCCAACATGTCTTCTGAAGAACAGAAGCCATACTGCGTTCACCAACCCGCCAACCCAGCGTGGTGAGTACTTGCAAATTTCCAACAATATGAATACAGAATTGTGAAAATTTATAGGGGCCTCCCCTCTAATATCTATCTATATATTCTCTATTTACTAATTTCCACAATTCTTTGATCAGCAATTAGTTACTTAGGTTGATATAAAGAAGCTTAAAAAAATATTACTGTTAGTTAGGTACTCGAGTTGTCCATATTTTTGTCTATATTGACGTGTTCCATTTTGAAGGGCACACAAGATGGTAAAATAATTGACATAACCGCGTTTGGTGCCACGCACTACTAGTCCTGGGTAGCATTACAATTGCTATGGGCAGACGTGACGCTTTTCATCAGGCAAATGACTTGCTCGTATACCAGGTAGATTCTACTGGGTTTCGATTTAATCATCTGTAACCTTTTAGGATGTAAATCAGTCCACGATTTTCTACCTGAATCATTAAAAAAGTACCTCAATTTTTCATCAAAATATTTCATTTATCTAAAGCTTAGTCAATCTTAATCAGCTGGAGGTCAATGGCCTCATACGCCTATCATGTGATCAGATGGTAGGTACAAAACTCTCTGAAGTATCCGCCACGCAATCGATCAACACTCGAAACAGGTGCATAAGTAAGCTGCAAAGATGAATTTTATTAAAATTTACCAAAAACTCAAGGATCTCAATCGCGTGACATATTATCCATAGCAACTTATAGATCAAAAACTATTAAGTTTTGACCTCACAATTAATATTAACAACATGACACACTAATAAGAATTTATGAAATTGATAATTAGAAAGTAAGAAATGCGGTGAACGTTGACGCACAAGTACAGGTTCAAAGATAAAAATTCCACATATGGCATAACTAACTACATAGCTAAAATCGAGACTACATTGGGATAATTAAACGCTTAAAAACTAACAGTTCATAAAACCAAACGCGTATCCGCGCTCGCAACACTTATTATATTTTGACAAAATGATCAAAAGACTTGGTTTCCAGGCCAAATATAACAACAATATTTTTTGACCAAAGAGTACACATTTTTGTCTGTGGTCGAAAACCAGAAAGAAATGCCAATATAAAACAATGCCTACAGTACAGGGTACAGGGTTACATAATAAATTACGGTCATAGGGAAATTGTGCATCGCATCTTCGCAAAACATAGGTGCTCAGCATAATACTGTGGCATCACAACGAGCTATCAGCGCTGATTTTCAGCAACAACCTCAGTGAGTGACGTAGTGGTGGTTAGTAGAACGCAGTAGAACACTGAGCAAGTGTGAAGTGACTAAAATAGTATCTAAATTGTAAGCGTGATTCCACTGCGCCCCTCGGCAGAATACACATAACCCAATAAAATTTAATACTACTAATTAAAGTATCGAGTGTTATTTTTTATTAGTATGTGTTTGATAGCATTATTTTTGTCAGTGCTACACCCAAGAGCTGACGGTGACTAAAGCGGCACTCAGTAACTCATAAACAACTTAATTAGAAGAAACTTGCTCCACGTCAAGTCTTGCAAACCGTTTACAAGATGTATTGATAAACAAGACTCAAATTGTTGGCAAACGTTAATTGTCAATTCTTACAAAAATATCTTGGACAATATTTAGGTATTCATTTTTGTTACCAATCCTGTTACCAGACGTTCCAAAATAAGGGTTAATTTAAACCTCTAATTAAAACATTAAACGCCGAATCATTAACAAGAAAACCTCGAAAACATCGTCTAGTTAAGAACCACTTAATCCCCACGTAAAGGGTTAATAATAAACAGTGAAAAATATTAAAAACCACCCTTATAGCTAAATAAACGGTCCGTAGGGTACAATTTCCGGGTAATTGTATTAATTGCCTCGTAGATTAAGAATGAATATTTCGAAGAATTTGGGGTGGTGTTTGATTTTTTCGGGTTTTGCATAACCATTCGATATTAGTGTGGAAAAATGAGAATTTTGGGTATTAGATGTGTTGGACCCGCCAGAATGAATAGCTATCTGCTGGGGAAGAGTCACCAGGCGTCTGACTTCACCGGACATGACATTGAGGTAAGCGATGCTGATGCATGCGTCATGCTCGTGAATGGGTACCGTCTGTTTGGACTTACACATTAACCTAAATTTTTTCTCAAAACAGTTGAGATTACATCTATGTCAAGTATCTATGCCGTAGTACTCTAAAATATTTTTAAATAATCTAATTTCTTTTAAATTAAACGGCGGGTCCCAGCTAATTTGAAATAAAAGACTTTGACTTGACTTGACTTGTGCAAGCTAATACCGCACCACCCCCAGTCCATGCAGATCGAAGGAATACCGTGGTGGTTTTACCAGGTAACAATCCGGCAAGCCCTTCCGCCTTTCCCAGCGCGGAGACGGTCAACGAGAATTAAAGTTTTGTGTATGATTACGTTCGTCGACGTGAATTACCCAGTAAGGTTAAAATATAGCTTAATATTACTAGAACATTTTATTGTCATATAAATTTAGGAATCACAAATAAAACCGATATCAAGCATGAATCTATTAGCGATGTGTATGGAATCAACGACGGCTTTATACAAATGTTTTTTTTTAACAGAAACGTATGACGAGATTGATTCAGAAATGAGGAGATACATAGAAGAACTAAAGTTGCCAACATAGCTGATAGGATTAGTCTACTTAAGTGGCAATGGGCGGGGCACATCGCTCGTAGAACTGATGGCCGTTGGGGCAAAAAGCCGCGCACTGGAAAACGCAGCCTAGGACGACTCCTAACGAGGTGGACAGACGACCTGGTGAAGATCGCTGGGAGTCGTTGGATGAGGGCGGCATGTGACTGTTCGTAGTGGAAATCTAAGGGGGAGGCCTTCGTTCAGCAGTGGACGTCCTGTGGCTGATATGATGATGATGATGATTGACTGATTTCCATTGCGTAAAGAAACAGGTCGTTTATTGCCATTGAAAAATAATCAGGTTTCAAAAAACTTAGTAATGTATGCCACTGAACACTGAAGCGTTTCAAAAACCTGATAATCCGCGTTCTCGTGAGATAGCCTGATGTGACCTGTGAAATCACGCGCTGGGAGAGATCACCATAAGACGAAAAGAAATAGCATAGGTATTCGTGGTTAAGATTACACACGGCAATCACTGACATAAACCTTATTATCGCATCTAATAATAAAACGGAAACAATAATAACGTTAAAATTAACCTAAATTTTCGCGGTAAATGCTTCTAGCGTAGGTGACGTGAATTTCCCGTTGCGATAAAACTGAATTTGCATGCAAATAAGGGAAATAATATTCCCGGTGTATTTATAACGTAAGGGCCTGCTTGTTTTACAAAAGTATGTTTTTTCGTTTATTGTTTTTTTGTGATCAGTCACATCTTTGTTATTTAATTCTGGAGGATTTACAGAGCATGAATTTTGTAAATCTTCTTTAATTCGAAGTAGGTATGCAAATCATGCTCTGTGTGGTGTCCGGATTAAGAATATAGCAACACTCCCGTTCCTCCCTTCATCATATCAGCCACAGGACATCCACTGCTGAACAAAGGCCTCCCCCTTAGATTTCCACAACGAGCGGTCACATGCCGCTCTCATCCAACGACTCCCAGCGACCTTCACCGAGTCGTCTGTCCACCTCGTTGGAGGTAGTCCCACGCTGCGTTTTCCGGTGCGCGGTCTCCATTCGAGAACTTTTGTGCCCCAACGGCCATCAGTTCTACGAGCAATGTGCCCTGCCCATTACCACTTCAGTTTACTAATCCTTTAGTTCTTCTACGGATCTCGTCATTTCTGATTCCTTGGATGTCGTAAAAGCAATTAAGGGACTCTAAACTAGAGGGATGGGCAGCAGCGTCCTTTCTGTTGAATAGCATCCATTCTGCAATTGTATTTGCAATTGCATAACAATTGTGTCATCGTTTTGGGGGGAATTTGCCGGAACTTACCACGTTTGGCAGGCGGGATTGCATGTGCAGAACAGCCACTGTTTCACAGAAGGGACGCTGCTGCCCATCCTTCTAGTTCAGTCCCTTAGTCACCTAATACGACATAAAATAGAGGAGATTTGAAAGGTGATCTTGGTGGTCACATTATATTAATTTAGATCCCAGTCAGCACTTGCTAAGTTTTTAAAAGTTAAAATACGACGCTTTGTGCTACTACCTACACAGTGAATGAATTCATTCTTGCCATCTGTCAGGGCAGGTCATCTGTAACTAGAGGGGGTGACCGCTTTACAGTTATCCCCTCCGTGATGTGCCTAAAGGCGTGGCACCAATGGGCGGCTCTAGTGTGATCTTACGAGGACCTGGAGCCCCCCTTTGGTGCCGAAGATGACCGCTCCAGTGGCTTTAGCCGGTAGGAGTCCGGCATACCCCTTCGCCCTTCCCCGGGGTGAAGGAAGTTCCATGTAGAATTTCCCCTGGACATTAATAAAAAAAAAACCTTTATTCTACTACTTACTTACCCTATATTCTCACTCACCTTTGAGCTTCTGTCGGCATTTTTTCTCATAGGCAGTCAGTAGGAAATTCCGGTAGTAAATGTGTCTCTTAAATGCTAAATAAAGATAACTAATTATTGATCGGCTATCATCAGAAAGAAAGAAGAAAGAAAGAAAATAAATTTATTTGGACACAAACTGAGACATCATAAACAGTTTTATTTAAAAATATCATAAAACGAAGAAAATATTAAAGGGAACTAAAACTAAAATAAACTAGATTTGTGTTTCTCACGGTTGCGCCATTGCGATGGCAAAATCTGGTCATCATCTTCCGAACCTTTTTTCCTAATTAGGTTGGGGTCAGCAAATAGACTAGAAAGTCTAACCAGATATTTTACATGGAGCGACTTCCATCAGACCTCCACAACCTAAATACTAGGCAATATCGAAATTCAAGGTTATATCAGTTTGTGACAGACTATGGAACTTCTAACTTCCCATAATGACTTTAATAGATGTTTAAATAAATATCTTTATATGAGCAATTCTTGTATATATATAATTGGAATCTCGGAATCGGCTCCAACGATTTTCATAAAATTTTGTATATAGGGGGTTTCGGGGGCGATAAAGCGATCTAGCTAGGAATCATTTTTAGAAAATGTCATTTTATAGGCGTTTGAGTAGTCTCAACTGAAAAATATGACTCTTCCTGACATCTATTGGCGAATACTAATACTATTTTTTGTGAGCAACTAATTGCTTTAACGACACAACAGCAGATGGCGTTGTTAAGTAACACGAAAATACCGAGCAAAGCTCGGTCATCCAGGTACTAGATGTTTATATGACAACCGCCACTAGCGGTCTCCACAAGCCGGTGCGTTTTCTGCAGCGGGGATCACAGGTGGTCTCCCCCCGTCCCCGCCTCTGTCGCCTTCTTGGCGTGTATCACGACCTTGCAAAAGAAGGCGACGGCATCCCACGTGCTCTGGACTGAACTACGGTTGGGAGCGAGAGTTCGCCGTGAGACGTCCACCAACCTTCCTAAGCAACAACTGGAGAAATATCACGCTCTTATACAATGCGGCGTAAAATAGCAACATTGTACCAAAGTATACATAAGGCTAGAAAATGCTAGGGCACAGAAAATTGCTTCATGTATTAAGTAAAGAAAATCTGATGTATCTAGAAAGTAGCAAAAGCGGGTAGCGCAAACAAAGATAAATCAAATATATGACGTCACTTGACGGATGATCCGCGTGGATGCGGTACAGGTATTGGATTCCGGATTTGAATATCGTTATAGCACCATCATCCTTTCTATTCGGGAGATTTGTTTGTTTTCTTTGAAATACTATCAAGATGAATTTTATATCTAAAGTATATGAAAATATTGCACATAAAGAATCAGTCTAGCCCATAAACGTCTATTGGACGACAGTCATCTGCAATGCTGCAAGTCCTGTAAGCCAAGGTATACAATGGCTCTAACCGAACAAATCACCATTCAATGAAGAAAAGTATGTCGCAAGGAAATTAATAAATATTCTTAGAACTAGCAATTAAATGATTTAATAAGAAAAGAAGGAGTAGGAAAGAGTATACGTAACTTTTCTCTGTAACAAGAAGACGGAGCTATAAGGCCATACGGCTCAAAAATTGAGGTTTCAACTGGAATTTATTTGTACTCCTTTATTTTTGTCGTAGAGAAACCTCATGTACTTCCTCCGCCTTGGGAAGGGCCCATGTTGCCAAGCACTGTAGGTAAAAAATAAAAAATAGATAATTTAAAAAAAACGTTTATTGTTCCGAGCTGTATTACACCGCTTGAACGCGTAAGCGTCTATTGCTGAACCCACTGCTGGGCATCTTGAGGTATTATCATATAAATGATAACCCCGAAGACGTCCACTGTTGGACATAGCATCCCAATAGATTTCCCAATCGAACAGACGTAGACGACAGGAAATATTTACCTTAAAAAAAAAGTCCCAGTAGAAATCGTTCATGAACTTCTTCCGCCCTGGGGAAGGGTGAAGGAGCATGCCGGACTCCTACCGGCTAAAACCACTGGGGTGGTCATTATCGGCACCTAAGAGGGGCTTCAGGATCTCGTATGATTATACTAGAGCCAAAGAAATATTACCTAGCTTGACAAAGAGACTGGTGACCACAGAAGGTTTTTTTTCTTCATATACAGCTTACTTGATGATAAGTATAACATACCCATGGTAATTATAAAACGAATGATTACTGATGATGATCATTAAATTAGAATACCTTGTGTTCCGGTAATTTCACTAGTTGTTCCGAAACAAAACTTCACTTATTTTATACACTTACGTTATTATATGGCAACTTGGTGACGAGACAAGCAAGTCAGTTGCCTGGTGTTAAGTATCATTCCTGCCCATAACAACTGTTATGCTATCCAGGACGATCCGTGCGTGATCCCCTGTCCAACAGGGAGCAGGGCGGCTTACCTTCGGCTCCAGACCAATATATAGCGACGGGGACTCCCCGGCGCCCGCGAACCAGCGAGGGTGTTCCTGGACGCCGTAGGGCTCCACCACAAACGCCAAGGCAACCGACCACTCTACAACAGTCTGCAGCAGCAGGTTGCAATACGAGATCTTTTTTTTATTGGTGCCCAGTGGAAATTCATCATGAACTTCCTTCGCCCCGGGGAAGGACGAAGGGGTATGCCGGACTCCTACCGGCTAAAACCACTGGAGCGGTCATCTTCGGCACCTTAGGGAGGCTCCAGGTCCTCGTATGATCACACTAGAGCCACCCACTGGTGCCACGCCTATTGGCACATCTCGGAGAGGGTGACTGTAAAGCGGTCACCCCCCCAGGGGGATTGTAAAGGATCCCCCAGTGCGTCCCACGGCAGCGCGTGACCACATGCGTGCTACCGTCTTCTCTTGGGTCGCTTGGTGTGGGCACGCAAATTCCCCAATCTACGCACCAGTGAACCCAGAGGTCCCCCACCTTATAGCAACGGCAGGGGTTTTCAGGCGTATCGGAATTAGGCGCCAGGGCGGTTGTTACCCCGGCGCCGTCTCCTTCTTCTTCGAGCGGGATCGGCCCTCTCCCGATCCCGCTCTGCGGTCTCCTTCTGGAGCATGACGCTCTCACAGAAGGAGACCACTGCATTCCAATTTTCGTGCTCTGCCAACATAGCCGACACTACTGCTGGCAGAGAGAGATCTTGCCCGATCCGATCGACCAGGATCCGCCGCTCGGCGGCCCACGCAGGGCACGCCTCGTGCAATACGAGACCTACCACCAGTAAAATTTCTGCACGGAACAAATATTTGTATAATCTACATATATGTAGTACTGAGTTTCGTGTTGTCATGTTTCAGCACCACGAGGATACCAGACGGTATCCTTTGAGGCGGCAACTCTGTTGGCGCGCTTTCCGCCTTCTGATATCCTGGCGGAAATAGATGCGTGGGTGCTTGGTGGTGTTGGGTGATACACCAAACACGCTTCCTCCACCAGAGCAGTGAAGGCGTGCCTTCAGGGGCGCTCAAAAGTTTGAGACGGCAGGATCGGTAGCGTCAAGTTGTGGTTCAAGCGGCTCATGCTGCCGCAGTACTCGCAAAAGCGCGTCGTTGAGGCTGTCTTGCCGCTCTTCGGAGCATAGCTCCAAAGGAGCAAGCGCGTCACATTCCGCCTGACGCAGGTGTTTACCGGACGGTTAACCGTTTGTTTTGACGGCGCGAGGTCACGACACAGTGCCACCACTGTGGAGACGACCCGGATACAGTACAGAACACGCTCGGAGAGTGCCCTGCGTAGACTCCTGAGCGGAGGATCTTGGTCGATCGGATCGAGCAAGATCTGTCTCTGCCAGCAGCTTAGTGTTGGCCATGCTGGCAGACCTTGAAAATTGGAGTGCTGTAGTCTCCTTCTGTGAGAGCTTCATGAGGTCGCAGAGCGGGATTGGGAGAGGGCCGATTCCGCTCGGAGCCGGAGTAACAACTGCCACTGCACCCCTGTCCTACACGCCTGAGCTCTCTGTTGTCTTTATATTGGGGGGAGCTTTGGGGGTCGTGAGCACGCGCCTACTGGGAAATTTGCGTCCTCATATTGAGCGACCCTTGGGAAGACGGTGGTATGTATATGGTCACATGCCGTCGTGTGGGTATCACAGCGCATAGAAAGGCTTCGGGGAAATCCTTTACAATCCCCCCGAAAGGTGCCAGGGGGTTGGCCTCTTCACATTCATCCCCTCCGATGTGCCTAAGGGAGTCACACCAATAGGTGGCTCTAGATAGAGATTATTCGAGATCCTGGAACCCTTTCGGTGCCTAAAATGAACGCTTCGGTAGTTTTTGCTGGTAGGAGTCCGGCATGACCCTCCATTCATCCCCAGAAAAGGAAGTAAATTATGTATTTTAACCTGGTGAAATGTAAATGTATATTTGTTTCATGCAGGAATTGAACTAACGACCTGAAGAACAAAAATCCAATCGCTTAGCTACGGTGCCAACTACAACACCTTATAATTTTTGAGTTTTTCATCACAAGAAACACAATTTAGAAAGTTGTTGAAACAAACCAGACAGTTGTTTGAGTGCAAAACCCTAATTAACACATTGTAAAGTAAAAGAGCTTTTAAAAGTTAGCCAGCGAATTGTGTGACTCAATTCTTGTGATGTGTGAACTGCAAACAACACATGATGGACCAGTGAGAACATTACTGTGGAAAGTGTCTTAATGGATATTACAGTCAAAGCCCAATGTGTCCTCCCCATAGTAAACGACTTTCGTCAAACAAAATTATGCTTCGGGTTTCAACTAGTCCCTGCTGACCCCCTGCCGTTGCTATAAGGTGGGGCACCTCTGGGTTCGCGGGTGCGTAGATTGGGGAATCTGCATGCCCACACCAAGCGTACACGCGCTGCCTTTGGATGCTTTGGGGGATCCTTTACAATCCCCCCGGGGGAGGGGGTGACCACTTTACAGTCACACTTTCCGAGATGTGCCTATAGGCGTGGCACCAGTGGGCGGCTCTAGTGTCATCATACGAGGACCCGGAGCCTCCCTTAGGTGCCGAAGATGACCGCTCCAGTGACCCCTTCCCCGGGGCGAAGGAAGTTCATGAAGAATTTCCACTGGGCACCAATAAAAATAAAGAAAATGGTTTAACTGAATTGAGGCAGTCGAAATCGTGATTTGCTTTGTGTTTCACTTCATGATTCGACACGAAAGGTTCAAGCCTGTTAGGTAAGGCTAGGATTTTTATTATTTATTATTGTTAATAATACAATTCATTCTCTACTTTCTCTGACAAAGTAGTTTCGGTCTTTGACTAAGACCTCTTATCAAACTAAGGGATTGAGTTTAATTATGTGTTACCCTAGAGTAGGCTACTGATGAATAAATCCTGGGTGGTTCTCGGAAAAGAAAGTCATTTAGAAATTACATTAAATATGAATACATCTGATCGCGATAAAAATATAAAATTATTTTCTTCTAGTCTGAAAATAGCCTCCGTAAATCAAAGAGCTTTTATACGTGTCATGTTGGTTCTTCATTCTCACGACGTATGAACCGCAAACATGGAATACTGCTGAGAGGAACATGCGTTCGTGAAACGTATTTAATAATAACGGCATAAAAGGGAGAAGGCTTATCAGTTTTTTTTATGACACTCTACACGACTCCTGTTGTATCGTGGGTACAGTTTACGAAAACATGGGATAAGTATTACATACACAAATACCCAGCGCACGTCTAGGCATACAGGCTTATTCACCTTTGTTGTGTTATAAAATATATAATACTAGCTGGGACCTGCGGTTTCACCCACGTTTAATTTAAAATACATTTAGAATACTTCGACATAGGCACTTGACATAGAATATATATATTGAATTTCAAGGGTTTTATATTTTTTGCGCGGAACCCACATTATTTTTCTAAAATAAAAGTAGCCTAAGTTATTCCTTGTAACATCAGCTATCTGCCAGTGAAAGTCCCGTCAAAATCGGTCCACCTTACCCGGAACAAACAAACAGACAGATAGACAAAAAAAAATGCATTTTTTGTTATATGTTCCGTATATACTTTCATATCCATTTAGTAAAAAGCTGTTATTTTGACATTACAAACAGACACTTCAATTTCATTTATTTGTATAGATATGTATAGATAAATCAAAGTCAAGTTTGATCCAAAGCTAGGACGGGAGGGTCCTAGCAATACTTTTAATGGTCTTAAGGCTGTCGGCCGAGTGAAAGACTTTGGATAAAATTTAGGACGTCCAAACGGTTTTGAGTTTATTTAATGCCAAACACTTTGGAGCAGCTTGAGCCTTTGCGATGTGCCCTGAAAATATAGGTGTTGTCGTCTGCATATTTAATAACAGCTTTGGCTTAACTTTGTTCACTTTGTAACTTTGTGTGTATTACACATCTGCCCTTTGAAGAATCATCATCATATCAGCCAAAGGACGTCCACTGCTAAACAAAGGCCTCATCCATAGATTTCCACAATAGTGTGATCGGTTTGGGGGAATTTGCCAGTACCTATCATGCTCGGCAGGTGGGTTTGTAAGCGCAGTGTGCTACTGTATCACAGAAGGAACGCTACTGCCGACCCCTCTGGTTTAAAGTCTCTTAGTCGCCTTTAACAAATTCACGGGAGGAGATGGAATAGTACTATATTCTAAATCTGGACACCACACGGAAAATTAAAGAAGATAGACATTATGTTATATATAGTTCACGTTCCCCATAAATTTTTTTTTGTACCCTGGCCGTGTTGTTACCAGCAAAGAAAAAACTACCGTTCTTTACCTTGGATTCTAGGTGAAAGGTGTCTGAGGGATTAAATATGAAGACGTGGGGCAATAGATTGCTATCATTGCGCCCAGGTGTAAATTACAGCATAGCTGCAGTGGCCGATTCTTCCTAGTTATAACACTAGGAAGCGACGAAGGGTGGACGAATGATAATCTCTCAATGGGCTAAATCAGCGAGCTGCGAGGACAATTGATTTTTAAAAATCATCTATAATCCTGTTCATAAGATAGAAGACAGAAAGAAAGAAAAAAATAAAGAAAGAAAATTAATTAGTTTGCCAAAGAATGACGCACATTAATGTTCACTATAGTAAAATAACAGTTTAAAACAACAAACTAACAAAGTTGGGAAGATATACGTCACAGCCGTGCAAAATGGCTATCGCTCAGCATACTATTGTAGCAAAAACAAACCAGTGCCCCAGCGCCGATTTTCAGCGATGACTTGAAAGAAAGAAAGAAAAACAGTTTATTTTTGCGGCGAACGTCGACGCACAAGTACAGATTCAAACGTAAAAATTCTACATATGGCATTACTAACTACATAGCTAAAATCGATACTATAATAATTATACGCTTAAAAACTAACACTTCATGAAACCAAACGCGTATCCGCGCTGGCAACACTGTTATAATATTTTGACAAAATGGCCAAAAGACTTGGTATCCAGCCAAAATATAACAACAATATTTTTTGCCAAAGAGTACACATTTTTGTCTGTGGTCGAAAAAGAAACAAATACCAAAAAAAACAATGCCTACAATACAGGGTACAGGGTTACATAATAAGTTACGGTCATAAGGATATTGTGCGTCGCATCTTCGCAAAACATAGGTTGATGCTCAGCATAATACTGTGGCATCTCGACGAGCCATCAGCGCTGATTTTCAGCAACAGCCTTAGTGAGTGACGTAGTGGCGGTTAGTAGAACGTTGAGCAAGTGAGAAGTGACCAACATAGTATCCAAATTTGGAAGCGTTCCCCCGATTCCACTGCACCCCTCGGCAGAATACACATAACACAATAAAATAAAATTCTTTGTGAGTTTGTGTAATGTGTGTAAAGCGACAATGTTGTGAAGATTAGTTGTTGCATAACATAAATCAGATGATAGAGACCGATCATCTTCAATAATCAAACTGAATCAATGTAACAAAGTTATAAGCAATGCAAGTCATTGTAAAGGTAAGTAAGTTGGAAAAAAGTCGTCATCCATCATAAAATTTTGCTATGGAAATTCGATGAAATTCGTTTTCCGCCAATCATAGTACGACCAATTGGAATGTAATATTATTTTGGTTGGCTTCCACGAAATTGGCCGTGGGCTCGACGGAAATAATGCGATCTACTCCAGGGCGAGGCTTTGAAAAGGTATATTTTGAGAATTAAACTGTTTATGGACTGAATTTACTGGATGTAGGATTTTGGGGTTTTCGGGTGATGAAATTATAATCTTGTGTTTGCTGCATGTTCGGTTTAATTGAAATACAATTATCTATAATTTGTTTTTCACATCCAAATAATATGGTGTACACATTTGTAATTGTGACATGTGTTTTTTTATTCTTCTTAAAAATGGATGATGTATGTTTTTTATACAACATGGTTGCAAGATGAGCAAGTCATTCGCATGGTGGTAAGCATTATGCTTACCCATAACAATTGTAATATTACCCAGGAATATTTCAGCATGGCATAAAGTTCTTTAGTATTTTAGCCAGAACACAGTAATGTATAAACATTAGACAGTAATACTTAGTGGCAAATATCTGGCATTGGGTTGGTACCTACCTAGTCAGCTTTTTGCAATGAGAGCCCAACCACTAGTAAATAATTAATCATTTAAGTAATTTATCCCTGCCCCATCAGCTTTAAAACGAAAACTGGGCCCCAAAGGAGTGTATGAAGTAGCTGTCGTTAAGAAAACTCACACAACAGTTCATATAATTTGCAGTGCAATAAAATCGTTTGTGACTTAGGTGTTGTAGTAAATATTCATGCATCAATTATCTATTGTACGTACCCCACGTTTTAGTTTAAATCTTATGGGGCTAGGAGAAATTAATTTATCCTCTTTAGTACAAGTTAAAAAGGCAGTACATATATAAGAACTAAGACAATATCGGGTATATTCACAATACCAGCCATATAACGTCCACTACTGAACAAAAGCGTCCCCCATAGATTTCCACAACTGTGTCATCATATTGGGGGCAATTTGCAGTACTCGCCACGCTTGGCAGGCGGGTTGGTGAGCGCAGAATGGCTACTGTTCCACAGAAAGGACGCTGCTGCCCATCCCTCTGGTTTAGAGTCCCTTAGTCGCCTCATACAACCTCCACGAGGAGATGGAGTGGTGCTATATTCTTAATCCGGACACCACACGGATATATTTGGGGGTCTATTCGTCGCTCATAGAATAATATCAAAATAATATTTTGGCCTCGACGTTTCGATCAAGTTGCAATGACTGTGCACGAATAGTCAACTCGTGCCCACGGTCACATTGTATTAATCTGTGCGCGAATACATCAGATATTATCTCAAAATAATGTATTCAATCGCGAAAGCTTAAGAATTATATTTAATTAATGTTGTTACTGGGCCAGTACAGTGTGTCATTTTGTCTAAAGTTATTATCTCTTCCCTATTTCTTATACTCTTCTTTTCCGTTTGCCGTCGACATTCTAAGAAGAAGATATATTTGGTTATTTTCCGTTTTTTTGTTATTATTGCCTTGTCATCCAGTGCTAGCCGAGTTATGTTTAAAATGCACTGCAAAATGTATAATCGTTTTTGTCATAAAAGGCATAATTAAGCACTAGGCTAATTTAAGACATGACACACAAAAGTCGACGATCGAAATTCTGATCTTATGCAAATTAAAAAAAGAACACTTTTACGTCGCACAGTACCATCACCCATTCTATTCTGTACACGCTTTTGTCAATTAAATTAAACGTTTATTAGGAACAATTGGAGATTTACACAAGTTTTACAAAAGCAAAGATGATAGCTACAAAAGTATAATACTGCGGCGCAGCTATCAACGCCCAACTCAAAAATTTGTATATTAAGAGCGGCATAGGTGCGTGTCCCCATATTAACAAATCTTTTGTCTATCGACTATAAACAAGCTTGTTACTATTATTAATATCAACGATGTAAAAGTGATTCAATTCGCATCGAGATTTGGAGTAGTCAAATGGTGTTATATACTTTTTCGTGGAAGTGAAGACCTCAATTACATATTTCAGAGTTGAAAAATATAAACTCGAGGTGCTTTCTGCTTACATTCTCATGATTACACTACACCCCACCCCACGCTTTTATTTTACATAGAAACATTATTTAGTTGCTTTTAGTTCATATTTAATTAAAAGCGTTTTTGTTTGGTATTTTATCTATAGCGTTTTATTTAATGTTTTTTTTTTGTCGAGCAGGCGTTGTTTTTCGCCTGAAAATACAACTACCCGTCTCAAACGGGGGATTAGCCGGAGAATAAGCAGCATCATCCTTCAATCAACTCAAGTGTGATCGCCATCCAAAGAGCATACAACACACCCCAGACCAGTCGCTGTGGCGATCTTTGGTGGAGTCCAGCAGTAGATTTTATGCGGCTGAAATGATAAATAATGATTAGTGCGTTGCGTAGTTATAACATTTATGTAAAATCATTGCTTAGAGCGCCTTTTACCGATGTATTTGTTTATCGGGCTGAAAAACAATACTATTTGAAGACATACAAGTAAAGGGTAAATGTGAATAACCTTTTCCATATTCATGTTTGTAATTTTTTTTATTTAAAACTAATGCACTTTATTGCGCATGAATATTTAAGAGATATTTAAGAATAGATTTTATAAACGTTTGTAGATTAGAAAGATATTAAGCCTCTCTTGTCGCCAGAAATGGGTGGTGAATTTAATCTTTAATGTATTACCAGCTGTTATTTGCGCTTTCGTCCGCTAAGATATAGATTTAAACTCTCAAAGGAACTTATAACTGAATAAAACATATCCTATGTCTTATTTAAGTACTTTATCTACCCCTCTTACAATATCCATTCAAATCCATTCTCCCGTTTCATCATGATTAGCTACAAATAGACTTTAACTTTCGTGTATTCCGTGTTATATCCAGATCAAGGATATAGCACCACTGCATTTCCTCCTGTTGATGTAGTCAAAAGCAGCGAATAGACTCTAAACTAGATGCATGGGTAGCAGCGTCCTTTCTGTGGAACAGCAGCCATTCTACGTTCACCTACCCGCCTGTGGTAGGTACACGTAAAAAAACTGTGCTCTTTTACAGTAGAGAAGAAATTTTTCTACGCTAAATATTCATAACGTTATATATATATAACGTGTTCAAAATTTATTTTGTCTACTATATCAGTCTTCGGATTCTCTATTAAAAAGCAACGCACATTCTTTATATTTTTTATTTGAATTTGTAGTGACTACTACATTTTTATTCAACATCGAGGATCGGTGCAATGCAACCTCGTGCGCCGCAGACAACACAGAATACTTAATACAGGTGTCACTGACTGTCGACAAGCGTATCCTGTGGTGTAATTGCCTTTTATTCAGAAAGCTACCCTTTAATTACTATCCCGTATTGCTTTCAGTTCTAAACGTAAGGAATAATTAATCGACGGCCTGGGGGCCTAAAAAGGCCGCTTTAGCAGAATCATAATATCATCATCATTTCGGCCGAATAAGTCCACTGCTGGACAGGCCTCCCCCAAAGATCACCACAACAACCAATATGAGTGTGTAGTGTGCTCAGTGGGGGGTCTTGCCATAATCGCCACGCTTGGCAGACGGGTTGGCGATCGCAGTTGAGTTGTTAGTGTGCTCGAAGGACGCTGCTGCCCATCCTCCGGTAAATCCCTTAGTCGACTTTTACGACACCCACGGGATGAAATGGGGTGGTGGCATTCTGAGCCGGCACCACACGGCGGAATCATAATATGAATCACATTAAATATCACCAAATGGTCCAGAAGGCCTAAAAAGACCGTATCAGGTATTATTTATAAGGCATAATAATGATCTCAATACAATTCACATTACAAATCACAAAATGGTCACTTAATCATAACTGACTATTAACGTGACCATTTTGTGATTTCTAATGTAATTCATATTATGATTCACCTAAAGCGGCCTTTTTAGGCCCCCTGATATTTGCCAAAATCTATGGGAAAGCCTTTGATCAGCAGTGGACGTCTTTAACTGATATGATGATGATGAAGCGTTTTGAGAAGTGGGTAATCGCTTGGCTTTCTGCGCTATGTTTCGTGAGTTCGAACTCTGTACAGAACAAAATAGAAATAGAAATCTTATATTTGACACGCGACATAGTTGACAGCACATAATAAAAAATAAACCCATTTAAAAACAAAGTGCGCTGATGAACATCATAATATCGGCTGAATAAAGTTTACTGTTGGACACAGGCCTCCTCCAAAGATCACGACCACAATCAGTCAGGGAGTGTGCTCATAGGGTTTTTGCTATAATCGCCACGCTTGGCAAGCGGGTTGCTAATTGCAGTAGAGTTATTAATGTACTCGAAGTACTGCTGCCCACCCTCCGGCAAATCCCATAGTCGCCTTTTATGACACCCACGGGATGAAACCGGTTGGTGATATTGTCATGCCCATGCTGAAAGGGTTACCAACTCAGAATGTGCTGGGTGAAACTGGTTTTCAGTCGGCACCCCATAGTGACACGTAGACGAAGGTAAATGATGATTATAAATACACACACATTATATATTAATACATATTACACACATAATACACATTATATACATATCACACTGCGAATACTATCTCAGTAGCCCTAAAACATTCATTATTGAACTTAGGCCATGAAATAGACTCCTCATAGACCAAATTAGCTTAGCGCTTAGCGATTGTGTTTAATTATTTTCGAATTATACAAGTGTAGATAAAAAATAAACTAAACTAAGCTTAGAAGAAGTTAAAGTATCACTAATTTACAGCTGTTATTTCAGGTAGTCATGAAAATAGGACCTGCTTAAATAGAAGAGGCCCTTTTTTATTTTTTTATTTAAGTAACATGCATGTAGAAATCGTGGTATATACCCGTTAATACCAGCCGATTTACGAGTTATAGTTAGGTACTACAGCTCGGCTCTACCACTGGAAAGACGTACATTCATATAGTAAGTCAAACTGTATTGTATAACTGAACACTACAAAGTTTTAATTTACACTACAGTGTAATCACTGAATATTTTACGGCAAGAGTATAACTATTGTTAGAATCTAACAATTAAATCGTCGCAAGCTAATTACAAGGCCAAAGTGTTCTAACGTCTATAACTAACCATATTCATTCGACAACTGTATTATTGTTAAACTAATTCATTTAATTGAAACAACTTGATTGAAATATATCGGGCTTGTCTTTTTTTTTTTTTTTCACCTATGTACAGCAATACATGGCATGTACGGATCTTGAGCGCTCAGTGAAATAGTGGAGATCGGTATGCGCAGTTGCATACCACCAATCAGACTCAAACAATTACTTCTGCATAGCTGAAGGAGGCCAAGGTCAGCGCTTAAGATTGGTGCCGGTTACGATATATGCAAGGGGCATACGTGCGCATAAAAAGGATGAACGCGATACATTTCCGTAAAGTAATTCCGTCTCACTGTATATGTTTTTTTTTTTTTAAAACTATGCCCCACACTAGGATTGCTCCTGTGTCATGGGTGCGTTACATACATAAATTCCACATACAATACACCCAGACCCGGAACAACTACCTGCAGATCATACAAATATTTGTTCCGTGTGGGAATCGAACCCACGACCTGGAGCGCAGAAGCCGTCTGTATCAGCCACTGCACCAACCGCGCCGTCAATATGAATTGTAGTTTCAAAACGTAGAGGTAGAGCTTAAAGTTGACGTAAGTTATCATTGTGTGTGGAATGTGTGTCTGTAAACGCACCCACGACACAGGAGAAATACTAGTGTGGGGCAACGATTAAAAAAAAAAATATAAGGTACAAATATTTAAATCTTGAATGTGTAAAACAACCGGACCAGTGCGAGAGGGTTCCATATGATGAATATGCAATCTACCATATTTAAAAAAAAAAGCTTTTATTTGGCGTAGGTAGCACGCAATAAGAATGCACGACTCAACACAGAATACAAAATGCGGGCGCCGCTTTCGACTAGTGTAGTTACACCTTTATGCCGACGACAATACTGAGTAGGGACTTAAGTGAATAATTGTTTTGTGAGCAGAAAACGGCTTTTTAGAGAAAATGGGTGTAGAAAATAAGAATAGGTAATTCAGACGTAAAAGAGTCTATCCAACCGCTCTCTATAGCGACCTATTGAAACTTATAAATGCTTATATTATAGTGATTTTAGTGAAGAGTCTATTCCCTCGGCATAAATAAATCTTTATTTAAGGGCATCATCATCATATCAGCCAAAGGACGGGCACTGCTAAACCAATGTCTCCCCCATAGATTTCTACAACGGCCGGTTATTTTCAGCCCGCATCCAATGGCACCCAGTCACCAGGTTGTCTTTTTCCAGTGCGCGGTCTCCACTCAAGAACCCTTTAGTCTCAAAGGACATCAGTTCTACGGGCAATGTGCCCCACCCATCACCACTTCAACTATGTCGGCAACTTAGTTCTTCTACGAATCTTCTCATTTCTGACTTCATAACGTAGAAATGCTATTTCTAATATTTTCTTAATATTTATACATGATTAAATTAATTATTCATAAAATTGTAAATGTACCAGCATCAAGTAGCCGTTAATGTTAGCATCATATAGCCGTTATTGTTATATATTTAGTACGTTTTTTTTTTTTTTTTTATTTATCCGGTTGAAATACCTCATGTACTTACTTCGCCTCGGGAAAGGGCCTACCGGCTAAAACCACCGGAGTGATCATCGTCGGCACCGAAGGGAGGCTCCAGGAACTCGAAAGATCTCCATCTAGAGCCACCCATTGGCGCCACGCCTTTAGGCACATCTCGGAGGGGATGACTGTAAAGAGGTCATCCCCTCTAGTGGAGGGAAGGCGACTGTAAAGAGGCCACCCCCCAGGCATCTCTCGAGGGAATTGTAAAAGGTTCCCTCGAGGCCTCACTATGCGCTGTGCTGCGCACACAGCGGTACGTGACCACATGCGCACCGCTGTCTTCCCGGGGGTCGCTCGGTATGAGCACGCAGATTTCCCAATAAGCGCGCTCGCGACCCCCAAGGCCCCCTATAAAGACAACAGGGGGCTCAGGCGTGTTGGACACGGGCGCCGCGGCGGTTGTTACCCCGGCCTCGTGTCCTCCTCCTCCGAGCGGGATCGGCCCTCTCCCGATCCCGCTCTGCGACCTCCTTCTGGAGCATTACGCTCTCACAGAACTCCACAGCACTCCAATTTTCCTGCTTTGCCAGCATAGCCGATACTACTGCTGGCAAAGAGAGATCTTGCCCGATCCGATCGACCAGGATCCGCCGCTCGGCAGTCCACGCAGGGCACTCTTCGAGCGTGTGCTGTGCGGTATCCTGATCGTCTCCACAGCGGTGGCACTGTGCCGTGACCTCGCGTCCTATCCTGTGCAAGTACGCACCGAAACAACCGTGTCCAGTGAATACCTGCGTCAGGCGGAATGTGACGCGCTCGCTCCTTTGGAGCCAGGCTCCGAAGAGCGGCAAGACAGCCTCAACGACGCGCTTTGTCGCGTACTGTGGCAGCATGAGCCGCTCGCGCCACAGCTCGAGTGCACGCCGCCAAGCCTGACGCCTCAAACTTTCGAGCGCCCCCGAAGGCACGCCTTCACCGCACTGGCGGAGGGAGCGTGTTTGGTGATACACCCACGCATCCATCTCCGCCAAGATATCAAAAGGCGGAAAGCGCGCCAACAGAGTTGCCGCCTCAAAGGACACTGTTCGGTATCCTCGTGCGATCCGTATAGCCGCTCTACGCTGCAGACCATGAATCTTGGTTCTGCAGCGCTGGACGCCCGAGAGTCGAGATGACCAAACAGGCGCCCCATAGAGGGCCACGGACCGCACGACTCCCCCGTAGAGGCAGCGAGCTTCTTCCCTCGGTCCCCCGAGATTGGGCAGTAGACGGTGCAAGGCACCCACTATCCTTTCGACCCGGGGGACAAGACGCTCGAAGTGCTCCTCGAAGCCCCAACGACTGTCCAGGGTGAGCCCCAGGTACTTCATGTACCGGCCCACCCCGATTCGCGCGTCACCAACGCGTATCCACGAACTGGGAGGCTCCCTGTTCCGCGGCAGTTTGTGGAACCATAGCGCCTCGGTTTTATGAGGCGCTATCCGCAAACCCAGAGCGTGGATTTCGGCCACGACAATTGCCACCGCTTGCTCGGCAAGCCGGATGGTTCCCTCGAAGGTCTCCCCGCTGGCCAACACAAGAGTGTCATCAGCGTAACAGATTAAGCTGACGCCAGCGGGGAGAATGACACGCAGATATTTAGTACCTATACTTTGCCTTTTGCCTGGTAGTCTCGGTCTGTAATGCTCACTAAAATGTCTTGCTGGCGGTGGCGTTGTGTATCTGGTCGTTCGGTTCCCTACAATATGATTGAGCTAAGCGATGCTGATGCATGCGTCATGCTCGTGCACGGGTGCCGTCTATTGGGACTGGCCATTAACTGCCATGGCGAATAATAATGATCATTACATTAGTATGTTTTTTTTTATACATTGGCCTACATAATGCTTTTTCTATGTTTTATCATAATTTGTATCAATCAATATTGTAGTCTCAATTATTTTAAAAGAGTATCTATAGAGTTTCTTGCCGGCTCTTCTCATAAGTGCCAATATTTGGTTTATTTGAAATAAAAATATTTGACTTTGACTTTTATGCATCGAAAACAGGTACAAAAAAGATTAATAATAAGATATATATACATAAAATGTATATACTAAAGATACGATCAAATACATAGGTTTAAAATGTCATCATCATTTCGGCTGAATGAAGTCCACTGCTGGACACAGGCCTCCCCCAAAAATCACCACAACGTCCGATATGGGTGTGTTGTGGGCTCATTGGGGGGTTTTGCCATAATCGCCACGCTTGGCAGACGGGTTGGCGATCGCAGTTAAGTTGTTAATGTACTCGAAGGACGCTGCCAAAAGGTCGCCTTCCAGGACCCTTGCCTGATCATCATGTACTCGCTCTCTTTTTGGACTTCGGACAAACCCATGATATCCCAGTGCAACTTATAAATTTCTTCTTCAGGGTCAACGACGATTGTAAATCTAGTAATATCCGGTTCCGTACCGGAATCCTCTCAGAGCGCGAGTGCTGCCCATCTCTTTATCGCAGGGCTAGTAAAATTGGAGTAATGGGTGCTGACACCCATTTTGGGTGCGTTTACAGACATGCATTCCACATACAATACACCCAGACCCGGAATAACTACGTGTAGATCATACAAATATTTGTTCCGTGCGGGAATCGAACCCACGATCCGGAGCGCAGCAGCCGACTGTATTAGTCACTGCACTGTGCCGTCATATCCACAACAACACCAATTTTATTTCCATGCTGCTTTCATTTTGCACAGAACAATAATCAAGATACACGCTTTTCTCTTTTTCGGATCACCATTAAACACACCCCCACATTCAAATAACAGTAACTCATTTTCTAACTTCCTAATAATATTTCTGAATACAAAATATACGTGTGCAGCATTATTCATGTAATTCGTCAAGGTATCGCGCAATCGGACAGTCGGCGAGAGTGGTGCGGACAAAGACGCTGCGAAATGGAATTTTCAAGTAGCCGCACTTGTACGCTCGAATGTACCGCAGATGGATTACTGAGAAATTTGTTGTGAGATTTACATTTAAAACTGGGTCATGTTTGTGTGATATTTTGGCAAATAGGAAACAACTGTATGTATGTTTAGACGCGGTGTTCCGAACGAATTTTGTCCAGTGGCAAGGCACCACAATTGCGTTTCAAATTTCGAACAATCTAAGGATTGTATCTAATTATATAGTGAATATGCAATAAGTTGTCATAATTTATGTGCACAAGGCTTACCTTGTACCCATAATTTATAACATTTTTGATAGTTTATTGAAACAATAATAATATATGTTACCGGCTAAGAATAACATTACCTCATCCCATCCCGTGTATATATAAGGCGACCATGGGATTAGCCGGAGAATTCCCCATTGCCCAATGGCACCAGCGCCATCATCATTTTAGCCGAATAATGTCCACAGCTGGACATAAGGCTCCCTAAAGACGTGTGTTATGTGCTCATTGAGCAGCAGAGTACTTCGAGTGTATAAATTACAACTCAACTGAAATTGTCAGCCCGCCTGCCAAGCGTAGCGAAACTTCATTGGGGAATGAGTTAAAAAAATCCAGACCAGTTTTTGTGGTGGTAATCTTTGCAATATTTTGACCTGATAGGACTATAAATGTAATATTCTGAATATCAGCGGAATGCTTGTCGATCTAGGTTACAAACTCAACCCCTACAACCCCTCTAGCGATGGGAAGGCAACCGTAAAAATGCCACGCCTAAAGCACATCTCGGGGGAAATTGTAAAGGATCCTCCCGAAGCCTCGCTGTGCGATGTGCTGCGCACACGGCAGCACATGTTCACGTTCGCGCTGCCGTCTTCCTAGGGGTCATCCGGTATGACCACGCAGACTCTCCATTCTGCACATGCGTTACCTCCGAGATCCCTTGTCATATGCCGATGGCAGGGGACTCAGGCGTGTTGAATCTGGGTGCTGGGGCAGTCGTTATCCCGGCGCCGTCTAACCCATATCCATGCGGGATCGGCGCTCACCCGATCCCGCTCTGCGGTCTTTTTCGAGATCATGATGCTCTCACAGATACGCGGTACCAACGTGTATCCATAAACTGCGTGGTTCACTTTTCCACGGCAGTGTGCGGAACAATAGTGCCTCAGCTTTGCCAGGCGCTATCCGCAGATCCAGGGAGTGGATTTCGGTCAAGACAATTGCCACTGCTCACTCGAAAAGCAAAAAGTTCTATATCATGATTAATGCTTTTGTAAATAAAATCGAAAATGCCTGCTTTATACTGACGACTTATGGCAATAAAATAAAATGGATGGAGATTGCAAACTCTACAACTACTACAAACAAAGAGCTATTGACACTTTCTATTATCACCATTGTGAACAAGCTGTTCTTTAATACTAACAAGTATTACGTCATGAACTATGTGGAAGGGCTGTGACCAATCCACTAAAACTACATATTGGATGGCGCAGCAATTACTCATGTCATCAACATAAAGGAGCTGGGAGTGACCTTTGACTGCGGTCTGACATTTAGAGATGACATTTATACTCTTGATTAGGAATCTTTTAGATAGTGTGGATTTATTTTACGTAATGCTCGAGACTTCAAGAGCTCACAGGATTCTATGCGCCGGTCGGCTTTGTAGTAAACTATGTGTCCGGAACCACTACATACGGCGCCCGAAACATTCAATACCTATTCAAAAAAATACAAAGAATATCCTTAGGTACCTATTTAAAAAGGTTATACCATTTATTCTCTTAGATGTACCCTACCTGTATGTTGTATTAACCACCTATTAGGGATATCATGTTTAATTCGTTGGAGGTGAGAAGCCGCCTTGATCAGCTCACGGTAGCCTATAAAACTCTTCGCGGATGAATCAACTGTCCCAAGCTCCATAGCTTATTCTGTCGACTGCATGTGCTTGACAAATATCATAGCACAAATTTTCATGCAGCAATTATTCCAAAAATTCGTCAGAGCCGAGTCCTCAGTGTGCCATACCCAAGAGGTGCTCAACGCCTTCCTGATTGCCAATCTTCTGTGTGCTTTTGTTACGAATGGATGATATAAAATTGTGGGAGTATCTAGGTTGTTTTTCGAAAATAAAAAAATACACAAGACTCACTCACTCATAATCATCGCAACGGTTAAAATACGTCTCTGCTGAACAAAGGCCTCTACAACGAGCGATTACATGCTGCCCGCATCCAACATTTATCTGTGACTTTCACCAGGTCGTCAGTCCACCTCGTTAGAGGTCGTCCCACGCTGCATTTTCGAGAACCTCTTTACGTCAACGGCATCAGTTCTATGAAATCCACCCATTGCCACTTCAGTTTACTAATACTGGCAACTTGAGTTCTTCTACAGATCTCCTTTTTCCTGATGCGATCTTGTAGATAAATACCAAGAATAGCTCTGTCTATAGCTCGCTGAGTGACCTTGAGCTTTCTTATGAGAACCTGCGCTCGAGATGTTTTGTGATGACCCTTGAAAACAGCTTATAAACGAGATGGAGTGTTCACCGTTCCATGTCAATTAGAATATACAAAAAAGTAATTAAATATTATATAAATAGTGTTACTACGTTAATTAATATCATTTTGACATTGTACCGTTTACATCACCTATAAAAAATATATAAGTCCCTCATATTTTTATTTTTATTTTACCCTGTGGAAATCGTCATGTACTTCATCCACCCCGGGGAAGACCGGAGGGGAATCCTGGACTCCTATTGTCTAAAACCAATGGGGCAGTTATCTTCAGCACAGAAGGACGGCTCCTCGGTCCTCGATACAATAAATGAAATGCCCTATCATAAATATTGCTTAAAAGGCACTGCCAAGCACCAACTTAAGAAATGAATTGTCAAAGCGCAATAAAATAAAATAAACGTTGCCTCTTTAAAAACCAATTGTGATTCGATTTCCAACAGTTAAAAGTAGTACATAGTTGGTATGTACAAAATGTTTACTGTATAATCGTAAGGACAGAGTAACATCGAACCTCGCGGTGCGATAATTTCATTTTGCGAATGATTGTTCTACACGCGCGCTGTTGGGGTATGAAATAAGCGATTAAAAGGCAAAATAATTTTACTGTCGTATGTCCTGGTGGCGGAGACTAACTCATTTCTTAAGCACTAGATTGTGGGTTTAGAACATGGCATGTATCATCAAATGTGCTGCTCATATGGAATAATAATCTTAATACGTGTTATTAATAATCCTATTTACACTTCTTAATACACGTAATATTAACTTACCTTATAAAACGTCTCCCTGATTCAAGAATAGAAATATGAATCAATATTTTGAAGACATTTTGTAATTTTAAATATTTTATTTATACTTTCATGTACAATGGTTGATCATGTCACAAGGCGGACTTAATGCCATATGGCATTCACTACTATTCAAAATTTAGGTTAAAAAAAGAAAAGCATTGAAAGAGTTACAAAAACAAATACTTCAAGAATTATAACTATAAGATACATACAGAGAGTGGGGAGTTTGTTGCGCTGTTTCTTCTCCAGATGGACGGTATTTTATATGTAAATCAAAGTTCAATTATGGACCTCTCCTTTAGAGTGGGCGGGAAGCTAGTATCTCATATTTATTACGCAGATATTTTTTGTTGATATGCTTTATAAATGCAGAAGCTTTACTGGTAAATATTGCAAGAGTCCCGCTACGTAGGTAACACCCCTCCACTCCTAGACGTAATTAAAGGCGCAGCTCTAGTGTGATCATACGAGGACCTAGAGCCACCTTTAGGTGTCAAAGATGACCACCCCAGTGGTTTTAGCCGGTAGGAAACTGGCATGCCACGGGCATGCTTTCCCGGGGTGGAGGAATTTAATGATCAATTCACACTGTGTATAAATAAAAAAGGTATCACCGCGCTTTACGCAGCGGGGGACCTAGGGTGTCGAGTCTATGAAGTTTCGGGAATCAGCGTGTTCTTATCGGGCATCTCCAGGGATAAAGGCAACACGCACGTAGTTTTGTGCCACCGTGTGCGGTGTGCAGCGCACAGCGGAGCTTCGTGGGAGAAGCCCTTTACAATCCCCCCTGAGATGTGCCTGTTATGTGAAACCTATTATGCCGACGGAAGCCCAACCCTTATCAATTACAGGGCCCGATGCGCAAAGATCCTGAACAAAATAGTGGACCAGGATTCTTGGTGTGATATATATATATAGATATGAATGTTTGTTTGTTTGTCCTCTATGTATATATATTTCTCCTATATTATTCATCAGATTGAGTTGAAACTGCACAGTTATTGTTGGCACTTTGGTCAAGGTTTCTAATAAGAATAAAAAACTGGCATAGCAGCGCATTCCAGGCGTTAGCTAGTAACTACACAATATCTTGAGGTCACTATAGCTGTGTAATGCTATACAGGATTAGCCCTGGATAACATTACAATCATTACTCGTGCAGGCGTGATGCTTACCATCAGGTTAAAGACTAAGAATAGAGAAAAAGAAAAATTGGCTAAAAATTTGTTTGTTTAGCAGCATTTTTTTTCGCGTAAAGAATAAAATAACTTCGTATTAGCACTCATTAGTCAAAAGATAACCATCTTTTTGAGTAAGTACCACAGATTATTAACTTTAGCATTAAAGTGTCAATCACACAACCACAATAAATCAAGTTTAAATTGCACGTCGAAAAAAACAATTGAACCGTACGACGTCGCCGAAACATTTTTTTTGATTTCTTTTCATTTTTTTAAAATATTTTTATTGTAATTATTACAGATTTTTTAATCTAAACACCGTACCACATTGCCTTGCCTTTGCCTTATACTTGACATTGGCGAAATTGCGGAAGATACTCTACAGAAGCTGTTCAAGCTTCGACCATTAGGCGATTACGTTCCGTGAAATAGTAACTTTAATTTTACTACGCACTTATTTTTAACTTGGAACACTTGCGTCGATTACCGGATCCGGTCGCCAATCTAATTTTATATAACATTCGCAAGCAATCCAACAACCCACATTTTTTCATGTAAAGCAATTAGTCGGATAAACGCCTCAATTTATTAAGTACATCAGTTTTTCATTTAATACATCTCCACCTCGCACCTACGCCGCTGCTCCAACATACTTCGTGGTCCTTCGAGCCAAATAATACGCAAAACGAGAAGACCTGCGGACTTCGCATCAGCGGTAGCGGCCATTGGGAAAAAGCGCATTTTGGTACGGCCAGCCACCCTTCCTAAACACCCTATTACGCTTCATTTGTGTGACACCGTGCTTTATTTTACATTCCAGTGTGTTTGGTGCTTGACTTTGTTACGCTTGGTTTGTGGAATCAGCTTTGCCTCAGCTAGCATTAGCTGACCCCACAGATCTGATCAACCGTAAGTACCTGCTCTTGCTTTTCACCACCTACCAAAAATGACAAAAAGCCGTGATACTTCTCCGTATAGGTTAGTTGGTAATAACGACAGCGACACGGATTTGCTTAAAGACTTTGTCAAGTCACGCGGTATTATAAAAGGTAGGTTAACGAAATTAGCTAATTATATCAGCAACATTCAAAATGAACAGTTATCTGCTCAAAAACGTGTCGATTTGAAGTTACGCATACAAGGGGCTGCGAGATTATTCACCGAATTCAGCGAACTTCAAACAAATATCGAAAAAACCGTCCGTGATTGTGATTTAGAGATGCAGTTATCTCAACGCGAAATGTTTGAGGACGTTTATTACGGTGCACTGGCTCGAGCTGAATGTTTGCTTAACTCTGCAGAAACCTCTGATAGTTCTAGTAGCAAGTTAAAATCATTAAAATTACCCACAATAACTATGCCTACCTTTGACGGTTCGTATGAGCATTGGATTGAGTTTAGGGACACATTTTCATCCCTTGTCCATAATTCTAAAGAAATCGGTGCTATCCAGAAATTCCACTACCTTAAATCGTCACTAAAGGGGAGCGCAGAGTTAATTATCGAGGCATTAGAATTTTCCGAAATTAACTATTCTGTGGCATGGGAACTGCTTCTCAATCGATTTAATAACAATAGGCTATTGGTACATAACCATGTCAAGGCACTATTTACATTGCAAAAACTGTCGAAAGAGTCACCGCAACTTGTTAGTAAGCTTATAGACACAATACTAAAAAACATACGCGCCTTAAAAATCCTAGGAGAGCCTACCGATAGCTGGGACACATTAATAATTTATATTATAACCTCAAAGTTAGACGAGACGACTGATCGTGAGTGGGAGCAATTTAAAAGCACTACACAAAAATATGACGACTCCAAACCATCTTTAAAAGATCTACTTAAGTTTTTAAATGATAGGGCGGATATGTTGGAGACACTACAAGTTTCACATTCACTCAATAAAGTTAATTATCATGATAATAAAAAATCATATGCGATATCACATAACCATAACAGAGTGCAATGTAATATGTCCACCGATAACAAGCCACAAGATCGTCAAACTTCCTTTAAAAAACATTGTTTAATGTGTAAGGCAGGTTTCCATCCATTGTACACATGCCACAAGTTTATTAACTCCAGTCTTGATATTAAATTGCAATTTATAGCCACTAACAAACTGTGTGAAAACTGTTTACGCTATGGACATACTTTAGAAACTTGCAGGTTTGGAACGTGCCGTAAATGCGACAAAAAACATAATACGTTAATTCATACCGATGCTTCTAATACTAATGACAATCAAACTGTTTCATTGCACTCGATCAACAGACGTGACCTTGTATTCACCGGCCAGGCGTCCCCCGCCCCTTGCGTTATCCCCGCGGACGCCTGCTCAGTAAATTATCCTTACATTCCGGTAAACAGTGCACACTTAGATAATTCATTAAGCGTTCAATCTATGTATGTACGGCCTGTGTTATTGTCTACTGCTATGGTTGAGATAGCCGACAAACAAAATAACTATCACGTAGCACGCGCGCTCCTCGATAGCGGTAGTCAACATTGTTTTATTTCGAAGTGTTTATGTGAAGTTTTAGATGTTAGTTTAATACAGTCCACTTTCGAAATTCGAGGGGTTGGTAATTCAGTAACACATACTACGCAAATGTGTGATATTAACCTTAAATCTCAAATCGATAATTATTCTACGCGTATTAGATGTTTTGTACTGCCTAACATTACATCAACTTTACCAGCCGTGTGTGAACAGAGTGCACCGTTCAGCATTCCTGATAACATACATTTGGCTGATCCTAAGTATTATGAATCCCGAAATATTGATATCTTATTAGGCGCAGATATATTTTGGGAATTATTATGCGAAGGTAAAATGAGGTTACCTAATGGACCTTTTTTACAAAACACAAAGTTAGGTTGGATTGTTTCCGGTCCCATTAACTTTAATTGTATGCACAACAATAGGTATACACAATGCAATTTTAGTCAATCTATTGAAGCGCAACTAAGACGATTCTGGGAGCTAGAGGAATTGCCGAGGATTGCCGACACACGCACTGACGAGGAGCATGCATGCGAGAATCATTTCATGCAAACTACGATGCGCAATAGCGATGGAAGATTCTGTGTTCAATTACCGCTTAAAGAATCGCCTGATAATTTAGGTGAAACATATCCTCAGGCTGAACGTCGTTTTATGGCATTAGAGAAGCGATTACAAAATAATCTTAGTTATAAGAAATTATACAGTAATTTTATCCATGAGTATTTGGAGCTAGGTCACATGTCACGTATATCTTTCTACGATACCCCACACTATTTCATGCCGCATCACGCTGTGTTCCGTGAACATAGCACCACCACAAAGCTCAGAGTTGTATTCGATGCCAGTGCAGTATCCAGCACGGGCAAGTCACTAAATGACCTTCAGCTTGTAGGACCACCTCTGCAGAGTGATTTATTTGATATTTTATTACGCTTTAGGAAATATAGGTACACGGCATGTGCCGATATTGAGAAAATGTACCGTCAATGTGAACTAAACAAATCACAACGTAACCTGCAATTGATCGTCTGGCGCGATAATCCATCTGAACCTTTAAGTATTTATCGTCTCAACACGGTAACCTACGGGACTGCTTCAGCACCATTTCTAAGTGTTAGGTGTCTCAAACAACTGGCGCTTGACTGTACTGATCCAAAGGTACAACAGATAATAAACTATGACTTTTTCGTCGACGATTTGGCAACGGGGTCAGATAATAAGCACGAATTGTTAAAATTATGCGAAAAAACAGCACAAACATTAAAGTCTGGTTGTTTCACGTTAAGAAAATGGATTTTCAATTTCGAATGCGATCAATCATCAACTGCATTTAGCAACTCAAAGGAGTTAACGTTAGGCGAGAACTCCGAGTGCAAAATGTTGGGCTTAGGTTGGCATAACGTGTCTGATGAATTTTATTTTAATACACAATTCAAAGGTGATATTTCTCATATCACGAAACGTACAATTTTATCGCATGTATCTCAAATCTTTGACCCATTAGGGTTACTTAGTCCTACCATAATAATCGCTAAGGTTTTGTTACAAAGATTATGGTTATTACAACTGGAATGGGACGATGAGGTGCCACGTGATGTCTTACGAGCGTGGAATAAATTCGTAACCGGTTTGTCTGCGCTTAATACTATTCATGTACCGCGTCATGTTATTGATATTGATCCTATACGTGTAGAGTTGCACATTTTTTCTGATGCGTCACAAACTGCGTACGGTGCTTGCATTTACGTTCGCACTATAACTACCAATTCATCTGCAATGGTAAGATTATTATGTTCGAAAGGTAAGGTCGCGCCTTTAAAGCCCGTTAGTATTCCAAGGCTAGAATTATGCGGTGCTTTACTTGGTGCTAGATTATACGACCGGGTACGTACATCAATTCATCGTTCCTTCAACAGCGTTATGTTTTGGACCGATTCGACGATTGTCTTAGGATGGTTACACATGCCTCCTAATTTATTAAAGCCGTTTGTTCAAAATAGGGCAGCGGAAATTCACGAGTTGACGAAGGAAGTGCCGTGGCGTCACATAAGCGGGAAGGAGAATCCAGCTGACATGGTTTCGCGTGGTGTTGGACTGGATGATTTATCTTGTTCTTCTTTATGGTGGGAAGGCCCGGCGTTCCTTCGGGATCCGAGTTTCAGTTGTGCCGACGTTCCTTTAGCGTCTTTTATGGAGCGCGAAGAACTACCCGAAATAAAGACGGGTGTGTCACATGCCTTATTATCCAAAAGGATATCTGAGTGTTCGTTACTTCCGTTTGACAGATTCTCTCAATTCAACCGCATGAGACGTGCTGTCGCATATGTACATCGCTTTATTCACAATTCGCGGAATAAAGAATCTGCACGATCTGGCGTTCTCACTGTAGAAGAATTGAGAGAGGCTGACATGACTTTAGCTAGACTGTCTCAACTAGAATCATTTGCAGAAGAGTTCATGTCCTTAACAAGCACCGGCACATTAGGTAATAAACATAGTCTATTAAATTTAAATTTGTTTATTGATGACAACAAAATTATGCGTGTAGGTGGCCGTATTGATAATTCGGTGAATTTCACGTTTGACAAAAAACATCCAATTTTAGTTTCAGCAAAACACCATTTTGTATTATTACTTTTTCGTCATGAGCATAAACAGTTGCTACATGCAGGTCCACAGGCGCTCTTATCTAACTTGCGCGAGACGTGGTGGCCTATAGGCGGTAGGAACCTTGCGAGAAGAGTGGTGCACAATTGTGTTATTTGTAGTCGATTGAGAGGCAAAACCCTCACTCCCATAATGGGGAATTTACCTAAGGAGCGTATAACTCCTAGTTTCCCTTTCTTGCGATGTGGGGTGGATTACGCTGGGCCAATGCTCATATTAAACCGGAAGGGTAAGGGTTCTAGGCTTATCAAAGGCTACATTTGCCTATTTATTTGTTTTGTAACTCGCGCTGTTCATCTAGAACTTGTAAGTGATCTTACAACGGATGCATATTTACTAGCTATAAATCGATTCATTTCCAGGCGTGGTAAACCCTGTGAAATATTTTCTGACAATGGTAGGAATTTTGTAGGCCTAATGAATGATTTTGCTAAATTTTTATCTAACTGTTCACAACATATAATAGAATACGCTACTAGTCAAAATATTAAATTTACATTCATGCCTCCGTATGCGCCTCATTTTGGTGGATTGTGGGAAGCGGGGGTGAGGTCCTGCAAGTATCACTTGCGACGTGTTATAGGGAATGCGCACCTAACATACGAGGAGTTCAGCACGGTGCTATCCCAAGTGGAAGCCGTCCTGAATTCCCGTCCTTTGAGTCCTCTTTCCACAGATCCTCATGATTTCACTCCGCTAAGTCCAGCTCATTTTTTGGTTGGCCGACCGCTCACTGCGCCTGTCTGCTATGATGTTACTGAGATACCGGCTAGCCGACTCACACGCTACCAACGAGTTGAACAAATTCGACAGCATTTTTGGTCACGATGGGCGAAGGAATATGTCTCCGAACTACAGACCAGGACCAAATGGAAAAAGGACTCGACCCATTTGCAACGCGACATGCTTGTCGTCATCAAGAATGATCATCAGCCGCCGCTGAAGTGGCACCTTGGACGAGTGATCGGTATTGTTCCTGGGAAGGATGGCGTCACTAGGGTGGCTGACATTCGGACATCATCGGGCGTTGTGAGACGCGCATTCACCAAGATTTGTCCCCTACTCGACAATTGAGGTTCCAGAGCAACGCATTATCTACATTAAAAGCTGGTGCTTTCAAGGCCGGGGGCATGTTCAAGCTTCGACCATTAGGCGATTACGTTCCGTGAAATAGTAACTTTAATTTTACTACGCACTTATTTTTAACTTGGAACACTTGCGTCGATTACCGGATCCGGTCGCCAATCTAATTTTATATAACATTCGCAAGCAATCCAACAACCCACATTTTTTCATGTAAAGCAATTAGTCGGATAAACGCCTCAATTTATTAAGTACATCAGTTTTTCATTTAATACATCTCCACCTCGCACCTACGCCGCTGCTCCAACAGAAGCCATAATCTAAGAGAAGAAGAAGTAAATTGCATGTCAAATAGATTGTCATAAAAAACATGCATATTACAGGCACAGAGTACATTTATATATACATTACAGGTCTACAGGATTAAAGACTATGTTGACGATAGCGACATATGGCGTTAGATTTTTTCTGCACATTCAGAAGCCATTCCTGGAAACTAAATACATCAGAAGTAATATTTGCATTGTATAACTGCCATATTTATCTTTTATCAATGTATAGATAGATGTTTTTAATACTTTATAACGAACAGATTTGTAAAAGACATTTAATAAAATTACTAAAAAAGACCTAACCCTGAGTTGAAATTCTTCTCAGAGGTTGTCATGTAACGAAATGCCCTCCATTGTTGCAATATGACGTGTAAAAGTGTCTGTTAGGACCTAATTACTGAATAAAATATCCTATTCTAATCCAACTCTTCGTTGGTATTCGTATTCACCTCTGTTTTGGTGGCCACATCGGTAGGCCCAGATAACGTACGTTGCGTAATACGAGAAAGGAAATTAAAGCAATGTTGCGTTGTTTACTTTTATTACGCTACGAGAATTTGAAGTAGGGGATGGCGAAGTAGAACCGGGAATTACGGATAAGATTTGTCCAGTACATCTCTTTCCTCAGATTCACAAGAGTTGAGTAAGGAGAGGCAGGACCTGTATCTACAATTTTTGGTTGAAAAAAATCTTAACTAAGCAGTCCACCATGTAGTAACAAAGCATAAAAGAACACGTCAACACACTGAGTCGATAAAGCGGGTGAATCTAGTAACTTCTACGTACATACCTCATCATTTCGGCTGAATGAAGTCCACTGCTGGACACAGGCCTCCCCCAAAGATGTCCACAACGACCGATATGGATGTGTTGTGGGCTCATTGGGGGGTTTTGCCATAATCGCCACGCTTGGCAGACGGGTTGGCGATCGCAGTTGAGTTGTTAATGTACTCGAAGGACGCTGCTGCCCATCCTCCGGCTAATCCCTTAGTCGACTTTTACGACACCCATGGGAGGAGTTGGGGTGGTGGCATTCTGAGCCGGCACATCGACCACACGGCACCGTACATACCTATTGGGAGATAAAGCAGTACTTTGTATCAACAGTTTGTAATAGGGTGCTGGTGACACTACGCGAAATGTCAAATAGAATTTTTTATTCCGGCAAAGTGTCAATGTACTTATGTGTATAAATTAATATCATTACCAAGCATGATAAAACATTGTCAATTGCTTCTAAAATAGAGTTATCATTTATGAAAACATCGCATCTTTGATATTTGTGTCACTGTGTCCTTACGTAGCGTGGCGAAACCTACATACAAGCCCAAAAGTCTGACTTGCCCAGATATACCAATTATCAGCACTGGAAAATATATACGTCCCAAATTTATACGAAACGCAATAATAAATAGCAATATGGTATCAAAAGAAATATTTATTTAAACTTCGCAAGCTACCTCTTGTAAGAACATGATACATTTTCACTGATACAAGTTATGAACGTAGCCGATAGAGTTTTTCTAATTCACTCTAAATGTTTTGTCTCGTTACAATTTGTGGGATTAAACCTGGCTTTTGACATTCTAGTAAAATGTATGAACAATGCAACATAATATATAAATTTTGTAGCTGCTGTTGTAGCTGATGATTTGATGTGTTGCATATTATACGGAATAATGTATGAAGGTAGGCGTGATTCAATACTAAACTACAAAACATATTAACATATTACTAAACTATAAATCATACTAAAAAACGTCCCATGCTGAACAAAAGCCTTCCCATAAGCAGATCGGCTATATGCCATGTGTCGTCATTTTGGGGGAAATTTACCAGTACTCACAATGCTTGCCAGGCGGGTTGGTGAGCGCAGAATGGCTATTGTTCCACAGAAGAGATGCTGCTGCCCGCCCCCCTAGTTTAGAGTCCCTTTGTGACATCCATCGCGAGGAGGCGTAATCCAGACACCACCCAGCTTATCCAGACACTACACGGATTCGGATCGTGTATTTCATGCACATCGTAGCCTGGCTTCAAAGGAGGGTGCGCGTCACATTCCGTCTGACATGTATTCACCGGACATGGTTGTTTTGAAAGCGATTACTCTGAAAGCGACCAGGATACTGTACAGTACACTCTCGAGGAGTGGCGAGATCACATCCATGAGCGGCGGATTCTGGTCGAACGGATTGGGCAAGATCTCTCTCCGTCGGCAGTAGTTTCAGCCATGTTGCCGGAGCAGTGGTGTCCTTCAGTGAGAACGTCATGCTACAAAAGGATCTGGATGAGGGCCGATCCCGCTCGAAAGAAGAAGGTCATGGCATCGGGATAACAACTGCTCGTGTCGTGATGTGTCTTGTGAAGAACATTAATTGGTCATCCGAAAATAAATTCATCATCATTTCAGCCGTAAAATGTCCACTACTGGACAGAAGCCTGCCCAAAAGATTGCCACAACAACTGGTATGGGTTTGTGTTGTGTGCTCATTGGGGTCATTGCCATAATCGCTTCGCTTGGCAGATGAGTTGGCGATCGCAGTTGAGTTAACAATACAACGCCCTGCGTGTGCAATATAATAATGCGTTCAGGGTGCTGATGGGGTTGCCCCGATTTTGCAGCGCATCTGGTATGTTCGCAGAATCACGAGTAGATTGTTTTTATACAACTGTGCGGAAACGATGTGTAGCCCTGGTGTGCAGGGTTCGGGCCAGCATCAACAGCATCCTTAGGTTATTCGCTGAGAGGTTTGACTTCCAGTACTTGAACCATTGCTATATGATTCATGCACTGAGTAATAAAAAACTGTAGGTAAGATATATTGCAATTTGATTTTATTGTCCTTTGATTTATTTTTCCATGTATGATCCTTTGTTGATCGAAATAAATTATTTATTTATTATTTATTATTATAAATAACTGTACTCGAAGGACGCTGCTGCCCATCCTCTGGCTAATCCCATAGTCACCTTTTACGACACCCACGGGATAAGATGGGGTGGTGGTATTCTTTGCCGGCACCTCACGGCACAAATAATATGACTTTGTTAATTAATTTTTAATTCATTAATTGGCTTACACTATTTTTGCACTCGAGGCATGCCACTGCTACGGAGAAGGTAATGAATTAAGATCTTTAAATTACCTGGAAGGTAGAAGTTAATGCGGTGCATTAGTGCATTAAGAGGATGGGTTACTTTTTCCTTTTCTTAACAAATATTATTATCATGCACTTTAAACCTGTAACTCCGTATAGGGTAGGCAGAGATAATGGAAACTTCACAAAATTATTGACTAGGAAAATCCCGCGGCTTTGTTTTGCGTGGTTTTTTCTTTCGACCGATTTAACTTTTGAGTACATTCATTACAACTCAACTGCGATCCCACTTTCCAAGCGGGGTTATTATGGTAAAACCCTTTTAATAAGCAAAAAACACAAACCCAGACTGGTGATAGTGGTGGTCTTTCGGGGAGGTCTATGTCCAGCAATGCGCGGTTGTAATGAATTATGTCATACTTGAAGCATATTTCGTGGAAACGTGGGCAGTAGTGTCTTTCCTCGCACCTCGACGTTAAAATCTTCAGCCTTGTAAAGCAACCTTCGTAATCAACACGGAACACCTCTGTTAACGGTACACCATTTCCTGCGTTTACGTTCGTACATAGGATGTTTCCATGGGCTATTTCAGCAAAGCTTTTTTCTTAATGATGACGATAGAATACGCTAGAATACTTCCTAAACGAGACGCAAAAATCCATTAAAAAGCCTTTATTCCCCTATTAAAATATCGAAGATTGTAGATGTAACCATGCTATAAAAATATTCGCACATCTATGGTACTGAGCTTACTATGATCTCGTATCCGGCTACATTTTTCATCGTAGCTGGCTACGAGCTGAAGCAATTATGCGATACTATTTAGATTTCGCTTAGTAAATATTATTTTTGAAAACAGGGAACTAAATGAAGTTCGATACATTTAATTAAGAATCAGCTAGCCTGCTTCACCCCAACGGATTTTACTCAACGATTTATTGGAATAATATAATAAAATAATTGGAAAATCCAAAAGTGGTCACATTGAACACTCATTTGTTACTAAATGAAAACACTAATTTGGTTGAAAATAAGAATAATTGTTAAATCCAAAAGTGCACACCTAGAACGCTTAATTTTTACTAAATGAAAACGTTAATTTGGCAGAAAATAAATATAATTGGAAAATCCAAAAGTGCACGCCTTGAACGCTCATTTGATACCAAATGAAAAAGTTGTAACGAGTATTTTTCATTGTAAGAAAACAAAAAAAGATTACTCTGGTTAAAATCAATAGGGTTAAATTACACCACTACAAATCGGTTTAAAATAAATTTACTCAATTATTACACACTCCATTCATGCATTCATTACACACAACATAAATCATAATACATTTTGTATTATGTCATACATGACATTGACATCCGTGGTGTACATAAGGTTCCAGATGAAAACCAGCGTCCGGCACTTAAGCCTGGCATGAAGCTGATCTGGACACCTATATGGTCCAACCGTGAGACATATATTATTAGGTACCTACGAAGGTTTACGTTAGTTTTATTTGGACTTGTACATTTTTATATTTTTAAATATAGTTATCTATGTCCCTGTTTTTACAATCGTGTGTGTTGTGATCAAAATAAATCTTTCTTTCTTTCCTTTCAATCCATTAAATATTTCGAGAGTGTTTAAATTCGTACATACCACTTGACTTCCATTTGTTTTTCAATTTACTTTTTTATAGTGACACTCTGAACTAATAAATTTAACATCACATCAGAATTATTGATTGAAATGTCCTCTTCACATTAGTATTTGGTCTCTGCTACGTAAAACAAAAAAAAAGCAAAGGAAAGCTTTTTTCTGGTAACAGTAGAGCCCCAAGCTCTTCGATATATGCAATAAGATGTAATTATATTTAATACTAGCTATCCCCCGTGGTTTCAGCCGCCGTTTAATTCAATTTTTATCGCAGATCCCTAATTATTTTTCCTAAAATTAAAGTAGTCTCAGTTATTCCTTACAACCGTTGTCTGTCTTAATTTGTTCAAAAATATTAATTTGTTATATGTACCATATTATACATTTATATACATTTAGTAAGAAGGTGTTATGTTCACATTACAAACAGACACTTAAATTTTATTTATTCGTATAGATAATGTGATTAGTCACCGAATGGTGTTTATATGATTATTTTTCGTCAGTATCGGGGAACATAATCTCAAAATGTCTCAATTATAAATTTTGATTAAAAGCGTACCGATAAAAAAAACACCTTTGTAAGATAATTTATATCATATTTTGTTTCCACGTCATAATAATTGTGCAAACGTTCACTGCTAACTACAAATCTTCAATTACCTAACAATTTCCTTGCCTTTCCACATCACTTAAAACAAATCGACCATCCCGCCACAATCCAACAACGATTGTTATTATAATCTGTATTATTGGGATCACGGTCTAAGATTCCGAGGATTCGCCTTGAATGCCCAGATTGTGGTAACGGACCGCTTTATTAGCTGCCAGAAACTGCCAGAATTTTGCCAGAATTTAGTTCACGGTTCTATTGCTTAACCACCGGCCTTAGTCTCGGAGCGAGTTTGGAATTCTTATGAGCCGTTCTGGTTAATGTTCGGTTTTTTGAGGGTTGGAAGGGTTATTTTGAATGTTACGTTATCGTGGTATAATTGTTGCTTTAGAATCGGTTATGGCAGAATGGTTGTGAGGTTTTGCAGTGTATTTACACTAGGTTAGTCTGAAAAGAGACATTGAGCCAATAGGTTTAGACCCTACGACTACTCAAGATGACTTATACCGTTTATTCTATGACTCTTATAGCTTTAGAGAAACTACTATTCAAAGAAAACATAAAGTATGCTGCGGCAAAAGTAAAGTTGCCGACATAGCTAAAAGGTTTGGTAAAGTGAAGTGACGACGGGCGAAGCACATAACTCCTATAAGTTATGGCCGTGGAGCAGAACGGTTCTCGACCACGATTCAAGACCACGCAAGGGTAAACGCAGCGTGAGACGGCCTTCAATGAGATGGATAGAGGACCTGGTGGAATTAGCAGGGAGATGTTAGCTGCTGGTGATATTTAATCAGTTACTGTGGTAATCTATGGGGTAGGCTTTTATTTACCAGTAGATATCCTGTGAATGATATGATGATGTTAATTATTATTTTTCTCCCAACCAATATCTAGTCTTCCTCGCCTTACCTTGTAAATATCTAAGTGAATGACATCGATTATAAAATCTGTATTTTAGTAATCTTTATTTTATCTGTACTTTAGAAAACCTAATGATGATTTATCCTTGTGGTGTTCGGATTAAGAACATTGTACCACTCCATCTCCTCCCGTGGAGGTCTTAAAAGGCGACTAAGAGACTTTTGACCAGAGGAATGGGCAGTAATGGCCATTCTGTGGATCAGTAGCCATAGCGCGGTGAGTACTGGCAAATTCTCCCAAAATGATGGTACAATTGTGGAAATCTATAGGAGGGGTCTTTGTGCAGCAGTGGACGTATTTTGGCTGATGTGATGGTGATATGAATAATGATTATGCATTATTTAACAGAAAACTATAAAATGTCAGTTTCAGTTTACTTTAATTTTCTTTACGCTACTTTAATTTCTAACATCTTGGTGCGTGCCAGTCGATGAATTACTATTTTGATTCCGTGATCAAGCTCTCATCGCGTCATTTTTGCTTGGTGGACGCACTGCAATATGGTACAATATGATGGTCTACTCAAAACTATAAACAACTGAAACGAGATATGTGAGCGCGCTTTAATCCATACATTCAAGACTTGTGAGTCTAGAATGCCAAGGAGTGAGCTATTATCTTACGTGGAATATGTCAAAATCACGGGTCCTCGTGCTCTCTTTTTGACGTTAACCTGTTATATAGCTTTATTTCACTTTGTTATATTAACTCAATGTCTATTCTATAACTCATATCAGCCAAAAGACGTCCATTGCCGAGTAAAGGCCTTCCCCATAAAAACCGTTACATGCCGTCTCTCATCGTTTGGGGGGGGATTTGCCAGTACACATCTCGCCTGGCTGGCAGGTTGGTGAGCTGCCCATCCCTCTGGTTTCGAGCCCCATAGTCGCCTCTTACGACAGCCTCGGGAGGAAACGGAGTGGTGCTATATTCTTAATCCAGACATTATGCGAGAAATATATAACTAAATCGGACCAAATTCCTCATGACTTCTACTCATAGTATTTATGTTCTATGTCCGTTGGTCATTTGTTTGCAGATACCAGTTAACATAAATTAGACTTGATGTAAAACCTTACATTGAAAAAAATATTTACAAAAGTTTACATTTGTAATATTTTTATTAAACAGAACTCGTCAAAATTATTTTCAAACACTTAAGTGTTGTCGAGGTTGGCAGTTTGTGTAATTGCTAATACCAATAAAAAGAAATTAGGATTAAAGAAGAAAATAACATTAAAACAAAACGTCCAGATATTGTTTTCTTTACACAGCAAAATTACAAAAGTCAACATTTAAACTTCGAATGTACTCGTAGCTATAACAGTTAAACTTAGTTGTAACGATTGTAACAATGTTGTAGCATAGTTCAGTTTATTATTGCTTAATGACTTAGATAATTTGAGTTTCTTTGTAGTTTACTTATTCTGTAGGGATTGAACTCTCTTGGTGTAAATAAATTGTCTGTATTGGTGCCCACACTTACCTAATAGATACTACGAAGCACGAAAACGTCCCGTTCAAATACCATTTTGCGGTCAACCATCCATAGTCTGACCGCGCCGAGCATAGCTTAACGTCTAGTCTGTTTACCGATTAGTGAGTACAACTGGCTATTAGCGCCTCCGTCTATATATATGTCTGTGTGGCTACGAACAGCACCAACCCATCTCCTCCCACGAGTGTCGTAAAAGGCGACTATGGGATTAGCCGGAGGATGGGCAGCAGCGTCCTTTGAGTACAGTAACAACTCGACTGCGATCGCCAACTCGCCTGCCAAGCGTGACGACTATGGCAAAATCCCTCAATGAGCACACAACAGTCAGATCAATCGTTATGGCAATCTTTGGTGGAGGCCTTTCTCCAGCAGTAGACTTTAGTCGCCAGAAATGATGATGATGATGATGATAAACCAATTTCGTCAGTCAATAGTAGTCTTGCACAGAAAAGAGACTGTAACATGAAAATATAGTTAGAGATGGTCCGATTTAGTAGTAAGAATTTATAATAGATGAAAATGCTTTAGAATATATGATTTTGGGGCTACAAGAACTCATGGAAAAAAAACATACCGTTGCTCCAAAGTTTTTGAACTAAAAGCATTAAGCGCCAAATATTTTTCACAATAAAAATCTGGCCTAAACCCTAACATAATTCACCCGGTCAATCATACTGGCAACATGAATAATGTCGCCGGCATGTAGTCGGCTTTATATTTTATTTTTAAAACATTTTCATAGGCGTTAGGGTCTCTACACGCGGGCGATAGGCCTCCAACACGACATCCGAAACAAATGTATGCGCATACATTATTACGTAGTGATGGGCTTCAGGGGCGGTAAAATGGTGCTATAGAACATTTTGTTTGCTTTTGGCTGGAGTGTTAGTTTGCTGCAGTTAATAAGTTTGCCTGAAAACATATGGATGAACAGATAAATGTGGTTGTTATAAAATATGAAGTAGGAACGAGAATCCTACAGTACAGATTAACGTCTCATCCGATTTCAACACAACTAGTGCATAGTTCGCCGCCTGTGACAGTCTTTATCTATGGTATCAATAAATCTTTCATTATCATCATCATCATATCAGCCAAATAACGTCCACTGATAGAACAAAGGGCTCCCCTATAGATTTCTAAAGATTCACAAAACTTTTATCCATGAAAAAATGTTGGAATGAGAAAAATGAGCCCTGATGCTCTAGTAAGTTTTATGAAGCACTAGTTTTGTCAAAATAAATATTGTGCGACTTCAAAGAAAGAAACGTGTATTAAACGTCACAACATCAACACCAACAACCGAAAAATAACCTTAAAACATAAGAGACATAAAAGGTAATAGAAACAAAGCAGGCTCAATGTAGTGCTGCGTATCTAGTAGGACTTGGCAAAAATTGCAAAAGTTGCAGCGCAGATTTTTTTGCTAAATTCTGAAGAGGCAGACAAACGTGTTAAATTTTTTTTATTAGATTCATGATTATTTTTAAACCTATTTTACTCATCAACAAACTGGTAAGGTATTGGACCTGGAGAAACTGAAAGCAATTCGTGAATGTGTCAGCGGGAAGAAAATGACTAGTTTCCATGCGGGGCAAGCGGCTTGATGGTAGACGCCACGATGGTTTATGGATGATTTATCACCCCAGCGCTGATGATTTAACGTTGAATTGATAATTGGCGTTGCCACCCGAACCACATGAATAGCGTGAAAGTACAGGTTGAATTTTCGACTGTGTTTTTTTATAAATATGTGGTTTCTTTTATTCATAAATTACATATTTCAATATAATCGCAAAACTACTGCCAAAACAATTACAAATTTAGTTCTCTATCTTTGCAGCATTTTAGTGCCTCCCCCGTACCCATGTCGATAGACTTCCGATCATGAATATGTCGGTTACAACAAAACTGCGCTGCGGTCGCAGGGATGTGTCGCGTCGTCGATGGTGTGACGCTGTACTGCGGTTACATCAATTCGTGCTTCATCATGCATATTACGCCCCATAGTGTTAAATTATTGAGAATTTCTGATAAATGAAGGATTATGGGATTTTATTGTATAGCCCACGGACTTGCTAAGCTTAAGTGGCAGTGGGCGAGGACAGTGCTCGTGATGACCAATGGAGCCTAAAAGTTCTCGAGTGACGACTGCGTTCCGGATGATGCAGCGTGGGCTTACCCCCCTCGATGGTGTACCGACAACCTGGTGAAAGTTAGGGGAATCTGGAGGATGTGAGTAACGCAGGATGAGTAATTGTGGCGGTCTTTGAGATGATGATTGAACAGCCAATCATTGCATGCGTTATGTGTGATTGATATGATATTGATTGAATTACGCATTGCGGTTGAAATTTTAGTGGGTAGGACATCTGTAACATGATTTTAACCATCGAATTAGGTCAATATTAAATGTTTTTTATATTAAATCAATTTAACTTTAGTACATTTTTATCTATTAGTGCATAGTAGTCATTGTACATCATATTGGCCAAAAGAAGTCCACTGCTGTACAAAGGATTCTCCCATAGATTTCCACAGTTGGGTTATCATTTATGGGGGAATTTACCACTAATCGTCACGCTTGGCGCCCGGGTTGGTCAGTGCAGTATGGCTTCTATTCCACGGAAGAAATACTGCTGCCCGTCCCTATAGTTTAGGTCATTATCTTACTACGGGACAAACGCACAATTATAGCGGATAGATTAGACCAACCTCATCACCTGCATTTGATACAAAAAGAAGTATATCATAAGAAGATCTAAGCACAAAAACCGCAGAGCAGCTTGCAGTGAGTGAGAGTGAGAGCTGTATCATGTACCACCATGCGAAAATAACCAATCAGCGCCACCATAGGAAAAATCCAAACCTCGATTAATGTCAGAAAGAATGTAGAAATGTTAGATTGAATAAGATAATATCACACATATATAAACCAATAGACACATTTACACACATATGTATAAATATATGTATGTACACTTAAATGGTGCAGTGGCTGTGTCGGCTGCTGCGCTCCGGGTCACGGGTTCGATTCCCGGAACAAGTTTTTGTATGATCTGCAGGTAGTTGTTCCGGGTCTGGGTGTATTGTGTGTGGAATTTATGTCTGTAAACGCACCCACGACACAGGAGAAATCCTAGTGTGGGGCAACATTTTTTAAAAGAAAGAGAAAAGAGAGAGATATATGAATATTTCCGCATAAAATCCAATACTTACTGTAAAACTAACCAGTAGTTACTTAGTAGTAGACAATGTATCTTTAACATATGAATAAATAAGTTATATCCATATAAATATGTATCACAATGAGGAAGGATGAATTATGAATAAAACACGTGAACATAATATAGTGTATGTAATAAGAAGAGCTCCTAACTGTAGATCGAAATACACGAATAAAAACACACCAATACTGTGCAAGTCTAGCTGATATTAATTCTGTCTAATTTAATACAAGAAATATAATTATCAAAATCTAAGCATAATCTTAGTCAGCAAATCGGATAATAATATCATAATCTCTAAACGGAAACCTAAATACACAAAGGCAATCAGCTAACTGGGATATTTGCTATTTCACTGTTTAGGAAGTCTCGAGATCCGTACAAATTAATCTATAATTAGACAAGATTACAAGATATTTCACTATTATGAGCTACTGATTTGAAAAACCGATTTGAAAGAAAGAAAGAAAGAAAGAAAAAAGTTTTATTAAGGTCTCGCACAGGAAGTTACAAATAACATAAAGTAAAAATAAAAATATTATAATTAAATTAAGGCAACCTGGACGAGGCCAAAAAGGCCCCTATCTCAGCATAATGCTGTGACATTTAAATAAAAAAAAGCCACAGCGCTGGTTTTCAGATAGGACCAAGACAGTTGTGATACCACGGGCGGTTACGACATAGGCCAATAAATAAGTTAATAAAAAGACATGCCGAGTAATTAGTCAAATATAAATTTAATAATAAAATATGTAATATTTATAAAATATCCTATATGTGTAGCATACTACTGAATAAACCAATAATTAAATATATAAGTGTTACTTACGTGCATGTACTAGATGTGATCAATACTTATTAAATATGCTATGGATGTCATGTTTATACTCTGTCTACGGGAGAGAGTCAGACCAGGCTGTATGGTTCGGACCTTTGCCTACCTGTTGGCGGAACAAACAGCAATAATGTTGAGAATGTCAATTGTCAAGTTGTTTACTGGCGACGATAATGATAATAAAAGAAAAAAACAATTGAACCGTACGACGTTGCCGACATATTTTATAGATTTTTTCATTTTTGAGAAATATTTTATTGAATATGTAAAGATTAATTAATCTAAACACCGTACAACGTTGCCCTTATACTTGACATTGGCGAAATTGTGGAAGATAATCTACAGAAGCCATAATCTAAGAGAAGAAGAAGAATGATAATAAAAGTAATAAACGTTATTAAAAATTAATATAGTGATGTTTTTGTACATTATAGCGTTTAAATAGTTCTGTTACCCGTACTTGTCTCAGTGTGATGCATAAATAGTTTTACTTCTACTAAATTCGCTGCCATACTCCACTCTGGCCACCATCACCAGATGCGTGCATACCTCAGGTAAATCTATACATTTTCCTTTTGCATACACAACAAGTATTGTTTATATTTAATACGAAAGATATTTACTGTCTTTATAGCACGAATTTGCAGATATTTTATTCAGTTATTGTAAACATATGAAACGGTTACCTGCAACGATTTGAATCTTCGATTACCTGATGATACGAGGACCGATTTATCAGATCATTGTCAAATTATTATATTTTTACTTCACATAAACCAATTACTGGCTCTTGTGAAACTTCAGAATTTAAGCTGCACATTTCTAATTGATTAATCCTATGAAGAAGAACTTCAATGAATACTCTCGATACAAATAATGAAGTGATGTTATGCCCAGATGACTTTTTTAAATCTATGTATTTAAAATCATCATTTCAGCCGAATGAAGTCCACTGCTGGACACAGGCCTCCCCCAACCACCGATATGGATGTGTTGTGGGTTCATTGGGGGGTTTTGCCATAATCGCCACGCTTGGCAGGCGGGTTGGCGATCGCAGTTAAGTTGTTAATGTACTCGAAGGACGCTGCTGCCCATCCTCCGGCTAATCCCTTAGTCGACTTTTACGACACCCATGGGAGGAGATGGGGTGGTGGCATTCTGAGCCGGCACCACACGGCAAAAATGTATTTAAATGTATTTAAAAAAGTTATAGCAATCGTTTAATATGCGAATGAGAGTTTGTCTTTTCCAAATCGATTGCAGTTGACAACTGTTAAAAACTAATAAAACTAAATGTTTTAATTTCTAATTGCCTAACATTATACTTCAGGTAGAATTCAAACTAATTCTTTAAGATAACCAATTTTATACTATTGATGCCGTTGTAGGAATAACCATGGACCCGAAATTGCATCGGAATGCCCACATAAAGCATATCAGGTAGACCAGTTTCAGCTGAATTTACTGTAGTTAGGTCAGGTTAGCGTACTTTGGATATCATATCTTCATTTTATTCTCACCTCCACCTTCAACTTTGGGTCTTACATCGGAGGTTAAGCTGGCTTCAAAAAAGCTTGGCATCCTATCGTAGGTGAGATGGTATTTCATACCGTAATAGCTCCTCAACTTGTACCAAGCGCAAGTTGGATGGATATTACCATGAAGTATCAGGTTAAAGCGCTCGAGATAATTGAGAGACGCGCTAATAGGCTCATTTACTATGATGCAAATGCAAAGTTGCAAGCTTATCGGCTTTTCATCGGCCACATTTCGGCGAGAATGCGTTGGAATTGCTCGATTTAATTCCCCCAAGCTCATTCCACTATCGGACAACCAGACGAACGGGATTGCGCCACCGTTATACAAGGTATAAGTGACATCACACCGAAAGCTTTGGGAAAAGGTTACACTTAGCCCTATAATTAAATTAGGAAAGCCAATTATCTCGCAAATAATAGGTTACAGTTTTAGTCATTTTTGAGCAAGCAATGTATGGTAAACATCGCGTTCAAAACGCTATGTTATTATTGTACTATGATATGGTATTATTATGCTACTGCGACCGATGACGTCATCTGTGAACTGCAGCCAAACAACAGCTGTTTAGTTTTAATTTACATGAACACACAGTTTTATATAGACCGACGTATTTTGATGCGTCGCCAAAATTCTAAGGTTCCAGAATCACGAAAGCTGGTTTCACCTATGTATCAGTTTTCGTTACGATGCCACTAAATCCCGTTATAGTGGATGTTTCACCTATACTCCCGAAGTGTTTTGCTTCCACGTGCTTTTTGTGCGTAGGTACTAAGGAGTGGAATTCCTCGCCATACTCTGTGGTTCCTGGACATTCATTATCATCATATCAAAGCCATATATGCCAAAGAACGTCCACTGAACAAGGGCCTCCCCCAGAGATTTCCACAACGAGTCACATGCCACCCGCACCCAACGGAAACGACTCCCAGTGAACTCTGTCACCAGGTCGTCTGTCCACCTCGTTGGAGGTCGTCCCACGCTGCGTTTTCCGGTGTGCAGTCTCCGGTAACCTTTATACCCCAACGGCCATCAGTTCTACGTGCAATGTGCCCCGTCCATTGCCACTTCTGTTTACTAATCCTTTCAGCTATGACGGCAACTTTAGTTCTTCTACGGATCTCTTAATTTCTGATTCGATCTCGTAGAGAAATACCAAGCATAGCTCTCTCTATAGCTCACTGAGTGACCTTAAGCTTTCTTATGAGGCCCATAGTGAGTGAACACGTCTCTGTCCTATATGTAATCACCGGTAACACACACTGGTTAAAGACTTTCGTCTTGAGGCATTGTGGTATTGTTGACGAAAACACGTTGCAAAGTGTCCTGACCATATAACCTGGGAATCCTTGAGTTGCGAGTGAACAAGTTTTCCGTGTGATGTCCGGATTAAGAAAATAGCACCACGCCTAAGGGACTCTCATCCAGAGAGATGGGCAGCAACGTCCCTTCTATTTAATAGCAACTATTATGCGCTCACCAACCCGCCTGCCAAGCATGCTGAGTACTGGCAAAATCCCCCCTAAATGACGACACAATTGTGGGAATCTATGGGGGAGGCGTTTGTTTAGGAGTAGACATCGTTTGGCCGATATAATGTGTGAACAGGTTTCATCTAGGCAAGCGTGCACTATTGTTAACTGCATCGTCCACTGCAACGTTGCTTAACATCAGGTAAGATAGTAATGTCTTAGATTTTCGCGATTATTACACATTACAATAAAACACTTAAACGGATACTATCGCGTATATTTTAGATTTTTGATTTTCCTGACGTTTCGAATACTTTGCAGCATTTTGAAATTAAAAAACATCATAATTTTAATAGGGAAGATGGTTGGCAGGTACCACCTGTTTGGAATCCAGTTATTAAAATAATAAAGTCCGAAACAAGAGACCGCACTAAGAAACATCAAGACACTGTGAGTGATTACTGCGTGCATCGAAACTAATTTTTTGATTAAAATTGTACGGTAGATAAAATGAAATAATTTTTTAAAATCTGTAACGACGCCTGTCACCTTAGTCATCCTGCGACCACGAATGGTGCAAAGTATTCGAAACGTCCGGAAAATCAAAAATCTAAAATATACGCGATAGAATCCGTTTAAAAGTGTTTTATTATAATCAGCAAAGATAATATTCATCATCATCATATCGGCCATTTATACGTCCACTGCTGAACAAAGGCCTCCCCCATAGATTTTCACAACTGTGTCATCATTTTGGGGGGTATTTGCCAATACTCACCACGCTTGGCAGGCGGGTTGGTGAGCGCAGTATGGCTACCGTTTCACAGAAGGGACGCTGCTGCCCATCCCTCTGGTTTAGATTCCCTTAGTCGCCTTTTACGACATCCACGGGAGGAGATGGAGTGGTGCTATATTCTTAATCCGGACACCACACGGCAAATTCAAGCCTATTCAATTAAAAAAAAGCAGGATCAGCGCGTAGACAGAATTTGAAATTTTTTAATCGTCAATCCCTTCATTCCATAATACGCATCTTCGCAGGTTACTTAGAACCATGTTTAACACGTAAACATTACTTACTGCCTTCTATACATCTAAAACTATTGTGTATGTTCACAAAAAATCTGAACACACACCGAACATTTATAAATAAGAAGTGAATTTAACAACATATTTTAAATTCATGACATAAACATAAAAGTCTAATGGCTACCCTAGATTAGCTAAAACAAATAAGTCATTTCGAGGGAATTCTGTACTTTCCTATAATAAGCTGCCTAAATCTTTTACAGATCTTCCCAAGGGAAGTTTAAAGCCCATATTAAACGCGTCCTTATTATAAAGCTGAAGATTACGTTGACGACAGGGATGTTTGGCATCAATTTTTCTGCACATGTGATTTCCCAAAAACCTTATTGAAAACATAACATTCGATTATTCGATTATCTATGGAAATGTAAATCATTATAATAAAACAATTTTAAACGGCTATCGCGTATATTATTGTGTAACCAATTTTACATCTCGTGTAAGGAAATTAATTTACGTATTAAAAATACTTAGAAACAGTGTTGACCTTGAAATATTAAAACTAGTATACTTCTCACTCTTTTCACTATTTCAGTCAATAGCCTCTTACTGCATATGTGTGTGGGGTGGATATCCAAAGATTTTAATTATAAACACTGAAAGAGCCCAAAGAGCGGTATTAAAGGTTAAGATATCAAAGCCTATTAGATACCCGGCCAGCATCCTTTTTGTTGACACTTAGGAGAAAACTATTTGTACTTCATACTATAATACTTATGAAAGCATGTATCGAATAACCAAAACACCAATTTTATTAATAGTAAACGTAAAGCCACTAATATTTTCAAAATTAACCAACATAAATCCACTCTGGTAAAAGGCATTTTAATGTAATTGGTACACACTTATACAATTTATGTCACAAGAGAAACAATATCTACAACTTGACCCAACACAAATTCAAAAGCATCACAACACTATGGCTTATGGGTCTGAGCTATGAAGAGACCGAGAATATTCTAAGATGGACGCATCTAAGATTAACCCCTATAACACCTTCACACATTCTCTCATACTGACACCCTCACACCACACATTATAGTTGAACATTCTAATTACAACTATTAGTTTTTTTATAATAAAATACTTTTATACGGACTACATTGCGTATATGATTTTAGTTTTTCCTGACGTTTCGTACACTTAGCAGAATTCGGTTAAAATGTTTTTACTTTTTTCTGCTTGTATCACACGTGCCTTCATGTATAACATATTGAAAAAAAATACGATAGAGAAATCAATGACTTCCTTGACTTAGTTTGGAAGTCAAAAGGGTCAAAGGGACCTTTTTGCATACATTTGTAGTCTACCTATGTATTTTAGTGTCTACAAAAATATTTCTTATTTTTCATTTTAATTATAATTCTTTGTTTTCATTTTTGACGTCAAGCATTGAGGCTCCACAAATTCTGCAGTATGTGAACATGCCTTAGACCAGGAATTCCCAAACTATTTTGCGCAAGAGACCCCTTTTTCCAAAATGAACTGATACCTCAGACCATAGCCAAATTACTTTATAAATCTCTAGTTTTTTCCTATTGATACAAAATACTTACCAATTTAAAAACTTTGCGGTTGGTTAAGTGGGTAAATTTTACATCATTTACTCATCAAAATTTAACAAAAAAAAAAACAATATAAATAGACATAAAATTCAGTAAATATCTAGTGTAATTAATAAATACAAATTATTTTACAAATTACGTAAAAATCAATGATGTTATATATTAAAAGAAGTCGATATGTTACATGCGCGCCAAAAATAAGAACCAAAACTCCCTCAATTGTAGCACCTGGCAATCAGTTGTCAAAACGAAAATAATAGTAATCACAGTTTTTTTTGTCATACTTATTTTTTCTTGCCAGCTCCACGGGATTGCATTTTCTGAACAGTGCTTCTTATTATCGTTGACTTATCTTAAGAGCCTCTATTAAACAAAGCTTTGAGTAGGAAGAAAGAAAAGAAAGCTTGTTTTTTTAATGGTTCAGATGCAAAGGCAACATAAGATTATTAGCATCTCCTAATTTCAGATACCAGTAAAACTAGACAGATATATTGCTTTCTCAAAAACGGTTACATCAAGTCGGCATCTCTTAAACTCAAACTACATCACTGCTCACGTGGCGCCTTTTCCTTTTGCAACTGGCTTTCTCAAAATAATCTACATTGAGTTTCGTTATTGCGTCTTTGTGTTGCCGGAAAAGAACGTCTGTATAATGTCACCCGCGTGTATAGAATAGAATAAAATATTCTTTATTGTACACCATTTTAAAAACAACTACTAGGAAACATTTTATGAACAGTAATTGTACAATGGGCGGTCTTATCGCTATTAGCGATTTATTACAGACAACCTTTGGATGGACAAGAAAAAAGATCGAAAAAGACAAAGGGATATCATGGTGTACGTATTATATTAATTTAGTCAAATTGTTTATCTAGACAATTAAATGTAATACAAATAGGTATATATTCAATAAATTACTTAAATAATATGCACATAAATACAACCATATATAATACTTTATACAATACATTATAAATAATCCATTTAAATAACCAAATACTATACTTTATACAATACAATATAAATAATCCATAAGAATATTGGTTAACGTATATAAATAAATTAAATATATGGAAAATACACAATCATAAGAAAGTACTATATTGGTAATTACAACAAACATTTAAACAGACTGGGCACATTTGATTGACACAGGCAGTGCATTCCATAATCGGACAGCCTGAACGGTGAAGGATTTATCACAAAATTTGGTAGAATGCATTGGCATCTCAAGTCTCAGATTTTCCGACGATCTCAAGAATCTCGAATGTTTTTATGGAGTTTATGTTTTTATGGAGTTTTTATGTCATTAAGGAACTTAAAACGTTCTTTAAGGTAAAATGGGTTTGTAGGATTAAACAGAATACTGTATAATATAATTACAGTACTCTGCGTTATTTAAGAAAGAAAGTAAGATAATTATTTTAGTCTCGCTGAGCAATTACTATGCTTTACTTTTTTCCGGCATTCAAACGACCGAACAGAGGGAAAAAATAATATTCCACGTTCACAATGGTTGATCTATCAGACCCATACCTGCTCATGACATACATATCTGGAAAAAAGAAAATGTCTGCGAAATAAAAAGGTATAAAATCAAACAAAAATACACAATTGAAATTAATGAAAGCCACAACAACACAGAAGGTCCCAATACGAAGGGCGTTCGGCGGTTGCAAATGAATGAAAAAAAAAACAACTCAAATTTATATGAAAACAATAAAACAATGATAAATGCCTCGAATCTGCAGCCGACGCAATTTATGGAATATTCCACCATAACCCCATGGATTAAAAGGGCTTTGCCAGTGATGCGGGAAACGTGGATAAGTAAAAATAGATGGATATAGTTAAAGTATAACTAGGGATGCCACTAACCCATTAGAGCGTAAAGTTTACTTACCTACTTATCATGGCTTAAAATCGCACAAATATTAGATATTAACTAAATGCGCCCGCGGTTTCACCCACCGTTCAATTTAAAAGACCTAAGATTATTTATAAATAATTTGGAGTACTTAGATAATATTTATAGTCATATTTTTGGGTGGTATTTATATATACGTCAAGCGGCCGCCCAAGGCCCCCGACCCGCCGCGTCGCATCGCCTGCCTTCTATTATTTCGTTTTTACTAAGCGTGCTTTATGACTTCTTTTCCTTTTTATCGGCTCGTTAGGGTTATTGGGTGATGTTAAAAAGTCTATAACATTCCTCAAGAATTGGCGTATCAAATGTAAAAAGATTTTTTCAAATCCGACTGGTAGGTAGTTAGAGATTAGCGCGTTCGAACAAATAAACAAACAAACAAACTCTTCAGCTTAACTATTCTTAGCGGGTCTGTAGTAACAATTTCAATTTAAAATGAAACACTACTAAAACAAAATTTTACCCTAAAATTTGAATTATATCATGTTCGTTTTATCGTATATTATATTGTGTGTAATATTTTAAATTACTAAGCATAGCTTAAACAGTAGGAAGCGGTGAAAGGTCGGCGTTTTAGTAGCTGTCGTATGTTGACGTTAAAAAATAACAAATTTTATTGTATTTTGTTATTTCATTTCATTTAGAAATTATTCTAAGATAAAAGAAAAAGACACTTATTCGCCAAGAATATGGTATAAAAGTCATTAGGTATATAAATTGTTTCCCGTCCATCCGCATCCGCCACTACATGAGGCATACAAATATTTTCCTATTGCTTGGTTATAGTTGGCTTCAACGATCTTTTTACACTAAGTAACACATTAAGGTAATAACCAAGGGAAGAAACCTATGTCAATATTATGATTCTGACATACCCTAAGTGGGTTGTTCTTTAATTATTTGTGGTATTATGTTTCTTGTAATGTAGATTACTTCTGCATAGTTCGTTTTTTAATTTATTAATTACATGATATATGATCAATCTGGATGGATTGGAGCAGGAATGCTGGTGAATCCCAAGCTTCCTTTGATGTTTTCTTTCACCGTTAAAGTCAGTAATATCTTAGAGTAACTCTCATTCTGCATTGAAAAAGCCACGTTGGCACGTGCCAGGTTTTGAACCCTTGTGCTTAACAAGCGAGTTGTAACTACGGGGCATTCGTACTGCGTTAAACTGTGAATGATTGGGGGTTCATATGATGACTTAGACTTGGAATGCCTTACTCAATACAGCTAGTCAAGCTCAATCATTACGAACATTTCAATTAACGGTAAGAGAACATTATCTGTCTCTTTAGTTTACTTAAAATTCAGTATTGTATCAGTATAATATTACATTATACATATTAATGGGCAGGAGCATCCTTCGAGTACATTAACAACTCAACTGCGATCGCCAACCCGTCTGCCAAGCGTGGTGATTGTGGAAAAACCGCAATGAGCCCACAACACACCCACATCGGTCGTTTTGGTGATCTTTGGGGGAGGCCTGTATCCAACAGTGGACTTCATTCGGCCGAGATCATGATACATATTAAGAGACCCGTTGTTGGCACAGTGTGTAGTTTTGTTGTCAATGTTTTTAGGCATCAATGGGTTGACGACGCAACAGCACTTCAACATTACGTTTTTGTTAGTTATTAATGTAAATTGTGTGCCAAAAATAAAATCGGTCTTTCTTTCTATATTTAGAGTATGCATGTATTAATATGCAAATTGGTGTAAGTATACTATCTATTTATGCCAATACGTGTATTTTCATGATAATATATTTTTTTCATCTTACTACTTCCAACAATCCAACATCTATCCATTTCGTTGCAGGCTATCCCACGCTGCGTTTTCCGGTGCATGGTCACGAGAATCTTTCTGCCCGAAGGGCCAGCAGTCTTACAAACTATGTGCCACACCATTGCCATTCAGCTCACTAATCCTTTCAACTATTTCGGCAAATTTAGTTTTACTACGGATCACTGATACGACCTGGTAGGAATACCATAGCTCTCTCCATAGCTTGCTCATTAACTTTGAGCTTCCTTATGAAGGCCATAGTGACCGAGCACGTCTTTGTGGCATATGGCATCACTGATATACACTGAAAGATCTTTCACAAATATGTTTAAAGAAAAGACTACTGTTATATTACACAAAATATTTAACTGTTTTGTTTGGACGGAATCTAAAATAAGGCAACCAGCGCATCCGGTGTTAAAACCTCATTACGCATAAACGCTATAGGGCATAATCCAAATGAACGGACTCTGGTAATTGACTCGGCTAAGCTATGAAGAAACAATAAACTATAGGCAACAATATACCACACTGTCTATTCAATGAAATGCCAATTAGGACGTCATTAGTCTACCTGTTCATCATTTCGGCCGAATGAAGTCCACTGCTGGGCACAGGCCTCCCCCAAAGATCACCACAACCACCGATATGGATGTGTTGTGGGCTCATTGGGGGGTTTTGCCATAATCGCCACGCTTGGCAGGCGGGTTGGCGATCGCAGTTGAGTTGTTAATGTACTCGAAAGACGCTGCTGCCCATCCTCCGGCTAATCCCTTAGTCGACTTTTACGACACCCATGGGAGGACATGGGGTGGTGGCATTCTGAGCCGGCACCACACGGCAAGTGGTCTACCTGTTAGTCGAATACAATCGATATACGATAGCATAATAATACCTAAAGTTGGCTCACGCATTGTTTTATTGTTGTTGAACGGTGATATATATGACCTCATTCGCTAGGCGACCTATTTGTGCTCTATGTTTTCCATGTGAATCCCGAAAAAGAATGAATATCTTTGATGTGACTAAAATGGCTAACTATAACAACATTGTCATAGTGTGTTAGTAAACGCAAACGTGAATAATAAAAAAATAAATATGTAGGTTACGAGTTTGCGACATCGCAAGAGACTATCAATGTGTGGTGCACATAGCTCATAGAACTAATGGCCGTTGGGGCCAAAAAAAATCTTGATTGGAGAGCGCGTACCGGAAAATACAGCGTGGCATGGCCTCCGACGCGATGAACAGACGACCTGTTTAAGGTCTCTGGGAGTCGTCGGATGCGGGTGGCATGCAACCGATCGTTCGGAAATATATAGTCGGCTTTTGTTCAGCAGTGGACGTCCTTTGGCAACATTTCTTTGAAATTAAATTAATGCTGCCAGGCAGTAGTGCTTCGTATGTGGTCACGTACCGCTGTGTGTGCAGCATTGCGCATAGTGAGGCCTCGGGGGAATCTTTTACAATCCCCTCGAGAGATGCCTGGGGGGGTGGCCTCTTTACAGTCGCCTTCCCTCCACTAGAGGGATGACCACTTTACAGTCATCCCCTCCGAGATGTGCCTAAAGGCGTGGCACCAATGGGTGGCTCTAGATGGAGATGTTTCGAGTTCCTGGAGCCTCCCTTCGGTGCCGACGATGATCACTCCGGTGGTTTTAGCCGGTTCCTACCGGCTAAAACCACCGGCATGCCCCTCCCCCCTTTCCCGGAGCGAAGGAAGTAGATGAGGTATTTCCACCGGATCCATAAAAAAAAAATAAAAAAAAGGCAGTAGTGCTTAAAATTTTAACATGAATGTGCCAGTTTGAAGGCAACTGTAGTTAATGAAGTTACAGGACAGATACTGTATAACTTATGTCATCTACCTATATTTATCCTACTTAATTCGTTCTAGGTATGGTTGGTTGGGGTGCTAGGTCAGGAAACCTCCACGTGCGCTCGATGGCTGCTGGTCCCTCCTGATACGTCCGGGGGGAAGAGCAGTCGTCGGGCCGGTGCACCCTGGGCACCGGGCAATAACTACTCCACTTTTTGGAGGACCTTATTGCCCGGTGGCTAATATTCTGACGGGTTGAGGCCCAGTTTGGGCTGTAGGTAGGCCGTAGAGTGTTCTCCGTTTTCGGAGGAGCACGGGAGGGCTAGCGGCGGGCTCGGTGTGCACTTACCCTGCCCCGAGCAGGTAGTGGGAGGACTCTCCTTCCCTGCCACCGTCGATATCGTAACCTCGGTGGGAGTGTCGTGGTCACGTCTCGCGGCTTCAACCGGGACCGAGGATCTTGGCTTAACCGCCCGGATCGCGAGGAAGAAGGCCTCTATAAAAATTCCCCGAACCCAAGCTAGCGTGCGGCGAGGGGTGCATGGCTGATGGGAAGTTCAGTCGCGAGCACGCCATCCCCAGGACCGGCGGCACCTGATAATGGGATACGCTTGCCCGGGTACAGGGGGCACTGCCCGGGTCGACCTTTCATTTCCCCCATACTCGTGGGACTAACTATGAAAAAAACTTTGAAAACTAAGAAGGTAGAGAAAGAGAAGGTGGGAGTAATTGCGGGTTCGCTGTCGGAGTCTGACAGCGTCCAGATGGACGTGGGGTCAGATGTTGACTCCGTGTCTGGTTCGGGTGCCAGGACACGTAATGCGCGTGAGATGCGCGCCAATTCGCGGGCGCAGCGTTTGGTCGCATCGCTGTCGCGTCCGGGCACGCCGCTACCGTCGGGTGGGGTGAGCGACTCCGAGGACTCCTTGGACCCTCGGGGTTCGTTCGCCTCACTCAACACAGTGATGGCGGGTGAGGGTCGCAAGCGGGCCCTCCCTAAGGCGTCAAAGGGGTCATCCCCCGATGCCAAGCGGTCGGTCCGTAAGGACGAAAACGTTGAGAGGCTGGAGAGGGAGAATGCGGAATTGCGCTCCCAGATCGCCAGCCTCTCAGCGCAGATAGATAAATTAACAACGGAGGTTGGTCTCCTCCGCCGTCAGAAGGACGCGCCGGGGAGTCAGAGTCACAGCGATGCTTCGGCATTCATGCCGCCGGATGCGGTGGCGGAGCTTCGGCGCTCAATCGCCCTTGAAGTCGGGGGCATAGTGAGCGCCAGGTTTGCCGCCTTGGAGGGGCGACTCCTGCCGGAGCAGCGTCTTCGTCCGCCATTGGCGGCTGATTCACGGCGGCTACAGTCAGAGACTGCCACAAATGCAGTTACGTATGTGGCCGCCGCCAAGGGGCCGTCTGGCGCGACGACGGGTATGACCGCAACCCAAGCACCGTCTGACGCATCGGCAAAAGCTCCGAATTCTTCCCCTGCGACTCAAATGCAGGGCAAGAAGAAGAAGAAAGGGCGCAATGCGAAGAAGGTAGACGGAGTGGCCGACCTGCCAGCGGTGCCTACTGGGAATGCGGCGCCCACTGCTGAACTACAGGCCACAGTGGAGACCACTGAGTTGTGGTCCACCGTGGCTGCAAGGAAGGGGAAGAAGTCTCAATCCCCGCAGGCCCTGGAAGCTTCTGCTGCGCAGGCTGCGCAATCTGCCACCACCCAGGGAGGGAAAGGAGGAAGGGGGAAGAAAGGAAACAAAAGGAGGAAGGTCAACCTCCCCAAGGTTCCCGCATCGGCCGCCATTACGGTCGCCGTGCCGGAGGGCTCACCCGAAAGTAGGTTGGGTGAGGTTATGGCTGAGGCTAGGCGGAGAATTAAGCTCGCCGACCTCGGCATAGGCCCCGACATGGTGACCATGAAGAGGGCGGCCAGTGGCGGTATGGTGCTGTCCGTCGCTGGCGCAGACTGCGGCGCTAAGGCTGACAGTCTGGCGAACCGTTTGCGGGAGGAGCTCTCCCCCGTCTTTGCCGTGCGCATCACGCGGCCGATAAGGACGGCAGAGTTGAGGGTGCGTGACCTAGACGACGCCGTCACGCCGGAAGAGGTGGCTAAAGCCATCGCCACGGCGGGCGGCTGTCAGCCCGAGGAAGTAAGGGTGGGCAATATTCGACGCTCACCCGTGTCCTTGGGTACTGTCTGGTTGCGCTGCCCACTGGAGGCGGCCAGAAAGGTGGCGTCCGCCTCGCGTGTCTGCGTGGGGTGGGTGTCAGCTAGGGTCGAGGCATTGGCAGCACGACCTTTACAGTGTTACCGATGCCTTGAACTCGGGCACGTGCGCCTCCGCTGCGCCACCCATGGGGGGGTTGACCGAAGTGACCTCTGCTTCGCTTGTGGCAGCCAGGGCCACAAGGCGAGGCAGTGTACGGTGCAGTCGCAGAATTGTCCGCTGTGCGCAGACTTCGGGCTGCCTGCAGGGCATAGGCTGGGCAGCAAGTCATGCGCTGCCCAAAAAGGTAAGAGGGGGAAGCGAGCTCCCTCTGCCTCTGCCAGTAGGCAGGAGACGACTGCGCCGGCACCATTGGTCGCAGGCCCACCGGAGGCGATGGAAGTCGCACATTCCCAGCCCTAAGAGTCCTTCAGGGCAACCTGAACCACTGCCGCAACGCGCAGAATCTACTGCTGCAGACTGTTGCGGAGTGGTCAGTTGCCTTGGCAGTGGTGGCGGAGCCCTACACCATCCACGAGCATCCTCGCTGGTTCGTGGGTGCCGGGGACTCCGTCGCCATCTACTGCGCTGCAGTGGAAGGTGGGCCACCTTGCTCCCTGTTAGACAGGGGGCAAGGCTTTGTTGCCGTTGAGTGGGGACCTCTGGCAGTAGTGGGCTGCTACATCTCCCCCAACGTGTCTCTCGCCGACTTCGAGGGATACTTGGATGGGGTGGCTCGCAGCATTCGCTGTAAATGCTCACCCCGTCCAGTGCTCGTTCTGGGGGACTTCAACGCTCATTCTAGAGCTTGGGGCAACCGTCGGGACGGGCCAAGGGGGAGGATAATACAAGACTGGGCGGCATCGCTTGACCTCCGATTGATGAATCGGGGGTCCGTTAGCACCTGCGTTCGCTGGCAGGGGGAGTCGGTCGTGGACCTTACATGGGCGGCTCCTTCTGCGGCCAGCTTGGTGTCGGGCTGGCGGGTGGCGGAGGAGGTGGTCACGCTGTCCGACCACCGCCACATAGTTTTTGACGTGGCCCTCTGTCCGTCTGGCCCGAGCCGTCCAGGTCCTAGCCCACAGTCGCGGCGTTGGGCCCTCACACAGCTCGATCGAGAGATGCTTATTGCAGCTGCCAATGTCGCGGCGTGGTCAGAGGTCGATCAAGGGATCTTGCCCGATCCAGAAGAAGAAGCAGCCTGGTTCCGGGAGACGATGACGTCGATATGCGATACATCAATGCCCCGGGCCAGGCGCTCCCGGCGTACGGCGGTGTACTGGTGGTCGGAGGAGATCGCGCATTTGCGTGCGGTCTGCCTGGCTTCCCGCCGCCGGTATCAACGAAGCCGACGCCGGCGTAGTGCTACAGATGGAGAGACTGCAGAGGCCTATCTGGCCTACCGGGCGGCCACGAAGTCGCTACATAGCGCAATTCGCGAAGCGAAGGCTCGGTCCTGGAGCGAACTCCTGGAGGGACTGGACAGGAATCCGTGGGGGAGACCCTACCGTATGGTCGTGGGTAAATTGCGCCCGTGGGTCCCCCCGGTGACCGAAACCATGGCCCCGGATTTGCTGGAGAGAGTACTTTCAACGCTCTTTCCGGCGGTCCGGGACCATCCTAGTCCCTCTCCAACCCCGATTGCCTCGGAATGGGCCGAGGAGTTGGGGGTTTCAAAAGGGGAGTTGGACCGAGCCATTGGCCGCCTGAAGAGTCGCAACACTGCACCGGGTCCGGACGGCATTCCGGGCCGCGCGTGGGTGTATGCACTGCAGTCTCTTGGGGACCGCTTGAGGCGGCTGTTCACCAGTTGCCTCCGTCGTAGTGTGTTCCCGTCCAGCTGGAAGGAAGCCGGATTGGTTCTCTTGAAGAAGGAAGGAAGGACCGCAGAGTCTCCCTCTGCATACCGTCCCATTTGCCTGCTCGACGAGGCTTCGAAGCTATTCGAAAGAATAATTACCCGAAGACTCGTTGAGCACCTGTCGCGAGTTGGCCCCGACCTGGCCGAAAGTCAGTATGGCTTCCGGCAGCGGCGGTCCACCATCGACGCGATTCTCCGCGTCCGCTCGCTGTCGGAACAGGCGGTGTCCCAGCGGGGTGGGGTGGCGTTGGCGGTCAGTTTAGACATCGTCAACGCCTTCAACTCCATCCCGTGGGATGCGATTAGGGGGGCACTAGTCCATCATCGGTGTCCCCCCTACCTGCAGGGCATCATAGGGGCCTATCTGCGCGATAGGCACATTCGCTATGTGGGCAGGGACGGTAGCGTAAAGCGGAGGGAGATTACGTGCGGGGTTCCGCAGGGGTCGGTTCTCGGCCCCTTTTTATGGAACCTCGCCTACGACGCGGTCCTGCGTGTCGCTCTCCCCACCGGCGTCAGCTTGGTTTGTTACGCTGACGACACTCTTGTGTTGGCTGGCGGGGAGACCTTCGAGGGAACGATCCGGCTTGCCGAGCAAGCGGTGGCAATTGTCGTAGCCAAAATCCACGCTCTGGGTCTGCAGATAGCGCCTCACAAAACCGAGGCGCTATGGTTCCATAAACTGCCGCGGAGCAGAGAACCACCCAGTTCGTGGATAAGCGTTGGTGACGCGCAAATCAGGGTGGGCCAGTACATGAAGTACCTGGGGCTCACCCTGGACAGTCGTTGGGGCTTCGAAGAGCACTTCGCACGCCTCGTCCCCCGAGTCGAGAGGGTAGTGGGTGCATTACACCGGGTGCTGCCCAATCTCGGGGGACCGAGCGAGGAAGTTCGCCGTCTCTACGGGGGCGTCGTGCGGTCCGTGGCCCTCTACGGGGCACCTGTATGGTCATCCCGGTTTTCAGGTGTCCAGCGCTGTAGAGCCAAACTTCACGGTCTGCAGCGCAGAGTGGCTATACGGATCGCACGGGGATACAGGACGGTGTCCTACGAGGCGGCAACTCTCCTGGCACGCTTTCCGCCTTTCGACATCATGGCGGAGACGGATGCGTGGGTCTATGATCAAACACGCTCCCTCCGCCAGTGTGGCGAAAGCGTGCCGCCAGGGGCGTTCGACAGGCTAAGGCGGCTGGCTCAACGGCGCACACTCGAGACGTGGCGAAATCGCCTTCGGCTGCAGTTCGCGAACAAACGCGTCGTTGAGGCCATCCTGCCGCTCTTCGGAGCCTGGCTCAGAAGGAGCGAGCGCGTCACCTACCGTCTGTCGCAGGTGTTCACCGGTCACGGTTGTTTCGGTGCGTACCTGCACAGAATTGGACGCGAGGTTACGGCACAGTGCCACCATTGTGAAAGCGACCAGGATACCGCACAGCACACGCTCGAGGAGTGCCCTGCGTGGGCGGCCGAGCGGCGGGTCCTGGTCGATCGGATCGGGCAAGATCTCTCTCTGCCGGCGGTAGTGTCGGCTATGTTGGCAGAGCATGAAAATTGGAGTGCAGTGGTCTCCTTCTGCGAGAGCGTCATGCTCCAGAAGGAGACTGCAGAACGGGATCGGGAGAGGGCTGATCCCGCACGGAGAAGGACGAGACGGCGCCGGGGCAACAACCGTCCCGGCTCCCAAGTCCAACACGCCTGAGCCCCCTGCCGTCACTTCATGGTGGGGGGCCTTGGGGGTCGCGGGCGCGCAGATTGGGGAATCTGCGTGCTCACACCGAGCGACCCCCGGGAAGACGGTGGCGCGCACGTGGTCACGTGCCGCCGTGTGCGCAGCACAGCGCAATGCGAGGCTTGGGGGGATCCTTTACAATCCTCCCCGAGAAGTGCCTGGGGGGGGCGACCTTTTTACAGTCGCCTTCCCTCCGCTAGAGGGGGTGACCGCTTTACAGTCATCCCTTCCGAGATGTGCCTAAAGGCGTGGCACCAATGGGCGGCTCTAGTGTGATCTTACGAGGACCTGGAGCCCCCCCTTCGGTGCCGAAGATGACCGCTCCAGTGGTTTTAGCCGGTAGGAGTCCGGCATGCCCCTTCGCCCTTCCCCGGGGTGAAGGAAGTTCCATGTAGAATTTCCACTGGACATCAATAAAAAAAAAAAAAGGTATGGTTGGTTATAATAAACATAGGGTTATAACAGTATTAGCGCTAGTCTCACACGACTTTAAAGTACTGAGGGTAAAGGTGCACAACATGGAAGTATTAAAGCTGGTGTGTTTGTATGTTCCTGCAGAGATATGTGTGGCGGCAGTGGTCACCACGGCTGCTGGCGGTGCCGTGCGACCTTACCAAGCTGGTGGACGAACCGCCACTCACACGCGCGCCCCGCACTCTAACCTGATAGCGAAGGAGTTGGATTCTCTTGTGTTTCTATTGTGTTTTGTCTAATCTGTTGTTTTGAAGGAATTCACAAGTATAGTAAGTTTTATTATTTGTTATGTGACAATATACGAGTAGTAGTTTAGTTAGTGTATTATCTGTCTTGTTTTAGTTATCTACAATATTGCATTGGGTGATAATAGTTAAAAGTTAACCATTAGTTTTGGTTGAAATTAAAATAAATAAATAAAATGTTTTGAGTTGACGAACGCAGTGTGAATGCAAGACCAGCCTTAGATAGCATTACAGTTGTTATAGGCAAGCGTGACACAATATGCCAAGGACCACCTCGTCTTCAAAATCTGAGAATCGAAACACGATAATGTTGAAGTTGATGCTGTATCGCTAGCCCTTAAACCCTGTCAATCAATATCCCACGTTAAAAAATCCTTTCTTTTTGCAGGTATTAATAGAACGTACAAAAAATTGTATGTAAAGGTGTCCTTGATGGAGAGTTAAAAGGGTAGGTTCTTTTTTATGTGGCAATGCTTGTAATAAAATACTTTGTGAATGTATTTTTTGCGTATATTTCATTTTATTGTAACCTTTAAAGGCCAGCCTTGGATTGGAATACAACGGTGTCATTAGGTTTTTGTTGATAATCAACATGCTGGCCTGCATATTGGTTATGGTACTGTGTCAGATAGCACTCTTCGACATACTTGAATGATAATAATGAATGATAATGTTGAACTAGCTTTCGTCAGTGGTTTTCCCGAACTCATACGACATTCAACATTCAAGAAAAGAGTGTATGTGCCCTAAAACGTCAGCAACGATCCAGTAATTAGCGTTTAGGTGAAGCATATGCTTGTTTAGCACTCACAATGGGCCTCATAAGAAAACTCAAGGTCACTCACTCAAAGCTATAGAGAGAGCTATGCTTAGTATTTCTCTACGAGATCGAATTAGTTGGTCGTCGCACGCTGCGTTTTTCAAGTGGGTGGTTTCCATTTAAAAACCTTTTTGTCCCAACGGCCATCAGTTCTACGAGCAATGTGCTCCACCCATAGCCACTTCAGTTGACTAGTCCTTTTAGCTAGGTATGTCGGCAACATTAGTTCTTCTACGGATCTTCTCATTCCCGACTCGATCTTGTAGAGGAATATTAAGTATGACTTAATCCACGGCTCTCTATATCATCTTGTAATAATAAAAAATATTTTCTTGTAATTAATCCCTTAGTAACCTTTTACATCCTGGAGTTGAGAAATATATATTCTATGCCGGGATTATGTGTCTAAATAAACTCAAAAGTTGTCAAAGAAAAGTTATAAGATATTTTTCCTACATCATCACTTAAAACAAAAAAATCCTCACAACAAATGCCCAATAATTCAAAACTAACTTGAAATTTAAACTAGAATCACTTGATATCCAGAATAGTTTCAGAGGACCTCAACTGCAGTCTTCCGCTGAGATATAGCGAGTGGAACTTTCTGGACCAGAGTTATAATCCCGGCGCCAGCTTGGCAATCAGCCAAGTCCCTAATGTAAAAAGCGCAGTAATAGCCTTAAGGCAATGTTCTGTACATCTTTATTGAGTCGGAATTTAAGGGAAAATTAGTTTTATGTTGAAGTTAATGTTGGGTGGGATTAAAATATTGTTCTTGGGAGATAAAGTACCTAGTATGTGGTTCTTTTTGTTTTTCTTACTACTATTCTTCAGGCATGTTCTCAGGTCTGTGTTTAATAACTCCATTGCTGTAACTCAGCTCATGATTAGCTTCAAATCAGCAACATCAGCAGGGAAAGTGCATGGAACTAAACACCGGTGTCTACTAGATCCATCATCAACCACCCATTTGATTACACAAAAAGGTACACCATTGGCTTCAGGGCTTCAGCTGACATCCGCTGTCAAAAGAGGTTATGTTTTAATGGACCATCTGACTTACGTAGGTTTTTGGTGAAACAAATAAGTAGTTACGTCTGTGTTTATATAACAGATTTCCCGTTGCGAGGGCATGTGAGATAATGAACTAGAAAAATATTATTGTTAGGAAGACAGATAATGTTTGTTAGCTAGTTTTTTTAAGGATGATTAACAACTGTGTCCATTTGACTGATATGGGAAATACATTCCATAGCCGTATAGCCTGAACTGCGAAAGATTTATCGAGGAATTTGGTGGAATGCATTGGCTTCTCAAGCTTCAAGCTGTCGGATGATCTTAAGTACCTTGTATGTGTGTCGTCAAAAATCTTGATTCTTTCTCTTGATTGAATTCTTTCTTTATCTCGCTTACTTTATCTAAACCACTCAACAGATTTTGATACGGTTTTCACTAATAGAAATGGCGATAAAAGAGGGAGGTTTATGTATAAAACTTGTAAATATTTTGTATAAAATGGCTGAACTCTGCTGGGGTTTTATATATATAATTCTACATGTTTCCAAAAGCGATCCGCCAGGTTTAACATCCTATGTGGTTCCGTTAACGAACTGTTAAGTGATTAAACCGAGGCAAATGGTTTGTTTCAAATTGCAAGAGCTTCTTGCTCATTAAGACAATGTACACATATAATTCTCATGATGTCTCCTTTAGGCGGGAATTAAATTAACGAACATTACGGTTAGGTTTAACGCCAATGATCTCTAAAGAAATATCTAAGATTATTTTGTTTATGTAATTATAATAGAATGTTACCAAGTATAAACAATAGCTTATTGCCACCGGGTTTCTATATCTTATGGATTGGTGCTGGTTAAAACTACTCTAAAGTTTTTTTATTCTATTCACGTGTGTTGCCGGCTCAGAATAGCACCACCCCATCTTATCCTATGGGTGTCGTAAAAGTCGACTAAGGGGTTAGCCGGAGGATGGGCAGTAGCGTCCTTCGAGTATATTAACAACTCAACTGCGATCGCCAACCCGTCTGCCAAGCGTAGCGATTATGGCAAAACCCCCCAATGAGCACACAACACACCCATATCGGTCGCTTTGGTAATCTTTGGGCGAGACCTGTGTCCAGCAGTGGACTTCATTCGTCGAAATGTGGTGCCTGCTAAGAATAGCATCAACCCATCTCATCCCGTGAGTGTCGTAAAAGGTGACGATGGTATTAGCCTGAGGAAGTACAGCAGTGTTCTTTGAGTACATTAACCACTTAACTGTGATCGTCAAACCGCTTGAAAATTGTGGCTATTACGGCAAAAACCCGGCAATATACAACAAACACGTTTGGGGGATGCCTGTGTCCAGCAGTGGACTTGGAATTTGTTGAAATTATGATGGTAATTACATTAGTATCAAAAAATAATTTTTAAATTTAGTATTACTGATGAAAAGAGGGGAAGGAAACTTATATAATTATAAAAACTTGTAGTACTGTATACTGTAGTTTATAATTTAAACTTAACTGGTGTACCAAAAGGCGGTATACTATCTCCCCTTTAGTTGTAATTATTTATTAACTTCATTACTGACATCCTCAAATGTTGTTACCGTCTATATGCCTTGCGACTTGCAACTTTTGGTTCGCGGGTGCGTAGATTGGGGAATCTGCGTGCCCACACCAAGCGACACAAGAGAAGTCGGTAGCACGCATGTGGTCACGCGCTGCCGTGGGACGCTTTGGGGGATCCTTAAAAATCACCCCGGGGGGTGACCGCTTTACAATCACCCTCTCTGAGATTTGCCTATAGGCTTGGCACCAGTGAGCGGCTCTAGTGTGATCAAATGAGGACCTGGAGCCTCCCTTAGGTGCCAAAGATGACTGCTCCAGTGGTTTTTGCCAGTAGGAGTTCGGGATACCCCTTCGTCCTTCCCCGGGGCGAAGGAAGTTCATGAAGAATTTCCACTAGGCACCAATAAAAAATAAAAAAGGCTGGTGTGGAGTAGTGCGTTTAAAAGGCCAGGGCTCAGCTAATGCTACAGGTAACTGTAGCGCTGATTTTCAGTTGAAGTCTCAGGGCACAGGTGGCAACCTGTCCTATATCTATACAAATAAATAAAATTGAAGTGTCTGTTTGTAATGTCAAAATAACAGCTTTTTACTAAATGCATATGAAAGTATGTATGTTACATATAACAAAAACACTATTTTTAAAATTTTTGTCTGTCTGTCTGTCTGTCTGTCTGTTTGTTCCGGGTAATCTCCGAAACGGCTGGTCCGATTTTGACGGGACCTTCACTGGCAGATAGCTGATGTTATAAGGAATAACTTAGGCTACTTTTATTTTGGAAAAATAATTAGGGTTCCGCGTAAAAAATAAAACCCTTGAAATCCAATATATACATTCTATGTCAAGTGTTCTATGTCTAAGTACTCTAAATTTCTTTTAAATTAAACGCGGGTGAAATCGCGGGTCCCAGCTAGTAAATAATAAGAACACCGTTGGGCTTGAACGCAAAATAAATAGGAATTATATATTTAAGACAAATCAAAATAACAACTTAGATACCCTTTCGATAATTTTTATCACTCGAAAATATAATTCCATTTTATGGTCTCAAGGTTGAAAATAAGACTTGTGTGATTTACAATTATATCTATATTTAGTTTTCATGAAAATTATCAGGGTAATCAAGTACCTAACTAATGAGAGCAATGTGGATGTGGACAATGTGGCGGTGGAATATTGTTTCTCCCCCAATACGTTGACTGTTTATATGCAGGTGAGGATTATATTTGTTCTTTATTATAAGGCTGACCAGATACATGAGTCCTCGTGTTGCCTTGCCCCAACTGTCACGTTATTTTTGATACCAGGTAGCAGGCCCACAGAGCCGTAAGCAGTGTGGCTACACTGAGAGGTGAAGACACTGCTAAATTTCCAATAAATTAGAGACTGACTCACGCTACCATCGCATTTTATGTAGCAGTCACGAGTGACCTATATCACAGTACAATTGAAAATGCGAAAATAAATGTAAGTAAACAAAATAAGAACCCATATTTTTATGAAGCCACAGTGCCACTTAAACACGTTGGGCCCTTTCATACCCCGAGGATGGTGTTTAGAAACAAACGCAGCCTTTGATATTTTTGCTTATTTTTTTTCCTCAGAGGCTTACGAGCGGAATCTTGGCAATATTGTTTCTCTTTGTGCGCGAAATAAATTATTCTGTGTGTGCTTAGGGCTCTTATTATTTTCTGTGTAGTGTGCGTTTGTTTCCTAAATGTTATCAAGTTTTAGAGTTGTAGATGGCGTTAGTAGTCGGATAGACAGCATTACCATAATGTTTTGGGATAAATTGTACTGTTTGTACTACCCCAGCTATGGCATCTTAGCAGAGATATTAATATAGACCGAAGAAAACATTAGTCGCTACATAGAATAGAAATTACGCATTAAAGAAAGCAAAAAAATAATTAAGTAGGTATAACCTACTTAGTTAATTCACAGAAATTCATCGGGACGAATATTGGCGGTAGGAAATCAAAGGAACAAAACGAGGATACCGTAATAATCTCATTATGAGGATTATGTGAAGATTATAACGCCGAGTGATGATTCTGAATGATGGAATATTGTGGCTTAAATATTTTAGGAACGAGCATTCTAACAGTTTCATCCGTCAGTAGCCGTAAACTGGGCTACCAACCATCATGTTTTTTATTGTTAAGTGATCGAGCCATAATAAAACACTTTATTTTAATACATTGTGTAATAATTATAAGAATTTTTTTATTCATTGATGAGATATATATATTGCTATGTGGTGCCATGGATACAAATAGCACCAACCCGTCGTTATTACACGGGTGTCGTAAAAGGCGACTATGGGATCGGCCGGAAGATGGGCAGCAGCGTCCTTCGAGTACAATTTAACTGCGATCCTCTACCCGCCTGCCAAGCCTGGCGAGTGAGGAGCACACAACAGACCTAGACCACTCGGTATGTGGCGACCTTTGGGAGAGACCTGTGTCCAACAGTGGACTTTATTCAGCCGAAATGCTGATGATAAATGATGGTTCATAAGAATTGCTAGATGAAATATTCAAAATACATTTAAATCAGCGCCTAGGTTTGGATTTTCAATCGGATCGGACAAGATCTCTCTCTGCCAGCCGTAGTGTCGGCTATCTTGGCAGAGCATGAAAACTGAAATGCAGTGGTCTCCTTCTGTGAGAGCATCATGCTCCAGAAGGAGACCGCAGAGCGGGATCGGGAGAGGGCCGATCCTGCTCAAAGAAGAAGGAAATGGTGCCGGGTAACAACCGCCCTGGTACCTAATTCCTAAACGCCTGAAACCCCCTACCGTCGCTATAAGGCAGCCTCTGAGTTCGCGGGTGCGTAGATTGGGGAATCTGTGCGCATCACAGTACAGCGCACGGGGACGCTTCGGGGGATCCTTTATCCCAGGGAGGTGACCGATTTACAGTCACCCTCTCCAAGATGGGACTATGGGTGTGGGCGGCTCTAGTGTGATCATAAGAGGACCTGGAGCCCCCCTTAGGTGCCGAAGATGACCACCCAAGTAGTTAGCTGGTAGGAGCATACTCCTTCGCCCTTCCCCGGGGCGGAAGAAGCTCATGAAGTACTTCCAACAGGCCCAATAAAAAAAAAGTTGGATTTGCAATTGTTTCGCCAACAATGTTATTTCATGGCTGAGGATTTGTTTCAACAATAATCCACAGACTTTCAGGAGCTCGTGCGTTAATTATTTCAAACTGATCAATCACCGTGAACCAACAGTTACATGGCAACCTTCTGTGCATAAAAAAGTAAAAATTTACAAGATAAGGCACACTAATAAATTGACAACCGACTGATTTGTAGGGCGCCTGAACTGTTTGAAAGCAATCTTTAAGTTATCCTGCACAGGAATTAGATTAGGGTATCCTATCTCATACCGTGAGTGTCTTAAAACGTGACTATGGAATTAGTCACAGGATGGGTAGCAGCGTTCTTCGAATATAGTAACAACTAAACTGCGATCACCAACTCGCCTGCCAAGCGTGCCTAAGGACATTGTTCTGCAGGCATACATTGTTCGCCTAACAACCAACAGGTACGTTAAATTACTTTCCGTGTTCTAAATGACGACTTGACGACGACGACGAAATCACAATAAAAAGAATATCTTTTATCATTTCGGCCAAATGAAGTCCACTGCTGGACACAGACTCAAAGATCACTACAACGACCGATATAGGCGTTGTGGGCTCATTGGGGGTTTTGCCATAATCGCCACGCTTGGCAGACGGGTTGGCGATCGCAGGTGAGTTGTTAATGTACTAGAAGGACGCTGCTGCTCATCCTCCGGCTAATCCCGTAGTTGACTTTTACGACACCCACGGGAGGTGATGGGGTGGTGGTATTCTGAGCCGGCACCACACGGCTATCTAATATATTTAATAAACGCTAAATATGAAAATAGATTAAGGTTAGCTTATACCTCGAAGCACTTCGTTGCACGCAGTCAGATTTATTCAAAAATCATCAAAACAGTCTTCACAACTTAAAATTATTTATTTGTCATACTTTTGTTGTCGACATTATAATTTTTGTGTGACCTACATGTGTATCAGCATTGCCAGACGTACCGATTTTGGCGGGACGTACCGATTTTTAAATCAAAATTAAATGTCCCGCGCGTGACAGGCTCAGTCCCGCTTTTCGGGAATAACTCGACCGTGCATGCAAAAAGATACCAGGAATATGTTTAAAATAGTGTCTTTCATATTAAGTATCCCACCATCAAACTGCTTTCCTAAACACGTTTTTTCCCAGATGAATTTAAAATGGTCGGATGCCAGAATGCTCCGTAAATTTAATGAAATCAGAATTACTCATCCAGTTTAGCTGTAGATTTACAGCTATCCTGTGAAGAGTTCTTCATCTTTACTAAAGAGAAAAAGGAAACTTTAAAAGAAGTTAAATCTTCACAGAAATATCATGAATAAGAAACTGTTATAAATAATTATTCTCTTATTTTACAATTTGTAACACTCACTCCTCAGACTATTGTTTGAAACGCCATATTTTTCTAGTGAATAAAGCTTTTTGATTTTTATTTCAGTTTTTTTTTCGTTCATAACACGAATAAGTCTCTACTATTTATCGATAGGGTAAATCTGATTTAAAATATCACATTTTTATTCAAATACATTTTCTATGGCTATTTTTGCTATCTATTGTCACGTAAACGTTATTTGAACTCAAATAAAAAGATAAATATTTAAAATCTTCTGATTATATAGGTTTTTTTACTATGTATCGCTTTCGACGAAAGAATCCCGCTTTTTTCACTCAAGACGTTCCAAAGTCCCGACTTTTGGCAATGCTAATGTATATATACATTTTACTACTAATACTATCGGGCAATATCTGTATATGCTTGATCAGAATATGGAACCACGAACATTCTTGTATTTCGAGACTAAATTGGTAGGGCTCTGTAGATGTAAAGGAAAACATAAATAAAATAAAAGGAACAATATTATAGTAGTAGGTAACTTATAACGTACACAATTATTGTAATAATAACTGAATTAATTATTTATTGGGGGAATCCAGATCCAAACACTGTCACTGTCAATATCACTTATACAGTAAACCCCGCCCATTCTGCGAGTCAGCGCTTTCTGCTGCTTTGGCGCTATTAATACGTCGGTTTGAAACTAAAAAAATATTATTCATAGATTAAGCGCTGAAAGCGCGAATTATTGTGTTCATCCAAATATGGCGCCGGGAGATATTATAACTAAGTAATAAAATGTATATATTGCCGTGTGGTGCCGGCTCAGAATGCCACCACCCCATCTCCTCCCATGGGTGTCGTAAAAGTCGACTAAAGGATTAGTCGGAGGATGGGCAGCAGCGTCCTTCGAGTACATTAACAACTCAACTGCGATCGCCAACCCGCCTGCCAAGCGTGGCGATTATGGCAAAACCCCCCAATGAGCTCAAAACACATCCATATCGGTGGTTGTGATGATCTTTGGGGGAGGCCTGTGTCCAACAGTGGACTTCATTAGGCCGAAATGATGAATAAAGTGTCCGTTCGATTGTAATAATTTATATTTAAAGTAACAAAAACTAGATATTATTAGATTGCATGCGTGATCCATAGGCCGTTTTTGTCAAGACCTCCAGTGACCCACAAGCACATCACAAGCCCACTCCGGTCACTGTGACTATCTTTAGCGCAGGCTTATTATGTCCAGTAGTGGACGTCTTTTACAGGACATTATGAAGATTATAGTACAGAATAATTCTGTCGTTCTATTTGGTATATCAAAGTTACTAGACTTAAATTAAGTTAGCTAAAACAAGCTCAAAATTAGGTCGAATCCAATTCGGGCAGGTTAGATTTAAAGCTTCACTGTGACCTGTTTGCGGATAGACGGCCGGTAATATTGTTAGCGTTTCGATTTTGTGAAAAGGATGCATGATTGTGTGTGACTGAATAGTCATTGCCAATGTGTTTGTATTTCATTTTTGCCCACACCAATAGCAAAACAAATGTTTATTTAATTAATAAAAATGTAATTAAAATATTTCTGTTCTATCCTGGAACATGACATACAAATACTTTGACTCCGATTCACCCTGGACTCCGGCTCCGCCTTTGCCTGCGATAAAACCACCTCCGTAACACATACATGTGGGTACCTTGCCCCAATTGCTGTGATTGCGAAAGATCTTGTAGCTATAATAAATTAGCAACAAAAGCTTATACATAATAATTATCTTAATTAAAGTTATAATGGATAACATTGCCTTTTTAAAATCTTACTCGATGGTCAACTACGTAATTTGCCTGTGAATATGCAATTACCCAAGTCAGCTTACAAACACACGCAAAGGTGCCGTGAAAATTAAGCTACGGTTGACTCCAAAGAGGAATTTAATCAGAAGATGTATTATAATAAGAGTGAAATAGTTTCTAGCGGAGACATTAACTTTCTATTTAGTGGAAATGTTGTATACCAATTTGATATGGGTGCTAAGTAAGCTGTGTAAGCTTTAGTTTATGATTATGTATATATTAGTGTTTTTATATTTTAGCCGTATGCTGTATTGCTGTCCGGATTTAGAATATAGGACCACTCTATGTCCTCCCATGGATGTTGTAAAAGTTGAGTAAGCGACTGTAAACCAGAGGGATGGGCAGCAACGTCCCTTCTGTAGAAGAGCAGCCATTCTACACTCACCAACCCGCTTGCTAAGCGTGGTGAGTACTGGCAAATTCCAGAAAAATTATGTCATACGGCATGTAACTGGTCGTTGCGTAGTAAATCTTTGCGGAAAGTCTTTGTTCACCAGTGGACGTCTTAAGGCTGAAATCAGGATGTGTATTATTATTATGTATAATTATATTTTATTTTTGTTTTTATATTTTTATATTTATTTAGCGATTTTCTTTTTCTTTTGTTGTCCGGATTATTATATGTTGTTGGTATTGACACCTGTAATTCAATTCAATTCAATCCGGGGGCCGCGTACCATAGTGGAATTTTAATTGTGTCTGGGAATTCTGCAGGTGGCAAGTTAATAGGTAGGTATAGCTGTGTCTAAAGGCATGGCACCAATGTGCGGCTCAGGAGTGTCTGTTCCCTCTTCAGTCACGAAGATGTTGGTTTAGCCAGTATGAGCCCAGCATACCCGTCACTCCAGCAACGATGGACAATACGTGACTAATCTACTGCGGAATAAAAAAGGCAAAGTTGTCTTTGAAATTGATATTTGCATTTGAAAAAGAATATTATTTTAATATAAAAGACCTAAAAAGATTATGAATCTTATTCATACATATAAATAAACACAACATTTATACCTTAAACATAGCTTCAAATAAGTAAAATTTAAAACCATAAAATAGAAGACAGGTGCCACAGTACTACGCCTTGCCGCTGTCAGCTGGTAAGGTTCCTTGAAGACTGGCAGCATTGCCACGTTGAATGGCAATGCTTATTCTTTGGCCAAAGAAAAGGTCAGCCCTCTGGTCACGTTAAGTGTCGACCAACCGTTTGGCAATATCTTTGAAAAGGATACGTAGACTCGGAACCCATGACCTAAGCGTTTCAACCCCAAACGGTTCAAAAAAATAACTTCCGATGACATTATTATATTTGCGCCGTTTGAGGTTTTCTGCTGCAGAAGCGGCAGCGTTAGTATAGCCAGCCATGCTTGGAAGATGGGAAGGAGCAAGGGTGTAGATACAAGTTGAGACCCACACCAGAGGCCAACCCATTTTCCAAGGCAGTAGCGACTTACCGTCTGGTCTTTTATCATCGTCGCGTGACAAGCCATTGGGTTCTAATACAGCTGGCACGTCAGCGATGGCAAGAGCACGATGAATAATGCCGTTAATAATATGTTGTGCTATACGATATGCATTTCTATTGCAAAATAGCCCATAGTGTCGAAGAGGGTCAACAGCTTCCCATTGTCTCTGGATACAAGGATACTATTTTCCAAGTGTAGACAGCATCAGTCATACACGGTACTTCAAAATCAACCAGTGTGGCTGCAAACATTTTCCTGATTAATTTATTAGTATTGTGGACCGAGGACATTAACGCCGGTAAAATTGCACTAGCTGTTTTTATTAATTTCATTACTGTCATTGATTTAGTTTATTCATAAACTTACGCAATAGCCTCATAACTCGGTATCGGGTTAGGACAGAAAAACTACACATAACCTCGAAATATTTATTGGTTTGTAATCATTCTGTAATAGTTTTATGAATAATGTCATATATATTAATTTAAATTAGAAATGAAGACAATGGAGGGAATACCATGCAAAAATAAATTTAAATTAAATGAAATCCCAATAATTATTTATTCATGTGTAGCTTTCATTTGGGCTATGTGGCAATCAAAAATAAAGCATAATCCTTTAATATCGTGATCTTTTCTTTCTTCTTTAGTTTTGTATACTGTAACAGTATAATTACATAATCCAAAAACCAGGCCAAAGTTCAAAGTTACATACTATGTAATGTAAAAGTTTTTATTGGAATGCTCGAAAGTATCGTTATTATAGGGAAGAACCGGAAAAAGATCGGTTTAAGGATTTCCAAGTTGGCGGGAAATCGTTCAGTGTAAAACCAGACGAATGAACAAATTGTCTGATCCTGATCTTATACTTAGAAAACGGGTAGCGGTGGGTAGAAGAAAATCACCATGAACCGTTTAGGGTCAACATTGTCATGACCGTCTCTCGTAAGACTATATATATCCACTGGTGGCAATTCGCTTATTGCAAGAGTCCGTCTAGGTAGATAGCACCGAAGTGGCAGTTAACCTGCCGCCAAGCAGTAGTAATTTAGACATTTCTGAGTTCTGGTTTCGCTGCGTGCTGTCGGCTACGAATAGCACCAACCCATCTCATCCCGTGAGTGTATTAAAAGGCGACTATGGAATTAATCAGAGGATGAGTACCAACGTCATTCGAGTACATTAACAGCTCAACTGCGATCGCCAACCCGCTTGTCAAGCGTAGCGATATTTGCAGAAGGAACTTTGACTTTAGAGACTTGTGTCCAGCAGTGAACTTTATTTGGCTGAAATCCCAGTTTGAAGGGCACTGTAGCAAGTGAAATTATTGGGCATAAGCAATGACATTTTACCAATAGACGTGCCATACTCGAACATTATTGCACTACAGAATGGCGTAAATTTTACTATAGCTACTTTACTACCGGTACGTTTAACATACAGCTCTCAAACAGTGGGCGAATAAAGAATGGGAGAAAATAAAAACCACTATGCAGAATACCGGTTGTTAGAAAGAGATGAATATACACCTTCTGATACGTGGCGTTAGCAGCTATGCGCATGCTTGTTCGGTATCGGCCTGGCGCTGGCCACCATTAGACCGTGTAATAAAACAAAATACTGTATTTTTATTTACAGTATAGATTTACGCATGAAATGACGTTTTTCTCACAGTTGTAGTATAAACCTTCATAAACGTTGCATAAACCTTCTATAGACAAAGAAAGGCATTTTTTCCGCAATATGTTGCAAGAATTTCGTTAAAGATTGACGTCTAGTTGCGACCAGCCGCGTCACTGGTCTGTGGTATGCTAAGTGAATGCCACGGGCAATTACCTTGCTTTCATGTGACCGTCATAGAGCGCGGGCATCTAAGCTTATAAAAACATCTTCATGCACAAGAGACTAAACAAAAAAGCGCAAAGTGGTTACGCAGGAGTAGTCCTGGGTAGTATTATAAGTGTTACGGAAAGGCGTGATCAAGAACGCCTTATTCAACTGGTAACAAATTGTGTAAAAAATGTGTTATTAGTTAGTTCGCTTCTTCTATTATATCCTTAGGCGACTGCATGCATAACGTAGCTTTTGATTAAGTTTAGGCGTGTTTCAACAGGCACTTGCATGTTTTTAGGAGACTTACGCAGATAAGTCTTGAGTTTTTACTATAATAATAAGCATATTTTATTTCTTGGACTAATCCACAAAAGAAGAAAATTTAAAATTATATAAATTAGATTCGCACTAAATCAAGGCCCCATAACGGGTATAGGCCTCCTACAATTTCTATTCATCTCTGTTTTTCGGTAGCTCCATCCAGTGTCTGACCACTATTTTTGTATTGTTTTTTTCTGCACACTTTGTATGTCGTCAAACCATCGAACTTTAGGTCTGTCTCTTGCTCTTTTATCTCCTGGACCTTTCCACATTATGAACTGCTTTGTTCATCTTCCAACTTACATGCGGGCTTTATGTCCTGCCCGATAAGGACCTGGTCCAAGTTTCAACGCCACATGTTAGGTGGGCAACAGACAAGAATCCATAACTTTTTTTTTGGCTTAATTAGAAATAATCATCAACGTTCACTCAAAGGATATCCACAGCTGAAAAAGAAGGCCTCCCTTCCACTATAATTAAGTCCTTATTAAGGGGGTATTGGCCAGTACTCGCAACGCTTAGCAGGCGGGTTGGTGAGCGCTGTATGGCTGTTCCATAAAAAGAGCGCTGCTGCCCATCCCTCTGGTTTAGAGTCCATTAGTAGCTTTTTACGCCATGCAGTGGTGGCTTCCCAAGATGGCGTGGTGCTAAAGTATTAATCGCGACATCACAATCACATCATCACACATCCAAAAGATGGGTATTTTTGATTTTAATGTTGCTTTTTAAAAATGTATTTTCTATACTATAAATTAAGTAAACCAACTGCATCGATACCGCCTTTGGTCGTCTCTATACGTATGATACTGCAAACTGCGGATTGTAAACGAGATACTCGAGCTGCAACAGTCCTCGAGGGGCAGGTTGTCCAACAAAGTTGCACGAACAGAATTAACAATGAGTATTATAGATACTCATTGTTAATTCAGTTGCTACTATTGTACTAGCACTTGCTACTATTGTACTATTGTTACTATTGTACTAGTATTGTTTTTTTCCATTTGACAGTAGACAATGAAAGCCGTAATATAAATTCTACATTAAACAACCTGTTATCATCATCATTTCGGCCGAATGAAGTCCACTGCTGGACACAGGCCTCCCGCAAAGATCACCACAATGACCGATATGGGTATGTTGTGGGCTCATTGGGGGGTATGGTATAAATGTATTTATTTACATATTATTTACAACCTGTAACATAAAGAACTATTTTCTGTATTTTTTAAATTCCAGGCCCAGTGTTTCGTAGATAAGGGCGGAATGGTGAAGTTTCATCCATTTTCTTAAATAACTTTATAACTGATTATTTTCAATCTTAAAAAAAAACAATTTTTGAGGCCGTCATAACAAGCCCTTCAATGTGAAATGTCACACGGAACAGTTAGCAAAACTTTTTTCTTCAATTGTCTAATTTGCACCCCAACAGTGAACCCTATTTTAATTTATTTACGTTACACTTCCGTGTTTGGGTCGCAAAAATCGTGTGTACCAAATTTCAACATAAACGCTCCAGCAGATTCGCAGATAGACAGACAGACAGACACATGAGTGATTCTATAAGGGTTCCGCCGTGTTTTTATTCGAACGTATGGATCCCTAAAAACGAATAAAACACGCTTGTATTGAAATATCATCATCATTTCGGCCGAATGAAGTCCACTGCTGGACACAGGCATCCCCCAAAGATCAACACAAAGATCGATATGGCTGTGCTGTGGGCTCATTGGGGGAGTTTTGCCATAATCGCCACGCTTGGCAGACGGGTTGGCGATCGCAGTTGAGTTGTTAATGTATTCGAAGGACGCTGCTGCCCATCCTCCGGCTAATCCCTGAGTCAACTTTTACGATACCCACGGGAGGAGATGGGGTGGTGGTATTCTGAGCCGGCACAATCTGAATGCAATGAAGAGGAGCCCAAACCCGAGGAGCTTACTGGTAGCTATAGAAGAGTTCGAGTATCCACCCAGCTGGGAGCTCCATCATCAGACTCTCGTCACAAAGTGTAAAATGAACGCTTTAAAAGAAACCAATTAAGCCCAAACTCGAGGTGTCCACTATCCACCTCCTGGCTCCATCATTAGATCAGTTCGATGTTACCAAATTATTGTATTGTCATCCGAATTGCATATTAAATTTGCAAAGTTGCAAAATAATACGATATTCAGAAGTAGGTTAAAACCTATTTCCAAGATTTGTTTACATATTATTTACAAGTGAAGCCAATAAAAGCGTTTTAAAAAGAAGTACCTTTGAGTTATATATATAAAAAGTCATAGAATAATAAAACCTTTTAACAAAAAATATACCAACCATGTAACCATGGTCCATGCAGACCAACGAGATATTTATATCTGGCCCCGCCCGACTTCATAAATAAAGTTTCTTTTCCTTCTCAGTGGGTTTATATGTTTATAACGTGTTTTTGAAGTCGATATATTTTTTGTTAAAAAGTTTTATTTGTTTCTTTTTTGTGAAAATAAATGTACGAACTTTTTCCACTTTGGTATCAGTATTTGACACTAATAATAATTGAGGTGAAAACACCAATTCGCGTCACAAGCCTAAATCCAAGGAAAATATCATCGATCTTACATGAAAGCAAATTTCCTTGAATCTAAATTACAGTCAGTCACCCCCGTATGTTTGTTTGCATTTCATCCGAGCGTGGAGTTAAACAAATATTGCTAAGCATGATATTATTTACTTTGGCTGATTTGTTTGGTTATCACTCGTATGTATTATGCGTGATTGCTTTCGTAATGTTTGCTTGGAAAAAAGTATTCTGATTTTGTCATTTCTAGCTAGGTTTTTTTTAAAATGTATTATTCCTTTAAAATTCTTTTAAATATAGTGACGGCTATTACTGACACTTTGATGTTGCAAGTTTATTGATTAAAACGAAATTTAAGATGAGTTTAAATACCTCCAAACATCTCTCCAGATGTGGGCATCACTTAAAGCTACTAAGGGATTTCAGAAAAAGGCCAGTATTGACTTTTTATGTGATATAAAAATAACATGTCTACGATCACCAGTTTGTTTTCCAGGTGAGATGATAATGGTCGTTTATTGCAGTGGTTTATGGGAATAACTTTATTAGCAGTGCACTTTATCATTTCAGCCAAAAGACGTTCACTTCTGAACAAAAGTTTTCCCCATAGATTAACACAACCTGTCATCATTTTGGGAGGAATTTGCTAATACTCACCACGTTTGGCAGGCGGGTTGATGAGCGGGGTTTGGCTACTATTCCACAGAACGCGCTGCTGTCCCTGTCCCTCACCTCTTACGACATCCACGGGAGGAGATGGATTGGTTTTTAATCCGGACTCTACATGGAGAGCTGGACACCAGAAGAAGATACGCAAACACGAAGTGCACTTAGTGGCTCTATGATGAATATATGTCCGTTTTGTTCATCAATATACTCTTATTTTGCAACGTAACGAATGCTGACACTGTCGTCTATGTAAAGCGAGTCTCCAATCTCAACTCAACCAACTAAAAACATTTTATCTCGCAAAATAAACTCAAGTGAAATAATATTTCCATCTTAAAACGGTAGACACAACATTTCAAAGCAACATCACACACAAATTGACGCTGAATTTCCAACCGTGTTCAAAAACTTACGTCAGCGCTGTCCTGACGGTGAAATGAAAAAGTTACAAAGAGCATAGTGCAACGAGCCACGCCGAAGCGCCGCCGCCGCCGTGTCAGTCAAACCTGACGACCGATTGTTGATGCACTCACCACACATATACAAGAATTGAAGGAGAAGTTTTGTTTTACGACAATTTTTGTTTGATTACTATGTGTTTTGTTTAAGCATACAGGGTAGCTGTTGCAGTTTCGCTGGATATTTTTATTTGTTCCACCGCGGTGGAAATGCTTCATCCATTGCCGCTGGGGAGAGGAGCAAAGGGAATGGTGACTCTTAACAGCTAAAATCACTTTTAAATCAATCTTTGGCACCGAAGGGGATATGCCCTGGAGCTGCCCATTTGTGCCATAGCTGTACATCTTGGAGATAGTGAATGTAAATAGGTATTCCAGTCACGGAGAAGATACCTCGCTGTGCGCTTTGCTGCGCACCCGGATTCACGTGACCACATCCTTTTCGCTGGATCTACCTATGGCAATGCAATGCAAGTGGTAAGGTTTACTTACAAAAGTTGGTATGGGTAATAACATATAATTTTAACATACATGTTCTTTAAGTTACAATTTAAATGTATGTTACACTTTTACTGTGGGCATCTGCCCCCGTGCATCATGATGCGCAACAGGGCAATATAACAAGCCTATAACTTTTAGTTCGTATTTCTTAGATTTTATACCTAGACTCCACAACATAATTTTCCATTTTTTTTTTACATTTTAATTTTTACATGTGAGAACGATTTTTTTTTAAATTTGTGCATTAATCAATGTCCTATTCAGTTTAAAAGACAAAAAGCGGTTAGTATACAATAAGATACTAAATTGGATTAAGGTTATGAGGGGGAGCCGGAGAACGTCCACTACACACTAGTTCACGACACAATAGTTGACGACACGGTTGCTGCAGTGGTTGATACAGTCGACTGCTGCGCTCCGGGTCGCGGGTTCGATTTCTGCACGGAACAAACATTTGTATGATCTGTAGGTAGTTGTTCCGGGTCTGGTTGTATTTTGTGTGAAATATATGTCTGTAAACGCACCCATGACACAGGAGAAATCTTAGTGTAGGGTAACGTTTTTTTAAAATAAATAATAAAATAAAATGTTCATTCACCCCAATAGATTTCTACAATTACCAGTTACTTATCGCCCGTATCCGACGACTCCAAGCTACCTCCATCTAGGCGTAGCATGGCGATTTCAAAGTCTTCTATTCGGAAGATAGACAACGCGCTCTCTACACGTCTCGATATCTCTTCTTCCCGAGCATGAGCCGACATGAAGACTCGGCTGTCTTCGTAGACATAGACATGGTAAATCCTTTCCATGGCAACGGAATGCCGCTAGTTACGTAGAAATTCCATTCAATTCTAATCATTCGTTGCGTTTCGTTACCAATAAAATACGTCGAACAATTAATTTATTTATTTTATACTTTTTACTACTTTAATACTCTTTGTTGTACACGAAAAATATTCACAAAAGGTTTGAATTAAGTAAAAGTACAATAGGCGGCCTTACCACTATCCGCGATCTTTTCCAGGCAACCTTAGGATGGAAAATGGTTGCTACACTTTTTAAATAGAAGTAAATACAAAAACGAAACGCTTAACGTCAATTTTATCTGTGGTATTATTTTAAAGTTTAATATTTCATTAGAACCGGGATAATTTTGCAATTTCTATTGTGATTCTTGTGAATTGAAAGTGAATAATGGCACCAAAAAAAAAGTATCTCATATTACTTACAACCTAGCTAGCTTACTTACTACGTAATTTCTCATCTTATCAGAAAAAAAATTCTCCGCTATCGGTCTAAGGCAGAGTGCAGTTGAGACTTTTGAAGACCTTGCTAACTTTAAATTTTCGAGGAACTCATTCTCCGACAGGTCGAGGACCCAGTGAGCTCTCTCACAGAGTTCCGCCTTCCTAGAGTTCTTTTCGGCACAAAAACTTATTAAATAGACCCCGCAATTGCGTATTTACTATTTTGTGTTAGCTAAGTTTCCGTAATCCTTTAACGCAACGCAAAATCTTACGATATAGATACGAAGATACTCTTGTCTACGTATCTTGTGATATAGACTGTTTGAGAAGAAACATCTCTATCCCTAAACGTCAAAGATAGACAAAATACGTTGGTCATGCTCGACGATGAAGACTGTTGTCTAGGGAAGAGTAGAAACAACACTTTCCGTTCATTCTCGAGATCGCCATGCTCAGAATGGTAGAATTATTGACACTGTCTACATCCAAATGTCATTTTTGTCTACTCTTCCATCGACAAGACCGTTGTCTTCGGTGTTCATGCTACGCCTACAGGTCATCTACCCTTCTCTTTTGAGGTTGTCTCCAGCTTTCAACATGAATGTTTCATAAATCCTAATAGTTAATTTTTTATGAAAATTCGCTATTCATTAATTATTTGGCTTTTGTACAATACTAAAAATAATGTTAAAATGCGAAATTTTGCATGTTTAAATGTTTGAGGCTCCATCTCGTACAAACTGCTGAAGGAATTGTAATTAAATTTGTAGTCGAAGTAGATTATAACGTGTAAAAGGATAATATACGAATTACTTTTTAATTAAATCATAAAAAGAAAAATTATCACCAAACTTTAATTTACGCTCAACGAAGCGTTCGATGTCCATGTTGTGACCGGAATTACAATATAGCACCACTCCATCTTCTTCCATGTGAGCACAAGCGGCTATCATTCCACAGAAGGGATGCTACTGCCCATCACACTGGTTTGGTCCCTTAGTCTCCTTTTATGACTTCCACGTAAGGAAATGGAGTGGTGCAGTATTCCTAATCCCGAGACCACAAGGATGTTGAAGGATGTCGGAATTCTCATGTTATGAGGATGACCAAAATCCCATATACGGCTTTAATCCAAAATTTTGGGCTTCTACAAAAAGTTCTTTAGCTGACTCCATTACTCTCTCCCCGTTTTGGGAATCAACCTCAAGTTCTCACGCTCTGTGGTCTCGTTTGGCACCATTGGAACAACGAGGCAGTCTTTGAGTATTCCACTCACTTTTTTTTATGTATTCCACTAGGGAGTGGATCTCTTTGCCATAGTCTATGTTTCCGGATTTTTACAACCTAGAAGTTTTTAAGACACAAATAGAGTTTCTTTGAAGCAAGCCTGCACCATCATCAACCACATCGTCGTTTAATATCGCGGAGATGTGGTCGAAGGCGAGCCTATTTGGTATATACAAAATGTGAACAATTTTGGTAGATAATAACTTAAAAACATATCCAACAGCTTTCTACCTGAATGTACGGAACTCTTTAGTAGATACGTCACGGATTTAAATTGGAGTTGCCAGTAAAAAAAATAGTGAATCGACGCGTTAGCGTGGAATGAATGAATGCTCTCACGTCACTCAGTTGAAAGGGATGTTTTAATAATAATGGTTTTATGTTCCCAAGCAATGTTTCTATACTACCATGGAGTTCCAGCTAAGATAATGGTACCAGGGATTTTGGTAATTCGGCATGTGACTGTATGATTAGATGGCAGATGACGGATTTAGACGGCATGATTGGTGCAGTGGGTTATACAGTCGGCTGCTGCGCGCTGGGTCGTGGGTTTGATTCCCGCACGGAACAAATTTCGTATGATCTGCAGGTAGTTGTTCCGGGTCTATGTGTATTGTGTGTGGAATATATGTATGTATATGAGAATTTTCTGTTGTTTGGTGTCTTACTGCAAGAAGCTAGGTAGAAGAATTAAAAGAGGGAGAAAATAATTGATTTGGCACAAACTCAGGACACTCCCAAATTAAATAAGTAAAATAATATACACACCGGCACAATTAGCGGAACAGAAAAAAAAGTGAGACTATGAGATAATAACGCATATATTTGACGAAAATGTAATTAGACACAAAATAACAAATTGATTACATCTTTTAATAACGACTTTGAAAAGTCTTCGTTATTTTTTATTGAAAAATAAAGAAATTTGAAATAAGTGAAATTTTTAGATGATTATGAACCATCACAAAAAATAAAAAAAAGTAAGCATTAAATGATTTAACAATAAAATTAAAGCAAAATTAATAACGAGTGTTTCCCCCTCTTGCTCTGATTACGGTTTCCATTCGTCTGGGCATGCTACAGATTATCTTATCGATGATTTCTTGAGGCAACCGCTCCCACTCCTCAAGTAATGCGTTTCCAAGTACATTCAGATTGTTGGGGGGTGGCATTCTGGATTTAACCTTTCTTTTTAGCAAGTCCCAGATATGCTCTATCGGATTAATATCGGGGGAATTTGCTAGCCACTGCATCACCGGTATACCTACGTGGCTCAGATATGCCTGTACCGATTGTGCACTATGAGCACGAGCATTATCTTGCATTAGAATAAAGTCGTCACCAATAAATGGGGCAAATGGTACAACATGTTCTTCTAAAATGTTTCTGATGTATCGATCTGCTGTCACGGTCCCTCCTGTGACTATCACTAACTCCGTGCGAGCTCCCAAACATATCCCTCCCCAAACCATAATCGAGCCGCCACCATAAGCCACTGTGTGTTCAAAATTAGACTGTATGTGGCGTTCTCCTTTGCGTCTCCATATTCGCTGTCTCCCATCGATCTGTTTTAAAAGAACTCTGCACTCATCAGTAAAGAAAACCTGCTGCCATTCGTTCAAATCCCAATGACGATGTTCTCGCGCATAGCTTAATCGGTTTACGCGGTGACGTCTCTCAAGTTTTGGGCCTTTGGCAGGTATATACGACCCTAAACCAACTTCTTCAAATCTCCTGCGAACTGTACGCTCACTTACTCGTACTCCTCGAACGTCTTCCAGTTCATTTCGAGCTTGTACAGCCGTTAATCGCGTATTCCTACGAACTCCAAGTTGTAAAAAACTGTCATCTCGCCTCGATGTACATCTTTTTCTACCTTGACCCCGCCTCCTCACAAGAGAATTAGACGATCTGTACCGCTGGATGCTGCGATGAATCGTTGATACTGGTCGAGGAAGCCTTGAGGCAATCGATCTGTAGGTATGGCCATTTCTTCTCATTTCATCAGCCCTAATGATTTCCAGTGATGTTAAGTCAGGCATAATAAAGAGCTTTTAATAAACAAAATTGCCTATAGAATAACAAATTTATAAAAAACCATTAAGTGCAATTTTTCAAAAAAATTACAATTACGTAGTTCTTACTCGAACAAGTTGACAAAACGTTCGGGAAAATAAAACAAATGAATGAAAAAAGTGTATGTCATCTAATTTTCTATTTTCAAATTTGACAATAAATTAAAAAAATGTCATAACTGGCCAGTTCCTCAAGTAAAAGATTTTAAAATCCTGCTTTTTTTGTGTTCCGCTAATTGTGCCGGTGTGTATATATATATAGATATACAAAAACGCTTCTTAAAATTATTACCTAATTAAGCTGCTATGTGCCCAACAGCTGAGCCAAATAGGTTCAATTCAGCATTATGTCAGACAGCTAGTGCCTGACGGTGATTTTCAACTGAACCTGTTATAGGTAGGCCGTGACGGATGTAAACCAGTTCACATAACAATAATAAATATATAAATATATTTTAAAAATAGAAAACAATAAAACTAATACTTGTAACTATACTGTACTGTGCAAAACGTTAAATAGATACGAACGGACCAGTCCAGATGCACAGCGAGGCAGACGCAACCGGCTAAGCTAACACAAACAATATAATCTCATCATTGCGCTGCACGCAGCCGATCAAGACGGTTCGCTACTTAATATTTTGTTTCGTGCGATAAATCAATACCAATCCCCCAATGCCCAAGAAGATCCAATCCAATCGGATCTCGAAGCACTCTTCGATCTAGGCGACTCCGTCATAGTGGCTGGAGATCTTAATGCCAAACATGAGTCTTGGAACTGTCTCACTCACAACCACAGAGGAAGTAAATTATACTCCCTCAGTACCCTCCTCAATTTTGACATCATCGCCCCGATGTATCCCACTCACTACCCCAGCAATGTTAATCATCGCCCGGATATACTCGACATAGCACTTCTAATGAATGTCAACCTCAAGTTGCATTCCATTGAAGTACTACAAGAGCTAGACTCCGATCACCGTTCTGTGATCCTTCACCTCACCTCCCGCTTTGGCCCCACGGACACAGGGCTACCCCCTCAGACCATTGTGACGACGGACTGGAGGAAAGTTAGGCAACGCCTCAACGACCCCTCGTCCGCTCAGTTAGAATTCCCGAATGCATAATGTCAGTCGCAGACACGCTAGGCGCGATCGACTCCCTCACCGGGCATGTACAGTCCGTCGTGGACGAGTGTTCACGGCGAGTTCCTGCGATGGAAGACCATCGCATGAAACTCCCTGACGATGTACGTGCACTGATGACGGAGAAGAACGCAGCCCTTAGAGCGTACTCATCTTTTCCCAGCGAACCCAATCGCCTCTTTATGCGCCACCTGCAGCGTGCTGTCAAGGAACGTATTAAGGAGTGCCGAGAGGCTAACTGGGATAAGATGTTGGGCGGCTTAGAGCCAACCCACCTTGCGTTCTGGCATCTGCAACGGAAACTCAAATCCGAAACATCCAATGCTGTCCCCGCCCTCAACCGTCCCAACCAAAGGCCGGCCTTTGATGACGACGAAAAATCCGAATGCCTAGCTGACAGTCTAGAAGCGCAATGTTCCCCAAGCACTCTACCTGTAGACCAAGCTCACCTCAAAAAGGTTGACGCTGAAGTCGAACGAAGAGCAGCTATTCCGCCTGCCGAGGACCCTGACGACCCCCTCCCTCCGGTCACGGCAGACGAGGTCAGAAATCTCGTGAAAAAGATTCACCCTCGCAAAGCCCCCGGCTCTGACGGTATCACCAACAAGGTGATTAAACTCTTCCCCGAACGTCTTATCGCCTTAATGACCGTCATCTTCAATGCGGCATTAAACAATAACCTCTTTCCGGATACGTGGAAACAGGCCACCGTTATCGGTATTCCCAAACCCGGTAAGCCCAAGTGCGAGCCTTCCAGCTATCGCCCCATAAGCCTTCTCAATTCTCTTGCGAAGATTTATGAGCGGATTATCTATTCCCGACTAAAGGATTTTGCCGATTCCAAGAAACTCATTCCCAACGAACAGTTTGGTTTTAGAACCAAACACTCGTGTGTACAACAAGTCCACCGACTAGTTGAACACATCACGTTCGGATTCTCACGCGGCATGATGACGGGAGTCCTCTTTTTCGATGTTGCGAAAGTATTTGACAAAGTCTGGCACAATGGCTTATTATATAAGTTGTATCAACTCGGAGTGCCTGACGATCTCGTTCTCATCATACGAGACTTTTTGTCAAATCGCAGTTTCCGATATCGAATCACGGGCGCTCTCTCTTCCCCCCACCCCATTAGAGCCGGAGTCCCACAAGGATCCGTGCTAGCCCCACTATTGTTCACACTGTACACCAGTGACCTCCCCAAAAGACCTGCTAATACGACCCAATTAGCACTCTTCGCCGATGACACGGCCATTTTCTACTCTGGTTACGTTCCCGATAGTATAACTAAGATCCTCCAAACCACAGCCAACGTCTACGGTAAATGGTTTAGGAAATGGCGGATCGAAGTTAACCCTATCAAAAGTAAAGCCGTCCTATTTTGCAAATTAGGCGACGACCACCCACGCTTCAGGGAGATCTCGATGCTGGGCCAATCGGTTCCTTGGGAACCGCACGCCAAGTATCTTGGAGTCACCCTAGACAAAAAACTGACCTTCATTCCCCACACAAAGATGGTGCGTGCCCGCGCTGCCTTTGTGCTTGGTCGCCTTCACTATATTCTGAACGCTCGTAGTAAATTATCCCTTAGAAATAAGGTGAGAATTTACACCACATGCATTCGACCCATCATGACCTATTCCAGCCCAGTGTTCGCACACGCTGAATCATACCCACTCCGTAGATTTGAAACCCTCCAAACCCGTTTCATGCGCAAGGCCACCGGAGCGCCTCTGTACATGCGAAACGACCAACTCCATTTCGACCTTAACTTGCCGACCATCAGGCAATTTATGAAACAAGCGTCTAAACGCTATCTCGATTCTGCCCTGTCCCACCCATATCCCCTTGTGGTATCAGCCGCCGACTACGAACCCTCCCGTATCAGTAGAGTACGCCGCCCGAGGCACGTTCTGGTCGATCCAGATGATAAAATCACGTTAGATCACATGAAGAGACTCGCGTTGTCTCGTTCACTAAACACCCGACCGTTGTACCGCCCTCGCCGCCGAGGATGCCCGCCTCACCGACGTCGCGGAGGCCTATCGCCGCGTCACCTTCCCGTTCAAGTTAGCACTTCTCCCTCCCGTCTCTTGCTCGCGCCGGCCCGTGCCGAGCCTGTAGCTTTAAATGTCCCCTAATACAATTTAAATAATACCGATCCAGCTGTCCCCAAAACAATAGCTTGATATCCCCAGCAACGCCCTAAGCCGAGGTCCGTGTCCCGCAGGGGGCGCCCTTAGCGAAAGTTGCTTAGTTTTTAATATTTAATTTAAGCCACACCACACCCACATCATTGTGACGAATAATAATGATGTTTAAAAATATTTAAAAAGGAGTAATAATACATATATACCTAATGCTGATTCTGTTCAAGGTGAGTAGAAATCACCGCCGCCGAGGTAGGTATCACCGCCATGTCGGTTAAGCAACGCTTGGCAAAGTCAATCCGTAGATGGGTGACCGCATAGAGGTTTTGAACCGAGCGTCTCCGTGCTTCAGAGAGCACGTAAGATCGTCGGACCCGGTTGTTGTCATTAGACAGCAGTCGTTACGCTAAGTTGGAGGTCTGTAGGCGGCTTGAAAAATTATGACACAAGACTTGACAACAATTTAACGTCTAGTAATATCTTAGGTTTTCGCGATTATTACACATTATAATGTGCCGTGTGGTGCCGTGCAACCACCCCATCTCCTCCCGTGGGTATCGTAAAAGTCGGCTAAGGGATTGGCTGGAGGATGGGCAGCAGCGTCCTTCGAGTACATTAACAACTCAACTGCGATCGTCAACCCGTCTGCCGAGCGTGGCGATTATGGCAAAACCCCTCAATGAGCCCACAACACACCCATATAGGTGGTTGTGGTGATCTTTGGGGGAGACCTGTGTCCAGCAGTGGACTTCATTCGGCCTTAAAGAATAAAGTTTTTCAAAATGTACCGAGTAACATAAGAAATGGACGGGCTTATTGTGAGGGTCTCAAATGTATTTATTTTATAAAAAAACATTATATAGTTTTAAAGTTATTTAAGAAAACAGATGAAAATTTACCAGTTGTTTTTGAGATGGACAGACGGCCTGATGAAGGTCGCTGGGAGTCGTTGGATGAGGGCGGCATGTCACCGCTCGTTGTGGAAATCAAAGGCGGAGGCCTTTGTTCAGCAGTGGACGTCCTGTGGCTGATATGATGATTAGATATACGACACAATAAAAAGGAAAGCTTATTGTTTTGTGAAATCAAACAATTATATATGTACATTGGTATTAACTGCCACCTTCCCCCTTCATCTCTAGTCTAACCGAATGACTTGCTTGTATTGGCAAAAGATTAAATAAAAAAATATATCAAATTTAAAATATGTAGGTACAACCCTAGGTAAAGTTTTTCCTTTTCATAAATGTATTACGATAGTTTGAAAGTCTATTTATCCATCAATCCTAAGGACCATATAAAACTTATAACTTCATTAGACTAACTGGAATTTCTCCGGGCATTTGTTTTTGAGCTTCGTAAATTTCGGATTCCTTTCAGACTTTAAAGTTTTTGATGTAGTTATTTTAAAGTTCTTTGAAAAATAAAGTTTGGACGTTTCAGCTGTGAATTAAATTTGTAAGTCCCTAAAGCGTCCCCAACTGCTTAAATACAATTTATTTTGAAAGAAAATACACATTATTTATTGTTAATTAATGTTAGGGTGATCAATCAAGGAGATGGCGTCTAGCGGCCGAAATTAACAATCCAAAATCTTCGGATTTCGGATTAGATTGATTATTAATTTCGGCCGTAAGATATATTGAAAAATAGAGTACACATTACATATTATTATTCAAATTACTATTAATAAAATTAGATTGCTGTCTTTAATTCTGACACTAAGTCACCGCCAATAAAGTAAACTCTAACTAGACTCTACCCTTTAGTCTACTCTCTACTCTACTCTCTACTCACTACTCCACTCTACTCTCTACTCTCTACTCTACTCTCTACTCTACTCTCTGCTCTACTCTCTACTCTACTCTCTACTCTACTCTCTACTCTACTCTCTACTCTACTCTCTACTCTACTCTCTACTCTACTCTCTACTCTACTCTCTACTCTACTCTACTCTCTACTCTACTCTCTACTCTACTCTCTACTCTACTCTCTACTCTACTCTCTACTCTACTCTCTACTCTACTCTCTACTCTACTCTCTACTCTACTCTCTACTCTACTCTCTACTCTACTCTCTACTCTACTCTCTACTCTCTCCTCTACGCTCTATTCTACTCTCTACTCTGCTACTCTACTCTCTACTCTCTACTCTCTACTCTCTACTCTCTACTCTCTACTCTCTACTCTCTACTCTCTACTCTCTACTCTCTACTCTCTACTCTCTACTCTCTACTCTCTACTCTCTACTCTCTACACTCTACTCTCTACTCTCTACTCTCTACTCTCTACTCTCTACTCTCTACTCTCTACTCTCTACTCTCTACTCTCTACTCTCTACTCTCTACTGTACAATTTGTTTTAGCGAGATATTGACTTTAAATTCGGTGCATTTAAGTACCTTCCGTATTTAGCTGTCAGTAGCCCGTGACACTTCTTGGAGTGCGCACGCTCACTTGTTTTCGAGTGTTACCTGTTGGGGTCACCCGTACCCATGTTGTGCTCAATGAAACATTATTAGTATCGGATTTTAATTAAATTTTACTAAAACAGTCGAGTTCTGTCTACACAATATGCCATCCACTTCTTTTAAGAAATTATGAATAGCGAACTTTTGTAAAGAATATTGATTTCCAAAGTTCTTTGGACGATGATGCATTAGATATTGCAGACGCATACACATGATACATACGCATGCATGCATATGGTTTGGGTAGCTACCCAAAATCATATACAAGTACATAAAATGAATGTGCTCACTGATTCATTTTGTCTTTGAAGGCTGAATAACTATTCTAACCTTTAACTGTATCTATATAAAATACATCAAAAGTTTACATATTTAAATTTTGATTTCGAAGTCGAACGAATTTGCATAATCAGTCCGACAAATTTGATTTTTCGAGTACCCGAGTATTTGGTGAATTTTGAGGTCATGTAAATAATCTAGCTTATTTAATATGTATGTATATGGTTATCGAATCTGTAACTCATCTTTCCACTTGATTGCCAAGCTAAGGGATGAGCAGAGTTCGAATAATCCATGTACAATATGTACTTAAAGACAGATTTTGAGGTTCTGGGCCCAATCCTAGATCGAATAAAGTATTCTGTGGCCCGTATATCAGACTGGCGGGTAGCGGAGGAGGTGGTCCACCTTATCAAGCCACCGCAACATAGTGTTTAACCTGGTCCTATGGCCCACTTGGACCAAACCATCCAGGTCCTAACTCTCCGTAGTGGCGTTGAGCCTTACACAACTCAATCGAGATATGCGTGTCGTAGCTGCCAACATCGCGCCGTGATCATCATTTCGGCCATCATAAAGTCCACTGTAGGACACAGGCCTCCCTCAAAGATCACCACAACGACCGACATTGGTGTCGGATCCGATCAACCAGAATTCACTCGGCAGTCCAAGCAGGGCACTACTCGAGCATGTGTTGTCGGTCGGACCAGGACGCTTCTTACCTATGGATTGAAAAAGATCCCTTTTTCGACCTATGATCACGCCGCGACGTGGTGTGGTGCCGGCTATGAATAGCACCAACCCATCTCATCCCGTGGGTATCGTAAAAAGCGACTATGGGATTAACCGGAGGATGGGCAGCAGCGTCCCTCCAGCACATTAACAACTCAACTGCGATCGCCAACCCGCCTGCCAAGCGTGGCGATTATGGCAAAACCCCCCATTGAACACACCACACACCCATATCGGTCGTTGTAGAGACCTTTGGGGGAGGCCTGTGTTCAGCAATGGATTTCATTCGGCCGAAATGATGCATAGCATTTTGTTCGTTTGAATTTGCAACACTACCGCTGTCACGGCATTGCGTAACATTCAATCGGCGGGGAGCCGGTGGCAGAGCCATCTAAAAATCTAAAAATCAAACTGCCAAAATACCAAATATTTTGGCAGTCAGTTTCTGGTTTTATTCATTTGAGCAGATGTTCTGGATTTGATCCATTGTTCTATTAGTCACTTTTTTGGCACCTACGGACAGAGAGGGAGAGGATTATTATTAGCTGGGAGCCACACGACAAAGTATGGCATTTATGAGGTCCTTTAATTTGAAAAAATACAAACAAGTTCCGTCTGACATGCTTCAGCAAGAACAAGGATCGTTGGTGTACGCAATGCGTAACCATTTGAACGGTGAGAAACATGACGCCATTCGCTATAATTTTGTGATGGGACGATGATGGCTAACTATATCAACATTGTTTCTTTCACTGACATTATTTGTGTTCTCATCAATCAATGTTCTTATGTTCTTGTTTTTCAATGTTATTTTAACTATACTAGGAAAACCCCTGTATCGTGGGTATAGTTTACAAATGTAAGTCACACATGCCCAAACACCCAGACCCGAAACTACTATCTGTAGATCATGCAAATATTTGTTTCGTGCGGGGAACGAAGTCGCGATACGTAACGCAGAAATCCAATCGCTTAGGCATTGCGCCAATCGTAAAAACTAAATACCATTCCTCCAAATTTGTTTATTTATTTACTTTACTTTAAATAGAACGGGCAACGCCAATTACACTACTTAAAGACACAAATTTTAATTATAAATAAAATTATCACTAAATTATAAATAAAATTATCACAACTATGAAGTAAAAAGACACAATATAAATAAAACACAATTATTAATTAAATATAACACACAAATACACAATTAACACATTCACGCATTCTTTTCACAAAACTTTATATATTCGAAAGGAATTTTGTGGGATATAAGTGGGGGTAGTTTTTGTTTTTTTGTTGGACTTCTCGCATACATTTCAGGGAAATGTGGTTTCTTAACCGGTCATTTTCTGGCGAAGCCAAAAGAGGCCTCCAGCCAGGCTTAAATTTAATATTAAAAAGTAAGCAACTTTCGCTAAGGGCGCCAACTGCGGGACACGGACCTCGGCTTAGGGCGTTGCTGGGGATAACAAGCTATTGTTTTGAGGACAGCTGGATCGGTATTATTTAAATTGTATTATGGGACATTTAAAGCTACAGGCTCGGCATGGGCCGGCGCGAGCAAGAGACGGGAGGGAGAAGTGCTAACTTGAACGGGAGGGTGACGCGGCGATAGGCCTCCGCGACGTCGGTGAAGTGGGGTAGTAACCATTTATTTGTTTATATAGGTTTCTGAGAAATGATTATTGCACTTTTTCGAATTCTAATATATATTTTTTCCGAGCGGATTCCACGCGCATGCACTTGCCTTAAGCTTACTGCGAACGAGTGCAGTAAATATAAGCTGAGTACTAGATGATGATGATGAGTACTACGAAAGTCATAACAATACTAAGCATGAAGCCCAGGCGTCTAAAAGAGTCTTTAGCTATTGATGTCATAAAAAAGTTAAAAGTTAGCTTATGATCAAATGCGACACCCATGTTTTCAAAGAGTCAGTTCTAGAAACAATAATATTATTGTTTAGTTGATAGTTGAATTTTATAGGGTGCTGCATGCGACTGAAAGTCATCACATAGCACTTTGAAGTATTAAACGCCATTTTGTTGTCCACACTCCACTGACTAAATTCACAACAGACTGTAATGCTAAACAATCGGCCGCGGACTTTCGCAGTAAAGCTTTAGGTCATCAGCGCATAAAAGACATTTTGAAATTTTGACCACCGTAGGGGTATCGTTGATTATTAAGATAAAAAGACGCGGTAATATAAAAATAATAATCTAAGTGCAGGGTTCTAGATCAATGCATGAACATCACCATTAGGATTAATCATAAGACTGGACAATACTTACTTTAACTGCTATGGAAGCCTTCGACTATTGGTTGAAGACTTAAGCTGCCGAAGAAGTACTTGGTGAATTCTTTTGCCTTTACCTTTTCCGACTCTTTGGCCAACTGCTCATCAGATAAAGAAAACCTGCCGCATTTATAATCCTAACCCCACCACTGCCGCTAGTAAAACTATCTAAGAAAAAAATAATTCAGCTCATCCTCCATTTTTGTTTGTTTAGACAGCGTAAGTAAATATACGCTGCTTTACGACAGCTTACCATAAGGGACTGTCATATTATTCTTAGGTTGGTACTAAGCAGCGATCAAAGTCATATTACTAAATTCAAATTAAAATCGAAAAAGTCTAATAACAAAAATGGATAGACCCTTTCAATCTTACCAATCTAATACATTTAAAAACATGGAGGTGACAAATGTACATCGATCTAAACTTTTCAAGTTGTCAATTGCGAACATTCGTTTCTTAAAACTTTGGTACAATGTGGGGGCTGCAATGTACTTTGCAAATTATTAGATATTTGTCATCAGATTTGTTTTTGTATGTGAAACGAAATATTATTCATATTGCCAAACGTCTCATACTGATGTCTTAGGTTTCCGAGATTAATACCCATTATAATAAACCACTTGTGAAAGGCTGGGGGTGGGGCAGCTTGCATTGCAAGGTGTTCAATTCTTCAGGAAAATCTCGGCACTTCTCGGGGAGGATTGTAAAGGATCCCCCAAGCCTCGCCGTGCGCTGTGCTGCGTACACTGCCGTCTTCCCGGGGGTCACTTGGTGTGAACACGCAGACTGCCCAATTTGCGCGCCCGAGGCCCCCGAGGCCCCGAGGCCTCACCATGTGGTAACGGCAGGGGGCTCAGGCGTGTTGAACCTGGATGCCAGGGCAATGGTTACCCCGGCGCCATCTCGTCCTTCTCCATGTGGTATAGGCCCTCTCCCGACAATAAGAGACCTACCAACAGTCAACCTTTCACAGCAAATATTAAACTACAAAAAACTTAATACATTTTCATATTGCTTTGAAACATTTAGTACAAAAAACCAAGTACTTAATTTTGAACAGCTGTTTTTGTTTATCACATTTAGTTGTAATAATCTTGTGGTGGTGATCCACAGTGCCAAATAGGGGCCGAAGATGACCACTCCAGTGGTTTTAGCCGGTAGGAGACCCCTTCACCCTTCCCTGGGGCGAAGGAAGCTCATGAATAATTTCTACTGGGCACTAATAAAAAAACGGCAGTAATATTTAAACTTTAGACATGACTAACTTACTGTGTTCCGGTTAGAAGGGTAATGTATCTAGTGAAAGTACTGGCCATAAGAGACTAAACCGAGCATAAAGGCTAAACTAGGCAAGGCTGTTCTTTCCAACGCTCGCAACTACCTTGACGATTACTTTCGTCTGACTTCGGTTCTATTCATTGCGCTTTTATCGTGGAGGCAAGGCCCAGGGGGCCATGCAAAAAAATTGCCGTGTGGGGCTTGGATTAATATTAATAATATAGCACCACTTTATCTCTTCTAGTGGATGTCGTAAAAGACGACTAAGGATACCTAGACCAGAGGGAGCAGCAGTGATCAGTCGTTTGGAACAGTAGTGTTACTGCACTTACCAACCCGCCTGCCAGTCGTGGTAAGTACTGGCAAATCTCCCCCAAAACGACGACACACTGTGTATAACCGGTTGCCCATGGAGAGGCGGTGGACGTTCTTTGGTTGATATGATGATGATGATGCAGAGACTAAACAACTCTCGAGGTGATGAGTACAGTGTAGTGCCACGGAGGACTAGTCCTGGGTATTCACTTAATCGGTCGGGTGACCGTTTTACCGCCCTCGCCACCGAGGATGCCCGCCTCACCGATGTCGCGGAGGCATATCAACGCGTCACCTTCCCTTCCAAATTACTATTTCTTCCCCGTCTCTTGCTCGCACTTACCCGTGCCGAGCCTGTAATTTTAAATGTCCCCTAATACATTTTAAATAATACCGATCCAACTGTCTCCAAGTCAATAGCTTGTCATCCCCAGCAACTCTCTAAGCCGAGGTCCGTGTACCGCAGGGGGCGCCCTTAGCGCAAGTTGCTTGGTTTTTAATATTAATTTAAAGCATGGCTGGGGGCCTCTTTTGGCTTCGCCAGAAATGACCGGTTAAGCAACCACATTGCCAAGAGATGTACGCGAGAAGCCCAAAAAAAAAATTACAATTGTTATGAGCTTTTATATATATAGGTTATATATTTAATGCCGTGTGGTGCCGGCTCAGAATACCAGCACCCCATCTCATCCCATGGGTGTCGTAAAAGTCGACTAAGGGATTAGCCGGAGGATTGGCAGCAGCGTCCTTCGAGTACATTAACAACTCAACTGTGATCGCCAATCCGTCTGCCAAGCATTACGATTATGGCAAATCCCCCCAATGAGCCCACAACACACCCATATCGGTCATTGTGGTGATCTTTGGGGGAGGCCTGTGTCCAGCGTGGACTTCATTCGGCCGAAATGATATATATTTAAAATATCTTATATATGTTGTTGCTACATAGCATGGCTACACGGGTACATACCCAACTAGCCTTTTATGGAAAACAGTATTTCTACGAATTTTGATAATAGATGTAAGTGACTGCAGAGGTCAGACGAAATCTCTTTTTTTTATTAGTGAAAACAAGCCTATAATGGAGCAAAATACTTGGTCTTGTCATTTAGTACACGACTAGATTGTTTAAACGTAAGCGAGTAGTGAAATATAAAAAAGCAAGCACCACGCGAATATAAAAGAGATACAAGTACAGTCGAATTAATTTTACTTCTACATAATAAAAATATCAAAAAACCCGAGATCTTTATAAAACACATGTCTAGTCTGAGACATATTTCCAATAATGTGGAAAGATAGATATTAAATAAGATTTTTTCTCTACATTCAAGAATTCAGATCACTTAACTTTGTTCGACCAGAATGTCAAGTATTTTTACCAACTTGTTTTAGATATTTACTTGTAGTGCTTGGAAAACTAAGATAAATAATCTAGATATGATATTTTGACTATCGTTCGAAAGAGTTCTTTGAAAGAGAGAATCTTTTTACTTGATTTCTCCTGTTAGTTATGAATGAACAGGATTGGAAATATTAATTTATTTTATTTATATGGGCCAAAGGACGTCCGCTGCTGAACAAAGGCCTCCACCATAAATTACCAAAGCTGTGTAGTAGTTTTGGTGAGATTTCCAGTACTGTCCACGTTTGGCAGGCGGGTTGGTGAACGGTCACGGTGCCGGAGGGTTCACCCGACAGTCGGTTGGGTGAGGTTATGGCCAAGGCCAGGCAGAGAATAAAGCTCGCCGACCTAGGCATCGGTCCCAACACGGTGACCATCAAGAGAGCAGCCAGCAGCGGAATGGTGTTATCCGTTGCTGGCAAGGACTGCAGCACCAAGGCTGACTGTTACTAGCCGTATGCGGGAAGTGCCCTTCCCCGTCTTTGCCGTGCGGATCGCGCGGCCAATAAAGACGGCTTCAACTCCATTCCGTGGGGCGCGATTAGGGGGGCACTAGTCCATCATCGATACCTTACCTGCTTGGCATCATAGGGGCCTATCTGCGCGATAGGCACATTCGTACGTGGGTAGGGACGGTAGCGTAAAGCGGAGGGAGATTACGCGCGGGATTCCGCAGGGGTCGGTTCTCGGCCCCATCTTATGGAACCTCGCCTTCGACGCGGTTCTGCGTGTCGTTCTCCCCACTGGCGTAAGCTTGGTCTGTTACGCTGACGATGCCCAATCTCGGAGGACCGAGCGAGGAAGTTCGCCGTTTCTATGGGGGTGGCACACACAGGAACAAAAGATAACGATGAAATAGGAGATAAAGATACAAAGGCACGGCTTATTTCTTAAAAAGTCTCCTCTAGCATATATGTAAGAGGAAAGTTTGAACAATCGTAAATTAATGAAGATATTGTTGTAAAAGAGTAAATAAATGAAACAAAAATAATATGTGTATTTATGTAATGTATTACATGTAAAAAGTATAGTAATGTCTTAGGTTTTCGCGATTATTACACATTACAATAGAACAATTTTAAACGGATTAGATCGCGTATATTATAGATTTTTGTTTTTCCTGTCGTTTCGAATACTTTGCAGCATTCGTGGTAGCAGGATGACTGAGGTGACAGGCGTCGTTACAGATTTTTAAAAAGTTATTTTTCTTGATGTTTTTTTAGTGCTTGGGTTGTGGGTTGTGGGTTAGTGATTGGGACTTTATTATTTTAATAACTGGATTCCAAACAGGTGGTACCTGCCAACCATCTTCTCTAATAAAATTAGGATGTTTTTTAATTTCAATAGCCTCACGAAACATTCTTGGTACATATCGGTTCTCTTTCGCGAGGACTTGAGGTTGATCAAAACGAAGATAGTGGCTGGGTGTGCCTAAGGCATGTTCACACACTGCAGACTTTGTGGAGCGTCTATGCTTGACGTCAGCTATATGTTCTTTTATTCGGGTGGCTATGCTACGCTTTGTTTGCCCTATGTACGACAAACCCCAATCACAGTAAATCTTATAGACTCCTGCATCTTGTACAGGAATGTGACATTTCACCGGTTTTAAAAGTTGGCTGATCTTCTTAAGCGGCTTGAAGTAGGTCTTTATAGAAGTACGCTTCAAGATGTGCCCAATTTCGTCGGTGACTCCCTTAATGAATGGTAAAACAGCGGGTCGTCGATCAACCGTGGTGGGTTTCGGGCGTGCGTTTAATTTTTTTTTTATAATGGAAAAAATAATAATACAATTTAACTTATTTTCATTTTATTTTATACATTCTTTTACAAATCTGCATTCACAAATGATTTAATACAGCACTTAATACATTAAGAAATATTTTGCAGCTGTGCAACACAAATAATTAAGGTAGCTTATAATAGAATCGTACACAATTCCCTATGTAAGATTTACTTGTCTTTGATGTATATTAAGGTACCATTATTAATTTCGAGTATACCAGGTATACGGTATTAGTCGTGTGGTGCCGGCTACTAATAGCACCAACCCGTCTCAACCCGTGGGTGTCGTAAAAGGCAACTAAGGGATTAGCCGGAGGATGGCCAGCAGCGTCCTTCGAATATGTTAACAACTCAACTGCGATCGCCAACCCGCCAGCCAAGCGTGACGATTATGGCAAGACCCCCCAATGAGCACATAACACACCCATATCGATCGTTGTAGTGATCTTTGGGGGAGGCCTGTGTCCAGCAGTGGACTCCATTCGGCCGAAATTAAGTGTCATCCCTGCCCATAACAATGATTGTAATGATACCCAGGATTAGTCTTGCGTGGTACCACACTGCGCTCATCACCTCAATACATTAGTTATTTAGCATGTGATGTCCAATAATTTCAGTAGCTAGAGGTCCCTTTCATCCGGAGTACAGTAATGTCTAAGTTTAAACACTGCTTGGCGGCAGAATATCTGGCACTGGGGTACCCTAAGATGTTTTTAAAAGTGTAGATTCGTTGCCCGCGCTCTACGATAGTCACGTGAAAGCAAGGTAATTGCCCTGAGTTCACTTAGTTACACACCGACCAGTGTCGCGGCTCGACGTGGATTATAAGCGTAATTTAGCAACACATTTCAAAACAATGATGCCATGCTGTGTTTATAGACGATACACGAAGTTATCTGCAACTGTGAGAGAAAATGACGTTTTATTTCATAAATAAATAAGTAACGTAAATCAATATTGTAAATAAAATATTTATTTATTAGAATTATTTTTATCACGCGGTCTAATGGCGGTCGGCGCACCGTTCTGTAGTGCAATAATGATCGTGTATAGCACGTCTATTTGTAAATTGTAATTGGGTGGTACCTAACTAAATAACCTCTTGAAATAAGACACCTACCACCACCATTATAGCACTAACCCGCGAATGGTGTCATATCCATCACCGTTCAAATGGTTACGCACGGAGTGGGTCAAGTATAATTCGAGGCGTTGTTATTAAAATTGTAAAACCGACTATCAATTTTACCATTTTCGTACATAAAACAAATATTATTGTCAAGAATTCAAGATAGAAAGCAATACAATAATAAATAACCAAAACATATGATATACGGCAATCGATCTGTATCTGACAGTAAGTGATGGATTATTCCCATATGCCCAAAACAGTGGAGATAGTTTCCCAAGATTGTATAAGTAAGAAATTTAACACATATAACATGAGTGACATGATTGTAAGGAGATAAATTTGAAATATTCTATATGTGTCTATAAAATTGTTTCACTATTCATATCAGAGATTTATTTTGACTTTGCTAAATATAAATATAAATAATATCCAAACATAAATAATATTAGAGGAATCAGTTTGTAACTCATCATCATAGTCATATCAGCTGTAGGATGTCCACTGCTGAACAATGGCTCTCCTCGTAGATTTCCATAGTGACCGGTTAGACGCCGCCCACATCCAGCTACTTCCGGCAACCTTCACCAGGTCGTCTGTCCCTCTCGTTAGAGGCCGTCTCACGCTGCGTTTGCCGATGCGCGGTCTCCACTTGACAACTTTTATGCCACAACGGCCATCACAGTTCTACGAGAAACAGCTGGCGGCGTTTTCGAAATAAAACAAAAGTTCTGGTGGCAGAAATGTCTGTTTGAAATAAGCAGTGCCTTTATACTCAAGTGTCAATACATTGTATCCTTTTTTTATAAGTCTCCAGTGGGAATTCTACATGAACTTCTTTCGCCCCGGGGAAAGGCGAAAGCGTAGGGACTCCTACCGGCTAAAACCACTGGAGCGGTCATCTTCGGTAAGAAGGGGGGCTCCAGGTCCTCGTAAGATCACACTAGAGCCGCCGATTGGTGCCACGCCTTTAGGCACGTCACGGAGGGGATGACTGTAAAGCGGTCACCCCCTCTAGCGGAGGGAAGGCGACTGTAAATAGGTCACCTCCCAGGCTTTTCTCGGGGAGGATCGTAAGGGATCCCGCCAAGCCTCACTAATACAATACCGCTACAATTACCGCTGTATGTACCTATATAAATAAATAAAATATCTGCTGGTGATACATAAGTACATACAGGATATTGGCCCAGAGCTTTATAGATTCGCTTCTTAAGCACGAGATTTTGGGTTCAAAACCTACATGTTTATTGGCCAAGTACTTTCATAATTAATTAAAGACACCACTGACTGTAGCTGAATAAATTCCATTGCTGGACACATGCCTCCCTCAAATGTCGCCACAATGAACGGGCTGAGTGTGCTGTGTGGTTATTTATATGAGTTTTATTTGGGTTTTGCCATAATCTCCACGCTTGGCAGGTGGGTTGGCGATCGCAATTGAGTTGTTTATGGACTCGAAGGACGCCGCTGCCCAACCGCTGGCTAATCCCATAGTTACCTCTTACGACACCCACGGGACGAGATGGGTTGGTGCTATTAGTAGCCGGTACTATACAGCAACTTAGATCTTGTGGTCTAAAATCACCAACACGCAGTGAACACAAGTGGTTATACTTGTTCCACCTTTGCATCTGACGAGGCATTTGTACTGCAATAACACAGTCTTCTTCTTCTTCGCTGTGTCGAAGGTACATTAATTTAAATTTACATTACATTTTCCCAGAATTTCTGTAATTAGAATCTCGCGTGTCAATTGCCGGCAGCCGTGTAGACACAATAGATTTTTAATTGTGTCTCGTTTTACGACACTCAATGAAATAAGGCGTTACGAATGGCAAATCATAGGTCGCTCAAACTGCAGGAGTTAGGGCGTGATGAGCAGGACAGTAGATGGGACATTGTCTGGGGGATAATGCCACGTATAGATCCCGTCGCTGTTTCTTCAATATAACCCACTTGTTCATATTGGATCTGTATCTGCCCACTTGGGTTCGAAGTCGGTTTAGCGCCTTCCATGTGGGGCAAGAGTGGTTGTGGGACAGTTACAGGCTACTATTATTATATGTACATCTGTATCTAGCCGTACTTCAAAGCTATGGCCATCACTTGCTCTTACTATACATGGTTTGATGTCCATGTAATAGAACAATGTGACCAACTCCTCGTCAAAGTGAGTCTGATGTAATTTCAATCCTTCACTCAATTAATTTGGTACCAAAAATGATTAACAGAATTCACGCAAGCAAACCTGTGACCCAAAGCGAGTATCCTATAAGTACTCTTCCTCCTGTGATGCACTATATTACAAACTGACAAGACCATTGCAAAATGCCACCGTCGCTAAAGTAACAAGCGCTTACTTTACTCTCAAACTGGAAACTACAAGTGGGGAGGAGATAGAGAAGACTAGATGTGACGTAGATATAATAATAAAAGCTCATGAGTTCTAATAACTGTGGTGTTGGCCAGGATGTTTACGAATTGCTTTATAGCTTCTAAGTGCGGGTTCATATGAAATATAAAGAATGGTCTGATCTGGTCTAATGCCAACAATACGTTTGTATATGTTATAATGGGCTCCCGGAAAGACTGAGGTGCGCACGTGGTGACATACTGCCGTGTGAGCAGCACAGTAGACAATGTGGTTTCAGGGGAATCTTTTACAATGCACCCCTTCGAGATGTGCCCGGGGGGCGCATTACATTCGCTTCCCCTTAGGGAGCGGGTGATCGTTTTACAGTCATCCCCTTCAAGATGTGCTTAGACTCTAGTTTGATTGTACAAGGACCTGGAACCTCTCTCAGTTCATGGCTCAACACTTGATCACCTGTATTTTATATTGGTGCCCAGTGTTAAAGCTTGCTTACATCCTTTAGACATACAAGCTAAAATAATAAATGAAATCAGTCATTAATGCCCCCTTAGCTAAAAATGATCACAATAACAACAATGAGATAAAAATAAAAAAGCATAAAGAAGTCCGAACCATTCTAGTAGCACTATGAATACCGAGTCATAAGCGTTTTATAAAAATAAAATTTTCTTTGTAGTCTCACAGGGGGCTCAAGACAATAGAATAGCACAAAGCAGTGTCAGTGGAGCCACTTTGCGGGAAAGGCTTTAGTGGCTCCTATGTTACAGTCGTGTATCGGATAGTAAGGTGGAAATTATGTTTATGTATCAGATAATCAAGGTTAAACAAAGATATCGTTTAGATAAATATAGAGTACAAATTGTATACATGGTGAGTTAGCAATTTTGATACTAGATTGCAACTGGAAAGTTTCGGTACGGGAAATTCCCTAAATGCCCGGTAATTTACCATTAGTCTTGTACTGAGAGCGTAATATGTCGACAGAGTTTCGTGCTGTCGAAGTTTAATTATTTTGTACTACATCCTTATCCGATATTTATCATTTTTATTTATTTAACTGTGGAAAACAACGGTACGCACGGCGACACATCAAGCTACACATATCTAGTTTAAGCTAATCTCCCATCGTAAGTAAAGCTAATACAATGCGAGATCAGCTTATACTGGAAAATTATAGCTTGATCTATAGCCATGTGTTCAATAAAGGTGGTTAGTGCTTATACCGTTCAAATGACTATTATTTTTATATAACTGATTTAAGCCGTGATGAAGCCGTGTGGTGCCGGCTTACACCATACCACCGGAATACCACCACCCCATCTCCTCCCGTGGGTATCGTAAGAGTCGACTAAGGGATTAACCGGAGGATGGGCAGCAGCGTCCTTCGAGTACATTAACAACTCAACTGCGATCGCCAACCCGTCTGCCAAGCGTGGCGATTATGGAAAAATCCCCAAAGAGCCCACAGCACCCCATTTCAGTCGTTGTGGTGATCTTTGGGGGAGGCCTGTGTCCAGCAGTGGACTTCAGTCGGCCGTAATGATGAACTGATTTTTATTTGTTCATATTGATCGTTCGTTCGTTCGCTAGAGGTGGAGAAAGATGTGGCAGATTTTATTAAAATATGAAAAATGACAACTTGATACATATTTTAAGTAGGTAACTATGTGCGAAAACCAATTGTTATTACTACAAATGGTAGCATAATACTCGATAGGTTATTTTTAGCCATAGTAAGGCCCTTAAGCAATGTTCTAATAAAAATGATGTATATCTTAACAGCGCAATGTGACCTCAACAAGCATGTGGAGGCGTATTTTATTTCAGCAAGACACAGTGACCGTATCTAAATCAAGAAAGAAAGAAATTAATGGTTTATTTAGTCGAAAATGAGACAGGCATAAAATTAGTTATACAGTTACAAAACAAAAAACAAAGTACCAAACAATTATTGTCATAACATTTAATTTCTTAATTATGTATCCTATGCAAATACTTTGGATTGGGTGCAGTATTTGTGCTTTTCTTACAATACCACGGTACACACATGGAAACCAGACACTTACCGTATGAGTTAGTGTTTGGCAAACCATTTAATATTCCCAGTACCTATAATTGACAGTTGATTTATTGTACAATTACTCTAGCTAGTAGTTTAAAAGTTTTAAAAGTAGTTTAAAAGTCCAAACGACCATAGTGTTTTTGTGGTATGTGATGTAGTAGTACATCTTATGTATCTACTCGGTGTATTCTTAGTCTATACAATAGTATGTAATCTTTGTATTAGTCAGTAATTATAGAGCACTCGAGAACATCACTTGTCTTATTAATTACGCTCGCGTCGAACCATACATTATTGTTGATTGCCAAAAGTCATCCACTGCTGAACAAAGGCCTTCCCCACAGATTTCCATAATTGTGTCATAATTTTGCCAGGTTCACACACAGGTTCTGCAGCAGCCGGCTAAGTGTAGACTCACTTCTAATCAGCTTCGGCCCAGCTGGTGAAGTGCTTGTCGAAGTCTCGCCTCTAGTGAAGGATCAGGCCCAGGTAGCAAATCTGCGCACGAACCACTATACTCCCATCACGCCTCTCCACCCTGAGTGGTGAAACAAAGAAGCGAATTAAAATAATTGATCAACTAATTGAGTCATGAATAGGTCGCAAGTTGAATAAAAAACTAGAAAATGCAATTGATAAATAGCACATTACCAATATATTTAACTAAGTGATAATTGCTGGGAAAAAATATGTAAGAACAAAATAGAATACCGTATTTCATTAAAAAATATCTCCCATACTTTCTCCAGTCAAAATAATTATTTAATTAAGTACCAAATTAGCTTTTATACTTCGTAAGAAAGTTCTCTTGAAAAGATTTTTATACATTTAAAATCTGGTGTTATAGTGATATAAAATTAGCAAAGAAATTCTTTCTTTGACTAATTAATTAGACTTTTCAGAAAAGACCAATGTACGTTTTATATTAAAATGAAGAGCTAAAAGCTTGCATCAGGGACAATTATATTCTTTTATTAATTTAAAATTAAATCATCTTAATTAAGTACGAATGTAAGTACGTATTATGTAATACAACAACCTATAAACTTTATTTCAAAGGGTGACCAGTAGGTTTTTGGGATCACATTTATTAAAAAACATTTTGTAAAGAATTAAGAGTAGTTTATTTTAAATGTTTATCGTGCATGCTTTTATGTTCCGCTATATATATATGTGTGCTTGATTGTGTATTGCACGTATATTTCGGCTATTTATTATGAACAAATATGAGTATTAGGATAAAATATAAATATTGTTTTATTTGATAATTATAGATTAATTTCCACAATTGTGTCGTCATTTTGGGGGGCCAATACTCAGCATGCTTGGCAGGCGGGTTAGTGAGCGCACTATGGTTACTATTCGGACGAAGGGACGCTGCTGCCCATCCCTCTGGCTAAGAGTCCCTTGGTCGCCTTTTACGACATCCACGAGGGGAAATGGAGGGGTGCTATATTCTTAATTAACTATAATAACTAGCTTTACATGACCATTATCTGAGCAAGTAATGTGCAATAGGAAAGGCATTTTTGTATAGAAAAGCTTGCAAAATAGATTCGTATAAGATAAATAAAAATACTGAGTATATATATAAATATGTCTGTATTATGTTGGGCTCGCCGATAGCACCTCGACCCTTTTTAATGTATACTATATATATGAGTCAGCTTAAGTACCTATTAGATTCTATTATCTATCTATTATTTCTAGTTATGTATTACAATTATGTTGCCATACCCTTACCGGGTTTCATGTTGAACCTTATTATAAATGTAACACCTATCTAACACATGAATGCAATAAAGAACTTGAACTTGAACTTGAACCCGGACAGCATACGAATTTTTCTTTCTTTTTTGAAAAAACATTGCCCCACACTAGGATTTTTCCTGTATCGTGGATGCGTTTACAGACATATATTCCACACACAATCCTTTTAGCGGTTTTGTTAAACGCGGTATTTTTTGTAATTAGATGATTATTGATTTCTTTTGGTACTAAAAACATTTTATAGGCTTGTCACATTATGAACTTCCCAATCAAAGACAACCTTGTGTTAATAACATAGAAAAAAGCGAACTATCGCCATGATAATGTTTTAAGAATATTCCTACTAATTAAAATAATTGACAGTTTTACAAAAAAATACTCCATAAAAAATCATAATTTCAACGCTTGGTTAGTTAAAAAGTGTTTTAAAATTTCTCGTCTTGACCAACTTATGCTATTTTTAATTTTAAACCTTTTGTTAATCGTGTGTTCAATGAATCCTTAACTTTTTTGTAGTAAGACGGTTATTGTTTTCATTTCACAAATAGAAAGTGTTCTTCTTAAACAGGCACCAACATATTTTATTCATTGAAACTGAAAAGATAACTGCTGGAGATGAACAAAGCACAGTATACGAGTAGTAGCGATTTAAAAAAGTTGATTGTTTTGATTAGCGTTGAAAACAATAAATACACGAGTACCGCAAACGCCAATCTACATGAACTATAAAAATGCATGTATCGATTTGCTTAAACTAGAAAAATCTTTAGTACAGTCAGCGACATAAGTTCATTGCTAAGCGATGAAAAATTTTTAAGTCGATAATACTCTTTATTTTAGAAACGTTTTCATAACCAGATAATAGCAACATATTTAAATAATGACTTGATTAAGAAAAAATATGGATATGATGCAAGGCGAGAGGGAGCACGCGTATTGAAAAAGAAATTGTTCCGTAACTTATGTCGCTGACCGTAGAAATCTTCTCCTAGATTATTATAGGCAATAGAAAACTTTGTTTTGGCATTTGCAGATTCCAAATCCCTGCAGTAGCAATTATTTGAAACAAATGTTGACGGCATGGTTGGTGCAGTGGCTGATACAGTCGGCTGCTGCGCTCCGGGTCGTCGGTTCGATTCCCGCACGGAACAAATATTTATATGATTTGCAGGTAGTTGTTCCGGGTCTGGGTGTATTGTATGTGGAATTCATGTCTGTAAACGCACGCACGACACAGGAGAAATCCTAGTGTGGGGCAACGTTTAAAAAAAATATCTATACAGGAAAAACCTACATCATATTTTTATCCCTTCAGCATTCAATTTACTTGCGTCGTTTACCCATTTTATAATGCAAAAGATTAGATTGTTCCTAAAATTATTAAAACTAAAGTTATTAAATAGATAGGTATTTAAGTTATGGAAGATCTATGCGTATATCAAAAACAAAACGAAATATTATAAAATATCCGCTATTCCTAATAAATTGGACCACAAGCCTCAGGTGGCTTATAGGTAGCAATCGATCATACTCATAAGCTTTGTTGCTTTTACGTGAATTGTCCCGAGTGTATTGGCGTTTTAGGGTTATGAGATAATGGGATGATATCGTGGTTTTAAGATCTCATTATATCTATTTATAAAGGTCCATTTTTTGTAAGACGAGTACATGTTATTACAGAATTATGCTAGCCCAGTTAGCTAGCCAATTGATGACAGAAAGCGACCGAAAAATTTCCAGCTGCTGTTGAGTGCTGGTCAGCAGTCTGATATATTTCTAGAGACAAGCTTTTATAACCAACATAAACGGTTCTTCGATTCCCCCGTATATATGTATAAGGCCGATTTTTTAAGAAACGACATATCTGATTTTCGTTACCATTTCATTGGAGTAATCTATATACTTATCGAATGGTTCTAGTAGAAAGATTCATCATCATTTCGGCCGAATGAAGTCCACTGCTCGATACAGGCCTCCCCGAAAGATCACCACAACGACCGATATGGGTGTGTCGTGTGCTAATTGGGCGGTTTTGCCATAATCGCCACGTTTGCCAGACGGGTTGGCGATCGCAGTTGAGTTGTCAATGTACTCAAAAGACGCTGCTGCCTATCTCCCGGATAATCCATTAGTCGACTTTTACGACACCCACGGGTGGAGATGGGGTGGTGGTATTCGGAGCCGGCACCACACGAGCAGGAAGATTCTTGTGTATCAAATATTAAGGTACCATTCTTATGTGCTGATTTATAGATCTTCTTATTATAAGAGGCCGGCTAGGTAGGCACAGTGCTCTCCCCGCTGGCGTCAGCTTGGTATGTTAAACTGATGACACTCTTGTGTTGGCTAGCAGGAAGTCCATCGAAGGAACCACCCAGCTTGCCGGGCAAGCGGTGGCAATTTTCGTGGCCAAAATCCACGCTCTGTGTGTGCAGATAGCGCCTCACGGTAGGTATTTCACAAACTGCCGCAGAGTAGAAAACCACCCAGTTCGTGGATACGCGTTGGTGACGCACAAATCATGGTGGGCCAGTACATGAACTACCCGGAACTCGACCTGGACAGACGTTGGGGCTTCGATGAGCACTTGCGCGCCTCGTCCGGGTCGTCACGCGGGTCGAGAGGGTAGTGGGTGCATTATACTGCGTGCTGCTCAATCTCGGGGGACCGAGTGAGGAAGTTCGCCGTCTCTATGGGGACTGTGGGGTCCGTGGCCCTTTACAGGGCGCCTGTATGGTCATCCCAGCTGTCAGGCTGTCTGCAGAAACAAACTCAAAGGTCTGCAGCGCAGAGTGTCTATACGGATCCCATGGGGATACAGGACACTATGCTATGAGGAGGCAACTCTCCTAGCACGCTTTCTGTCTTTCGAAATCCAGGCGGAGACGGATGCAGCGGTCTATGATCAGACACGCTCCCTCTGCCAAAATCTGCGAAAGCGTGCCTTAAGGGGCGTATGACAGACTGAGGCGGCTGGCTTGACGTCGCGCTCTCGAGATGTGGCAACATCGCCTACGGTTGCACTACGACTACGTGACCATGTGCGTCGTCGAGGCCATCCTGCCGCTCTTTGGAGCTCTAAAGGATCGAGCGCGTCACATTCCACCTGACGCATGTATTTATTGGACATGGTTGTTTTGATACATACTTGCACAGAATAGGACGTAAGGTCACGGTACAATGCCACCACTGTGGAGACGATCAGGATACCACATAGCAGACGCTCGGAGAGGGGCCTGTGTGGGCTGCTGAGTGGCGGATCCTGGTCGATCGGATCGGGCAAGATCTTTTTCTGCCAGCAGTAGTGTTGGTTATTTTCATGTTCTGCCAGAAGACAGAGCAAGAATATTGGAGTGCAGTGGTCTGTCCGCCCTTGTATGTATGTACTTTCTTCACCCTTCCTCGGAGGAAATAAATAAAATGAAATGCAGTTGGGTTGGCGATCGCAGTTGAGTTGTAATTAATGTGCTCGATAGACGCTGCTGCCCATCCTCCGGTTAATCCCATAGCCATCTTTTACGACAGCCATGGCATGAGATAGGTTGATGCTATTTGTAGCCGATACTAAACGGTACTACTAAGGTAACATATTCTGCTTCACATTTATCAGGTCATGAAGTAGTGCTGGTTCCCGGAATTGACCCTATGACAGAACTTCTTAACCCTAAAATACCAATAAACTTTGAATAATACATGTTCAACCAGCCTCACCAATCCCATATGTTTTTGAAACACTATAGTGTTTTGGACGAGAAGACATTGCACACAATGCACAGTCCATCCCTTTGAAATAATTTCTTAGTCGCATATTACTACAGTCACAGAAAGAAAGACCATGGCTTATCTTTTGAGGGACCTCACTGTACTTACCCACCCTATTGAAGCCACGCCAAGGGTATGTAAATACCAAGAAAACACAATAAAATATCAACAATGTAATACTTCCGTGGAACCTATAGAACCTATAAAAATATGAATACCCACCTTGCAAGGGTTGAAGGCGTTTTGTATGTTAAGAAATAAGGATATCCTTTTGAAGGTGGATACGCAACTAAAACAGGGAGCTTCCGGATGGGGAAACATGATCATAACAAAGCTTATAAAATTTTGCGAAGTGTATAATATTTTTTCTGTTAGGTATACTGGTTTACCATTTTCCTACGGGTTAAGATCTCTGAGAATATAATTTGAGGAACTGAATCATAATTATTGTGCATTCTTTAAATGAGTCCATAGGACAGAACGTTCTCAAGTGCAGACTACCCATTGGAAATCTAATTGACGGCACGGTTGGTGTAGTGACTGATACAGACGTCTGCTGCGCTCCAGGTCGTGGGTTCGATTCCTGCTCGGAACAAATATTTGTCAGGAATTTGTGTCTGTAAACGCACCCATGATACAGGAGAAATTCTAGTGTGGGGCAAGGTTAAAAAAAAAAGAATACTGTCTATCTGGTGGAGGCCGTTGGGGGTTACGGGCAGCATTCACTAGTCATTATGAAAATCTATGGGGGAGACCTTTGTTTAGCATTGGATGTGTTGATGGGATGGGAGGCTGTCATAATGGTGATTGTTTAAGTACAGAATACATAATCTCTTTCTAGAATATCGTAAAAGATGACCAAACCGATCAATCTAATAGGCTTATCCATCATGTTTTATTCTGTTTTTTGCTGATCAAGTGGAAATACATCATGATCTTCCTCCACCCCGGAGAAGGGCAGAGACATAATACTTCCTCTCCTGCCGACTAAAACCACCGGAGTGGTTATCTTTGTCACTGAAGGGAGGCTCCAGCAATACGAATAATTTTCATTTAGAAAGGATTATCAATCCCGCCTGCAGACAACCCTTTAGTGTATAATCCTACTAGCAGTAAGATGCGACTTGAATGCGAACGGATATGAGTTATTCGAAACCATTGACAAACGTGCTGACAATGCAGTGATTAAGCGCGAACACTACGCGGGTCAAGCCTTTAGTTTTGTGATTGTAGAGCCGAATAGAGTTGAATCATGGCGAACGATGCTTGGCGCAAAGTGCTGGTCCAACTCTGCAAGACTACGAATACACATGATGTAATTTCATTATATTAATTTTGTGATATTAATTATTAATATATTTGTTGTTCCGTGTGGCCTGGCAAAGAATAGGCCACCCCTTTCCACCTTTAGGTAACGTAAAAGGGGGCTAAGGCTTGATACCAAGAGGATACTTATAAATAAAGTACTTATAAAATATATTATTAACTCCACATTTTATTTCATAATTTTCAAACTATAGTCGAGATGGGGGTGATGTTATTCTTAGCCGGCAAGATATTTATTTAGGCATAAACGGCATTGCTATAACAAGTCCGCATCATTGGACTATAAGACTTACCATATGAGGTATTTTGCTTTTCTTGTAAATCTCTACTTTAGGGTTTTTCCTGTGTCCCGGATATAGTTTACAGATATAAATCTCTCATACACAAACAATCAAACTTGAAACTACAATTCAGATAAATGTTTCGTGCTGGGATGAAAACCACGACACGTAGCGCAGAAAACTCATCGCTTGGCCACTGCACCAACCGTGCTGTCTTTGGGGATGCCCTTTTGCTTGAAATTTTCACTAAGAGCTGAAATTATGATCAAGTATCACTAGAAAGAAGTTAATCGTGATTTATCAACAGACACAGATTTTTGTGGTAAAATTGTATTAAGCGTTGTACACACCAGAGCCGACAGGTTGCTGCCGGCTTGCTTGTTTTACGACAACCGGTGCGTTGGGTTGCGCCCGAGCGTGTTATCTGACTTGCTCATGCTTTAGTCTTGTTCATGTTAAATACTGAAAACATGACTGAATTGTATCCAAAAACCACATACAATTAAATACCTACCTGATTGGATCCACTGGGCCACTTTAGTTATTATATGAAAAAGTTTGCTTTAATAGACTATTCTCTAGCTTTTATAAACTCTATTAACTATCTCAAAAGTCCTCTTTAGAAAACCAATGGCAAGTATTCTATAAGAGTTTCAGAAAAGAAAATTCTGTCACTATCTAAATGTCAAGTCAACCATGTAACTTATAACCAAAAAAATACTATGGAATAACTAATTTATTATTGCATCAAAATGCATCAAAATCAATGTAAACATATTTCTAGTTTTATTATTGGGCTATTTTTCTGTTAACTCTTGGTAGTAACTGTGTAAGCTTAGTACGAAGAAACACGAATCTAAGAGAAAAGTAATATTTGAAAAAATGGGAATCATGAACAGTAAGGAAATTATGGCAAGAAGGAAGATCGATGAGGCTACTAGTAACACCAGGTAAAAAAAACATACATCAAAATATCAGGATAAACGATCGTTTGATGATGTTTAAAAGATGATAATCTTTCATCATTGAAACGTTTAGATTCAAATGACAGTGCAATGAGGGTCGGGGTAAACTTCTGACAATTTATTCAACAGAATTCACGTATTATCAGGTTTAAGTATTTATACCTTCTGTGAGAAATTTATATTTTATAATCCGGCGGTTTAATTTTATAATATATAATATATCCGGCTTTATAAACCTGTATAGTTAATTCACCCCTTGATTTGTATCTTTTCTTCAGTACCATTTAGATTTCCTTTGTTTTTCATTTACCCTGGCATCCCTGCCTAAAGCTTTATTAGCCCAGTTCACGCCAAAGACTGATGTTAGAGGTTTAAATTTTTAGAGCATATTTGAATAATGTTCTTTATTTTTTTGCAGTTTATCCAACTTACGATATGTTATTACTGAGAAACCAAAATGGAAAGTTTTTAAGAAGAAGGAGTAAGGATTATTTTTATATTCTTTTTAAAGAATTGTTTTTTTTTCGGCTGAGATTTCATAGGAAATTATTATTTCAGGGTTGTGCCTTTACCGCTATATCGTCCGGCGAAAGGGTGCCCATGTGGCAATGATGGACCTTGCAAGCAGAAGGTGACTCCTAAAGGTGTCACCATACATTACCCTCAAAAGTGAGATATTTTTATTGATTTTACATCATTTACCATGTCTCGTGATTCATGTTTGACAATGTTCCCTCATGGTGGCGTATTGTTGTTGTCTATGCACACCACGTATAGTGCCGGCTCAACCGTGTGGTGCTGGCTACTAATAGCACCAACCCATCTCATGTCTTGGATGTCGTAAAAGGTGACTATAGGATTAGCCGGAGGATGGGCAGCAGCATCCTTCGAGGACAGTAACAGCTCAACTGCGATCGCTAACCTGCATGCCAAGCATGGCGATTATGCCAAATCCTACCATGAGCTATGTGCTCACACTGCACACCCTGGCCGGTCGTCGTGGTGATCTTTGGGGGAGCCTAGTGTTCAGCAGTGGACTTTATTCGGCTAAAATAATTATGATTATAAACACTCAATCTCTCAACTCACGCTCACTCACTCAACTCAATCACATGTTCAACATGGACGTTTATGGGCGGACATGAAGAATAATAAAACGATAATCAAAAATCGGGTTTACTTAAATAATATTCTAGCGACCCATGCTCGAACTAGACGATGCGTGGCCGTGCCGCTTTACTTCCTAGTACGAAAAAATACGAAAACCGTAGTTTGACGCGGATTTTCCAAGCGCTCTATGACATGTTCAGAATTGAAATAAATTAGCTAGCCATTTTAGCCATCCAACGGTCACATGCATGACCGTTGGATGTTGATCATGTATGGAAACGTCGCAGTGTAGATACTCTGCGAGCTCGATTGCGATTCACACTGGGTGTAAGTCTCTGAGGCTCGTGATGCAGCATGGCGCTTCCGATCGCTTGCGAGGCGGGCTTCATGTCCTTCATTACTATCTTGTGATCGAGAGGCACCAATGACAACTCATCGGGTACCGCGTCTGGCACTGCGTGCTGCTTTCTGCAGTTAAAGAGGAATATCTTTCAAAGCTCATGGGCTTTTAAGATATAAAGGCTAGCTCTTCTCTCAAAACTGCAGTTGATCGTGAGGCTCAGTTAGCTACTAAAAGTGCACAGAGCACAAAGCATTGCACTGGAGCTTCAAAAGATATTCGTCTTCTTTTTAGGAGGCATGTAAAATTCCTTTTTTAATCCGATATCAATAACAACCAAATTAATCAACACGACCAGTGTTATAAAGAATAGAGAATAGAATTATAAAACTAAGTAAAAATTAAACGTTGTAATAAATTGAATATATTATCCTTTATTTAAGGATCCAACACAAATATTTTATCACGCTTTTTAGCTGGCTTAGGGGACACAGCAGTTACGAAAATGCACAGTGAGTCATTCAAAAGAACTTTTGGCACCAAAGTCAATCGTTTTTCTCTGATAAATATACAAATACTTTTATTAAACTAAGTCCATTTCATGATGACAATTTACGCGAAATATAAATGAAAATTTATGATTTAGTCCAAAGGAAAGAACTGGTAGCGACATCTGTTGCCATGAACCCGTGACTTCTTGTTTGCACCCGTCTCATAATATACAATAACATATAATAAAATATTAACTACAGACCAGCCAGAATATTGAATATAGAAATTGCTTTTCAAGAGAATAAAATGAATGCAAAACAAAATCCAAAAAGTAAGTTTTTAAGAGATAGGTTTGATCCCGAGAATAAAGCAATGACAACCCGCGTGTTAGTTTAGCAGGCTACGTAACCAGTTGCTTAAGGTTACAAAATAAGCTATCTCATTCCTAAGATCTGTCGCTTTGCCCCCTTTAGATTTAGCGTGATGGTAATGTTTTTTTTTTTGATAAATCTTATTTCGTACTGATAACGAATGTGTTCACTTGTGTGATTTTTTCATAATATTCGCTGTAAAACAACACTTTGTAGACATATTATTATACAACTCACCTCCCATGTACAAAAGCGTGATGATTTGTATTCTAGAGCCATCTTTGAACAGTAACGGACATTTTGGCCAAATTTCAAAGAATTCTATAGTGTAGTTTTAGCGGTAACATCCAACATAGAAACAGACAAACAGACAGGAATTCTAAAATTTGTAGTTTTGGCATCAGTCTCGTTCCTGGAGCACGCGGTAGTGATTTTTAAAAAATACATTCATTGTATAGTTTTTGTCTCTCTACGATTTTATTATAGTAATAAATAGATACTGACAATTTTATATTTTTCAGGAAGAAAAAATTCGGTACCTTTAGCGTGGACCGACGGTACAAGCCCCCTAAAATCCAGAAAAGCTACTTCAGTAGGTGTGTATTACTAAAGATCAATCATGACTAAATAGGCATAAGGCTGTATTTACAATGGCTTATACGAGTAGTTCAATCTCAATTTATTGTCACAATACTTCCTGAAATATGGTGGGTTGGATGTTGTTGATTTGCTCTATTTTATATAAGTAACTAGCTGGGACCCGCGGTTTCACCCGCCTGTAATTTAAAAGAAATTTAGAGTACTTCGACATAGACACTTGACATAGAAGATATATTGGATTTCAAGGTTTTTATTTTTTTGCGCGGAACCCCAATCGTTTTTCTAAAATAAAAGTAGCCTAAGTTATTCCTTATAACATCAGCTATCAGCCAGTGAAAGTCCTGTCAAAATCGGTCCAGCCGTTTCGGAGTTTACCCGGAACAAACAGACAGACAGACAGCCAGACAGACAGACAAAAAAATTAAAAATTGTGTTTTTGTTATAGGTACCATAAATACTTTCATATGCATTTAGTAAAAACCTGTTATTTTGACATTACAAACAGACACTTCAATTTTATTTATTTGTATAGATGTTAGTTTCGCAGTAAATTTTGCATTAGTTCGTGTCACTCCATTTCCTTAATCGACTTTAAGCTCGACACAGTCTTTCCCGTAATCGATTTTACCTCTTGTTTGGAATGATAAGCAGCTAACATCTATATTTTTCTTTACTCAGATTAGCGTGGAAGTCCCTTTCCAGTGCCTTACCATTCCAAACAAGAATCCATGGGAATATTAACATAAGCCTGCCTGTATTGAATTTTAACAAAGTAAACCACGCATTCAAAAGTTTAAAGTTGATTACAAGGCCAAGCCTTCCCTCGATGAATCTGCGCAAAATTAGTAATGTGTTAAAGAATATGAAATCACTGGGATCGATAAAGAAGAAGCCGAGAAATAGCTTGAGCAAGGAATTCATGTTTATGCCATTCATGTCCGCTGAGGTAAGCAGCATTAACATCAGCAGCTAATCGCGCTTCACACACTATCTATTTAGTTTACATGTCTTTTTGTAACTGTAAGTAAGTAAGTAGTGGCTTATATGGTGAAAGATTAGATTGTAAAGATTTTATATTCGGCCAGCTTGTTAACGGGACTAACTTCCTAGGGAGTACCAGACATACTTTGGCATCGTCCCTCATCTCCCCTTAAATGCTTTGGTTTAGTCATTCTCAGATCATTCATATTTATTATCATAGGAGTCGGTGAAAATTTATTTAGGCATGTAGTTCTTGTACTCGGGATGACTCACACTGTCCCAATGAGTAACGTAACATGCGTCTCAAAGTTTAACAGTAATTCCATGAAAATCTAACAGGAATCTGTTATTTTTGTAAAATATAAATATCTGTGCGTAAACAGAATGTGTTTATCTCAACTGTCACACAGCCAAAAGCTTACCAAAATAAGTTACATTACTTATTTTTCGAGATAAGGAAATGATAGGGCATAAATGGGCCGCCCAGTGAATGGTGTCATATCCGTGATCCGTTGCCGTGTGGTGCCGGCTCAGAATACCACCACCCCATCTCCTCCCGTGGGTGTCGTAAAAATCAACTAAGGGATTAGCCGAAGCATAGGCAGCAGCGTCCTTCGAGAACATTAACAACTCAACTGCGATCGCCAAGCCGTCTGCCAAGAGTGGCGATTATGGCAAAACCCCCCAATGAGCCCACAACACACCCATATCGGTCGTTGTGGTGATCTTTGGGGAAGGCCTGTGTCCAGCAGTGGATTTCATTCAGCCGAAATGATGATGAAATGGGCCGCCCAGTGAATGGTGTCATATCCGTCACCGTATAAACGGTTACGCAATGCGTGTGATCACTATCCTTCGAGCTGTAATTATTGTAAGGGCAGCACTACTACTAATATTAGTGGTAAATACTTGACTGCAGCTCCAGAATGGGCTACCACTATTTTAATACCAGTAAAGTAGCAATGTTGTGTTGCTGTGTGCTGAGTGATGAGTTATCATAACAGCCAAAATACGTCGACTGCTGAACAAAGACCTCTCCTATGGATTTCAATTAACAACGACTGGTTACATGCCGTATGTTGTCATTTTGGGGGAAATTTGCCACTCACGCTTGGTGAGTTGATGATTGCCTGTCACTCTGGTTAAGAGACCCTTGGTTCGTTTTTATGACATCCACGGAAGGAGATGGAGTGGTTATATATTCTTAATCCGGACACCATTCAGAATTAGTGACGAGTACCAGAAGCCAAATCCCCTTTCCTTTGTCCCCACTCCCTCTTCCTTCCTTACCCCTCTAACATTAACGGTTTAACAACGCATAAGTGGCTCCTCTGGAGATGTTGATATTTAAAGAAAATTATGAAAAGTATACTTTCGCTCCCATATTGATCATCATCATATCAGTCAAAGAACGTTCACTGCTGAACAAGGGCCTCCAAAGTCAAAGTCAAATATTTTTATTTCAAATCAACACAAATTAGATACATCAAATTCAAATTCATATTCAATAATAATTAACTCATATTCATTACAGTACTCTTACGTGCGACACTATACGTAACTTGTCTGTCACAGCAGTGTCGCATATAAGGACAGTCCATTCTATTTGCTATCATACTCAGGACGTTATTGGAGCTCCAAGATATCCAATATATATAATCCGGGATAGCTATCCCGCACTCTGCGCACAAGAGACGCAGTAAAAACAGTCCCATAAAACATATATTAGCCGCTGCTACCCACAACAGAATTCCATATAGCATTATGCTGTGGAAATACGAAAAATATACAAGTTTGGCCGTAGCTACGTCTTAATCTGGACACCCTACAACATTACACTACTTAGGTACTAAATGACATGACTCCCTTATTATTAATGTTAAATCCACGTCTTTGTTTCAGTCCAAGATCCATTAACAAAGTGAAAGTGATACGACCTAAGAGGTTTTCAACGTGGAGATTGGACAATATAACATATAATACGCCATTTAACAGGTAATTACCAGTTTGTAGCAGCTCGGCGTAAATTAAGCCGAATTCAACGGCTGGTTTTTACTAGAAGCCAACCCAAACACAGATAGGGAGTAGTACTTTGGGCTAAGGACGAAGAACTATATTACAATCTAACCAAATATATAAAAAACTAAATATCAATTTAAAGACTGAAAGAATGCGCATTATGAAATCTATCCTCAGACCAACGCCGCTATAAGTCGTCCATAGCTCAACAGAGTTCCAACTTGATTTCCAAAATAGGTTTGACTCGCTGGAAACCACGGGTGATATTGATGATTTAATCAACACCGTGGTCAATACGTCCGTCCGTCCGACGTCGTGCGTCCATAGACAATTTTCCCACTTCATTTATGTCAATAACCTCCTAAGTCCCCTTCAGTCTGCGTTTCGGCCAGGCCACAGCACTGTATCTGCCCTCCTTAAAGTGACTGGCGATATTAGGTCTGGCATGGAGGACAACAAGGTCACAGTACTAGTGCTAGTTGACTTCTCTAATGCTTTTAATACCGTCAGTCACGACATCCTTTTATCTATCCTTTCCCATCTTATGGTCTCTTCCAATGCAATGGAATGGTTTTCATCATATCTTCGGGAGCGCCAGCAATCAGTCCACGTTGAGGAGTCCTCCTCAACTTGGTGCAGCCTGAAAACTGGCGTTCCACAAGGCGGGATACTATCTCCTCTTCTTTTTTCTGTATTTATAAATCTTATTACCCAAAAACTTCAGTGTACGTATCATCTTTATGCCGATGACCTACAATTGTACTCTCAAACTAAAGTGGAAGATTTAGCCGATGCGGTCAAAGCCGTAAACCAAGATCTCGAAGCCATAAATACCTGGGCTGAGAGTTTTGGTGTGGTGGTTAACCCCACTAAGTGCAAAGCCATTACTTTAGGAAGCCATCGAAACATCTATAAAGTGGGAAGCACTGCCGTCCCACCTGTTATCTACAAAGGCACAATTATTCCTATTTGCTCCAGCGTCAAAGATCTTGGCTTGCATCTTGAACCTACTCTCAATTGGCGGTCCTAAGTTACAAATGTAAGCCAAAAAGTAACTGGAATCCTGCGGTCTCTCTATAGGCTCAAAAACTTTCTCTCGTCTCATACAAAAGTAATGCTTGTACAGACCTTAATTTTTCCCATTATCGACTATGGTGATGTGTGTTACTTTAACCTGAATACAGATCTACTCAACAAACTTGACCATCTTCTCAATAATTGCATTCGATTCGTCTTCAACCTCCGTAAATATGATCATGTCTCTGCGTATCGATTACTATTATATTAGTTGCCTATTCGCCAGCGCAGAAATATGAGAGCACTGACTACCCTGTTTTCTATATTATACTCTCCTAATTCTCCTTCTTATTTATCTTCTCACTTCCAGTATCTTTGTTCCAACCACAATAAATATCTCACTCATAACTCTGGCTTTATTCATTCTACCTTCTTCATCCAATCTGTTCTGTTGTGGAATGCACTCCCCCTTGAAATCAGGATGGCTAACAATCGGAACAACTTTAAAACTAAATTACGAAAATTCCTTTTCAAAAAGACGTCAGCAGATTAATCTCAACTCAGATTTTTATTTTTTCTCATCTGTATATATTTTTTATATAATATGTATATATGCGTTTACTTCGTTTATATAAATATATATTTATACATGTAATGTTCATGTACGTTTATGTATCTGTATATCTTTGCATCTATACCTTTCTTTCATATTTTGTTAGTGCTACCTTATTGTTCTCTGCATCACCCAAAGGTCGTCTGGCAGAAAATGCCTACGGCATTAAGACCACCTTTGTATACTAGTGTACCTTAAGTATAAATAAATAAGACGGTCTGGGAGCTGGGCTGTAAATACCTCCCACCGCGGTGAAAAGACGAAAGCAAGTCCAAACTTTCGCGGGAAACTCTTGAACTCATGAGGGTACGACGGGAGACGTCATCCGCATTTACTCCCTCGGCAGAACATCTGGCACTTAATAAATGGATTAAGAAACTGATCCGACACGAAGTTCGATGCTCTAATACCTTTGCTATTTTAGTGGCTATAGAGCTGAACTGGGGATCGAAGTTACTCGCGGAAGTTGAAGTACTACGAACAGCTGTACGCGCCACATGCGGTGGCGCCCACGGCTCACAACACCGAAGATCCCAGGGCTCCACAAGTGCGCCATTACACCGAGGACATCCCGGACGTAGACTTAAGCGAGATTACGGCGGCTCTGAAACAGCTCAAAACTGCAAAAAGCTTCGAAAGGTGACGGAATCACAACCGAATTATTAAGTGCTGGGGAGACCCCGTGCTGAGGGAGTTAACGCACTTGTTTAATTCCGTCGTGAGTGGAGGCCGCGTATGGGTAAACGTAATGTGGGGCCCACCGGCCAGATGGCGGGTGACCTGAAGAAGGTTGCTAGGTCCGCTTGGATTCGGAATGCTGATGACCGGGTGTTGTGGCGTACGCTAGGCGAGGCCTATGTACAGCAGCGGAATGTTATAGACTGATGATGATGATGATGATGATGAAAACCAATTTTGATTGTTGTCCATGTGGTAAGATTGTGGTACTCACTTCTGCATAATATTTGAAATTTGAAAACAATTTCTGTTAAAAGACGTGTTATGTAGCATTAGCTCTCCTCCAAATTGTTATTGTATTTTTTGAATAATTCTGTATTTATATATGTATTATTTATTTATTACATATTTATGTACTAGCTGGGACCCGCGGTTTCACCCGCGTTTAATTTAAAAGGGATTTAGAGTATTACTTCAATATAGAGACTTGACATAGAACAAATATATTGGATTTCAAGGGTTTTTATTTTTTTGCGCGGAACCCTAATTATTTTTCTTAAATTAAAGTAGCCTATGTTATTCCTTATAACATCAGCTATCTGCCAGTGAAAGTCTCGTCAAAATCGGTCCAGCCGTTTCGGAGATTACCCGGAACAAACAGACAGACAGACAGACAGACAGACAAAAAATTTAAAAATTGTGTTTTTGTTATAGGTACCATATATACTTTCATATGCATTAAGTAAAAACCTGTTATTTTGACATTACAAACAGACACTTCAATTTTATTTATTTGTATAGATATGTATATTGTAGTATTTCTTATTGTATCCTTGTTTAACTATATTTAGTGCTTAAGTTTAAGATATACACAAAATATTATGTCATTTCTCCTTTTATACTTTTACTCTTATTTTTTACACACTGTTGTCTATGCTTTTATTACTTTTATAACCCTGATATCCCATCGCAGGTCGTTGTTTTTTTTAACTTTGTTACTGCCTTGCTACTCGTCTCATTACATATGGTATCCTAACTATTCACCCTGTGTGTACACACAATATATATAAATTTATGATTTTTTTTCAGAACCTACGTCAAGCCTAAGTCTGTTGTACAATGAAGGCGTCGTTTTGACATTATATGTAAAGTTATTACAATATTATCATGTATAAAATATATAAGTTACTTTATACACAGTTATGTTTGATTAAGTTACTGTCATAGTGGAAGAATTTAGACCACATCCGGTTTGAGTGCGGACTAATTTGATCGACTGCTGTTTATGAGGTCATAATTACGGATCGATTTTCACCACTACTAACGCTTTAGGTTGTAAGTGAGAACCAAACGGATCACAACAGCTTTTAGAATCTTTATTTAGGACCAAATCTACTGCAGCAACGAATAGCTAATCCAAAAATGCAAAAAATAGGTATTCTATTACATTATTTATTCCAGGAATCATTTACATATTGTTTTAACTCATTTTTTTTATCAGTATACAACGTTTGCTCTTCTGTATAGTTTGATTTGCAGTTACATTGCTGTACTGTGTCTATGTTTGGTTGGATGATGCGTAGTTATTTTATCTGCCGGAATCTTTTATGTGTTCGTAATTATGTAGTCACAGAGTTCCCAATTTTATTTACCATAATGTCATTACTGTACGCATATTATACCATTATATAAAAGCAGCTTTTCGTCTTTCCATTATAATAAAAGATGGTAAAATCTAAAAACTATTTTTATGTGCGTATTTTTTCCAGAAAAGAACATACCATCCCTCCCATGGGCCTTGTAAGACGTGACTAAGACTAATCCTCCATTGAGCTAATAACAACATACTGCGGTCAACAATCCACCTGCAAAGCATGATGGTTGTGGTAGTATCCCCTATGACCGCTCATTGTGGTGATCATTGGGAGTCCCATGTTCAGCAGTGGATGTTTACGGGCTGATGTATATAGATGCAGCGTAAACGTCTTACCTGTCTGACTTATTTCTGTCAACTAGAGAGTCAATCAAAAGTTATTTCCCACCATTCAAAGTAACTGGAAATCTTTTAAAACAAGCCCAATATATTCGATCCGGAAAAATGAACTAGATCTTAAATAAACATTTCTTAGAATCCTTCCAAAGCACAATGGGGCAGCTCATTAAGCTGACAAGGGTTTGCAGTAGCGCAACGAAGAATTTCTTTAAAAACATCCCCCTGCAAATGAAGTGGGAACAGAAATTTTACAGTAAACGGATGCTTTTTATTTCTCTCCTGAACTTTGCAGGGTCCTGTGAAGACGGTTTTGTTTTAGTTGGCAAACACAAACACTTTTATCTGTCGTCTTGTTAAGTTTCTATTGCAAATAGTTGTCTCTCCATATTGATGTAGGGCAAAAAGCGTAATATAGTTTTGCTTAAATTTGTTAGAGTTAGAATTGTCATCACATGAACCAGAGGACGTCCACTGCTGAACAAACTTGGAAGGCGGTACGTAAGCGCAGTACAGAAGGGACGTTTTTCCTCGAGTCCTTATTCGTGAAGTAGTGTTGCAATCTGAATATCATACGGAATAGTTAAATAAATAATACGGAATAGTGAAATTAGAATAGTGAAGTTGTTAAAATTGATGGTTGGCGGATGTTATTTTTTACCAAGATACAACCAACATCGTTTCTTGAGTGAAAGTGATCTTGTTGTATTAAAAAGGCGTGTGCGCAAGAGTTCTCCACCAGCCGGTCGAGATGAGACATTAGAGATCATAGACATTGTATAGGTTTTTCTGTAATCTATAAGTAAAGAAGAGAAGAAACTATCTGTATTTTTTTAAATTTTAGGCTAAGTAGTTTCGGATATAAGGGCATGGCAAATTTTCATCCGTATTCTTAAATAACTTAGATTACGAATTATTAATAACTATTTAAATAAAACACTCTCTCACAGTGAGCCCTTTCATATGATATGTTTCACGGTACAGTCTACTATTTTATTTTTATTTTCTAAATTGCATGCCAATAGTGACGCCTATATTAAAAAAAAACATTTATTTCTGTTACATGTATTTGTTTGGGTCACAAAAATTCATATGAATACCAAATTTCTACCGAATCAGTCCAGCAAATTCGGAGGAAATTGGCTGTGACAGACGAACAGACAGACACACGAGTGATCCTATGAAGGTTCCGTTTTTTCTTTCAGACGTACGGAACCCTTACAATGCATATCACTTCTCACACGTCCATCTTGCATCATTTACCTGACATAATTAGGTGAACATTTTACACGTAACGTTGGATAGTCTAGATTCACTGTGATGAGTTGATGATCTAGTGAATGACATAACAAGATACATTAAATGGTAAAAAAGAAATGTTGTAATCCCAAAAAATTTCATTGAGATTCATTGAGCCGTTTCGGAGCCTATTTCGGACAAACTTTCAGACAGACAGACAAACAAAAACTCTAAAATGATCATTTATGATTAGGCATCGAATAAATAGCAGATTTCAAATAAATGCCATTTATTTTCAAATCATAGACAGGCTCTTCAATTTTATTATATTGGTATAGCTTTTTCTAAGGGCAAAGGTTGATACATCCGTACAAGGGATCATGAGAACAAAGTTCAGTATTGACACAAACAAAACAAAGGGTGGACTGACACGGGTTGTGACGCAGATCGGCCCTCATCGCGTCTTAACAAGATGTTGCTTTCCTGTTTGATTGTTTACTAATGTCGAAGATTTTCTAGAACTGGAAGGTATTTGGATGTTTTGCTGGAGCAGAAGGTGAGGCAAGAAAACTGTGATGATATTGCAGATGACATTATGATTCAATGGCTGGCCATAATTAAACAACGGCCAAAGGACCTGTCCGTGTGTGACATCCGGATTAAGAATGAAGAATCTGTTTCATCCCGTGGATGTCGTAAAAGACGACTAAGGGACTCTAAATTAGAGAGATAGGCAGCAGCCATTATGTGCTCACCCAACCACCAGCCAAGCGAGATACGGTATGTACAGTATGACGGCTTGGTTGGTGCAATGGCTGATACAGTCGGTTGCTGCGCCCCGGGTCGTGGGTTTGATTCCCGCACGGGACAAATATTTGTATGATCTGCAGGTAGTTGTTCGGGGTCTGGCTGTATTGTGTGTGGAATTTTGTCTGTAAACGCACCCATGACACAGAAGAAATCCTAGAGTGGGGCAACGTAAAAAAACCAATCGTTTATAAGGGAATGCCTTTGTTCAGCAGTGGGCGTATTTTGGCTGATATGATGATGATACCAACAGAACGATACAAGAGACATATTGCTAACTGCTGGACAAATGTAAATCCTCTATTAGGTTATTCGAGGATTTCATCGACTAAAATGTAAGGCGGAAAAGATGAAATTATGTACGATTATAATTCGTCTAAAGAAAAAAGGCGTAGGCAGTGTGAGTATCAGATGGAAGCACTGGCTGATGGTCTATTATCTTTACTAAGACAACCTCAAAAATAAAAAACGATTGTGGCTCACCGCTACACAAAATCAAGGTCTTAATCTTCCAACAGTCTGCTTCCAATATGCTGTCAGTTTGATGGTCCACATGGCTTTATAGCGTACCCCATAATATGGTTTATGTTTAGTGAGCGGTTTCCAAGTTTTTTATTTTGATATTTCTAGTAAAATCCGTGCAGATATGAAAGACAGAATATCTTACGCTTGAAAGGGGATTAGGTTGTTTATAAGTTTCCATCAACGTTTTACGTAATAAATGAACGCTGCTTGAATACTGGTCCACTCCATCCTAATCAGCACATAATGTAACTACTAAATAGTTTTGTTTACGCCCTGTAACAATATAGCTGTTGCTTTAATATGACCAACGAAGTTCCAATATTTCTTCGTCATTCTGCCCTGGTCCCAAGTTAGGCTGCCTGCCCTACACCGACTCTCCTCAGATGTTTTAGTGTTGGTGGGCTACTCGCCACTGCTCGCCACCTGTGGGTAAACCAAAGTGCTGATACGCATCGTGTTCCAGAGTCCCTTAGTCGCCTTCCATGAAACAGACGGTATGAGATTGGGTAGCCCTATTTGCGACCAGTGCTACACAAATATCCATTAAAGTTCAAAACTGTGGAACAGAGAACAAATATAGAAATTACCGAGCATTGATAGTGATCAATGCTCGTGATTTTTAGCTCGTGGTTAGACCATTATAGATCCAAGTTTTTTCACGATATTTTCTCAGCGTTAAAGTCAGCGGTGTCTAATCTAAGATAAACTGAGAAAGTACATATGACCTTGAAAAAGACACACTGGTATATTAAGAATTATAAACTCGCAATCGCCAAATATCATCACCACCATCATATGATGCCCAAGGGCGTCTACAGCTGAACAAATGCCTCCTCATAGATTACAATAACGATCAGTAACATACCGGCCGCATCCAATGACTCCCAGCGACCTTCACTGATGTGTCTTCACTCAAGAACCTTTTTGCCCCAGCGGCCATCAGTTCTATAAGCAATATGCTTCGCCCATTGCCACTACAGTAAGTGTAACCCAAAAATCTCAGCGAATCCAAAAAAAACTCGAACGTTACAAAAATAACTGCACTCGTAGAATCTTTGCGAGATATAAATCATTTCCTATTAGATTCTATCGCACCGTCAGAACCCATGTCACTGACACCAGAAACGTATTGTGGGCCTCTATCTTATTGTAACAGATTATAGAACAAATTGCCTTCGCAGAACTCAGGGATTTCTCTTTGAGGCCGAGAATTTTACTACTTGGGTTTTTTGGGTAGTTTAAGGGTCCGGATTATTTTCAATGGATATTATAATAGATGATTAAGAGCTTGTGTGGATTGGTGACTACTCCATACCGTCCGGTGGATGTCGTGAAATGTGAATACCTCTAAACCAGAGGGATGGGCAGCAGCAGTTCTGTGGAATTGTTGATATGTTCCACTCACCAACTGCCAATTGTGGTGAGTATTGTCAACTTTCCACCAAAACACATGCATAGACCAATGCGTGTGTTTAAATTAGTTTTGAATTTTTTTCATTTCAAATTCATTCAAATGTTTTACAGGCAAGAAATACTCGTAAAATAAACAAACTTGTAAAACCATTAAACTAATGTTTTATTTTAAATAATTATGTTGGATGTAATTCATAAATCAATGAAGCCTTTAAACGAAGTCAATTAAAACTTACTTATTAGTTAGGAATGCTTGCTATTTACCTTCCATCTAATCGACGTTTCCTTGATCATTCGAGAATTTGATTGCTTAAAACTTAACAGGTAAACAGAAACGAGTAATACGTTTATAATCAAGGTTCCTGGTTAAAACCAGAATATAAAATATTTGGTTTAGTTGGTGGTTTAGTAAACTTATTACTTACAAGCTTATGCTCGTGGCTCCACCCACGCGTATTTCTTTACGGTACACGGTCCTACCTGAGTGGATGTCGTTTTCGTGCGGAGTCATGGTATAAAAAATATAATAAAATAAAATAGAAATCCGACTGTTATAAAGGCGAAGGTTGTAAGCTCCACTCCTCTCCACACCATTCCACTTAACCCCACAATATTCCGCTCTGGTCTGCTCCATCTCATTACGCTTCACTTAGCTCTGGCTCGCTTAGTTCTATTCCGTTCCGTCTCACTCCGTTCACTGCTCTACTCCATCTCACTGCAGCTGTGCACTTCACCGCCCGCTCCACTAATCGTACCAACCCTCCAAATAGCACCACCGATTGTGCAGATATTAGAAGTATTCGCCTACTCCGTTTTATCGCCCTCCACTCTAATCTGCTCAATTTCGTTCTGCTTCACTCAGCTCTCACCCACATTTCCTTGAACGCCTCCTTATTATGATATGGTATATTTTTAAGGGTGGGCCTTCTGGTATTCGTCGCTCACCGTACGAAACGGGGTTAAAATTTGATGCATGCTGCATGTTGCCTAGGCGGTCGCCGCCACCCATAAACGTCGACAACAACAGAAGAGTCACTGATATGTTGCTGACATTTAGGGCAGAGTTACACTTTTCCCTGAAGGGGGCCTTCGTAAATCTTAAAAAATATCGTATGTCTACTATATTTTTGGGGATTGGGCTTCTGGTATTCGCCACTCACCGTACGAAATGCAGCAACACTGTTGTTACTAACGTTGCAACTTCACGCCGGCATTCTGTCTCGTTACTTTAGACATTATTCCCTGATTATTACCTACAATATCAATAAAGATAAATCATTGATTACAGGAAAACGTTCTTAAAAACATAAATTTCGACCAGGCTTCAACTCTTGCGCAGTTGCTGTCAAACTTAAGCCATACTAAGGCAGTAAGTTTTATACTTTTCCGAACAAGCGACTTGGTAACACGAGGTTAAAATTTGAGGCACAATGGTTGATAAATAAAATACTAATTCTCTCTTTAAAAGAGAACAATCTGCCGTGTGGTGCCAGCTACGAATAGCACTAACCCATCTCATTCCTTGGGTGTCGAAAAAGGCGACTATGGGATTAACCGGAGGATGGGCAGCAGCGTTCTTCGAGTGAATTTATAACTCAACAGCGATTGCCAACTCGCCTGTCATGCGTGGCGATTATAGCAAACCTCCCAATGAGCACACAATACACCCAGACCGGTTGCTGTGGCGATCTTTGTGGGAGGCTCTTGTCCAACAGTGGACTTTATTCGGCTGAAACGATGAAAGGGTACAATTAGATATGAGCATGTAAAATATTCCTTTGTGAGTGACTGGAGTCTGTATTAGGGAAGCTGCTTACGCTAGACCGCTAATAGGCATAAAAATCAAAATTATAGTTCCATTTCGTAAGTACTGCTATATACTCTTTCTGGAGCGTTAGCCGGTTCCTAGCTTCAAGGACTTCATTTATTATAATTGTCACAATAGTATTCTAACGTCCAGGGTAACGTCAGATTTTAGTAGTACGGGTAGTGTACGGGTGTAAACTTTGCGCATTTCTTATAAATTGACCTCTGTGCCGCCCTTTTTGGTCTGACACATATTATTCAAACCATTTTCAAAAGGATATTGTCTCCATTCTGAGTGGCCTATTATACTCCTTGTGGCCATTGAACCTCTATAGTACCTTGATATAGGTGAGGTTGTCTCTCAAAGCGAAGGACCTAATTCACCGAATGTTGATCCAGCAGTCTCTTTGTATTTTTTTGTTCTCCCAGCAATGCGCTGTATGAAATTAGTTGCTTAGTATATAGTATAAAGCCTGGCTCAAGGCTATTTCAAGCTTCGCCAAATGTCCTGTTTAGCAACCAAATCTGTATGCGAATATCCCAACATAAAAATAAAAAAACTCACCGCTTAGCAAAAAAATAAGAGAGCGTCTGTCAGTATACAAAAGGGAATATGTTAGGACCTGAAAAACAAATAGTATCTCGCACCTGATCGTTCATAAATAGACTTACGAAATATTAGGTACATATCAGTTCTCTTTCGCGAGGAATTGAAATTGATCCAAACGAAGAAAATGGTTAGGTTTGCCTAAGGTATGTTCGGGATTTATTATTGATTTTGAGAGATGGTCATCAGTGTTTAAGTTTTCAGAGATGCTTTGAGTTTAAATACTAGTATTTTTGCCACACAGTATTTGATACTTATTAATTTGTGTATTTGTGTATTAAGTGGATTTAGCAAATATCAATAGATAATGTATAAATATCAATAGCAAACAAGCCGGCAGCTTGTTTGCTATTGCCGAAACGACCTGGTTAGGGTTAAAACAAGAAAATTATGACGTTCTCGAAATTCTTTGATCAAATCAATAAGTACATTGGACAAAGAAATTGGATGAACGGTATGGTAAAATTTATTTAATTATTTAATTTTTGTTTCTATCTGATCAAATATTTTGTCGTCTTAATATTTTCTATCAATCGTATCTAAATGGGTATGAAAACTATATTTAATGAGTATGAAAGCAACTAATCTATTTATAATACAAGACATGAATATCTCATCATCATCATCATATCAGCAAAAGGACGTCCACTGCTGAACAAAAGCCTCAATTTCCACAACGAGAGGTCACATGCCGCCCACATGATTAAAAATAAAATAATGCATTTAGAATTAAATAATAGTCACTTCTTGAACATCAGATCTTCGACAAGTATATTGGATGTGTGACGTGACATCCTTATATTATTTATTTATTTACTTACTTTAATTATGATGGTAGTACACCAATTACAAAATATCCTGCATTATGCATGCGTTGTGCCCGTCAACGGATGCCCTGTGTCGGGACTGGTCAGCTCTTGACTGCATAGAAAACTTATTGTAAGGCAATTAATATAATTATGCATAAATATGTGGTATTAATCACATTGGCATGCATTATCCTCACATAGCTTTCTTTTTTCTCGATTATATTGTGTTAAGTAGTAAGACTGTAAATACATCATATACATATTTTAAAAGAGTATATCCATGGAGTTTCTTGCCGGTTCTTCTTCATAGGACCAATGACTTGGAAGTTTGGAACCGTGGTACTATTTAAATTCTGACTATTCGTAAGTGGTTTACATGAATAAAAAACTTTTGATTTTGACAATAATTAAGGACATGTTAAGAATTACAAACAAATAATAAAACTTATACACAAAAACAATAATCATGAATTCAAGAAATATAATAATTAAATTAAATATGCTGTGTGGTGCCGGCTCAGAATACCACCACCCCATCTCCTCCCGTGGGTGTCGTAAAAGTCGACTAAGGGATTAGTCGAAGGATGGGCAGCAGCATCCTTCGAGTACATTAACAACTCAACTGGGATCGCCAATCCGTCTGCCAAGCGTGGCGATTATGGCAACACCCCCCAATGAGTCCATAACTCATCCATATCGGTCGTTGTGGTGATCTTTGGGGGAGGCCTGTGTCCAAAAGTGGACTTCATTAGGCCGAAATGATAAATAATTACATTAAAAAATATATCCTTCTCGCAGAAACCCAAAAATATAATTTAATAGATTATGAAATTTGTCAGATTAATGTCAATAATATATCATATACATTCGACTGTATCCCTTTCGATAAAGAATAGTGGTCTCCTTTCTACCCTATGAGTATCGTAAAAGGCACCTAAGAGTTGATATCAAGAGGATGGGCAGCAGCATCATCCATGTGCTAATAACAACATACTGCGATCACCAATCAGTTTCCCAAGCGTGGTGATTATGGCAATATGCCCCCTATGACCCGTTGACGGCACGGTTGGTGCAGTGGCTGAAACAGTCCGCTGCTGCGGTCCGGGTCGCGGGTTCGATTCCCGCACGGAACAAATGTTTGTACGATCTGCAGGTAGGTCTCCTGCTTTAGATGAGTAAAATATTGAATACGATATAAATGGAGATTTGCTGGAGGAGGTAGAATTTATAAAGGATTTAGGGGTTCACTTTGACAAAAAGCTAAGTTTTGAAAAACACATAGATGAAATCTCCACAAAAGCCATACAGATGATGGGTTTTGTTATCAGGGAATGTAAAAACTTTAAAAAGCCTGATACAAAGAAAATTATGTTTAATTCTTTAGTGAGGAGCACTCTTGAGTATTGCAGTGTTGTGTGGTCACCTAGTTATATGATCCATGTTGACAGAATAGAAACAATCCAGAAGCGTTTTTTGCGACATTTAGCCTACAACAGCCATATGACAGGGATGCTCAAAAGTTACCAAGAACAATTAGAGTACTTCAAAATCCGGTCTCTTACACTGCGGAGGAAATGCTTGGATTTGGTTTTTCTAAAGAAACTTGTCTCAGGTGAGTTAAACTGTCCTGATCTTGAGTAGAGTAGAGTAAAATTAATTTTTATGTACCTTCTAAAATACCAAGATCCTGTAATCTTAAGCTTTTCCAGCAGTCAAAGTGCCGTAGCCGTACTAACCTTAAGCAGCACTGCCCACTATCTCGCATGTATATCACATACAAAAATTATCAATGTGAGGTTGACCTGGCTGTGTCATCTATATCTTTAAACAAAAAGAAAACTCTGTTTTTGCCTACAGCTGTAATAGATCGCAAGGTTGAGAATGAAGGTAACCCGACCTAAACTTACTATAAATAGATAATAAATTTAAACGCATAAATCTAAATAAATTGTAAAAAGAATAAATTAATGACATTATTAATTATAAGGATAATTATATATATATATATATATATATATATATATATATATATATATTATTATTATAAGGATTAATACATATTATATTACACTTGTGATAAATAAGTTTTGTGTGTAACTACCTTCACCTTCAGTGTATGCTGTGTTCTCTTATAAGTAATGAGACACTTAATTTTAAGTTATAAAATATAAGATGTTCATGTGTTAGTGTACTTATTGTTAGAGATCCAAATAAATAAATAAATTAGGTAATAAAAACGGGTTTCCTCAAAATGACGGTATTTCATAGAGACTATAGGACTTTCCATTCCTTGTATAACAGAAAAAAATGATATCAATAAGAAGTACCTAATAGGTCTAAACACTTCACGGTTAGGTGATTATTGTAAGTAATCCAACAAAAAGCACCAATCTTAGATATCACTCAAAAAATTTAAATGGCACTTAGTTTCTAAATTCAATTAGAGTAATAAAGGCGGAGTGGTTTATTCAAAAATACATACTTTTGAACAAAGACTTAGAATTCCGTTGAAGTTCTTGATTGTTTGTATAAGAAAATCAACAAGACGATTTGTAGCTTTTAAAACTCATTAGTGGACAAATATTGTATCGCTTATTGCTTTTTCGTGGGGGTTGCGTCAAAGACTAGAGTTATCACAAAACTAGCAAAATACTATGTAAATGTGTGTAGAGGTGCCCGTGGGGTGTCCGTATTAAGAATACAGCACCACTCTACCTCCTCCCGTGGATAATGTTTTAACAGGGATATATTAAGATGGGAAATGAGTCCAGCAGATGGAATAAATATAGCTTTTCAAAAGGAGGCCCAGGAATTTGAAGTGTATTATTTTTTATGTATTTACAACGATTACTCCGAGAGTTGTTTCAATCGATTATTATTATTCCTTTGTGTTTATTGGATTTACTTTATCAATTCATGGCAAATTCTTGACAATATGCTTGAAATTTTTTAATTCTCCCATTGAGTTTATTACAGTATAAAATTGAATATTTACTGTATAGTGCCAGTTAAGTGCACCACCTCATCTCACCCCGTGGGTGTGGTAAAAGGCGATTATGTCGCCAGAGGATAGTCATTGCAGGATTAGCCGTAGGATGAGAAGCAGCGTGTTTCGAGTACAGCCATTACAACTCAGCTGCGATCGCCAACTCGCCTGCCAAGCGTGGTGATTATGGCAAAACCCCTCAACAAATAAGCACACAACATAAACCCAGACCGGCCGTTCTTTGGGGGTAGCTTGTGGATAGCAGTGGCCGTTTTTCGACTGAGATGATGCTCAAATCTAAAACAAAATAGAAACGCAAAGGAATGAAGAATGCAATTAAAAATAATTCTTCAACAGTACCGACCAGAAAAACAAACATTTTTACAGATAATGTAAAATCGCGTTCACACGAACGAGAAAACAATAATTATAATGAAATAATTAAAGTAACGTTAAGAGAAAAAGTGCCAAATAATGAAAACAAAAACGCTAACCTAAAGGGGAATATTTTTTGTGTTTTGACATGCATTAATTATTGAGACATTTAACATTGCCTTTTTGCTGCGTTATCGTATGCATTTCACATGCATAAATAACTGGGCATAAGAGATAAAAAACTAATGTCTCTATGTGACAAGCGTAGTGCGATGCAGGACCAGTCCTGGGTAGAGATGGGATTCTACCCGGTAAATTAAAATTTGAGTATAAATCGGGTAAACCCGGGTTTTTCGGGTATTTACCCGGTAAATACCCAAATTGGGTTTGAACCTGTTATTTACCCACCGGGTAAATACCTTCTACCCATCTATAGTCCCGGGTAGTTTGTAATTGTAATGTGCAGGCGTCTCGTCAATTAATTGTACAACAAATAATTGTTCCGTACGGGAATGGAACCTGCAACCCGTAGCGCAGTAAATCAATTGCTTAACCACTACGTCGACCCTGCCGTTCATAGTTGTAACCATAATTAAAAGGGCTTATTTATCAGTAGACATATAAAGGCTGTTCCATATTTGAACACAATCGAAACATCTGCTACCTCTTCTTATTACCTACCCAAAATAAATTAAATTCATGCAAGTATTCACGAGTTTACGCTATAAATCATGACTTTGAGTAACTTAACGCAACTATTTAATAAATTACCAAGGGTGGGGTAAGTTCGACGCAGTTGGAGACAGCTACACGTCTTTCGGAAACAATTAGTCAATATTACAAGTTTATGTTTGACCCCTCATTTACATAGGTTGATTGTATACGGGTATGGATTTAGTGTGGATACGCTGCGTTCGAAATTATTGAAGACTACCTGGGACCCGCGGTTTCACCCGCGTTTAATTTAAAAGAAATTTAGAGTACTTCGACATAGACACTTGATATAGAATATATATGTTTATATATCTTGTTTTTCAAGGGTTTTATTTTTTTGCGCGTAACCTTAATTATTTTTCTAAATTAAAAGTAGCCTAAGTTATTCCTTATAACATCAGCTATCTGCAAGTGAAAGTCCCGTCAAAACCGTCCAGCCGTTTCGGAGATTACCCGGAACAAACAGACAGACAGACAGACAGACCGACAGACAAAAATAATTAAAACTAGCTGGGACCCGCGGTTTCACCCGCGTTTAATTTAAAATAAATTTAGAGTACTTCGACATAGACACTTGACATAGAATATAAATATTGGATTTCAAGGGTTTTATTTTTTTGGAGCGGGACCCTAATTATTTTTCTAAAATAAAAGTAGCCTAAGTTATTCCTTGTAACATCAGCTATCTGCCAGTGAAAGTCCCGTCAAAATCGGTCCAGCCGTTTCGGAGATTACCCGGAACAAACAGACAGACAGACGGACAGACAGACAAAAAAATTAAAAATAGTTTTTTTGTTATATGTACCGTATATACTTTCATATGCATTCAGTAAAAAGCTGTTATTTTGACATTACAAACAGACACCTCAATTTTATTTATTTGTATAGATAGAGTTTTTGTTGTAGGTACCGTATATACTTTCACATGCATTTAGTAAAAAGCTGTTATTTTGACATTACAAACAGACACTTCAATTTTATTTATTTGTATAGATTGAAAATTTAATGAACAAGTTGCAATAGTTAATAACATTCGTGTGACATACCAAAAATGCCTTAACGATATAAAAATGTTTATTTATTTATTTATTCCTCAAACTTACCACTATCATTACAGATTTTTTTTATACCTAATGCGATAGGATAGCATACAATATTTTCATCTACTTGTTAATTAATCTTGTAACAAATAATAAACAGTGCTACCTTTGTGAATTCACTCAGAGTACAATGGAATACGTCAGTCTCACTAGGTGACTAAGTGACACTCATGAGATTGTTGTTGTGTCATGTCATGTCCGGAGTGCTCGCGTCAGCGGCGCCTCACTTAGAGGTTGGTTCGGCTACGCGGCTCCACCAGCAGCCGTGGCTGTCGTCGCCGCACGTACCCGTCCAGAACACACAAACCTATCTGCCCATGGATGTCGGCATTGTACACCTTCCTTCTAAATATTTTGAACATGTACAAAATGAGTGCGAGGTCCCTCCTGACCCTCAGTTCGTTATATCCAATAATATAATATCAATTCCATCCAAGAATGCTGCTATTTCAGTAACATATGTCACCGGTCCGTCACCAAGCGTAGTAATTATGTTAATAACCTTTGAAAACAAGGTGCTGTAGTCCATATCTACAGTTGAAATTTTACGGTACATTTGGCGCAGTGTTAACCACTTGGTTTTTTTCGCTGTATGCCGCAGGTTCGATTCCCACACAGATAGTTGTTTCGGGTTCGGGTGTTTCTACATGTGGAATTTATGTCTGTGAACTTACACTATATCGGTATCGTTTTAAAATAGACGTGACACGTGGATACCGTTTACGGACATAGGGTCAGCTTATTTTTGGGGGTCGCGAGCGCGCTTATTGGAAAATCTGCGTGCTCATACCAATCGACCCCCGGGAAGACAGCGGTGCGCATGTGGTCACGTACCGCTGTGTGCGCAGCACAGCGCATAGTCAGGCCTCGGTGGAATCTTTTACAATCCCCTCGAGAGATGCCTGGGGGGTGGCCTCTTTACAGTCGCCTTCCCTCCACTAGAGGGGATGACCACTTTACAGTCATCCCCTCCGAGATGAGTCTAAAGGCGCACCAACGGGTGGTTCTAGATGGAGATTATTCGAGTTCCTGGAGCCTCCCTTCGGTGCCGACGATGATCACTCCGGTGGTTTTAGCCGGTAGGAGTCCGGCATGCCCCTTCGCCCTTTCCCGGGGCAAAGGAAGTACATGAGGTATTTCCACCGGATCAATAAAAAAAAAAAGCGTCAGCTTATTTATTGTACACAGTACACAGATATAACGCGAGATGACGGGGAGAGCACCTCAGGCTGTGTTACTTCTCTGCCAACACCATTTTACGATACGGCAGTCGCTTATAATTCTGTCTGCATAATAATGCTCGTGTCACGTCAGTCTCGTGTCTGTGCCATATGCCTTCTATGTGAACTGCTATGCCCCAAATGTTTACCCGTATATTTTCATTCGGACTAACCCTTTAGCACAACGTCACGTTAAATATCGATCCGTCACGGCGCTGCGTACACTTAATTATTCTATCAGGTAAAACTGACTCAATGGTTCATTGTTTAATTCCCCCATTTTTACAAAGTAAATAGCATTTTTTGATATACGAGGGCTTGATTGTTTTTGCGTTGGGTAAAATAAGTTTGCGTGTTTGTTGTGTGTTTAGGTTTCATACGTTTATATATGAGTATGTTTAATTTTCAAAATACTGTGAATTATCTTTAATAGATATATTTACGAATGCTAGTCGGCCGTCAGCTAGTTTGCCGTGTGATGCCAGCTACGAATAGCACTGTAATGGATGCGGGTTGCTGGTGGAATAATACTTACTCGTAGAAGCTTGATGATAGGCGTATATTCGTACTACTTTACTTAACAAAAATACAGAGAGAAATAATAGCGTGTGTTTGCTGTGAGAGGCATCCGCAGACTGGCGTAGAACAAATAGAACAAATATAACGCGTCCAACTTTATAACCAATACCTCCGTATTTTTACATTAATCCATTTACTAACAAACTTGGTAGTTTTGTCTGCAGGACAAATATATTCTAGTATTAAACAATAATTATAAACAAAATGTAATTCCTATGAGTATTGTAATGCGTCGCTAACAAGCACCAACCCATCTTATCCCATGGGTATCGTAAAAGGCGATTATGGGATAAGCAGGAAGATAGGCAGCAGCGTCAACTCAACTGCGATCGCCAATCCGCCTGACCAGCATGGCGATTATGGCTAAACCTGGGGGTTTATAAGCACACAACACACCCAGACCGGTCGTTGTGACGATTATTAGGATAGGCCTGTGTCCAGCAGTGGACTTTATTCAATCGGAATGATGGTGCTAGTCAGCTGGATTCACAGAGTTATTAATGACGAGAATTGTCTTGACCATCAGGTAAAAAAAAAACTGTTTTCTCTGTCACATGCTCGGATACTTTCAGTACCATCTTCTGGAAAGGCTGAAGGAGAAGAAATATTATTAATAAAATAATTTACCTCATGGAAATCGAATCCGATTTTTCATACATCCCGATGATGAGGCGATCAGGTCATTTGGCTGGTAATAAACGTCACCTTCGCCCACAACAATAGTCATTCTACTTTCGCTTAGTCTTGTGCGACACTGTGCTGCGCTCGTCTCCTCTAGACATTCGTTATTTAGTTTTCTATGCCTATTAATTTTACTGGCAACAGTGCCATTCAGACCGGAATACAGTAATGTTTAAAGCTTAAACACTGATTGGCAATATTTGGCTCTGTGGTTGTACTTACCCAGCGAGACTATTGCAATAAGAGAGCTTTTTTGCATTATTATTGTTCCTAGTGGAAATACGTCATGAACTTTCCTCGCCCGGGGAAGGTCGAAGGGGCATGCCGGACTCATCATTTCGGCCGAATGAAGTCCACTGCTGGACACAGGCCTCCCCCAAAGATCACCACAACCACCGATATGGGTGTGTTGTGGGCTCATTGGGGGGTTTTGCCATAATCGCCACGCTTGGCAGGCGGGTTGGCGATCGCAGTTGAGTTGTTAATGTACTCGAAGGACGCTGCTGCCCATCCTCCGGCTAATCCCTTAGTCGACTTTTACGACACCCATGGGAGGAGATGGGGTGGTGGCATTCTGAGCCGGCACCACACGGCTATGCTGGACTCCTACAGGTGAAAACCACTGGGATGGTCATCTTCAGTACGTAAGTGGGGCTCCAGGTCCTCGTATGATCACACTAGAGCCGCCCACTGGGAAAGTGATCACCCCCCGGGGAGGATGTTACCTCGGCGCCGTCTCCTCCTACTTCGCGCAACATCGGCCCTCCCCCGATCCCGCTCTGCGGTCTCCTTCTGGAGCATGAACATTTCCGCTTTCATAGAAGGAGACCATGCAATAAGAAACCTACCAGTGAATTGCTATAAAAATCGCATGGTATTTAATTCCGCTAATTAATAACTAACGTAAGTAACTCTTACTATGTAATAGTTTATATTCTTACTTTTCTTCCCTTAGTCATTCAATACACCAAGATGACACATGATGAGGAAACCACATATATCCATCCATAGACTGATCAATGAGTGCTGTTTAACCAATTCATGGCCAAATACTCAAACGCCATTTAATGTTAAGTCCCGCTTTGACTATTCGAGAAACCTGTTTTTAGTACAAAACCGGGCGCCTCAAATTGTTTAAGCGGGGACTTAACGTATGATTTACAAGTAAAACTTAAGATATACCATTAGTCGGGCTTTTACAGTATATAACATAATAATTATATACTGCTAAAATAAGGTTTGATTACACACAGACGCTAAAACCCTTCAAAATCGGCACAGTCCAAAAAAATGCGGAAAACAGCGGAATTCTTCACCTACTTGTACAAAGCGCGACGTAGCAAGCTGTCGACTTTGACAAATGGACATAAGCTCTTCAGACAATCGCAAAACGTGAACATGTTGAATTCGCACAAAAAGTCTTTCCTTGTTACGGTTATTGGGTCATCCGAGTGTTAGACGGGTAGAACATGTCGCTAGTTGTCTTTACGATTATTATTTTTAACAAGGATATGAGGATATTGTAGCTACGCTAAAGTTAGAATCTTAAGTATAGATTAATTATTTAAGTATGATATAATATTATCGGTGCGCTAGGCACAGTGGCTAAGCGAAGGCTTTCTGCGCAACATGTCGCGTCCTGTCCTCGCACTAAACAAATATTTGTATGAATAGATAGTTGTTTAGTGTCTGGTTGTTTGTGCATGTGAGATTTATGTATGTAAACTGTGCACGATACAGGAGAAATATTAGCGTAAGAAAAATGATTGTATGGCTTTTAATAAAATAAAATGGGATGAGAGATTATTTACAGGCTACAGTTTTACATGGAAAGCAGCTTGAAAAACCTACAACGGTATGTAGTGAATATAATTAAAATATAGCTGTTATATTAGGACGTTAAATTTGAAAGTGTTAACTTAAAATTATAAAGCTTTATCTTTATTACATTAACCGTTTCACGGTTCCGCTCATACGCCCCGCCCGTCCACTGCCAACGGAGGACGCCCGCCGCGGGTGCGGTTTAGTTTGTAGTAAAAGATTAGATTAGATTAGTCCGTGTGGTGTCCGGATTAAGAATATAGCACCACTCCATCTCATCCCGTGGATGTCGTAAAAGGCGACTAAGGGAATCTAAACCAGAGGGACGGGCAGCAGCGTCCCTTCTGTGAAACGGTAGCCATACTGCGCTCACCAACCCGCTTGCCAAGCGTGGTGAGTATTGGCAAGTTCCCCCCAAAATGATGATACAATTGTGGAAGTCTATGGGGGAGGCCTTTGTTCAGCAGTGGACGTATAAATGGCTGATATGATGATGATGATGATGATGAAAAGATTAGCAGATTAGCTGGTAGCTGACACTATCTGTCAAATAATATTTTATTAAGTGGACCGCACCAAAGGTATTTCTCGATTGCTATTGTGAATATATGGCGTGGAAGTTCGAGAACTAGCTAAATCGCAGTCAAAGCTGTAGAAAAAATGGAGCCAGGCATTAAATGGAAATCACTTATAAATAAACTTATGTCTTCTTCTAGCGATTTCCGGCATGTCGATGCCTCATTAAGGCCCGTGTACCCACATAGTCCTCTCGATAACCGCTATAATGAACTGCCATAGAGGATATTGCCATAATCAGCATGCTCGGTGGATTGGTGACCACAGTATACTACTATTAGCACACAGAAAGACGCTACTGCTCATCCTCTTTATAAAGTTTCTAATATCGTTTTGATTATATTTACCCATGGATAGAGAAAAATGGTTTGCCACCATTCAGTCAGCTTGCGGAGGCTTCCATGACACGATGCTTTTGGAGCGCAGGTTTATCAGTTGTGTTTAACTTTGAATTTGAAACACGTGACTTTATGAAACTCTGACAGTTATTATCTACTACCTTATATATCGTGAGGTGAAACTGAAACTGAAACATGCTTGCCTTTCACCTGGGTAAGTCAGAGTAAGCTTCGACATTCGTTTCGCCAGGAATAGGACACGGTCTCAGGCCTGTCTCTAATCGGGCAAGGGACTGCCCTAAGTCTGCCGCCTGCTGGCAACCGCTCATAGAGGGATTGCTAAGCCGGATGAATCCTCCCGACCTATGCAACATAGATACTTCCTGAAACACTCGTGGCCCGAGAGTATCTGCGCATCCAGTAGGCAAGGGCACCAACCCGTCTTTACAGTCACTCCTCCATAAAAGGGTGAATGTAAGCGCCACTATCGCGGCGAGCTTCAAAGTTATTAAAAGCTGTTTCTCTTACAGATTAACTATCATGATAACCACCATCGCCATCATCGTATCAGCCAAAGGATGTCCACTGCTGAACATAGACCTCCCGCATAAATTCCCCTTTCTGGTTTAGAATCCCTGTCGTCTTTTAAGATATCTACGGGAGGAGATGGGGTGGTGCTATATTCTTAATCTAGATACCACACGGGCTACCTATTATATATACATGACATCCTTATGTGGTTTGAATTTTAACTGAAAAGCAATATAAACATAATTGTTAGCAGATATATTCTTATATAATTTTTCTTTGGCTTTTTTTATAGACAAAGTTTAAATTTAATAAAACAATTAATAAATAGAATCTAAACATTGTGTCGGGTTCGGAACATAGATAAATTACTTTTTATTGTTACCAATGGTACACTATGTAGATCATCATCATTTCAGATGAATAATTTCCACTGCTGGACACAGGCTTCCTCTAACCCCAAATTTCGCTACAACGACCCGTCTGAGTGTCTTGTGTGCTCATTTGGAGGATATGCCATAATCTTTACGCTTGACAGGTGGGTTCTCAATCACAGTTAAGTTGTTAATATACTTGTAGGACCCTGCTGCCCACCCTCCAGCTAATCCCATAGTAGCCTTCTACGACACCCACGGGATGACATGGGTTGGTGCTAATTATAGCTAGCACCACACGGCCCATGGGCTATTGGCCCACGCCCACCTATGTAGACGCGTTCAACGAATAATCAGGTCGACAAAGTCACGTATCCATCTAGTCCAAATATATATACATTCCTTTTGCGTCGGACAACGTTTGACTTGGAATTAGGTACCACCAATTATACGTCCTCAGTGAAGTATTTAAATATCATCTTGAGATTCCTTTTTAAATCAATGAAACCTACAGAGTCAATGAATCCTGAAGTTGTTATTTATAGTCTACACAAGACTTAACAGTCAACAAGCTGTCTAACTACTAAATAAAAGAGATTAATAGAGTGAACTACTTGACAAAAAGTCTCGTCACGTGCCGACTTCTTTTGAAGACAATATGAATTGCTACATACGCAGATAGACGAGCGACGTTGACAAACTTCAATACGTTTGTCGTCACACGTCAATAAGTAGACCCTTTATAGGTGCACTCGCTGTAATGTTGTTATATTCTACTAAATATTGTTCATCTAGAAATAAAGAATCTAATGTCCGGATTAAGAAAATAGCACCACTCGATCTCCTCCCGTGGATATCCTTAAAGGTCACGAACTAACTATATGATGATGAAATATTAAACACTATGACGTACGCTTGTAAGACATGCACTAGCAAGTTAAAGAAAAAGAACCTATTTTTAACACGTTTTTATTAGCTTGGTATGTACCTATGTAACAGAATCTATGAACTCGATTTTCATCCCCTTCAAAACGTCGAATTGATTTGAAACTTCGCACACTTATCAAGGACAGATTGTGATCGATTGTGAACTTCTTTCCAAAAAACAAGTTTTTGTAGTTAGCCGCACTAAAAACAGAAAATAAATAATAGTTTAAAAAAACATGCTTTTGTATTTAACCGAACTAAAAAGTAGACAATAATTTTCAACCAGTTTAAAATAAGAATGGTGATTAACAAAAAAAAAAGTTATTGTAAATAAGAGTGGGGGTTGTTTAGTTTTTTCTTGCAATGTGGTAAAGTTGAGAAGATAGACTACCCACATTGCTGTTTTCTTTTCTTCAAACAAACAATGCCCCACCCTAGTATTCCTTCTGTGTCGTGGGTGCGTTTACAGACATAAATTCCACACACAATACACCGACCCGGATCAAGATCATAAAAATATTTGTTCTGTGCGGGAATCATTAGGAACAGCGTCAAAATATCAGAAACTCAAATCAAATAAAGAATATTCTTGATAGTTTTCAGTTTTAATAATAGTGTTAGTGACAGTTTGAAATACCTACATTATCATTTTATAAACTTGGGTTAAAACTAATGACCCTAACGGAAATACCCCAATGTCCGTGTAGGCACAATTCTCAAGAGGCCTCTCAATATTATCATTGTCTTACCCTCCGAGGCGACTACGGCGACATTTACGCGAGTAACGGCACTGTGAAAATATTTGCCATAGCTTTTCGGATCCACAATATTTTCCTTAGGATTTATGTTTTACATATATTCTTTAGGCTTAGTCCTTTTGGTTATCAGAAAGAGTGTTTTTATTTATCACCTAAGTTGCTTTATGTATAATCGATACTTCGATTTGGAAACATTCTGTAAGTATTTTATTTATCAGCAACATTTCAGCATGTTCCAAAAACATCAGACTATTTTTTTGCTGTTACTGACCTAAACTGAATAGGAAATCAACATCTTGGAACGCGGCAACTTGTCTTGACTATTCATAAGTGCCTGCATATGGTTTTAAACGAATGAAAATATTTTTATCTTATCTTATTTCCAATTATCGCTGCAGCAAGGTAACATCTAATATAATATTATATCAAGTGGTGATCGTGTACCGAAATACCGCAAGGTGAGCAGACACCCACAAGGTCGACCGATGACCTGGTAAAGGTTGAGAGAATCGGCTAAATGTGAATTGCATAGCACCGGTAGTTGTGGCGATCTTTGGGAGAGGCATATATTTAGAAGAGGTAGTCTTAAGGCTGAAAATACTAAAAATATTTCCACAACGACGTCGCACGACTTACATAATCGGCCCATTACTGTCCCACTGCCGGGCACGGCATTTTCTTCCGATGGGGACCCAAGCCTTAGTTCACCGCGCTGGCCTGGTGCGAGTTGGCTACACATACCATTGAGACCTTTTTGGAACCCTCTCAGGTGTGCAGGTTTCGTCACGAGGTTTTCCTTCACCGTTAACGCAAGTGATAATCAAAATCTGACCCGCACGGTTATTGATTTACTAAGCGAATGTCATTCCGCTCTACCTTTCGCAGGTTCTAATCACGCACGGAACTTGCATGGGCTACAGACTAAGTTATTGTGCATCAACATCATCATATTAGCCAACTCACATCCACTGCTGAACAAAGGCCTCCCCCATAGAATTTCCCAAGGCTGGTCACATGCCTCATGCATCCAATTGCTCCCAGCGACCTTCACCAGGTTATCCTTCCATCTCGTTGGAGGCTATCCCACGCTGCGTTTTCTGGTGCGCAGTCCCTACTCGAGAACCTTTTTGCCCCAACGGCCATCAGTTCTACGAGCAATGTGAGATTTATATTATGTAAACTATACCCACGATATTAAATACTAGTGAGGGGCGGGGCCGGATTTAGAGGTGTGAAAGCCCCAGGGCAACAAACGAGTGGAGGCCTCTAAGTAATAATAATTAGGAGGTATTTTTGCAATAGTTAAAAAAAATTACTGCTCTTTCGTTGTCAGAACTTACTGATTTTTGTTTTCAAATGAAAGTTGTATATTAATCGCTATTCGTTTCAAAATTTTACTTCGATATTTCTATTGTGGATGCCCCTCACTTGTGGGGTATCCGAGCCTATAAGGTATCCCTCCTAGATAGATTGCCCTCCTTTCAATCGGGGAATGGCAAGCGGCTTAGATTATCAAAAAGAAAAATAGAAATTTAGTTTAGACCAGTTATTCGACTTCTTTTATCCGTAAAGATTGCCCTAGGTATCCGTATGACTTAAAAATACAATCTGATACCACAAAATGAATTCCCAACAATAATAAAATAACAACAGCCATTTGTCTAACTTCCCGCAAAGTCTGACATACGAAGAACTAAGATTTTCCACGGACATTGTGAAAGGAAAAGATAACCAGTGACAAGGAGTCCGGACTTCCAGTGAACTTTGCAGGTCGATTATGACTGGTGTAGACAAACGGTATTGATATTGGTTTTTTTTATTGGTTGAAATACGGATAGGCTTAAATGCGATCAATGCGCCAGTAATTCCCGGTCCACGACCTAAGGTAAGTGAAAAATCAACGTGCTGGTTTTAACCATTAAGAGACCGGCACGACATTCCGCCTCCCCTAGGGTGAAGTAATCCAAAAAAAAAAAAGAAAAAAAAAGAGGTTTCAATTCCCAGATCCAGAGCTTTACTGCTGTATGTATAGGCTTGTTTTATTTTACCTTGTGTTTCCGGCTACGAGTAGCTCCAACCCATTTCATCCCGTGGGTGTTGTAAAAGAAATTAACAACTCAACTGCGATCGCCAACCCTCCAGCCAAGCGTGGCGATTATGGCAAAAACTCTCAATTAACATAAAATACACCCAGATCGGTAATTGTTGCGATCTTCAGGAAGGCCGGTGTGCAGCATTGGACTGAACAAAATGATGATGGAATTTTTTTGCTCGTGTTGGAGGAAGTTTTTTTATTTTTATTAGATTACTTTGCCCCACACTGCGATTTCTCCTGTGTCGTGTTTACAGTTTACAGACATAAATTTCACATGTACATAAACTGATTGATTTTTGATGATATAGTTTATGATAGACATGCTGATGTACCAATGTGAGCTTTTTTTCAACGCGTTGGAATTGTTCATGGACTTTCTCTACCCCGGGGAGGGTGGCGGGGCGTGCCGGACTCTTACCAACTTAAACCACCTGGGCGGTCATTTTCTTCATCGCCGGAAGAGGGATCTCCAGAACGAAAGCACTGGAGCCACCTATTAGTGCCACGCCTATAGGAAAATCTCGGAGAGGACGACTGTAAGGAGGCTGTCCACCCCAGGCATGTCTCGGGTGTGATTGATCCCTCTGAAGCTTCGCTGAGAAATATTGAGTACCTTTTTTTTATTGATGTCCAGTGGAAATTCTACATGGAACTTACTTCACCCCGGGGAAGGGCTAAGGGGTATGCCGGACTCCTACCGGCTAAAACCAATGAAGCGGTCATCTTCGGCACCGAAGGGGGGCTCAAGGTCCTCGAAAGTCACACTTGAGCCGCCTTAAGGCACACCACGGTGGGGATGACTGTAAAGTGGTCAGCACCTCTAGCGGAGGGAAGGCGACTGTAACAAGGTCGCCCCCCCAGGCACTTCTCGGGGAGCATTGTAAAGGATCCCCTCAAGCCTCGCAATATTGAGTACCTACAAACTACTGAATATATTATTATATATATCTACTGATATAATTATCATTTTCCATTTGTAACACGTATAATTTTGGCAGCTTAAATCCAGCGTACCTAGTCCAGAATACTTATTACTCAAAATCTATCCCAAGTCCGCGGGTTGACACCTGACTTTATTCCGTGGAAGTACCTCAATTAATCGAACTCGATCTCGTTCCGTCTGCAATTTGAGGCCATTCATCCTCCTCTGCGCCACTCATTAGGTGCACTTTGATTTAAGACTGCTAAAGGGGCGAGCAGAGTTCTAAGTACTGTAAGGAATACTAAGAACGTTTGGTAAATATTTGCGGCATAAAGTTTTTATTCCAATTTTATAATAAGTTATCTTTTTGGGCTATTATATGAGTATTTAGATAAACATAAAATATTTTCTATTATATTAAAATGTGGTGTGTGGTGCCGGCTCAGAATACCACCACCCCATCTTCTCCCGTGGGTGTCGTAAAAGTCGACTAAGGGATTAGCCGAAGGATGGGCAGCAGCGTCCTTCGAGTACATTTGCAACTCAACGGCGATCGCCAACCCGTCTCCCAAGCGTGACGATTATGGCAAAACCCCCCAATGATCCCACAAAACTCCCATATTGGTCGTTGTGGTGATCTTTGGGGGAGGCCTGTATCCAGCATTGGACTTCATTCGGCCGAAATGATGATAATGAAATAAAATGAATTACCTGACTCCAAGCCACTCCACTATAACAGAACGAGAATCAAATCTTATGTAGTACCTACTTGAGTCGAGATTCATAATTTCAGCTGAAAAACGTCCACTGCTGGACAGAATCCTCTCCCAAAGATTGACTCAACGACCGGACTGGATTTGTATTGTGTGCTCATTAGGGGCAGAGGGAGGAGTCCAAATTGCATGAATTTAATCAAAATGCTGAACCAACCACGCAGGGTTCCGCAGTCTAGACTTTTGCTGAAGTTTTGTATCTCGTTCTGTAATGTAAGTTGTTAGAGCGCATCAACTCAGCCAGTCCCACTGCTGGACTTATGCTTCATTCATGATTAAGGGAACCGCTTGTTTTCATAATGTAGGAAGGTAGTAGAAGAAAACCTTTTCGTGTGTTGGGGTAAATTTTCAGTCTAACCAGTTTTAAACAAATGAATTAACTATAGACGAGACAATTAAAGTCATTGGCCTGGTGGTGAGCATCACACCTGGTCATAACAACTGTACTGGTAGCTAAAACTAATCCTGCGTGGCTCGGTGGCACCACACTGCGCTCGTCACGTCAATACTTTCATTTTGAATCTCTTATGCCCAGACATTTACTTGCTACAGTAACTTCCAAACCGAAGCATAGTTTGAAGTGTAAAAACTATTGGCACCACTGAATGTCTGGCCCTGTGGTGGTATCTGCCTTTTTTACCGCGGTGAAATACCACATGGACTTCCTCGTTCTTCGTCGTATCACGTGGTTAGTCAACTTCAGCACCGAAAGGTGGCTCCAGGTTCTCGAGAATGAACGCGCCGGAGCCAGCCAGAGGTGCCACGCCTTTGGGCATATTTCGGAGGGGGATTGTAAAGTAAGTTCCTGAAGCCTGGCTGTGCGCTGTGCTGGGCACACAAAGTGCAGCTTAACAGCTTTCGCAGTTTGATCACTCTCCGCGTCGTGTTAAGCTTCGGCCAAACCTGCGCGACCAAAGCGACTGAAGCGGAAGCGTTTCACTAACAAATAAAGTTCGCGATTGGCACCTTAGTCGCACGATGTGCATGTCTAATTTTGCGTTGTAGACGTTTCCACGTCATTGGCGCTCAGGTGTGGCCTGGAGCTTTAACCTCATCATTTCGGCCGAATGAAGTCTACTGCTGGACACAGGCCTCCCCCAAACATCTCCACAATGACCGATATGGGTGTGTTGTGGGCTCATTGGGGGGTTTTGCCATAATCGCCTCGCTTGGCAGACGGGTTGGCGATCGCAATTGAGTTGTTAATGTACCCGAAGGACGCTGCTGCCCATCCTTCGGCTAATCCCTTAGTTGACTTTTACGACACCCACGGGAGGAGATGGGGTCTCTAAACCTAGTACTGAAAACGTACATTGTATAATGCATTATTAAAATAATAAAATGATATTCCAGCACAAATAAAAAAACATCCCTCTCAAGTTAAAACATTAAAGCTCCTAGGAAATTCTATGTAGTCAATAATTTTAACTGCAAACGCTTACGCGAGATATTTACTATGTTTTTTATTTATTTTAGTGCCGAAAACGTTGATAAGAGGTTACAATCAGGTCTATAATAAAAATAGGAAATTCAATAATATCGGATTTAATAGGTTACGGTTTTAACGATTTTTCACCGTGTGAAAAGTTGTACTGTATCGTTGGATTAGCTCATGTATACTAAAATTATAGGAGGTTTTGTTTGTTTGTATGCATGGCGAAATCTCTTGAACTACTGAAACTAGCCTTGTGGTGCCGGCTCAGAATAGCAACAACCCATCTCATCCCGTGGTTGTCGTAATAGGCGACTAAGGGATTAGCCGGAGGATGGGCAGCAGCGTCCTTCGAATACATTAACAACTCAACTGTGACCGCCAACCCGCCTGCCAAGGGTGGCGATTATGGTACAACCCCCCAATGGGCACACACACTGATGTCGGTTGTTGTGGTGATCTTTGAGGGAGGCCTGTGTCCTGCAGTGGACTTTATTCGGCCGAAATGAAAATGAAAAATGATGAGCACGCAATATATCGTAAACAACGCGATGAAAACGCTACGAAATTATTTTACGATGACCTCATCCGTGAACTTTAGCAAAACAACAGCCGCTTAGGTTTAATTTACGCTGCAGTTTATATAAAAATAAATAGTTTATTGCGTTTTTATTCAAAATAGCAGTAAGGCAGACTAAATAGGAAAAAGAAACAATGAAACGAATGATGCAAAATTCTAACGCTGAAGGTTCCAGAACCATGTACTGAATCCATGGTACATACCAGTTTTGGGTACGATGTCACTTACACCCTATATAATATAGGTAATTATGAGGTTAGTATTCATAACACTCTCCAGTTCCATATATTTTATTTATCACATATTGACAATTTTATTTTGCCAATAACGAAATAGATAATAAGCCTTAAAACTATGAATATAAACGCTACTGTTGAGGGTTTTGTGGACATAATGTTGGTAAAATTGAGTTTTACGCGTTTACGGGCGTTTTTCTTTGAAAAAAAAAGAGAGATTTATGCATTCGAGGTGATTCTGTTTATTTCAGAGCTACTACAAACTTTTCGGTTTTATTATTATAGCAGGCATTACTGTTCTGGGACTACTATAACAACATTTATGTTTATAAACATACGGCTTATTACCTTTTTTATACGCAAAACAAAATTGTCAATGTGTGTTTTTATAAATATGAAACTAGAAATTGCCATGAATACCTCATAATTATCTTTATTATAGTAATGTTTTCGCGATTATTACTCATTATAATAAAATATTTTTAAACGGATTACATAGCGTATACCTACTACAGATATTTGTTTTTCCTATCGTTTCGGAGACTGCAGTTATCGTGATCGCACGGTGACTAAAGTGACAGATGTTGTAACCTATTACGTTCGTACTCATATTTAAAATTAATTTTACTACCGTACAATTCTAATCAAAAATTGTAAAAGTATCATCATTTATCATCATCATCATAGTTTAACTTTATAACGGTGTATTTTTTTAACATTAAATAAGTTTGGTTATAGAAATAGTAGCAGCCATTGAGCTAAACTCTTGGGTTTGCAAAATGAAATGTCGGTGAGCTTAACTATAGCCGAAAAATCACCTCCTTCTCAAAATGATCCAATAATTTTCTCCTCCAATCACAAAACCTTTTTTTAACATTGCCCCACATTACGGTTTTTCCTGTATCATGGGTACAGTTTACAGAGATACATCTCACATCCACACATCCAGACTTTAGGCCGTAAGAGTAACGCAATGTGACCGTTTATATTTGTACCCTGCGGGAATCGAGCCCGCGGCCCATAGTGGCTTTGCACGAGTCTTAGTTATTTATAGCAAATTTAATACTGTAACGTTTAACCGTTTTAGTAAATAAATGTTTGGAATGAGTAATGGTTAGGTGGGCGTTGCAACACAAAATTGTCAACGTCCCGTGCCTGTATAATGGCGAACACACCAAGGCTCACCCTCTCCATCCCGTCCCTAGCTTTCCCGTGCCGTGCCAGTTGTCTTAAATATTCCATAATATATTTAAATCATACCGATCCAGCTATCCCTACATAGCTTGTGTATGTTCGAGTCCTGCAAGTGGCGCCCTCAGCAGCAGTTGCTTAGAATGTAAATAATTTCAAGCCTAGCCTGGAAGTCTTCCAGGCTTCACTAGAAATTGTCCAGCTAAGCAGCCACGTTTACATGAAATGTTTGTGAGAAGCCCAAGAAAAAAGGGCTCTCTTGCGATCCAGACACAGTCCCGACAGCTTCCCAAGCAGCGCATGCACTGCTATTACTCTCGCCTGTTCAACATGTGAAATCGAGTTTTATTGAAGAGCGAAGTCACCCTCATACGCCAACTCGGAACCGGAGGAAGGCCACCAGCACCAGACTGTAACCGTTGCTTTGTCCCACAGTGGCGAAAACTAATCACTTAGTCACAGCGTCATCCATCAACATAGTGTCGATAGTAGCGCATAATTACAGAATGACTAGCGCATAATCACATACTAATGGCATAATCCCTGTCGAAGAGAGAGGTCTAGTTGTTCCAGTTGTAAAAGAAAATACAATATTTTTTGTAGCAATTGCATAAAGCTTGTTTTTCCATTGTTTTGTGTAGTTTCCGGGAAAAAAGAACCATCCCTGTCCACCAATGGGTGGTATAATAGGCGACTACGGGTTAATATCCAGAGGATGGGTAGCATTATCCGCTGTGGCAATAACAAAGCAACTGCCGCGATACGCCAGCCAAACTTGGAGGTTATGGTTACCGTATGACGGCTCATTGTAGTGTTCATTGAGAGGCCCATACTTTGCAGATTATGTCCACGGGTTGATGTGTATGTGTGATTACCAATCCGCCTGCCAAGACGATAATTGGTGAAATATCGCCTATGACGTGGTGTGTATCATAATAAATTACCACCACTGAATGGAATGAATACTGCTTCGCCACTAGTCGTATAGATACGGAACTTCGTCTCCAATTTCCTTCAAGTCACATATTTCAAAGGTAATGGGACAATATAAAAGCCAGTTGAGTGTTTTTTTAACTCTTTTTATGATTCCGAACGACCGAAGAAAAAGTAAACGGCAGAACACTTATAGGATCACACGTGTGTCTGTTCATCTATCACAGCCAATTTGCTCCGAATCTACTGGACCGATTAAGTTGAAGTATGGTGCACATATGGATTTCTGCGACTCAAACAGGGACGTGTAACACGTCTGTTATAGAAAATTAAGTAGTAAAGTTTTGCAAACTGTACCGTGTAACATATGAAATGGAAGGGCTTGTTTTGAGGGTCGTTTTAAAATATATAGAATAGACGAAAATTGAAAATTTTCTTGTGGTTACTGGCTAACCTTGTATCAGAATTGCTCAAGCCGCACAAAGGCCTCTGACCTGGCTTAAGGACTGCCGTCTTACCATTATGCGGTTACCTATCCACAGACCGACCGCTCCAAGCATTACATAACCTCATCAATCGTTTACCGATCAGTGAGTTCAACTGGCTATCAGCGCTTCGAAGTTGGTTTTTAGCACTTAGTTGCAGAAGAATTTATGAAGAAAGCTAATTAATTTTCAATAAAGTACCAACAATAATAAAAATCTCAAGTGGAAGACTGAGGTAATAAAATTAAATAAACAATAAATCGATACTAAAAGAAAAGTTACTGAGTAAACATTGGAAACTTTGAAAGTGCCTGATGTACGGTGCAAGTCATAAGAGTTTGTCGTGGTGGCTGGATGATTCACGACTCTCCTCATAAGCACTAGCTTGCGGGTTCAAACCCTATTTTCATAGTGTTGAAATTCTCAAGGACTTCCTCCAACCTGGGAAAGGGCGGAAGGGCATTCAGGGTGGCGCCCGAAAAGATAGAGGCTCTGATCACCACATTGATTCTGTAACTAATTGGCTTAATGACCTCTGACATCTGGATTACCCATGGCTTTTTGAAGTTCGTCTTTATCATATTCTCTCTCAATATTCTTAAATTACCAGTATGCCCAGTATTTTTCTATGCTAAATAACTAATGTCTCGAGATGACGAATGCAGCGTGGTGCCTTTCGGGGCTAGTTCTCCTTAATTAGTTCTGCCTAATTCTAGTTAATGCTACCCGTATTACAATTATTGTTGTGAGCAGATGTGACGTCATGTGATGCTCACCACCAGCCGAATAAATTACTAGTCTCGTCACAAGGTAATATAAATAAATTAAAACGAATTTAAAATATAAACAAAAACCTCAGTACATATATTTAGACTTTTTTCCCCAATGGGTGTCCATTATGAACTTCCTCTGCCCCCCGGGGAAAAGTAAAGGGACATGCCGAACTTCCACCGACCAAAACCAATGGAGCGGTAATCTTCGGCACCGAAGAGGGGCTCCGGGTCCTCGTTACACTAGAGCCGCCTATTGGTGCGACACCTTTAGGCACATCACGGAGGGGAAGACTATAAAGTGATCACCCCCAGTATGGGTACGGACAGACTCCCTAATCTGGGCGCCCGTGACCCCAGATGACCCACTACGTAGCAACGGCAAGGGCTCAGGCGTGTCTGATCCGGGCACCGGCGCGGTTTTTACCCTGTCGTCGTCTCGTCCTTCTCCGTGTAGGATCGTTCCTCTCCTGATCCCGTTCTGCAGCTTCCTTCTGGAGCATGACGCTCTCGCAGAACAAGACTGCACTGCACTCCAATTTTCATACTCTACCAACATAGCCGACACTACTGCTGGTAGAGAAAGATCTTGCCCAATCCGATCGTTTGACCTATAGAACAATAACGTGATTGCAGTGTTGGGTACGAATTACCTCATAACTCAAAATTTCTACTTATTTTGACACATATTTATTCATCATTTTAAAAAATGCTGCATTCTAAATTATCTAACAATGTGTTTTTGATTCTTATGTTTACAGAACCGTTGAACCTTGCTTAAAGCAAGTATTAATCGAACGATCATGATTACACATTTTCATTAAGCCAAGCATCTGACCGTGTGGTTCCCGGGAATGAATAGACTACTCCTTTTCACGCATGGGTGTCATAAAGAATGCCCATGGTGGATATCGAGATGATGGGCAGAAGCATCCCGTGTGCTAATAACAACATACAGCAACCACTCGGCTGCCAAGTTTGGTGATAATGACAACATACTGGTGCTGGTTATGCTGGTGGTAGGGCTCTTATTGCAAGAGGCCGGCTAGGTAGGTACCTTTCCAGGACTAGATGTTTGGCGCTAAGCTAAAAAACTCTACTAGTTTAAACTTTAGACATTACTGAGCCCCAGCTAGAAGGGCTCTGTTGCTAGTGAAATTTATGGGCATAAGAGATTAAATAATTTCACGTATCGAGGTAACGAGCGCAGTTCGATATCTCGCAGGACTTGTCTTGTATAGCATTCTAATTGTTATGGGCAGACATGTCGCTTACCAGCAGGCGAATGACTTGTTTAGTCACCAAGTTGTATAAAAGAAAGAAAACCCTATTATCGATTATTGTAGTGGTTACTGGGAGTATACATATTTAGCCGTAGATGTTTACGAGCTGATGAGAAAAGCATCTTCAGTACCTACTTTTCTTGTAACTTAGGCCAGCCCCCACCAACTAGGTCAAGTCGCCTGAAAAGGTTTAAGCGTAGATTTAGCTATCGCCAAGTCTAGGAAATGGAAGTTGAGTGTTCACTGAAGGAATATTTCAGCTTTTAGTGTAGGAAAGGTCGAATTTAGTTCTTAAGTGTCACAGGCAAGTAAAAGAGGTCAGTGGAAACATGTTGAGTAAGGCTGTAGTTTACTTTTTTGTATTGCTCGTAGAACTGGTGGCCATTGGGGCAAAACCAATCAATTTTTTTTGTCTCCACATTATTGTGTAGTATCGTGTAGTAGTTGGGAGTCGTAAGATGTGGGCGGCATGTAACCAGTCGTTGTGGAAATCTATGGGGAGGCCTTTGTTCAGCAGTGGACGTCCTTGGCATGACAATAATGATCAGTAGGCGTTTGATTATCGGCTACCCTCTCCGCCCATGCGCGTCTTAGAAGTTTTATCCGAAGGATGAACAAAAGGAAAATTGTTTATTCTTGTTAACCGACTTCAAAAAGGAGGAAGTTCTCAATTCGCTGCGTATTTTTTAAATGTATGTACACCGATTACTCCGAGATTTGTAGACCGATTTAAGCAATTCTTCTTTACCTTATGCAGAATGCTTTCGAAATGGTCCCATATGAATTTCATTACATTTGATTCAGTAGTTTTTTAACCAGCTTCAATAAACAGGTTAATTTGACTGCGCTTATCCAGATGATGTCTTAATAGTTTCGATTGCTCTCAGATCAAAGAACCGATTTCAGTAATTCTTATTTTTTGTGTTAAATACTGATACCAAATTGGAAAAAGTTCATGAACTTCCTCCGCCCCGGGAAGGACGAAGTGGCATACCAGACTCCTACCGGCTAAAACCACTGGGGTGGTCATCTTCGGCACCTAAGGGGGGCTGGCCAGGTCCTCGTATGATCACACTAGAGCCGCCCACTGGTGCCACGCCCATAGGCATATCTCAGAGAGGGTGATTGTAAAGCGGTCACTACCTCCGGGGGGAATGTAAAGGTTTCCCCGAAGCGTCCCTGTGCGATGTGCTGCGCTGCGCACACGGCGGCGCGTGATCGCCTGAGCACCACCGTTTTTTCGTGGGTCGCTCGGTGTGGGCACGCAGATTCCCCAATCTAGGCACCCGTGAGCGCTAGGCAAACCTAACCCTTTTCTTCGTGTTTATGTTTTGATCAAACGCAAGTCCTCGCGAAAGAGAACCGATATGTACCTAGAACTTTTCGTGAGCTATTGAAATAATAATAATAAAAAAAATGGTTTGGAATGGTGTGGAATAGTTTTAATAGAGAATATGGTTGGCAGGCACCGCCGGTTCGGAATCTTGTTGTCTATACAATATTACTGTTGCCCGCGGTTTCTATTAGGAAAATAAACTTTAGATTTTTTTTTTTTTTAAACATTGCCCCACACTCGTATTTCTCCTGTGTCGTGGGTGCGTTTACAGACACAAATCCCACACACAATACACCCAGACCCGGAACAACTACCTGCAGATCGTACAAATATTTGTTCCGTGCGGGAATCGAACCCACGACCCGGTGCGCAGCAGCAGACTGTATCAGCCACTGCACCAATCGTTTCAGTAGTAGATTTTCCCATGCATACAATCAAACAAAACCTCCTTATAATTTTAGTATAGATAAGCAAATCCAACGATACAGTACAACTGTTGAACGTGAGGTCCGAGGTTCAGTTCGCTGGTTGTAGGTGGCACCAGAGACAAATACCACAGCGAGCTAACATGTGACCACGCCACAAAAGCTGACCGTGGGAGATACTGTGATATCGATGGGAGAAACAGCCATATCTCAAGTCAATTTCCGCGAACTTGAATGTTTGACCACGAGGAATGAGATTGACTTCATCATGACCAATAAAAGACAAATATTCAATGATGTCTCTGTGATCCACAGGGTGAAAACCGGTAGTGATCACCGAATGGTAAGAGGCACATGAATATTAATTTCAAAGTTGAGAGGTCTCGTCTGATGAGGTCTACGCTCCGGCCCTCTAGTGCTCATATCCAAAACCCCGAGAGCTTTCAACTCCAACTCCAAAACCGCTTCGAGTGCCTGGAACATTGCGTATCTGTGGACGATTTAAATGGTAGGTTTGTAGAAACTGTCCAAACGGTTGGGTCTAAGTTCTTTAAAGCCCACCGTAAAGGTAGACCAAAAAAGTTCTCCGATCACACTCTCGACCTTATGGCAGAAAGACGCGCCATGACGCTGCAGTCTTCCGATGATGCTGAAGCATACCGACTGCTCAATAGACGGATATGGAAGTCCTTGCGGCACGATATCCGCACCTTTAACACTAACGGTGTTAAAGAGGCGATTGAGCGGAATCAAGGCTCCAAAGTGTTCGCAAGAGACAAGTCTATTGGGCAAAGTCGTATTATGAAGCTGAAGACCGAGGACGGCAGTGTAGCGTCGACTAAGCCAGAGGTTTTGAGAGAGATTGAGAACTTCTACCGGCAGTTATGCACCTCGGTTACTATACCTACCATTGGCTCTGACAAAGACCCGCGAGCCAAACTAACCCGACACTATACCGAGGATATCCCGGACATCAGCCTGTACGAGATTAGGATGGCCTTGAAACAGCTTAAAAATAACAAGGCGCCGGGTGGAGACGGAATTACGACGGAGCTTCTGAAAGCGGGTGGAACACCGGTACTTAAAGTCCTTCAGAAGCTATTCAATTCCGTCTTACTCGAGGGCACAACGCCGGAAGCGTGGAACAGAGGTGAGGTGGTGCTCTTCTTCAAAAAGGGTGATAACACCCTATTGAAGAATTATAGACCCATCTCACTTCTGAGCCATGTTTATAAGCTGTTTTCAAGGGTCATCACGAATCGTCTCGAGCGCAGGTTTGATGACTTCCAGCCATCATATCAGCCACAGGACGTCCACTGCTGAACAAAGGCCTCCCTCTTAGATTTCCACAACGAGCGGTCACATGCAGCTCTCGTCCAACGACTCCCAGCGACCTTCACCAGGTCGTCTGTCCACCTCATTAGAGGTCGTCCCACCCTGCGTTTTCCAGTGCGTGGTCTCCATTCGAGAACTTTTGTGCCCCAACGGCCATTCAGTTCTACGAGCAATGTGCCCTGCCCATTGGCCACTTCAGTTTATTAATCCTTTCAACTATGTCGACAACTTTAGTTCTTTTACGGATCTCCTTATTTCTGATTCAATCTCGTAGAGAAATACCAAGCATAGCTCTCTCCATAGCTCGCTGAGTGACCACGTCTCTGTTCCATTTGGAGGCCTTTGTTCAGCAGTGGACGTCCTGTGGCTGATATGACTGACATGAAGAGATTCACCCACTACAAAATATTCATAGGCATCATATAAAATGTAGTTACATTTACCGTCTTAAACGAATATATATCCATTTGAGGAGGTAAAACGAGCTAACTTCGAAGAGAACTTCGTTAATAGGCCAATCTTAACAAAAACAAATTCTTTGTAAGCAAATAATGGTTTCCGAGTTTATTAGGGACTCTTATTGTTTAATACAAAAGTACTTTTTGAATGGACTTGCCTTGATTGGAAACAATTGGTTAGTAATTTTTGGCAAACAAAAAGTCTTATGTATCCAATGTAGTTACCAAGATTCCAGAGTTCATGACCTCATCCTATCAGCCAAATAACGTTCACTGCTAAACAAAAGCCTCCAGTAACAAGCCGTGTGTCATCATTTTGGGAGGGATTTACCAGTACTCACCACGCTTGGGAGGTGGATTGGTGCCCAGTGGAAAATGGCTACTTGGAAATGGATTGACAAAATGGCTATTGTTCCACAGAAAGGACCTTGCTGCCCATTCCTTTGCTTAGCGTCCTTATTAGCCTTTTACGACATCTGCAGGAGGAGATGGAGAAGTGCTATATTCTTAATCCAGACACCACACGATTCATGATCAGATCAATGTCTTTTACGCCGATTTACCAGTGAAGTTAAGCTGCGTTTGTCATGTGTCAATGTCTTGGAAAATTTACTGATTTTTACTTAATGAGTAAGTAGGGTGCTTAGAAGTAGTACCCTGCTTGTCTCGGGAAGTATGTTTATCAGGGCTTGTCAACTTGGGCTACCTCCAAGCTGCGCCACAACATCTCCGCATTCCGCATGCAATCTGTCCTAGCTACGACGATCTGTCGTCAGTCCATCTAGCTGGGACGCGTCTGATCCTACGTTTGCCGATTCGCGGGCTCCAGTCAAGAACTCGTCAGCTGTCATCAACGGCCATCGGCCCTTCGTCAGACTGACCATCAAACTGACACTTCAACCTGCTACAAGCTATGTCAGTGAATCCAGTGCTTATCTAGATAGTCATCAGGGTATAACCGAAATGGGATTTCATAATGATTGACTGTATTGGTCTGTCATCCTCACTAAAATGTATTGGTAGTGGCGGCTTTGTGTATAGGGTCATTAGGTTTCCTACAATCTCGGCTCTAGTGTGATGATCATACGAGGACCTGGAGCCTCCCTTAGGTGCCGAAGATGACCGCTCCAGTGGTTTTAGCCAGTAGGAGGACTCTGGTATGCCAGAGTCCTCCTACTGGCTAAAACCACTAGCTAAAACATTTTCGCCCTTCCCCGGGGCGAAGGAAGTTCATGAAGAATTTCCACTGGGCACAATTTCTTTTTTTTTAAGTTTCCCTACAATCTGGGAGTTCGCGAGCGCACGGGCTCACCGGGCACGGTTGTTTCGGTGCATACCTGCACAGGATAGGACGTGAGGCCACGGCACAATGCCACCGTTGTGATAGCGACCAGGACACCGCACAGCACACGCTCGAGGCGTGCCCTGCGTGGGCCGCCGAGCGGCGGATCCTGGTCGATCGGATCGGCTAGATCTCTCTCTGCCAGCAGTAGTGTCGGCTATGGAAAACTGGAATGCAGTGGTCTCCTTCTGTGAGAGCGTCATGCTCCAGTAGGAGACTGAAGAGTGGGACCGGGAGAGGGCCGATCCCGCTCGAAGAAGGAGGAGACGGCGCCGAGGTAACAACCGTCCTGGCGCCTAATTCCCATATGCCTAAAACCCCCTGCCGTAGCTATAAGGCGGGGGACCTCTGGGTTCGCGGGTGCGTAGATTGGGTAATATGCGTGCCCACACCGAGCGACCCAAGAGAAGATGGTAGCACGCATGTGGTCACGTGCTGCCGTGGGACGCTTTGGGGGATCCTTTACAATCCCCCCGAGGGGGTGACCGCTTTACAGTCACCCTCTCAGGGATGTGCCTATCAGCGTGGCACCAGTGGGTGGCTCTAGTGTGTTCATATGAGGACTTGGAGCCTCCCTTAGGTGCCGAAGATGACCGCTACAGTGGTTTTAGCTGGTAGGAGTCCGGTATACCCCTTCGCCCTTCCCCGGGGCGAAGGAAGTTCATGAAGAATTTCCACTGGGCACCAATAAAAAAATAAAAAAAAGGTACTGGTCCTAATAAAAAAAACTATCACAATCCAAATTACTTAACCAAATCCAATTAACATCTAATCATAACATTACTCAAGTATTATCACATAATTAATTTCATTTAGATAAATATCAAAAATCAATACGTCAATATTTCTAAACAGATTACTTTAATCGATATTCGTTATCTGATACTACAGAAATACGATATTAACCAGATAAATCAATGATAAATTGTATCGATTTAAATCGATTACACGCTTGCGAGTTTGACACTCAATAAACTGTTACCACCTTAAAGATTGGGCCGATAACCGAGGATTTTATGCTTCCTTCAATAATTTTACACCCTTGTTCGATTAAACACAGAAAAAGAAAAAAATGTGTTTTATAATGTAGGATCGAGTGTGGCACCCATTTATTATTAACAAAAATATACATTCCCTGGTAAAATAAGTGGCCACTGCTTATAGTGTAACTTGAGACTGTAACTTCTACACTGACTGCGCGTAAAATGAAAATAATATCAGGAACTAGTATTTAAAGAGTCTCTATATACACTAATTTGATAAAGCTGAAAAGTTTTTTTGTTTGACCGAATCTCTGGAACTAGCAGTTGTATTTAAAAAAAAACGCATTTAATAGTCCAATTATTGATGAAGGACGATTTAAAATCACGCTATAACCCTTAGGAGACGAGCAAAAAGAAAAATTATAGAAAGAACGTTAAGTGAAAACGAAGTAATAAAGTGAGCGGGTGATGCGACGCGGTCGGCCATTGGGGAGTCTGCTTGCTCACACCGAGTGACCCCCGGGAAGACGGCGGTACGCACGTGGTCACGTGCCGCCGTGTGCGTAGCAGAGCGTACAGCGAGGCTTGGAGAGATTCTTTATAATCCTCCCCGAGTGCTTGGGGGGCAACCTTTTTACAGTCACCTTCCCTCCACTAGAGGGCGTGGCACCAATGGGTGGCTCTAGTGTGATCTTACTAGGACCTGGAGCCCATTCGGTGCCGAAGATGACCGCTCCAGTGGTTTTATTCCCCGGGGCGAAGAAATTTCATGTAGAAAAAAAAATACGCTGGGGCTGAGGGCAGCCGCCCAGCTTATTATGATAATACCATATGAAAATAATACTAAAACTATTATCTAATAAGTAGATATTTAAAAGTATTTATAAGCTAGCTGTGCACCACGGTTTCACCCGCTGTTTAACTTAAAAGAAATCGGATATTTGCTTATTTAAGCATATAGGTTTCATTCTTTTTATTTTTCTAATATAAAAGTAAGTTAAGTTATTCCCTATAACATCAGCTATCTGCCAGTGAAAGTCCCGTCAAAATCGGTCCAGCCATTTTGGAGATTACCCGGAACAAACAGACAGACAGACAAACAAATTTATTTTTTATATGTACCGCATATGCTCTCGTATCCATTTAGTAAAAAGCTGTTATTTTGACATTACAAACAGACACTTCGATTTTATTTATTTGTATTGATGTATAGATTTTCTTTAAATTAAACGGCGGGTAAAATCGGCTTATTGTGGACTTAAACACATCAGCCCATAAACGTCCATGGCTGGACATGGGCCCCCCAATGATTACTACAATGAGCGGTCATAGCAATATTGCCATAATTAACGCACTTGGCAAATGGATTGGTGACCGCAGTAGGTTGTTATTAGCTGTTATCATACGGGAGGATGCTGCTTCACTAGGACCGGTATCTTACCCCCGGGAAGACGGTGGCGCGCACGTGGTCACGTGCCGCCGTGTGCGCAGCACAGCGCAAAGCGAGGCTTGGGGGGATCCTTTACAATCCTCCCCGAGAAGTGCCTGGGGGGGCGACCTTTTTACAGTCGCCTTCCCTCCGCTAGAGGGGGTGACCGCTTTACAGTCATCCCTTCCGAGATGTGCCTAAAGGCGTGGCACCAATGGGCGGCTCTAGTGTGATCTTACGAGGACCTGGAGCCCCCCTTCGGTGCCGAAGATGACCGCTCCAGTGGTTTTAGCCGGTAGGAGTCCGGCATACCCCTTCGCCCTTCCCCGGGGTGAAGGAAGTTCCATGTAGAATTTCCACTGGACATCAATAAAAAAAATAAAAAAAAAAAAAAAAAAGGACCGGTATCTTGATATCAAGCCTAAGTCGCCTTTCATGACACGTAGAGGTAGAGAGGGGTGGTCCATTGTTAGCCGGGAACCACACATTAGTATACATTAAATATTGTTATCGTGTCACACTGGAAAACGCAGTCGAGTTGGTCACCCACGAGACGGCCAGACATCCTAGTGAAGGTCGCTAGGAGCTTTTGGATGCGGTCGGCATGTTATTGATCGTTGTAGAAATCTATCTCCCTCTAGTATATAGTCCCTTAGTCACCTTTTTACGACATCTACGGGAGGAGCCGGAGTGTTTCTGTATTCTTAGTCGGGATACTACACGGAACACAAACAGTCGCAAGGGTACCAATAAAAAAAAAAAAACTACCCAATTTCAAACAACATTCACTATCCTCTATTTTAAAACAGGCAAAACCGTAGGACGCTGTAAGTTACATACATAATCAGCTTATTACTGTCCCACTGCTGGGTACGGGTATTTTCTCACTATAAGAAAAGTTAGGCCTTAGTCCAACACGCTGGCCTAGTGCGGGTTGCCCTGCACACACCATTGAGAACTTTTGTAGCGCTCTCAGGTGTGCAGGTTTCCTCAAGATGTTTTCCTTCATCGTTAACGCAAGTGATAGTCAAATTTTGATTCGCACATGAATCCTAAAAGTTGGAGCTGCAGGCCGTTATCGAACTCTGACCCTACTGTACTGAAGGCAAGCGTTTAACCACTAGGCTATCACTACCACCACACGGCACATTAACTAGTACTGAGTTGCAAACGGTCTAATATTTTTATTTATTAAATTGATTCCGAACAACATTTTCTATCCTCAATTTCAACACCATCAGGCAAACCCGAATGACGCAATTAGTTATTTTATTATACCGATTAAAGTTCTCATTTAAGTTTATAGGATCAATAATAAGAGAATGTTCTTAATGTACATTTAGTGGATTGTTTATTAACAATAAGCTGTCAGGTAAGTTTATTTTATAACACACACGACTGCATAAATAGCTATATATCTCCAGTAAAAACTGACCTCTCATTGTACGGAAAGCCTATACAATACGAGATCAGATTATACTGAATTTGTATAGCTTGATAGCCTTGCGTACTATTGGACCACCTGTTAGTTGTTACTTATATAACGACAATATCGTTTTACTTTGCAGTAAAACAGTTAAAAGCTTGATTTAATTAACTGTGTTAGTAATAAATCAATACCGTAAATAAGGATCACCATTCCGGCCGTATGAAGTCCACTGCTGGACATAGGCCTCCCTGAAAGATACCACAACGACCGATATGGATGTGTTGTGAGTTCATTGGGGGGTTTTGTCATAATCGCCACGCTTGGCAGACGGGTTGGCGATCGCAGTTAAGTTGTTAATGTACTCAAAGGACGCTGCTGCCCATCCTCCGGCTAATCCCTTGGTCACCTTTTACGACACCCACGGGAGGAGCTGGGGTGGTGGTATTCTAAGCCGGATAGTAAATGATAATAGCAATAATGCAATAAGATACAGTCAACACTCAATATCCGTTGCGAGCTCTGTTCTCGAAGTTGTTGATGAGTATGTCTGGGACAAACTGTCCAGTTAGGTAGGTCCAACTTCGAGAAAGAGGTCAATCTTCGAATCCGACTCAGCTGGGCAGCGTTTGGAAAACTTCGCAATGTCTTTTCGTCAACAATACCGCAATGCCTCGAGAAAAAAGTATTTAACCAGTGCGTGTTACCAGTGACGACATATGGAACAGAGACGTGGTCACTCACAATGGGCCTCATAAGAAACCTCAAGGTCATTCAGCGAACTATGGAGAGAGCTATGCTTGGTATTTCTCTACGAGATCAAATCAGAAATTAGGAGATCCGCAGAAAAACTACAGATTAGTAAACTGAAGTGGCAATGGGCGTGGCACATTGCTGGTAGAACTGATGGCCGCTGACGTGGACGAATAGAGACCGCGCACCGGGAAACGAGGTGGACAGACGACCTGTTGAAGGTCGCTGGGTGTCGTTGGTTGAGAGCGGCATGTAACCGCTTGTCGTGGAAATCTTTATTCAGCAGTGTCCTGTGGCTGGTATGATGATGATGATGATGTATAAGGGACTCGGAACAGTAGGCATACTGCGGTCACCAAACAGCCTGCCAAACGTAGTGATTCAGTAAACACTACGTTTGGCAGGCTTGGCTTGCCAGTGCAAACCCGGCCCAAAATGACGGCACACGGCATGGAATCGGTCACCGTATGGGGGAAGCTTTTGTTCAGCAGTGGACGTTTTTTCACTGATTTGATTATGATGGTGAAAGAATTTTTTTTGTAACTTTGCCCCACATTATGTTTTCTCCTGTGTCGTGGGTGCGTTTACAGACACAAATTCCACACACAATACACCCAGAGCCGGAACTGTTCCGTGAAATTGTTCGGTGCGGGAATCGAAACCGCGGCCCAGGCTGTCGACTGTATCAACCACTGCACCAACCCATGCCGCCATGACCGTAACGTTTGAAGTCTAAGTACAAGCAGAGATGAGTGTGTGTAGTGAACTTAAGATAACGAAACCTTCCAGTTACAGATCACAGTTGATCACAAACAAATTTTAAGGTCTACATCGGACGGCGCCCAGTTAATAACCGCCCCGGCGCCCAGGTCCAATACGGCTGAGCCCCCTGCCGTCAGTTCGTGGTGGGGGGCCTTAAGGGTCACGGGCGCGCAGATTGGGGAGTCTGCGTGCTCATACCGAGTGACTCCCGGGAAGAAGGCACAGCGCACAGCGAGACTTGGGGGGATCCTTTACAATCCTCCCCGAGAAGTGCCGGGGCAAAGACAGCCCGTCTTTTTACAGCCGCCTGCCCTCCGTTAGAGGGGGTGACCGCTTTATAGTCATCCCCTCCGAGATGTGCCTAAAGGCGTCGCATCAATGGGTGGCTCTAGTGTGATCTTACGAGGACCTGGAGCCCCCTTCGGTGCCCAAGATGACTGCTCCAGTGGTTTTAGCCGGTAGGAGTCCGGCATATCCCTTCGCCCTTACCTGGGGTGAAGGAAGTTCCATGTAGAATTACCACTGGACACCAATAAAAAAAAAGGTATGCTGTCGCTAATTGTAAAGTGCCGGCTACGACTAGCACTAACCCATCTCATCCCTTTGGTGTCGTAAAAGGCTATGGGATTACCCGGATGATGGGTAGCAGCATCCTACGAGTACAGTGACAACTCAACGGCGATCGCCAATCCGCCTGCCAAGCGTGACGATAATGGCAAAATCACCCAATAAGCACACAAAACACCCACATCCAGCAGTGAACACAAGCTTCAACTTCGGTTGAATTTATGATGCCGTTGTTCCTATAATATAGAAAACCTCGTTCCATTTGCTAAGTGATGTGATTATGGCAATATTTCCTCATGACCTATCTTGTAGTGGTCTAAAATAGCCTATGAACATATCAGTGTAGGGTTAGTATGGGCTGATGGTAGTCCTGGCCTAACACTCAATAATACTCAAAATTAACATGATCAAGTGTCATAATCTTCATCATTTCAGTCGAAAAACTTTCTCTCCTGGACATAGACTATCCCCAACGATGGCCGCACCGACCAGTCTGGGTTTGTGTTGTGAGCTCTTTGGGGATTTTAAATGTAAATTAGCACGTATTCACATGAAAGCCTTTAGTTTTGGTATATGGTTTGGTTTTTCAAAGGTTGAACGCTTGCCTTCCCACAATGGTGTGTGTAGTTCGCCAACCCGCATAGTCGACCAAGGCCTAACCCTTCGCATCGCGAGAAAAGGAATATTCCTGGAACAGTCTTGCAGAATTTGTACATTTCCATGTATTCCTGACAATTAAAAATATAAACAAAATTTCTATTCATATAACACCACTTACCACAGTCAGAATTTGACTACCGCGTTTGAAAATGTAGATTTCCTATAGAAAAGAAAGGGCAAGAAACAGCTTGTTACTCTTTTTAAATCATATCATATCTTACAATATTTTTGGCTACATTGTTCCCAATATGAACACAATGCAGAAGAAAAGAGTCTAAAAATTATAAAAAGAATACATGTGCTCGAATACTTTAAAAATAAAATAATAGTCTCTCATGTCAGACACGAGAAATTTAATTTGGATCAGCGCAAGACCCGTGAAACACTAAACACGTAGAAAAAATCGCAACTGAAATCTAATTAATTCTAATTCTAATTATAAAATTAACCGATAATCCGAATTCGCCAAGGAAGAACATCTTAAAATCACAAAAAACAAAACATAACTTATAACATTCCTAATCTCATTTAAAATTCACTTCAAACTCACCCGACTAATAAATAAATCACCTTTTCCAACCTCTTCTCATACAATAGTACGGCATTCGACCGCACTCAGTTTTATCGGCCGATAGATTTTCCGAACGATTTCAGCAAACAAACGCTCAACGATTTATCGAATAATGTGGGAAACGTAAGATTTATCGCTCATTTACTCGTATCAAAATGGTATGGCGAACTCGCTCGATTGGGTATTATGCCAGCAAAAATTTATTCATAATTCTTTTGTGGAGCTGAAGGATTTAAATAATTTATGTTCAATACTTACCCCCATTAAATCGGGGTTGTGAACATTGATGAGTTTGTGTAGAGTTTAAAGGTGTGTTCTCATTATGAGTCTAGGCTTTTCTATGTTCGACATCTAGTATAACTAGATGCAGTCGTTTGTAACCTGATATAGCTCAATATTTATTTATTTTTGTCTTACAAGTTATTTTTATCTATTACATCTAGAATAAATACATTTTCATTAACACCTATGTATAAACGAAGGGGGAAGGGGACCGATCCCTGACATACAGGCTATTAGCCTAGTTCGGGTATTAGTACCACAACAAATGTATGCTTTTATTGTTGTTAATAAAGTTTATTTATTTATAGTTTCAATACTTGACACAAAGTGTCGGTAATACAGTGTTATGTTAAAAGGGTTAATTATATAAATAAAAAATCAAGAAAAGAGATTATATAGGGTCTTACTTTAGGTACTATAGGTAGCATTGATGCGTTTTAGCAAAATAAATAAACGTAACATCAACCTTTATTTTATCAAATAGTACAGAGTAAGTAAATCTTTCGCAAGTCGAATGTTTGAATTTTGATTTATTTGTTATCAGTAAAACTGATGCTTGATATTTGAAATGAATTTTATACCATTCATTGTGACACCTACCTCGCTTATTTAAAATAATAAAACTATAGTGTCTCAAAAATATATTATTTTATTTTAAATTAAAGGTGAGCACACAAAATTTTGTAGGTCGTGGATATACGGCCGATCTGATATTGCCTTGTAGGTTATGCACTTCCCTGTTATTACGAGCGGATTTGAAACTGGCTCGTGCTCGACGTGCCGTGCCGATCCTAGATGGTCTTCGTTCCCGGCTAGCTAGCACCCGGACTGGGAAGAGTGTGTGCAAGCGGCAAGCGTTACAGGTTGAGGCGGTGACAAAAAAATAGCGGTAGACCCTGGAACCAACAAACCAAATCGATAGAATTTGATTTATCAAATTTCCGATTCGGAGAACCACCGACGGCAACTCAAGGAAAGCACTTTGTAGTGAAGTTGACGTGGTGGCAGAAAACCAGAACAGTTTACAACAACATACAAGCAAATAAGCTAAATAGCACGGTTAATGCGAAGGAATGTAAACTAATAATTTTACAAGCATGGGTATTTTGCATTCAGAGTCTAGTGAAATTATCAATTGCAAGAGTTACAACTAAATTACCAAGCTGATCCAATAAACACATAAGTGATTACGTACACCTAAATGATTTAAAACAATGATGAGTGCTAAATAACATTGAAACTAATGGTTTAATGTGCTATTCAAAACTTACCCTAGTGTGGGGTCAATTCCTGCACCAAAACTTAATATTGTGTGATTGTAATTCACTTCAAACTATCGCTGGTAAGAGGTGATGATTTTTTATGAATGCTAGAACACAATATGGAGATCGCAATAATGTCCAACATGAAATAAATTGCGCAGAGTAGCGTGGACTAGCCGTGAGTACAGTCTCTCGCCGACTGGCGAGGCACGGCCCCGATGCGCGGTCGCAATTCTATCAATTTCTATATACTACTATATATATCATTTAACCACTCGCTTACACCTAAGCGCGTTACGTATATTCATTTACAATATGTTTTTCAATCTATATTGCCTATGATAATGTATAAATGATTAGTATAAAGGAAATCCTAAGATAATGTAACATTTCCGTTACATCATAGAGCCTAGCCTTAAAATATTTTCCATTATTAATGTTTTTTTTTTCATTACTATATTTTGCATTAATTTGCTATTATCAATTAAAGGGAACGTCATTACGTTACAACAGGTCAGATTGCTGCCACTCCGTCTTATTTATCATTTGCTTACTTTTCCTTTGTGCCGTGGGTACAGTTTACAGAAATAAATCCCACATGCACAAACGCCCAGACCCGAAATAACTATATGCAGGCCATACAAATATTTGTTTCGTGCGGGAAACGAACCGCGACTACAGTAAGCGATGAGCCACTGCACAAAACGGCAATATTATAACACTAAAATAAAATGTATATCTTAAATGTAAATCTAAGGGGGAGGCCCTTAGATTTATGAAACAAGCGGTTACCTGCCGCTTTCATCCAACAACTCCCAGCGACCTTTACCGGCGGGCTGATTACCTTAAGTCGCAGACGCTTTGCAACAGGCGTAAATTGCTCCAACGCCCCTGTCAAACGTCAATTTGGTATTACCTATTTGCCGATAGCGACTAACAGGCGACGATCTCTGACGCGCCTCTGTCGGACAATCAATGAACTAAAAACGTTCATTCTTTTTATTTCCACTGGTGGCTACTTTATCGCTACTGGCGCTAGTAACTATGCATTCTCCGCAAGTAGCGACACGCGGGAGAATGCTTTACGTAATACCAATTTTTTTTCCACCGGTCTTTACCACCGGTGGATCCTTAAATGCGTAATAGCTGCTATCGGTCTGCTGTTGCTGTTTTTAGCTAATCAGCCCGCGGGTCGTCTGTCCACTTCATTGGAGGTCGTCCCACGCTGCGTTTTCAGGTGCACGGTCTCTATTCGGGACCCTTATTGCCCCAACGGCCATCAGTTCTACGAGCAATGTGCCCCACCCATTTCCACTTCAGTTTACTAATCCTTTCAGCTAATTGGCTCGTATAGAGAATTTTCTAGCAATATAAAATAAAATACAGTAACACTTTGCGTACTCTGGGTATTGAATTCAATCCTCTAGAGAAACAAGGCGGTTAGTTTTACTTTTGTTTTTTACGTAAAAGTACCATTTTTCTTTTAAATGTATTTACCCCTTCCATTTTCGCTTCTCATATAACGTTAACCTCATTTTATATTCAGCACATAAGCAAAAGCGCATTTGGTGCGAAACAAGAGATGCAAGATATGTCACCATTAGAGGATTGTTCAAATCATAACACAGAGATATGAAGACATTGACAAACGTGGTGCCCCTGGAGACGTGTGGTGTAAGGCAGGAGAGGAATACTGCGTCTCTATCCTAACGTATTTCGTTCCTATGAAGTTTAAAAGAAAATGGTTCTGAGCTCATAAAAAATATCAAGGAAAGTGTGACCTTAGGCATTTTAGAAACTTGATATTGATGGTAATGGGTTGCTTTAAAAACATAGTTACACCTTCGGAAAGAAATGTAATAGCTTCGGCCAAAGTACCGAATTAATTAACAGGAACGTAGGCGTAGAATATACACAGGGTGTCCAGTAAATAGCACGACATACTGCAGCGGGTGAGAGTTTGGATCAATACCTACCAAAAAAACACAATATATGTTCAGCAAAATCTTACGGATTTACAGTAGTACAAAATTTTCCGAAATATCGAAAAATCTCTACCTTGACACATATTTTTATGCATCTCGTAATGAAAAATTCCTTTTCTAGTTTTTTTTTTACCTCAAATTATTTGTGAATAGTTACTTTACTCATTGATAAGTCTTTACCGTGTGGTGGCCGGATTAAGAATATAGCACCACTCCATCTCCTCCCGTGGATGTCGTAAAAGGCAAGTAAGGGAATCTAAACCAGGGGTATGGGCAGCAGCGTCCCTGGTTTGTTGGGCCTGGGCGTATTGACCCAAGCTCTCGCCCCCTGCAGTATGTCGTATTATTTACTGGACCACCTGTGTATTCATAAAGTTAGGAAAGCCGTTTTATTTTTGCTTAAACGATAACTTTTATATTTTATTTTCTATTGTTATTACTACTTCTTACTAAGTGCATTAAATGCAAAAATGCTTAAATGTTATTAAGTTAGAATGTTTGAAGCTCCATCACGCTCAAACAACGGATTATTTTGAAATTTGGCAAAGATCTAGACTTTGAGTTGACCTACGATATCAGGTTGGTGCAGTGGCTGATACAGTCGGCTGCTGCGCTCCGGGTCGTGGGTTCGATTCCCACACGGAACAAATATTTGTATGATCTGCAGGTAGTTGTTCCGGGTCTGGGTGTATTGTACGTGGAATTGATGTCTGTAAACGCACCCATGACACAGGAGAAATCCTAGTGTGGGGCAACGTGTTATTTTAAAAGAAAAAAGGTTCCCGTAAGAACTCAGACCAAGTCGCGGGTAACAACCAGTACTTATGTATATTCTGTACCGTTTGTACGTCATTAATAGAAAGGTCAAGTGTTTTGATGCATCTCGAGAGAGTCCTCTGCCGAACAGTGGATAGGCTTCCAATAGGCTGAGTTTTGACTTTTTTAGTTGTAATCCTTATGCTATTTATTACGGGCAAAGGCACATTCAGAAAAAAGTTATTTGCTATAAATGACATTTCCAAATAGACGAGCCATACACGAATATTATTGTACTACAAAACGGCGCGCCAGCCGCCATTAAATTTACGTTCCGTATTTGTTTTTTTATGGAATAAAACGTCTTTTTCTCTCACAGTTACAGTATACTTCTATAAACACAGGATGCCATTATTTTTAGGAATATGTTGCTGAATTATGCTTATGATTCGCGTCAAACCGCGACACCGGTTGGTGCGTGACTAAGTGGACTCCGGGCAATTACCTTGCTTTTATGTGACCATCTTAGAGCACGGGCAACGCATCTACACTTATAAAAACATCTTAGCTTACTATTGCTAATGAAAATAATCTGATAAATACTATCAAATGATTACAAATGCAACATGCGGGGTCACACACACCGCGTGCACCTACGTGATAACATATAATCATGCGTATCGCGATTTCCAATTGGTTAATATACCAATGTCACTTCGAAACCGAATTGTAAATCCGTATTTCGCTGTAAGATTTGTTAACAAGGATCAATTTTATGTAATTAGTTGTTGTACATTTGGTAAAAAATAAGCATGTTTGTTAGGTACTTTTCATATTTCAAGTAATTTTAATTAAAATTATCTTCATAGAGACCGCCGTAACGGGCAAATGATCTTACCAGTACATAATTAGAGACAAATTGCTTTAGCCGATCGTGATCGAGCACCTAATCTGTTTCACTAACAACTAACTGATTACCTTAATTGACTTATAGTGAAATGCACAATATTGATCTGTTCTAGATTGCCTCCTCGCGTGTTATTATTCCACGTGGTGTCCAGATTAAGGATATAGCACCACTCTATCTCCTCCCGTGGATGTTGTAAAAGGCCAGTAAGGATCACTAAACCAGAGAGATGGGCAGCAGTGTTATTTCTATGGTACAGTAGTCATACTGCACTCACGAACCCGCCTGCCAAGCGTGGTGCGTACTGGCAAATTCCCCCCAAATTGAAGACACCATTGTGAAAATTTACGGCAGAGACTTATGTTCAGCAGATGACATCCTATAGCTGATTATGTAAATCATTTTCTTTTGGTGCTGGGTAATTTTCCAATCTTCTTCTGCTCTTTTTGTGTGGTTAGAGGCTAACCTTGTGTCCTTAGAAATATATCAAGACTTCTGCCTGAGTTGCTTTAGCCGGCCAAAAGCCTTCGACTCGGCTTGACAACTGCTGTTTAAAGACCACAACTGGGGTCGATATTAAAAGCCCTCGAATACACGGAGGTGCTCAGTTAAAATACCACTATGCGACCACCCATCCAAATACTGATCGTGCCAAGCGTTGCTTAACCTCGCTGATTGATTACCGATCAGTGCGTGCAATTGCTATGAGCACCTCTATGAGGTTTCGAATTAAGTTAATTTCATCCCCTTTATTCGTTTATATGTTGTCTAAAAGGTGATTTTCAAGACGTGTTACTGTGTTGACGATATAGTTGGTGCAGTAAATAAACGACTGGCTCTCTCCGCTACGAGTCATGAGTTTCATTAGATAGGCCACAAGTCAGTTTCACTGGTAAGAGCTTTGCGTTCCTTCAAAAACGCAACTAGCACACATATTTCACACTAATTCAGGCATGCTGACAATATCGTCTTCCACACGTCTGCAGATACATGACAATCTAGATTGAAAAGAGCATTCAGTGCGGTGATGGCCCGAGGAGTGGATGATAGCACGTGCTACCAATGGTTTGTGTGGTTCCCGGCATAGAATAGACAACCCCTCTCCAGCCATGGGTGTCATAAAAAGTGACAAAGGGTTGATATCAATAGGATAGGCAGAAGTATCCTCCCGCGTAATAGTAACAACGTACAGCACTATTCCCTAGGATCATAATTGTTGCTCTAGTGTGATCTAAGGAGAACCTGGAGCCTTCCTTCGGTGCCGAAGATTCGGCATACTTTACCCTTCCATGTCAAATTCCCACTGGACACCATTAAAACTAAAATAAAAAAGGACCATTCATTGTGGTGGTCATTGGGAAGCCCATGTTTAGCTGTGGATGTTAATAGGATGATAAGATGAGACGTGACGACCTACAGGTAGTTGTTCTGGATCTGGTGGGTCTGGATGTTTGTGCATGTAGAATTTATGTCTGTAAACTGTGCCCATGACAGAGACGATAAAAACGGTCGGATATAGTTAAAAAATACCAGACAAGTACGAGTTATGCTCGCGTGGAAAGGGTTTTCCGTACGATGAATATGTTATAAATCATGTTTTAAAAAAATTGAGTCATGCTTGTTTGTCGTAACAAAATTACAGTGGTCTTGTACCAATAACTTATACCAAGAACAAACTTAACATCGTAGTTGAAAAACGTTGCATGTCCCATGCATTCCAACTGCAAACGTAAGTTTGTACACACAATATTGAAAGATTTACTATGTTATTTTAAGACCATAGACCTCTTATAGGTTTTCCTGTAATCTATAGGTATTATCTATACTTTTTTCAAAATTTTAGCTATCATGCAACGCACCTTATATTTACTACTAAGTATGGTACAACAATTTATTGACACTGTTTTAATTACTACATTTTTATTAACTCGTTTCCTAGTCTCTCTGTTTGTTTCACTGTTCAAATTACACAATCAAATTTTAACTAACTTCCTGACGCGCAAGAGACTTGAAACTGAAAACATGGCCAGACCTGGATGAAATAATAGAAAAAAGTATTTTTTCAGTTTCGACATGGACCACAAAGTAAGTATAAAGTGATTTCTTTTAGCCCCACAAGATTTAAAGCAAAAAACGTGGGGCGCATGTAATAGATAACATAATCAGCCCGTTACTGTCCCACTGCTAGGCACGAACCTTTTTGCACGATGAGAAAGGGTAGGCCTTAGTCCACTACGCTAGCCTAGAGCGGGTTGGCGGATTACATACACCACTGAAAACATTTTGGAGCCCTCTCAGGTGCGCAGGTTTCCTCACGATGGTTTCCTCCACCGTTAGTGCAAGTGATAATAAAATTCTGGCGCGCATGAATCTAAAAAGTCAGAGGTGCGAGCCGGAGTCGAACTCAGATTCTCCTGTATAGAAGGCAAGCGTTCCACCACTAGTTTATCACAGGTTAATAGATATTTTTTGTTTGAATAGTTCACATAAGTCACTGATTATTATAGTTATCGCACTGCAAATGATATGAACTTTTGTGCGAGTTTTCTCAACGACAGCTACTTCCGACACTCGATACCCAACTATTTCTTTTTTTGTGTACTGTGTCTGCACTTGACCTCGATCTTGCCTGATGTAAACCCACGCACAGGGAGAAAAGAGGACCCTTTTCTCTAACAAAAACCACATTGTCGGGCATTAATTATCTAATAACATGGTTAAATGTTTTATAACCACATCAACATTAAAATTTGGCTGTGAAAGGAATAATATTTTACCCAAAAACGCCGTAACCCAAAAACTAATACATAACCCTACTATTTCTACTGAAAATATGACTTGTTTGACATGTTAGGGTTGTCCCCAGTGATACCACTGAAGGTTCTCAACCCTTTATGTTTTTAGAGATATTCGTCTCGGGGGTACAAAATGGACTTTCGTAAAAGCTATATATTATTATAGTTTGGGATGCTTTCGGGTCGAATTGATGGTTATCTTCGGGTGTTTTATCTTATGATGTGAGTGGATTTTGAAGCATCAAGGTTGGATGCCTTACTGGCTGATCAATATTTAATCAATTACTTTATTAATTGAAATAAATGAATAATAATATCAGGCTATCTCACTGCAAAGTAATGGCATCTTCTCATATAGAAAAGTACTTAAGAAATGAGCATTTATCACCACGCTTGCTCCGCGTAGTGAGAAATTTCAGAATAAAGGTTATTTCAATACGTGTAAAAGTGTCTTATCATCTTCATATCAGCCGAAAGACGTCCACTGCTGAACAAAGGTCTCCCTATAGATTTTCACAACGCTCGGTCACATGCCGCCCGCATCCAACGACTCCCAGCGAACTTCACCAGGTCGTCTGTCCATCTCGTTGGAGGTCACCCCACATTGCGTTTTCAGTGCGCGGTCTCCACTCGATATCTCTTTTTTCCCTAACGGCCATCAGTTCTACGAGCAATGTGCTCTGCCCCAGTGGGCAGCGGTAGTCCGCTTCAGCTTACTTATCCTATCAGTTATATCTGCAAATTTAGTTCTTCTACGGATCTCCTCGTTTCTGATCCGATCTCGTAGAGAAATACCAAATGTCTATTAGGACTTAATTACTGAATAAATAATTGAATTGAATATGACATCCGGGCTTCCTTGCAATATTTTCCTTCATCAGTCAGTGTTGTTTTAGATTAAATAAGAAAATACATGATATTGTAAAGTTACATGCACATACTTAGAACTTCTTCTTTTTCTTTCGTGGTTAGTCACCAACTTTATGTCAGAGTTGATCGTAAGCCGCCCAAAGTCTCCAACTTCCAACTGGACGACAGCCGTCTAATGATACAACTGGTACGGATGATTTACGTGCCCTACGAAGTACGAAGACGCTCAGTTCAGATACCACTATGCGATCACCCATCCATATACTGACTGCGCCAAGCGTTTTTTATTTACCGATGGATGCAACTGGCTGAACGCCTCCGTTTTGAACTCGTAATCAAATGCTTAAGAAGCGAGTCCTTAAAGAGAAAAAGCTCTGAGCCAACAAATTGTTTTGAAAAAAGAAAAAGTTTTTGAGAATAGTTTATTGTCCGCTGTGCCAAAAAGAGCTTGGGAGGACGCTTTTGATCTTCCATTCGCCTTCTGGTTTTTAAACAATGCCCCAATCTGTTGCTTTTCCTGTGTCATGGGTATAGTTTACAGACATAAATATAACATGCACAAATAACCAAACTGAGAATAACTATCAGTAGGTCATACTATAATTGTTACGTAAGGGGAACGAACCTGCGATAGGTAGCACGGAAAGCCAAGGGGTTAGCTATCATAATTTATTATTTTATACCTTCATTCGATTTCCAATTTCCAACCAATAGGAAACACTTCCGTTGCATCTAAAATTGTGCTGTTGTAGTGCGAGTCATAAAATTATTTAAAAACAATTGTGGGCAAAATAATGTCTATGCATCTAAGTGTGTTTCTTCTCCCCTTCATACCACATGACTGTTATTTGTTATTATTTATCGATATCTTCTTCATTTTTAACATAGCGCACGGTGACTATGTTTCAACTTGCACTCTCGTGTCGCAAGTCTGCTGGCAGATATTTCTTCGGAAATAAGCAGTACATTTGTATAAAAGTGTGTGTTTATCTACTAAATAAATAAAAAGAACAATTATTTTATAATATATGTATACTATGAAGATATCTTCAAGTGCCGAATTCTTAAACGAGAAACCTGTTTCATGCAGATGTTTTTATTCTTTTCACACCACAAACAGCTACGCGTAAAGTTTATCATCATCATACCAGCTAAAGGGCGTCCATTGCTGAACAAAGCCCTCCCCCATAGATTTCCACATTGAGCGGTCATATACCGCCCTCATCCAATGATTCCCGGTGACCTTCACCAGGTTGTATGTCCACCACGTTGGAGATCGTCCCACGCTGCGTTTTCTGGTGCACGATCTCCATTCGAGAACCTTTTTACCGCAACGGCCATCAGTTCTACGAGCAATGTATCCCACACATTGCCAGTTTAGTTTACTAATCCTTTCAGCTATATTTCTTCGAATTTCTTCATTTCATTCGATCTCGTAGATCATAGCTTATTATAATAAAACAATTTTAAACGGATTAAATCGCGTGTATTATTGATTTTTGTTTTTCCTGACGTTTCGAACACTTTGCAGGGTTCGTGGTTGCAGGATGACTGTTTAAAATTGTTTTATTATAATGTGTAATAATCGCAAAAACCTAAGACAATACTAGCATAGCTTATTGCTAGCATTGCATAGCATTGCATAGCATAGCTTTCTCCATCTGAGTGACCTTGAATTGAATTGTATTGTATTATGAGACCCACAAAGAGTGATCACGTCTCTGTTCCATATATCATCACTGGCAACACACTGAAGCACACACGCGTGAAGTTGCCACCCAATTAGTAGCACATCACTGTAATCTCTTGCAACTTTTACAAGCGAAGATTGAATCCATATTTTATACTTTGATATTAATTTATTACTACCATTCCAGGGTATTATGAACGTGTGAAAATTGCATTTTTTACGATGCAGTATTAAAAATATTATGATTCAATCGGCTTTAGTTTGCGAGGTAAACTGTACGGAACGAAGCTGTTTACGCCGTGCGTTAACGGGATTGGCGGAAATTGAAGCTATTATAAAATGCACTGATCAAAAATGTATCATGATCAAAGTAATTTTTCATTTTTGCTCCGATTAGGGTTCCCGGCCGCCGGTTCGACGTGTGGTGCCGGCTCAGAATACCACCACCCCATCTCCTCCCGTGGGTGTCGTAAAAGTCAACTAAGGGATTGGCCGGAGGATGGGCAGCAGCGTCCTTCGAGTACATTAACAACTCAACTGCGATCGCCAACCCGCCTGCCAAGCGTGGCGATTATGGCAAAACCCCCCAATGAGCCCACAACACACCCATATCGGTCATTGTGGTGGAGGGTTTGGGGAGGCCTGTGTCCAGCAGTGGACTTCATTTGGCCGAAATGATTGAGGGTTCCCGGAATAAACTTTTTGGACTCCTATCACTGATGATCACATCAGCCGAAGGACGCGCACTACTGAACAACCCCCCTCCCCATAATTTTTATAATTATGACATGTCTTGTCTTGTTTTGGGGGAAAATTTCCAGTACTCACCACGCTTCGCTGGCGGATTGGTGAGTATAGAATGGCTGCTGTTCTACAAAAGGGACGCTGCTGCACATCCCTCTGGCTTAGTATCCCTTAGTCACCTTTCACCACATCAACAGGGGGAGGCAGCGTGGTGCTGTTTTCTTAATCCGTAACCACACGGAATTCATTACTGGTGTACAATACTTATCAGTGAAATGAAATGTTTTATTTGAAAAACGTAGTGAAAAAAAAAGAAACTATTCATTCGTTTTTTATTCATTAACTTAAGTGCTATTTCTGTGTTGATTTCAGTAAAAAGGGCATAGTAAAATTATGTAGCAACGTCATTTGGCCCAAGATGATATAATCAGACGCATTTGGGGATGTTAGACTAGAGCTCCCCACTAAAGTTTAACAAAGAGACCACATCATGGGGTTCAGGCGTCCAGCGCTGCAGAAACAAAGTTCACGGTCTGCAGCACAGAGTGGCTATACGGATTGCACAGGGATCCTAAGAGGCGGCAACTCTCCTGGCGTGCTTTCTGCCTTTCGTCATCCAGGCGGAGGCGGATGCACGCATCCGGCTTAGAGGCTCTTAGTCGCCTTTTACGACATCCACGGGAGGAGATGGAGTGGTGTTGTATTCTTAATCCGAACACCACACGGAATTTATTCATTCAGATGATGCACCTAAACAGCTCAGTACCAAAAAAACTAATAGACTACTTAAATACTGTGCTGATCGGTCATCTCCACGAACCGACTTGCCCGATACTACATTCAAATCTTAACATAGCAATTCAAATTCGATTATTATACGAAAAATCTTTACGTGATAAGGGAGAGATTAGAAGTTATCCATAGCTGCAGCAAGAACAGCCACACAAAGTATTAATGCCTAATGATAAATCACCAAGGTGTGTGTGGTTCCGGAGATTCAGCCAGTCTATGACCAGACGCGCTCCATCCGCGAAAGTGGCGAAAGCGTGCTTTCAGGGGCGTTCAACAGAATGAGGCGGCTGGCTCGACGGCACGCACTCGAGATTTGGCAACATTGCCTATAGTTGCAGTTCGCAACCAAGCGCGTCATTGAGGCCATCCCGCCGCTCTTCAGAGCCTGGCTCAGAAGGAGTCATCGCATCGCATCACCTACCGCCTGACGCAGGTGCTCACAGGGCACGGATATTTTGGCAAGTACCTGCAAAGGATAGAACGCGAGGCCACGGCACAATGCCACCATTGTGATAGCAACCAGGACACCGCACAGCACACGCTCGAGGCGTGCCCCGCATGGGCTGCAGAGCGGCGGGTCCTGGTCGATCAGGTCGGGCAAGATCTCTCTCTGCCAGCAGTAGTGTCAGTGGCTATGTTGGCAGAGCACGAAAACTGGAATGCAGTAGTCTCCTTCTGGGAGAGCGTTATGCTCCAGAAGAAGACCGCATAGTGGAATCGGGAGAGGGCCGATTCCGCTCGAAGAAGGAGGAGACGGCGCCGGGGTAACAACCGCCCTGGCGCCTAATTCCCATACGCCTGATACCACTTGCCGTAGCTATAAGGCACCTCTGGGTTCGCGGGTGCGTAGATTGGGGAATCCGCGTGCTCACACCAAGCGACCCAAGAGATGATGGTAGCACGCATGTAGTTACGCGCTGCCGTGGGACGGTTTGGGGGATGTCTGCCCTAGTGGTTTTAGCCGGTAGAAGTCCGTAGTCGCCCTTCCCCGGGGCGAAAGAAGTTCATGAAAAATTTCCACTGGGGACCAATAAAAAAAAATTGTGCTGCTTGGTGAAGAATATCTGCCACTGGGTGGTACCTTCCAAGCCGGACTCTTGCACCTGCACCTCACCTGCTCTTGAGTCACCAGTTTATGAAGAAAAAATGTGAACACACAAAACATGTAACGAAACAACTACACAAAGACTTCGACGTATACCAAAGGTGGGATGTGTTGACTGTTCGCCAGCTTTTTGTATTGAATACTGTCATCAAACAACATTCTCTGCTGGTATATGAGCTAGATAATATTTCTAAAAAACGTAGAAAAGACAGAGTTTGTACAAAACCTGCACTAAATACAAGCTTCTCCCATCACTTTTTTTGCTACCAGAGTTGTAATCTCTATAATAAAGTAAACAGAATTTTGTCCAATCACTCAATTCCAAAATTTAAATGTAAGTTGGTTGTCAGAGATTGGTTGCAAAAACAAGATTATATAACTACTGAAAATCTACTTATATAGATGCTGGCTTTGTTTTTCACATACACACGAATACACACAGAACTCATACCATACACGCATACTATACACAAACGCTCTTAGAATACACATACATTCAAATAAACTCTCATTACGTTTAAACATATATGTACACGCAACACACATTACCTCTTTTATTTGTATTTTCTCTGTATAACTTATGTTGTATTATTTAAAATTGTTTAATATTAACTTTTGATTATGTACTTTGTATAAATGGGGTGGGGACCTGGTGATCTGTAATACGGGTCTTTACCTACATCAGACACCAGCTCCTCACAAATACTGGATCAAAAAGCGGGGAAGTTAACAGTAGTTTTTGTGAGGAGAAAATAAAATGATATTATATATTATATTAAAGAGAAGCACAAAAACTACAACTCACAATACGAGTATAAAGGAAATTCTCGATAAAACTTATAACATACGTCTTTGAATTTATTGAAAAAATAACTGAACCAAAACATATATTTATTTCGCCGTTCCCCGTACGGAATACTCCTTGAGTTAGAAAATAAAATCACAACACATTCGGAGCTTTGTCTATCTTAGCATTTTCCCGAATACCACGCAAAACGATAAAGGGCAAGACATACTCAGTATACGCTGCGTAATTTTTGTGAAGTGACTTCTTTGGCACTATTAGAGTAAAATTTCAAGATTAAATATGAGTGCAACGTTTTATATGTAACGTTGTTTGTGGGCGCATATGCGTGGACATGTTTCACTTCTATCACGGGTCACTTCACACTATGACTTGCACACGTTTAATTTTTTTTTTGTTACTCACGATGCTCCCCGAAAAATCCCTTAGGGCTTGGTCACACCACCACAACACGGCACAGTAGCGCGAGTTACGATCGGTAATTTTTTGAAGAAAACATTTATGTTTATTTTGTACAAACGCTTCTGTTTTCAACAAGGATTTTCATATGCGTTTGGACACTTAATGCATATTAAATAATAAACAAGTCGATACTGTGCGTCCTTCTAATGTCATCCTTAGCAACATATTATGATGTCTACAGGAAATGATACGTTGATTTTATTTGTACGTACATACGCAGATTGGTTTCAAGATTGATTGTTATCAGAAAATCGGTTCTGAAAATATGGCAGTACTTTCATAATAAATTTCCCAGATTAAAATCTGAAACTGTAAAGGTAAAATATCACGTTGCATATTTTTCTGATGAATTATTTTGACATGCGTATTTAATATTTACATCAGTTTGAGTTTTCCATATCAAATACATATTGTAAAGTTAGCTCTGACAACTGGCTAATACACACAATTACTTTTCGATTCTATAGAGAATTATTGGCTAAATTAAATTCTTGACATCTGAATCTTTTGGTCCGATATCCATTTCTGTAATCTTCAAAATTACAGAACAATTATTCACCTATTATTAGAACTGGAAACGAGATATTTACCATGCTTTTTATTTATTTTGAGTTAATAAACAGTAAATAAGAGTTGTAAGGATATTTATTTGTGTGCACCATAGACTACCCGATATCTTGTAGTAATTTTATTTCCATCCTAAGGTTGCCTAGAAGAAATCGCCGTGTGCGATAAGGCCGCCCATTGTACTCTATATTCAAAGTGTTACTTTGTATTATACTTTTTAATGCACGGTTCTGGTGTACTGCGAACACAAGTTTAAATAATATTTGAATTAAGAGACGTACAAATACACCTGTACTTGTAGTACCTGGGGATCAACAGTCACTGGGACTTTGAGGAGCACTTCGAGCATCTTGTCCTCCGAGTCGAGAGGATAGTGGGTGCCGTGCATCGGCTACTGCCCTACCTCAGGGGCCGAGGGAAGAAGTTCACCGCCTCTACGGGAAAGTCGTGCGGTCGGTGACCCTCTGCGGGGCGCCTATTTGGTCATCTCGACTCTCGGACGTCCAGCGCTGCAAAACCAAGATTCACGGCCTGCAGCGTAGAGAGGCTATACGGACAGCACGATATTACCGAACAGTGTCTTTTGAGGCGGCAAAGTTGTTGGTGCGCTTTCCGTCTTTTGATATCCTGGCGGAGATGGATGCGTGGGTGTATCACCAAACACGCTTCATCCGCAAAAGCAGTGAAGGCGTGCTTTCAGGGGCACTCTATAGTTTGAGATGGCAGGCTCGGCGGCGTGCACTCGAGCTGTGGCACGAGCAGCTTTAGCTGCCGCAGCACGCGCAAAAGCACGTCGTTGAGGACGTCTTGCCGCTTATCGGTCGCTGACTCCAAAGGACTGGGCGCGTCACATTCCGCCTGACACAGGTATTCACCGGACACGGTTGTTTCCGTGCATATTTGTACAGGATAGGATGCGAAGTCAAAGCGCAGTGCCACCACTGTGGGGATCACACGCTTGAAGAGTGCCCTGCGTGGCCTGCTGAGCGGTGGATCTTGGTCGATCGGATCGTACAAGATCTCTCTCTGCCAGCAGTATTGTGTATGCTGGCAGTACATGAAAATTGATGGTTGGACCAATTGGTGGTTCTAGATGGAAATTATTCGAGTTTCTGGAGCCTCCCTTAGGTATTGAAGATGACCACTCCGGTGGTTTTAGTCGGTAGGAGTCCGGCATGCCCTTCGCTCTTTCCTGGGGTGGAGGAAGTACACGAAGAATTTCCACTGGATAAAAAATGTATGGATGTAACTACAAAAGTTTCCATATCAACAAAGTACCACAGACCTTTATGAATCTTACAGTAAGAGATTTAGTATGTTGTTATCAGACTGTTTGGTTCGGAAAATTTACTATTTAGGTACAAAACATATGCTGGATTAGGTTTAAATCAGACCATTTATTTGAGCAAGTTGTTAAAACAAGACCATTCACATTCATTGACTATTTTTGTACGAGTGACCTTTACATGAGATTCCAACAAAATCTGGGTAGTAGAGCACGACCATAAAATTTTAAATGAATTTCAGTTTGCACGGTTCTAGTGTACTGCGGATTCCGAACATGTTTTTGTAATCGATATTCTGAATTAATGAGATACAGATAGATATATATTGCCTTGACAGAAAGAATGAGGAAAGACTAAACGATTCAATTAAAAAGAGGTTTTTCCAAAATTTTGAGAACTGACCATGGTTCTGATGTCGACAATTGCTGTAATCTAAATAGATGTCAGTGTTCTTTGAGCAATTTGTCCTTTAACTTTTTTTACTTTTTATATGAAAGACAAGTATCGATTTCATTTCAGTTCTTCTCCACTTATGTTTATTAAGTTATAAACGCAACCTAAATTTGTCTGCAACGTAAATCAGTTGAGTCGACGTGGACTCTCGCAGTGAATTTGTCACGGGCGCCGTTCGGCCGTGATTTCGCACCAATAGGGCTCATTACCGTTTCACTATCACTGTCTGGCTGTTTAGAAGATGGATTTACGATTTGTTGACGAAGAACAAATTTACGTCTGTAATTGTAAATAGGGGTGGATTTTGTTAGTGTATTTTAAGGTCGAGTGGTATTGTTAAGCAGAAACTTAAGTGCCTGATTTAGAGAAGAGAAATACTCTAAATATAAATTAGATTTTCTAGCTTCCTCCAGGCCTTAGTTTAGTTTTTTTAAACATTGCCCCGCACTAGGTTTTCTCCTGTGTCTTGGGTGCGTTTACAGACACAAATTTCACACACAATACACCCAGACCCGGAACAACTACCTGCAGATCATACAAATATTTGCTCCGTGCGGGAATTGAACCCACGACTCGGGGCGCAGCAGTCAACTGTATCAGCCACTGCACCAACCATGCCGTCGATTAAGAATATAGCACGCTATCTCCTCCAGTGGAGGTCGTAAAAGGCGACTAATAGACTATAAACCAGAGGGATGGGCATGGGCAGACCATAACAATTGTAACACTACCAAGAACTAGTCCTGCGTGATACCACACTGCGGTCGTCACCTCGAGACATTATTTATTTAGTCTCTAATGTCCATTTGTTTCACAAGCTACAGCTACAACCCTTCAATCCAAAGTCAAAGTCAAATATTTTTATTTCAAATAAACCAAATATTGGCACTTATAAAACGTCAGAATCTAAGTTGCACGGTTCCAAATAGGTGATCTATGGAGAAGAGCTGGCAAGAAACTCCATAGATACTCTTTTAAAATAAAATCCGGAACTTGACTCCTTTAAACGACATTTTAAACAGTACTATTATATTCTATATAGTGGCTTTCACGGGCTCAGCATCACCCGAACTCACTTCGACCCTATTGGGTCCATTGTGCTGCCCAAAGCCCTGCACTACTCCTCCGCTGGCCAATCAAGAAGTCCCTGTAGGTATTTCGCTATCATACCTGCCTGGAGCCGCGCAAAATCATCAGGCAATGGATAAGCTATTCCTAGATATTTTGCCCTACGTCTTCCCAGAGCGTCACAGCTGCACAAAATATTTAGTCTCTAATGTCCAGAAATTTCACTAACTACAACTATTACCCTTCAGTCCAGAACTTGACTCCTTTAAACAACATTTTAAACAGTACTTTACCTACCTACCCAGGCTCTTGATATTAGAGATCTACCACCAGTAAAGTCACGTATATTAATATTGTGATTCTCCATCTTATTAATGAATAGAAAAGAGCGATTATGGAAATAAATGATATCGCTAACAATTTTGATATTTTGTAGCATCTGCAGCAGAACCCAATTGGGAATTGCAAGGATTACAGGATATACAGGATTCGCCATTCTTCGTTTCAGTCAAAAGTTCCCTGCTTGTGTCCAACAAGCCTCCCCCAAAGATCGCCACAATGAACATTCTGGGTCAATGAACACAAAATGTGTTCATTGGGGGGTTTTGCCATAATCGCCTTGCTTGGTTGGCGGGTTGGCGATTGCAGTTGAGTTCTTAGTGTACTTGAAGGACGCTGCTTTCTATCCTGCGGGTAATCCTATAGTTGCCTTTTACAACACCCATGGGATGAGATGGATTGGTGCTATGCTATATGCTTTTTTTTTTTTTTAATTTACCTGTAAGCAAGGAACTGATGACTGTAATAATGGTGGATATATTTGCGTTTGTTTGTTCACTATTCTATTTTATTGTTTAGTTGCCATATATAGGATAATTGTGTGGGTTATTTATTTATTTATTTTTAATTATTTCATATTACATATATTTACTCATTATATATAATTGTGTTGTTTGTTTATAATGTATACATACTAATTATATATTTCTTCATATTAATATATAAGTTTAAATTTAAATTAAATACGAATGCTGTTTTCGCTTCTGTGAGCCACTAAGGGGTCTAGTTGAAAACCAGCGCCTGGCGCCTGCCTGGCACATGCTGAACTAGATACCCATTTAGCGCATCTGTGGGGCATACACTTTAATCAAAATGTTGCTTCTTATTTCTCTGTTTAGTATGTTATTGTTTGTGATGTCTCATTTTGTCGCTAAATAAATGCTTTCTTTCTTTCTATGCCCTGCCGTGTGGTGCCAACAGGATTAAAAAAACAGTTGAAACAAATCAATAACTCAAATCCAGGATTCCTAATCGATTAAAGTAATTGATACTTTCCTTTTTTTCGTATTGTATAAGTCTTTGTTTTGGAATAATAGTTTAAGAGTCGGCCTTGTTTTGTATTCATTTTCTTGGAACTTAGATTGTGTTTACTGGGACAAAACAATGCTCGAAAAAATTAAATGAAACGTGAAGTTCAGATTATGTGCGAAATGTAGAATTAGAAAGAGGTCCGTGGTTTCAAGATAAAGAGCGTCTAAGAAAGTATTAACATACATAATTAATGAACACATTGGAACCCCAAGGGGTTTCCAAAGTAAAGATGAACAAAAGAAAGAAAGTATATCGTGAAAAACGGGAAACATTACATAGGTACTAAACTAGACAAACCAACTTGAAGTTCTTTTTCGTAAATAAATTATCACATCGATCCCATGACGGCACCTAAAAGGCCTTCAGTTCAGCATATTCTAGATAGCTGGTTCCTATACATATAACTGGTACGATAAGTGTACCTAAACCATTAATTGCGTTATCTTTAAACGAGAATTTATAATAAATAATGTACATAAACAAGAACCTCTATGAAAAAAGGTATCTACTGACCCTAGCCTAAAAACCCATAAAATTATACGCCAAAAATCTGAAAGATCTAAAAGTAAGGCACAAGGCCACCTGTGGCGCGTGCTTAACCGGCCAACACCCGAATACGACCACGATTTACCCGGATTAAGCCCGGACAACACCCGGTTACGGGACTTCGTGCCGTTCATCCATTTAAGACTGAGTTTTGGCGGTCAGATTTACATTGTGTAGAAACTTTATGTTTCAACTTTTGGAGCGTTGTGATTGATTTAATCTGGTGTTGTAGGAAGAGTTATGGCTGGTATGTAAATAAAATATGCCAATTAATCTGGAGCTTTCCTTTATGTTTTAAGATAGGCCGTTTCGATTTATTGACCCTCTGAGATGAAATCTGTAAATGCATTTGAGCAATTTTGTAGCAGGAAAATCTTTGAATTGTTTAATTTTTAGCTCAGATTTAATTTGAGACAGATTATTGTTTAAATTTATTTTATGGTTAAACAATTCAATTTATGCGAGTCAGCAGTCATAGTTTACCACCAAGACGGCATACACATTCTGGCAAAGCCCTAATGCACTTTCTATGTAAATACAACCCACTGATGGCATCAACGATGACAGTAAGGGCTTTGTCTATAAAGCCTGCTTTACACATTTTATTAGTCGAAGGCAATCTTAGCTTGCCGTGCCGTGTGGTGCCGGCTCAGAATGCCACCACCCCATCTCCTCCCATGGGTGTCGTAAAAGTCGATTAAGGGATTAGCCGGAGGATGGGCAGCAGCGTCCTACGAGTACATTAACAACTCAACTGCGATCGCCAACTTGCCCGCCAAGCGTGGCGATTATGGCAAAACTCCCCCATGAGCCCACAACACATCCATATCAGTGGTTGTGGTGATCTTTGGGGGAGGCCTGTGTCCAGCAGTGGACTTCATTCGGCCGAAATGATGAATCTTGGTAGACGAAAGTCTTTAACCAGTGTGTATTACCAGTGATGATATATGGAACAGAGACGTGGTCACTCACAATAGGCCTCATAAGAAGGCTGAAGGTCACTCAGCGAGCTATGGAGAGAGCTATGCTTGGTATTTCTCTACGAGATCGAATTAGAAATGAGGAGATACGTAGAAGAACTAAAGTTGTTGAAATAGCTGAAAGAATTAGCAAACTGAAGTGGCAATGGGCAGGGCACATTGCTCGTAGAACTGATGGCCGTTGAGGCACAAAGGTTCTCGAATGGAGACCGCGCACTGGAAAACGCAGTGTGGGATGACCTCTAACGAGGTGGACAAACGACCTGGTGAAGGTCGCTGGGAGTCGTTAGATGAGAGCGGCATGTGACCGCTCGTTGTGGACATCTAAGGGGGAGGCCTTTGTTCAGCAGTGGACGTCCTGTGGCTGATATGACGATGATGATTCATTTACTTAATATCAATTATTGATTTCACAGTCAGTGTCAGTCAAATGGTGCAGTAACTTTACATATAAGCATAACATTATTGTCATCTTACAATTTTTACACGCCCTCAATCATAAGCGGACTTGATATTACACGTTAATTTAATCTAAATCCACTTTGAAAGTTGTTTGAAAACATAAGTCTTGCGTTGTATTTTTCCATCCGGCCTAGGCTTATCGAAATTCGTATCAGTATTTAAGTCGAGAGGCATAAAAATGAACGTCACACTATCATATAAAGTATTCCAGATAAAATAGTATTAGCGAATCGTCCCTCAAGGCAATATATTCCGGCAAAATCACTTAAATTACAACCTCAGGCACTATTTTATGCCTTATCAGAAGAGCAGCGGCCATTACAGGGACCTTTCTTTATAATAAAAAAACAGAAAATGTTGACGACACATTTGGGACCCTATTATTCAGGAGTTAGGGCAGTTTATTCTTTGGGTTTTTGATAGCATATGTCATAGGAATGTGTTGGCCATCTTAGCTAGGGTGCGTATGAGAAATTGATTTATAGATATCGCTGTGTATCATAGTTTCAGTGTACAATTACGTTGAATTCTATACGGGTATTCTGTTACATTTTTTTTAGGGTACGGTGCTATATCAAGAATATTTTTGGAAAACGGAGCTTTCTTTATTTAGTAGAACATTTTAGGTCAAGAAATTCCTTAGCAGGAAAAGGCTCAGAATGCATGCAATTAACTTGTCGATGACCCAGGACTGATTGACCTGAAGACCCTTAGTTGGAAGGGCCGACCCCTAATGAGATGGGATTAGGATAAGCAGGGGAAGAGAGAGAATATAATTAAGTGCTTCGTTTTAAGGATACCAACGGAACGGCTTGATTGCGTAGTTTTGTCATAGTCATTATGTAAGTATCCAAATCTTTATTTTGACACTTAGTATCTGTAAATATAATACAATATTAGTAATATTAAATATAACAGTTTGGTGTAACCATCTATTCTCGAATATAAACTTTTCTTTTGCAAAAAAGCGGGCACTTTTGATTTTTTTCTCTACTTCAATGAAGAAGAACAAGAAAGAGGTTTTATTATTTTGACGATGTATTGGCATGATATTTGAAGTATCCTGGTATGGTTCTTTACACAACAATTTTTTTTAAATTAGATAGTGTTAGAGATAGAGTTAGAAATTACAAAAAAAAAAGAAAAATATTGATTATTGTAAAATTGCTTTACTACTGGCGCGAATTGCTGAAACGGTTTTTTAACTGATTACTAAAATTTTAAAACCTTTTGGATATTTTTTGCAAATTAAACAATTTGTTCTTTCTTTTTACATTAAATACCACTTTTTGATATGACTGATAAAGCGATAAGGGCCGGTAAAATTATAGCCCTACTTAAAGAAGGTTGTTCGCAAACTTACGTGTCTCAGTGGCTAAATGTAAAACAATATTCTTGTCTTTATTGCCGACCACTTCTTATTGTTTGGCCGTGTACATTTTCATCGAAGAATTTATCGTATTTTTATTGCTTGAATACACTTCACGCGTATTAATTGACACGATTATAAGAATACAGATTACGTCAAACATTTAAATTTCATTTAATAAACTCAAATCGACCTTAGAATGTAAATTTCCTTAGGTGCCCGTTTTTTTTTTGCAAAAGAGTGTATTGACTCAATTAAGATCTTAAGAATTTAGGTTCGCAGTTTGGGATTTTTGGTCCTATGGAGAAGAGCAGATATAAAACTTTCTAAATAGTCTTTAAAAATATTCGATATGATTGTTATATATATGGATTTCCTAAAAACAAAACTGCCGAATTCCATCCTCTTTGGAGACTCGCACTTGCCCGTTTAAAGAGTTTCCCCAAAGCAAGTGATAAAAGAGGTCTCTACGAGATCAATTATACATTTGGGAGTGATGCGTCAGCCGAAACTTTTTGGTGATAAAGAAAAATAAGTTCTACGATTCTTTTTTATTTTGCTTTCAATAATCCCTTCGGGAGTTCAAGTTTGGATTGCTAGATTGTTCTATTTATCTGAAATTTTGGTTCATCGCTAAGGATTTTCAATGTTAAGTAGGAATCTTATTAACAACAAAACGAGTATTTCTATCTCTTTTCCCATTTTCAGAAACTACTGTCCTCTTGTCTCTCGTCCTTAGCTTGATAGAGGGTAGGACAAAACCACGACTACTTTCTGTGTTAATGGCAAAGGAGATGGTTAAAAAGTGCCTGTGGATCAACACGTATGCAACCTATATAACAATAACTAGTGTTTTATACTTTAAATATCAATTATTACAATCGAACGGACACTTCACAATCTCGTAAACATTTTAAAAAGTGGTACCTATTACGACTATATTTTCTATCTTATCCCCAAGCGCAGTGCCATATTTGGACGAAAACAAAGATTCGCCCTCTCAGCGCTTGATCTATGGATAATATTTTTATGTTACGACAGTAGTATCTGGTGCCGAAGTGGATAGAAATATGATTCACAGGGCGAGGTTCTTACGATTAACACTGACACTAAGAACTAGCGCGCACGAGTGAGTTTTGTCACCGTGACAATTTCGTTACTCTATGGATATGTATGGAAATGTCACGTCACGTCACGTCGTAAGGTGCGCGCACCTCAATACATACCCAAGGAGTTGATAAGAGTAACGAAATAAAAAAGTCACCCATGCGCGCTAGGATGATTTCATTAAATAGGTCAATATTTTTTCAAAACTTTAAGAAAAGTGTGTCAGCTAGCGAAAGCACTTTATATTAGTAATGAAATAAAATATGCAGATGATAAAATTAAAGCTACCCGGAAAATTATTAATAATGAAACTAAGAATTCAAAACTGTAAAGAAATGTTTATTAACTTCAGACGGCACATAGTCTCAAATGTAAAGATGTTGAAGTAGCTCAAGAATTTGAGACATTCTTTACTAATATCCCCCGAATTACTACTGCATTTTTGAAGTCATCACACTCACTTTCTGCTGCCTTACTAAAACTAAATGTAGCGGCCTATACAATAGATTTTAAATTCACGCATGTTTTCCCTCGGGCAATTATCAAAGCTTTTAAAGAAATTAAAATTATAAAAAGAGGTAAAAGTTTGTCAAGGTATTATTAATACTATAGTACCCTACTTGGCAGTAATATGTAACAGGTGCGTTGACCAGGGAATCTTCCCATATTTAATGAAATGTAGTAAAGTCATACCTTTGTTAAATCCGGTAATACCCAATATTCTGGAAATTTCAGACTGCCGCACTGCCGACTGCAGATGAGTTCTGCCAGTACTGAGCAAAGTATTTGAAAAATGATGCTAAATCGAATGCTATTGCATTTTTAAAATGCAATAGCAATCTTTTTCACGATAAGCAATATGGCTTCACCAAAGGGCGTATTATACTACTGACGCAGGTATCACTTAACTACGATGCTTATGAAAGATCTTAGGATACGATTGGTATCTTCTGTGATCTTTCAAAAGCTTTTGATTGTATAGACCACGAGACTCTCCTGCTAAAACTAGACCATTACGGAATCAGGCAGAAGTTTAAAAAAATCTTAAAATGATATTTACGAAACAGGCAATAAAAAGTTCAGATAAATGGGATTAATTCATCTGGCTCTGAAGTAACAATGGGCTTGCCCCAGGGTTCAATACTAGGTCCGTTATTATTTTTAGCGTCTATAAAGGACCTGCCTTATATGCTTCAGGAACGAGCGAAAATTGTGTTATTTGCTGATGATACTTCTTTGTTTTTTAATATAAATAGACGTATTCCAAATACTGACGATGTAAATAACGCTCTTCTTAAGGTCTATGAATGGTTCTCAGTTAATAATTTAGTAATAAATGGGCAGAAAACTAAACGTATAAAGTTTACTTTGCCAAATGTTTTAAGTGGGGATTGTAAAGTTATAATAAAAATGAGAACTCGAATTGGTTGATCAATCAGTTTTTTTGGAAATCACGTTTGATTCAAAGCTTCAATGGGGTCCACATATTTCACCTTGAGCAGGACGGCTGAGTGCGGCTGCTTATGCTGTCAGAAAAAATATACTCCTAACAGATGTAGCTACTGCAAGACTTGCTTACTTTAGCTACTTTCACAGTATAATGTCCTATGGCATTTTACTGTGAAAGGCTTCAGATATTGAATCAATTTTTATATTACAGAAGAGAGCTACTAAGGACGTTTACAACCATAGTAGTCGGGATTCCCTGAAAGAACTCTTCAAAATCATCAACATAATGATACTCCCATGTCAATATATTTACGAAAATATTATGTCATCATCATCATCATCATTGCGGCCGAATAAAGTCCACTGCTGGACAGGCCTCCCCCAAAGATCACTACAACAACCGATATGGGTGTGTAGTGTGCTCAGTGGGGGTCTTGCCATAATCACCACGCTTGGCAGACGGGTTGGCGATCGCAGTTGAGTTGTTGTGTGCTCGAAGGATGCTGCTGCCCATCCTCCGGTTAATCCCTTATTCGACTTGTACGACACCTACGGGATGAAATGGGGTGGTGGCATTCTGAGCCGGCACCACACGGCACAGCCGGCACCACACGGCACAGCCGGCACCACACGGCACAGCCGGCACCACACGGCACAAATATTATGTACGTTATAAAAAAATACAACTTTTAACAAGAAAATGTGATCGACATAACTATAATACTAGATATAGAACTAAATTACTACAGCCAACTTTTCGTTTAGCTAAAATCCATACTTCTTTCATGGGATACAGTATAAAATTTTATAATAAAATACCAGATATCGTTTTACACCTACCACAAAATAAATTTAAATTATTTGTAAAACATACTCTGTGCACATGGGCATATTATAAATTAGATGATTATCTAGTAGATAAAAATGTTTGGCAGAGTGCAGGGGTGCAATTCTCTAAGCTCTAACATCCATACACCCTTGAATACAGAATTGAAATAACTGTGATAACTCAATTTGGTATTCGCTAAGATTGGTGCACATGGCTCATCGGATAGCTTTCAGACTGCGCTCCGGACACATTCCATCGAACAAATTCGGGTTTCTGATGAAGAAGACATCTTCACCAAACTGTGTGGAGTGTGGAGTAATTGAGGATGTCCAACATGTTTTGATGGAGTGTGTACGAAATGCTGATATGCGTAGTAGATTACTTGGATCAACAAAAAATTATGATGTTGGTGCATGTAACGCCATCTTGGCTCATCCACTGTCGGATCAAACTAAGATGTTGTATAAATTAGCGTCGTTGGTTTTAAAATAAGTAATGAGAAGTAAGAGAAGAGTGAATTAAGATTACTGTTAACTTTATAGGGCTACGTCATCGCTAAGCGATAAAGCCCTTTAAATAAAGAGAAAAAAAAAATCGTCTGCTACATATCCTTGAATAGCTTCATTGACCAATTGACATTAATATGGAATGGCGAGTCACCGTCTGCCGCAGAATTTCATATTAAAAGTTGAAAGGCAGGAGCCGTTTTTTCCGTTTTTCATAGCAATAAAACCATTAAGCACCCATTGCAATAGACCTTGTAATTGTAGTTTCCATTTAATACAATAGGTTTACACCTCCGGGGACAATCCGAGACTGCATTTTATAGTGCAGCCATGAAGAGTCCCCGGTTAGTTCCCGTTAAAATTCTCTAAAGGGCCTCTGCGTGTTGGACCCATGTCCCCGCCGTAAGCCTATCAAAAGACCAGGTTCCCCCTCACACTACAAGCCCGAGAATCGAGAAACAATAATTAAGATTGCTGATATTTTTTGACATTTGTATTATTGATATTTTGTTGACATTTCTTTTTTGACATTATTATGAATGATTACGTCCGTAATTTATTATATAACGTTATTTATTCACATTTTAAATGTGAGTGTGTTGTAGCTATTTGAGTCCTTTGATTCTTCATAAACGGCAAAATTTTCAAAATTTGATGGTTTTTATTCTGAGCATTTTAGTATAAAGTCTCCTATCTGACAATAACATTATTTCCAAAGAAAGCATATTGTCACATTATTTATAAAAGACTTTGGTTCAGCCAGATCCGGGCCACTTGGAAAATCTAAGAGATAAAAGTAATTTATTGGCAAGATTAGGTTAGGGTCGATTGTTTGGTCCTGTGTCAATCTGGATGAGGATAACAAAGCTGATAAGTAGCACTTTCTTTCTATAATTGAGAGGAATACCTTAGAACTTGGCACAAGAACGAGGTTACAAACACGTTTTATTTTTGGGTGGGTGATAGATTCGAAGTTGTTGAAGCGTATTATTGTAGTTCTTATCCACTTTTTTAACAGATTCCTGCTCTTATTAAATTACTTAAATTAGGTCACCAAGACCCACAGTCTATCATACTAATATTATAAATGTGAATGTAAGTTTGTTTGTTAGGCTTTCACGCGAAAACTACTAAACCGATCATCATGAAACTTTGTACACATATTCTTGGAGGTAGTAGAAGTAACACAGGATACATATTATTGAAAAAAATAAAAATACGAAGGATAAAATATGGACGTATTTAATGGCTTCAATGCGAGCAAATAATTATATAAACTACCAGAAGAAAAACTAATATATTGTTTTGGTCATGTTTCCCTATACCGAGTTAGTCAGAAAAGGTGTACTAAGCCGAAATAAATGAGCTGAAAGGGTAAATATTACGGGTGGTAATGAGCAACTTTTGTTCTTCGACTTTCCCAAAAACTCAATAATTACAGAGTTATAACTGTTCAAACTTTTCATGAAAAATACGCTGACACAACCCTATCATCAGTTGTGTCTTACATATCATATTTGAGTTGCCAGACATAGTACTTTCCGATAAAGGATTATTTCGGAATGAAATAATAAATCAAGCCCTGACCGCTATCTTTGGCCATAATTTGACGAATTTGAAAAAGAAAACTTTTTGTAAGATGAGGCAGTTAGTGCAAAACAGTCATCAGTGACACTTTAAATTGCAGTGGCTTAGTCAGTCCCTTTCCGACTAACCCGGAATATTTAGAGCATTATTAGTCAGCCAAATTTCTGCACTGATTGTCTGTCTTGTACATCGTCAGAATCTGGAGGATGTGAGACTTGAAATTCTAAGTCTTGCTCGACTCCATCCATGACAGCTTCTTCTCGGTTGTATTCGGAGAGCTTAGCTTCTGATGTTTGATTGTCTAAGTGGGAGAGGCACTCGTTAGCAGGAGCGGTACCTCATTTTTCGAGGCCATGAAGCGATCTACTTTTTTCTGTTTTCACCAGTGTAAAGCCGAAGCCGTTCTCGTCTTTTTTACTTACCTTCGAAGTAGACGCCTCTCTCTCTCTTCTTTTTGTTGCTTTTGCAGGTGAGGTAACTGTGTCACTTGCAGGTCGCACTTTGCGATCATTACACCGCATTGCAGTTTTTTAATCGTACGAGTAATAGCTCCATTTTCGTTGACAGGCAGAAATTCTACCGCGCCGTCTCTACACATGTTTACATTACGTAATAGGTAAAAAGGACACAGTGACGAAACTTCTTACCTTAATTCAGCAATGATCATAGCAAGTTGCATTTACTAATCGTTTTCCGGACGAATGGTTAAGCCTCGCCCGTTGCGGCCAGTGTATAAATGGGTGTCCACATTATTTGAACTGAGCATCTCCGTGCTTCGGAGGGCACGTAAAATCGTCAGTCCCGGTTGTTATCATAGACGGCAAGTCGGAGGTCATTGGGCGGCTTGAAGAACTCTCACATAAGGTTGGCCAATAACCACACGAAAACAAAATGGTGGTGATGGTTCATTTTTGAAGACTATAGTTTACAAATTTACTAATATTGATAATGTAAATGCCGTGATTATCCGTGGCTCACTCTAAGGTCCTATCTGAAAAATAGCGTTGCAACACTTCGTTCTGTAGCATGTGCATATAGGGTCCATTTTTGGATTCGTACGGCAATCTTTATTTATTATTTCTGTATGCCTGTTATCTTCATTGTTACCTTATATTGTTGTGCGATACCAAAATAAATATTTTCTTTCTTTATTTCTATGAATAAGTGCGACTTTAGTCTTCAATGGTGTCTTTTAATAGCTATGTGACGTCTACGTGGTGAAACGTCTCAAGCAGTAGCTTGCACCGATTTTGAACCATGGGTTTCATGCATGATAGCTTACTAAATCGCGAGCATCGTATAAACCCAAAGAAACGATAAAATCATGTTTAAAGAAACCATTCATATTTATTAAAGGGTTTCCTGACATAATGGGTGTAAATGATATCGCAAAGATCTGCGATACCATGGATTCAGTACTTAATTCTAGAACCATGTGTGTTAGACCTTTTCATAAATTTTCCGTTGCTAACCTAACTCTACTTTGAACATACATAAACACAATGAAGTAATTATTTTCACATAAAATGTCATGTAAATAAAGAACTAAATGGCTGTGGTTTCACTACAGTTCACGGATGAGGTCATCACTCGCAGTAGCATAACAATATCATAACGTAGTACAATAATCACGCAGCGTTTTGATGGCATTGTTTACGATACATTGCATTCTCAGATGAAAAAAAAACTGTAACCTATTTCTAAGATGAGATAAGAATTTGTCTCTTTGTCATTTTTATTATAGGCTTAAGTATAACCTCTTCCGAAACTTTTCAGTACAGCCTGTATACCACTCATTGTGCCACGCTGTTTTAAATATTCCTTCCCATTATTTTGGTGTACAGTAACGTTTATATCTATTCTACTCTTAAAGAGCTTCCAACAGTTTTTCTCTAAGCCATTCCTGGAAATCATTAACGGAGGAATACATCGAACATCTGCTACATTTTTTTCTTATTTCCCGGAAGAGAAAACCAGGTGTACTCAGCATTTCATTACCAACATTTCTTTGTGCAAGATCACGTGGTTTTAGCCGTGAAATTCATACATACATTACTTCGAGCCGAACACCGCAGGGCCAGAATTTTTGCTGACTGTACCCAACGTGAAATGAATGCAGATCACAGAATAGGAGTGGGGAGTGTTCAGATTTGAGTACCGACTTGCACTGGAAATATATATACGTAGACCGTTTGACGCTGACTAGTGAAAACCGGTTTCTTCATATCAGTGCACTTTCTGAACAACGGCCTCCCCCACAGATGTCCACAACGACCGGACAAATGTCGTGTGTATTGTTTTGGGAGTAAATTTAAAATTGCCAGTACTCCTCGCGCATGGCAGGCGGGTTAGTGAGCGCAGAATGTCTGATCTCCACAGAAAAGACGCTGCGGCCCATCGCTCTGGTTTAGAGTCCATTCGTCGCCTTTTAAGACACCCATGGGTGGAGGAGTGGTGCTATATTCTCAATCTGGACACTACACGGAATTATGGAAAATCTGCTTAGAAAGGCTAAATAAAGGTGATATGAGTCTCTATCGAATAAATCCATTAATAAAGGGTATTAATAGATTTATTCGATAGAGACTAGACAAAAATGTGTTCGTTTTTTTCTTCTACAGAAATGTTTTTTTTTCTCATTAGTTTGTTTTCAAGATATACTATTGCATATTAAAGTGGGTGTCACATTTAAATGAACTCCCTAAATTTAATATTGATCCCTTGTATCGTATTAACAATATAAATAAACATACAATATTGGGTCCTCCATTATGAACGGCCGGAACCGGAAGCGTAGTTTGATAACATTTCCGCTCGCCAAATTACAGGTCACGTGGCCTGAATGACAGTTGAGCTTCTACCACCCTCTGGTAAAGAGTTGGTGAACTTGTAGTGTCATCGATATAATATTAGTTTCAAGGCGAGGCTGGAATATATTCATGTAGGTTTTTTTTAAATAACCGATTCTTGTATTTATACTGTTTCCTGAAAAATGTATACAGATAAAGATAAAAATATTTTCATTTCTTTATATCATTTACGTGCACATATTAATAGTCGAGACTTTAGTTGCCACATTCCAAGGTGTAGATTTCCTATGGAGAAGAACGGGCAAGAAACTCGATGGTTACTCTTTTTACAGATGTTGACAATGTGTATTGAAACATTTTTCTCGAAATTAGCCTATGATTTTGATAAGATCATATGGAAACATAGCGGGAGAAAGGAGTTTTTTAAATAAAACGTTGCCCTACACTAGGATTTCTCCTGTGTCGTGGCTGCATTTACAGACATACATTTCACACACAATACACCCAGACCCGGAACAACTACCTCATACAATCATACAAATATTTGTTTCGTGTGGGAATCGAACCCGCGACCCGGAGCGCAGCAGTCGACTGTATCAGCCACTGCACCAACCGTGTCATCGTAAGTCGTAGTTATAATTGTCATGGCAGCTTTAGGCTGACCAGTCCGGAATATTTGTATTATTCCACTATTCGCCTCATTTACAATTTGGATTTAATTAACTGTAGTATCTGAATATTCCGAATACTAATTAAATTAACATTTAATGTGCGTATCCGAACACTACTGCGAACGTAAAGGACAAAGAGAATGTCAACGTTTTTATTTAGCTCTTAATAGCTAAGCCTAATAAGATGACCACAATATACATATTTTTTTCATTGGTCAGATTCGACAATGATACACAATTCAGGTAAGTATATATTGTGGGAGACTGGTTGCCTAAGCTAGGCTCGTGGCCTGTGTTTCAGGACACTAGGATCCCACCCCTTTACATTTTCATTTTATGGATTATGTACTGAAAAAGGCGCCTAAGAACTCTCAGACTGGGACTCCTAACAGACAGTACTTGTTCACGAGCATGACGCATATACCTGTCTATAAAGTATGTTAACTAAAGATAGGAGCTACTGCTAGACCACGATCATAATTTTTTGTATCTTGGGGACATTATCCACCCGGGGAAACGCGGAAGGGGGCATTTTATTAGTTAATCTAAGTCACCACTCTAGTCAGTGAAGAGAAAACATTGTAAGTAAACCTGATAATAGTCTGAAATCACCAAGACGCAGTGAGCAAACGCGGTCGTTAGTGCTCGTTCTTTCTCTGTATGAAAAGAGGCCTGCAGTAGGAAAGTTTGTTTCAGTTACCCCAACTTCAACTTCTAACGTGCATACATAAATACACACTCCGTTTTTGTTTTTGTGCATGCTTACTATAAATATTGCCAGGCTACGCAGCATAGTTTATTTACGGACCCGCGTAGTTGCACGGTTGCGCGATGTATGTCACTAATCCACGAAAGCTGAACGCGATTAACACTCCTGGATTGAATTCAATTCAATTCAATTTTTCAATTCAATTCTTTATTGCAGTCCATTGTGAAGTTAAAAACAGATGTTGGGTTTAATTAAATCTATGGACCAGTTATGGACTTGGTAATTTGTAAACTGATTTTATAATGACAATTATTTCTAATATCTACTTACATACAAATGATATTAAGTTAACTAAAAATAAAACTTACATAAAGAAAGGAAGACTAATTTAACACAAAAAATTACAAGAAAATAACAAGAAATTTGTTTGTATAGTGTAGCAAAAGGAGCGGTCTCAGCAAAATGTTGAACAGTGAGTAGCATAGCCGTAACACTGCCCAACGCTGGTTTTCAGTCCGTCCCCATTTACTACCGTTATGTAAATATAGATATTACATTAAAAGTATAATAAACAATATTAAATATAAGTAAAAACACTAGTAATAATGTAGATTAAAGCTTATAGATTGCCACTGCAAAAACAAACGAAATTTATAATTTGTATAGCCTTTTCTCAGAACCCGGCCCCGTAACCAATCCGTCATCAGACTAAATATCAGACAAATACATTAGGTAAATGTATTAGTTTGGGACTAAAAGCACCAGGTCATATTTTTATGCGCAACTTCAAATGTTTAGTATAGTTATATTTTACATAAGTATTACTATGTAAGCATAGTGTGTATAGTATAGTTAGGCATGTAAGTATTTCGGGTTTATAATTGTATTCGTGTTAAGTAAGTTAAGTTTCCTGGTTAATTTTGCAGTACTGTCGACCGAGGATAGAAAAAGCTCATACTAGAAATTGCCAATGCGCCAGTGAAGGGTTTCAGTGCATCGGAACAGAATGCCGTGGAGTCCCAGTGAGCTGGAACTGCTTACGGTGAATATCCCCAGTGCGTCGGGGCTGATGCTGCGTATTCTCCAGTCAGTTGGAGTGGTGCAAGCATTACCAGGAGAAGTTTCTCTGCTTGGACCGGCCGTAGGTGCCGTGTGTTGTGCCATGCTGAAGAGAGAAGGGGCCGATGTAGTTAAGGATCAGGCTTGCATTTACTGCAGCGTGTGGTATAATCTTGTGGCCGAGACTGTTGGCTGGCAGTATGACTTGCTGCTTTCTGCTTCTTACGAATGGTGGGGGAGTGATAGCGATGATACGAAGTAACTACTTTCTCTGCGTCGTGAAGGCTGCGCTGATGTTCTTGGTCAGGAGTCACCAGTATGGGTAAAGAATGTGTCACGTCGAGGTCACCAGTATGGGGAACAAGATGTGGTGTTCGTCCATAGAAAAGGGAGGATCCTCCAACCAGCCGGGTGTTATGCCTGACGGGCCGAAGCTCAACGGTTGATGTTGGGTGACTGTGTATATGCAGCGTTGCGCGAATACTTTACAAGCGTGATTCAGGATTCTTTGACGTCATCGGAGAATTGCAATTAATGTTCGAGTAGATGTCGCTGTAAGTTGCAGTTGTATGCTGGCGATGTAGGTGTCGCCACAATATTTTATTAATTGTGTTGGAATTATTGTACTGTTTATAATTTATTAGTTAAAATTCTACTAATTTTAATTATAGTATTTATTGAGTATGGAAATAAATTATAGTGTAGTATCAAAATATTTGTATTATTTGATAGTACATTCAATGTTTTGTAAATTATTTTGTAATTATAGTATCTATTATTTATGCGTAAATCATTTATTTAGTGTAATTTATTCTACTCTTAGACTGAATCTATTTGCCGATAAGGACAATTATAGTCGAGATGATAGAATATTTGGCGTATTGCGAGAAGACGGAGCGAAAGGGTTAAAATTTTCTGTTGTATTATATGACAATATTTACACCTAATTAGTGTATTGAGCTTTAGTCGTTCTGATTTCAATAAATTGTTGCTATCTGTCCATACACAGGTAAGTGACAACGTACCGATAACTTCGAGAAAAGGTTACGCCTGTAATAAAAATAGGAAAGCCTCATCTCGGATATACCTGCCTGGCTGGAGGCCTCTTTTGGCTTCGCCAGCAAATGACCGGTTAAGCAACCACATTTCCCAGAAATGTATGCGAGAAGCCGTACAAAAAAAAAAAAAAACTCGGATATAATAGGTTACAGTTTTGTCATTTTTGTGCACGCAATGTATCGTACACAACGCAATCAAAACGCTACGTGACTATTGTACGATTAGATGATATTAACAGGCTACGCGAGTGATGACCTCATCCGTGAACTGTAGCAAAACAGCAATGCATCAACACATTTACCAAATGATGCCACGTTTAAAACATTTTATGTTCAGCCATATTTTTTGACATCTCCTCGCATAGATGTCGTTAAAGGCGAGTAAGGGACTCTAAGCCAGAAAGATGGATAGCAGCGTCCTTTCTGTGGATAATAAACCCTACTGCGCTCACTAACCCGCCTGCGAAGCGTGGTGAGTATTGGCAAATATCCCCCAAAATGACGACACAATTGTGGAAACCATGGGGGAGGCCTTTGTTAAGCAGTGGTGTAAATGGCCGATATAATGACTTTTGTTGCTGACTGTACTTGTTTTCAGCTCCTATAAAACTGTACAATAAAAATTACTATGTATCACTTCCAAGATCGTCACCATCATTCTTACGTTAATTAACATTCCTTGCGAAACGATAAACAGCTCTATTAGTTTTTAACGCTCAAATAAAGGCGGAAATTTACGTGCCTTTAAAAACGCATTAAAAAGCATTACCTACACAAAATCAAGCAATAATGAATTTCACCGAAAAAACGTAACTTTAGGTAAATTGACTGAAAAATAACAATAGAGGCAGGCAACATAAAGATAAAAGGCCAGAAGGCCTACTTGTATTATCATCATTTCGGCTGAATAAAGTCCACTGTTGGACACACAGGCCTCCCCCAATGATCACTACAACGACCGATATGGATGTCTTGTGTGCTCACTGGGGGCTTTGCCATAATCCCCACGCTTGGCAGGCGGGTTGGCTATCACAGTTGAGTTGTTAATGTACTCAAAGGACGCTACTGCATCCTCCTCCAGCTAGTCGTTTTTTACGACACCCAAAGGATGAGATGGGTTGGTGCTATTCGTAGCCGGCACACTGCAGCTACTTATACAAGTATATTTATTTATTTATATACTATTTATTATACTCTTTATTGTACACCGATCGGTAAAAGATGTTTTTTTTTTTTTTTAAACCTTGCCCCACACTATAATTTCTCCTGTGTCGTGGGTGCGTTTACAGACATGAATTCCACATACAATACACCCAGACCCGGAACAACTACCTGCAGATCATACAAATATTTGTTCCGTGCAGGAATCGAACCCACGACCGGGAGCGTAGCAGCCGACTATATCAGCCACTGCACCAACCGTGCCGTCAATATGAGATATACATACAGTAGTGCTTAACAATATATTTTAGGGGACAATGGGTGGCCTTATCGTGCTTGGCGATTTCTTCCAGGCAACCTTAGGTTGGAGAAATACTTAACTGGATAATATATGCGGCAGTTGATAGTGCACACAGATACATAATGAAATAACTAAATTACGTATACTATACTAAATATATTAATAATGGAAGATTCTACACAATATAGATATATAAATACATAAACATTGATATATACACATATACAAATACTTTTCAACGAATTCGACAAAATATCGAAAAACAGTTAATTTTGATGTAATACTTAGTAAACTCTAAGCAAACATAATTGCAGTGACAAGTAATGACCCTCACTAGTTTTTTGAACACTGATATTGACTAAGATCGTCTTATTAAAACTGGTAATGCATTCCACAAACGAGCGGCCTGAACCGTAAAGTAGTTATCAATAAATTTTGTGGAATGCATTGGCATTTTAAGTTTTAGGTTTTCTGATGATCTTAGAAATCTTGTATGAGTGTCACCGATGAACTCGAAACGTTTTTTAAGGTAAGAGGGAGTAGAAGAAATGATTAATACACGGTAAAGTATCGAAAGAATATGAGTATTCCAACGAACGCGAATTGGTAACCACTTGAGCTTAGTGCGGAATTTTGAGACATGATCATATTTTCTTAAACCTAATATAAATCGTATACAAACATTTTCAAGTCGCTCAAGTCAAGTCAAGTTGTTTCTCTGTAAGGTCAAGATAGCTGGCATCAGCATAATCGAGGATGGGAAGGAGAAGGGATTGTGCAAGCGCAATTATGATTGTATACCTACATTGAAATAATATCTTTGTAGTTACTGTGGTATTATTTGAAAGAAACAATACTAAAACTAAGAGAGCACAGGCTTTAAAGCGCTAACAACGTTGTTAAGTTTGTGCCATGCTCCAAGCACTCATCCGAGGAAAATTAATTCTAACGGTAGCTAGTCTAAAAACATCTTAGACGTAAATCAAACTGGCGAACTAAAACGTATATAACACGCCATATAAAATTGCATAACGCTTAAGACGACGACTTTTACGCTACAAAACGTAACAACGTAAAATAAGTACAAAAAAATATTCTATACGGAAAACGCTATCCTTACACACGGAACAACTTAAGTTGCCAATCTGTTCAATGTTCAACAAGCACCAATGCATAGTAAACGGCACCGATCTTGAGCGAAGGCCTCTGCCCCTTTTGCTTGCTATGTGTGTCAGCTCCGACGCACGGTTAGACTTTACTCTGTAAGTACAATTGTATCAGTAATCAATAGGCAGTGAGGGTTCAAAAATAACAAGCACGGATGTTTATATGTACTATATATATCTTATATAAAAATGAATTATAACCTGCCTAGTAACTGCATCCACGTGTTCGTCGGATTTTCCCCCACCGTCACTTAAACTAGATATTTCTGTTATATACTTTTATATTTATTTATTTAATCACTCCACTGCGTATTAATACTGACATTTGTTATTATACATTTTAAATGAAATAACATAAACTTTGACATCAAACAACATTTGACACATACATGACAGAAGGTGCGCAAAAAAACGTAACGCATTTTAGTTAACGCTCGACAAAATTTTACACCTCGTAATTTTTTCATACAGGGGACCTATAAATCGATTCGTAAGGAGCAAACTCTAAAAATTCTAAATGCAAAAAACTATCCTTACACACGGAACTATATGTGTTCAGCACACTGTTCTGTGTACAGCAAGCATCAATGTATAGTAAACGGCAGCAATCTTGAGCAAATGAACAGGGTTAGCCCTGTTGAAATATTTTTTGGATCTGATTGGCGGTGTTGAACTTCGCATATAAATCTCCAACTCTATCACAGAGCGCCATTGTATGTAAAGTGCGGGCTGTGTAAAGAAACATTCGAGCCATATGCTATAGCGATGCTTGGTAGCGCGTTCAGTGATTTTTTTAACTTTTTGTAAGCTTCTTATCGCGTATTGTGTAAAGTAAACCTTCTGTATCTATGGATTTCATTGAGTAATGCTTTCGGCTCTTTTTATGCGTTGTCTACAAAATGCCCCACTTACCTATTGAAAAGAGCCGTGAAAAATGTCTTTTCATGGAAACCTTTTTGTTATATTGTAATACGGTCACGTAATTTATACCTTAAATGTTTATCGCATTAATTAAATTTAGTAAAGTTAAAAATAACTTTTTTAGATTGTAAGTCTAGATACTACACGGAATAGTCTCATACTAGTATAATTCATAATTTTTATAGCGCGAGCATCTGTTGTTATAAAAAAATGTACATTGGTAATGATTTAACTTTACATTTCTATGGAAATTTTGTATCATTATGATACTCGAAAAGACTACATACAGATACCACACACATGATAGAGTAAGCAATGTGAGTAAGCAGCTAATTCTGGATTTGCGTCTTCGGATAAGTCTTTAAGCTGGTGTCTTCACACTTGGCAGCCATTTGTGACTACAAAACAAGTGAGGCGATTGGTAGACAATGGTTATAAAGAGCAAAATAATCTTAGCAGACACATAAATAAAACCCAATATACATACTGTCTTAAAGTAAAATATTAACCTACCGTCTGACGCAGGTATTCACCGGTCACGGTTGTTTCGGTGCATACCTGCACAGAATAGGACGTGAGGTTACGGCTCAGTGCCACCAATGAGAAAGCGACCAGAATACCGCACAGCACAAGCTGCCTACAAGCCAGGCAAGATCTCTCTCTGCCGGTAGTAGTGTCGGCTATGTTGGCAGAGCATGAAAATTGGAGTGCAGTGGTCTCCTTCTGCGAGAGCGTCATGCTCCAGTAGGAGACTGCCAATCCCACACGGAGAAGGACAAGACGGCGCCGGGGTAACAACCGCCCCGGCGCCCAAGTCCAACATGCCGAGCCCCTTGCCGTTGGTACATGGGGGGCCTCGGGTGTCGCGGGCGTGCATCTTGGGGAGTCTGCGTGCTCACATCGAATGACCCCCGGGAAGACGGTGGCGCGCACGTGGTCACATGCCGCCGTGTGCGTAGCATAGCGCACAGCGCGGCTTGGGGAGTTCCTTTACTATCCTGCCCAAGAAGTGCCTGGGGGCTGCTTTGGACTCGTACAAAATGACAATGAACATGTGTGAGGTATTAAGTTAAAAAAAAAAAACAATATATGCTATATAGAGCCTATAGTAGTACGACAGAATATTTTTTTGTATTCTTGTCTAAACTTACATTAACTACCACAGTATGCTATTTCAAATAGGTTAGCTAGACATTGTACCAAGGAAACTTATGCAATCTTTAATCATGATGATAATAGGCCAAAAGACATATTAATTATAGTTTTGTTTAAACATGAATAGTACAAAATGTGGTCTAAAAGGGAACGTGGAGAAGGACCGGGTAGCTAGATTAGTAGCAATAGATGGTAAAATAATAAAGTACTTGCCGGATCGTTAAGAATTAGTACCTAAATTTAACATAGAATAGAAGATACTTTATTGTATACCATTTGGATCTTAAAAATAAAACCTAAATATTAATACAATGTACAATGGGCGGTCTTATCGCTAAAAGCAATCTTTTCTAGACAACCTTAGGATGGACAAGAAAGTCACAAAAATAATGATGGGGTAGTCCGTGGTGTACGGATAAGTAGATGATAATACTAAATATTTAAAACAAATCTCAATATAATATAATAGATACATACATTCTAGGTAATTATGAATACAGAAAAAGTGATATTGTAAAATAAAACGCAATGTGATAACAATGAAATAGCATAGACAAATTACTCATAACATAGTGTGGATTGATAATTGATCTCGGTCCGATCCGAGGAGAATTGTATGATCTATAATGTTCGTGTCATATGTATTATAATTATGGACATAATTAAGAATCAATCGATGTTCCAGTCAAAATTGTTTTGTGTTGAAAACAGTATAGTGTTGTTGAGGTAGTATTGCAAGAAGTTGTGTGAATGCGCAGGTACTATGTGTAATTATAGATATGTTCGATGGGGCATTTAAATTCCAATAACGCAATTTTATTATTTCAGTGACTGATCTGTTTTAATTTAAGACCATTTGTTACTCTATTTTATGTTAAATAAATATATTTGTATTTTTATTTGAAAACGTCGTTTTAGTAATATTTCTACAAATAAAGGCGTTTGTTATAATACTAGACAGCGAGAGTCTTCTCGAGTACCATTTGATGATACTAAGCTAATTAGAAATTATGTTATACTAGCCCGTAGACTTACATCTATCTACTACCCATTGCTTAGTTTGCATACATAATAAAAAAGCTAAATTGCCCTACTCGTACGATGAACTTGAAGATATAAAACTTCTTGCTCATGGATTATGTTAGGAATAAAAAAGAACGTGACTCACTGCTGAACAAACTTTGAATATGCTGGAAGTAAGTCTCAATCAAGTTCTTCTTCAGTGATCATGTGATGAAAAACTTATATTCTTCTTGCAAGTCTAACATCAGATTCTGCTCAAAATTATTTCGCTCGGTAACAATTGTTCAGCATTGAACTGATAGCTTATACATTTATTAATATATATGGCACGATGGGGTTGATATGTCCTTATGGGTTAAATAATAATAAAGACAAAAAACACAGATAACGTAATAACATCTTCATATATGACACTAATTGAGTGTGAGCTTTCTACCAAGAGAAATCCACCGTTCATATAAAAAAGAAACAAAATACTCAAAATACCAGTAGCGCATCCTGCTTCTTAAGCGTCAATTACTTCGAGACACACTAATTATAATTACTTATCAGAACCATCGACAGATAACTATCGAAGCTGGCAGACGATGCGTGTGAAAAGACTTGACAACTATCATTTTGGATTTTAAATATGTGAGAAATTAGAATTCTACGTATTGCGTACCAAACAGAAATCAAACAATGAGTAAAATATCTGCAGCAATGATTTTAGTTCTTGTGGTTCTCGGTTCGATATCTACTTAAGCAAAACTAGGGACGATATCCATAAGTTAATCAATTTGTGAAACTTTAAAGCACTTTCTTGTTTTTCAGTTGGTTAGTAGACTTTGTGTCAGAGTTGTTCAAGCTGCCCAAAGGCTGAGGACTTGGCTTAACGATGACGAAAATTTTACGTGCTCTCCGTAGCACGAAACCGCTCAGTTTATACCACTATGTGGTCAACCATACATAGACCGACGGCCCCAAGTGTTGCTTAAAATTGCCAAAAATAATCGATTAGTGCATGCAACTGGCTGTAATCATTAATTATATGTAGATATATTATAACTGCCTAATTAATTTCGATATCAACGCGATATAATCGATACAATCACGGATGACTTATTAACATTACCGTGATTAAGATGACACATAAGATAATGTGAGTTAATGAGTTTCATAACGAACGGAGAAATAACTGTCAATGATTGGAATCGCTTTGAGTTGTCGCACGACGAGTTTCCTTGACATTTGTGTACTTAGCTACTTAATTAATATATCGTCAAGTAAATTGAAACATCATCATCATCATATCAGCCATAATACGTCCACTGCTGAACAATGGCCTCTTCCATAGATTTCCATAATTGTGTTGTCATTTTGGGGGGAATTTGCTAGTACACACCACGCTTGGCAGGCGGGTTGAGCGTAGTATGGCTGGTGTTACAAAGAAGGGACGCTGCTGCCCATCTTCCTGGTTAAGAGTCCCTTAATCACCTTATACGACATCCACGGTAGGAGATGGAGTGGTGCTATATTCTTAATCCGGATACCACAAGGAAGAAATCGAAACAACTTTACGGAAATACATTTGTTCCATTTATTCTATCATATACATGAAGTGACAAAGTACCGAAAACTTTGAAGTAGTAACACTTAGACCTATAATAAAAATAGAAAAGCAATTTACCTCACAAATAATAGTTTAAAGATTTTGTCATTATTGAGCACGCAATGTATCGTAAACAAGGCGATTAAAACGCTATAAGATTATTGTACGATTAAATTATTACCCTACTGCGAGCGACGACCTCATCCGTGAACTGTAGAGAAAAAACACCTGTTTAGTTTTTATTTACGCTATAGTTTTTAGTAAAAAAATTGTTTTAGATTAATGTCTTAGATTTTCGCGACTATTACACATACGTGAATAGTTACTTTACTCATTGATAAGTCTTTATTCTATTAAAAACTAAAATGTCTTCAAGAAATACAATTTTAATTTTCACAGTACAATTTTGTACTACTGTAAATCCGTAAGATTTTGCTGAACATATATTGTGTTTTTTTGGTATGTATTGTCCCAAGCTCTCCCCCCTGCAGTATGTCGTGCTATTTACTGGGCAAACTGTATAAGGCCCCCGGTATGAAAAAATGATGAGGAGTGAAATTGTGACGAGCGTTAACTAAAATGCGTTACATTTTTCTGCGCACCTACCTTGCGCACCTTCTGTCATGTATGTGTCAAATGTCGTTTTATGTCAAAGTTTTATATTAGTTCATTTAATATATATGAATATTGATATTTAATATCATCATTATTAATTATGAATATGCAGTGGAGTGATTAGATAAATAAATAACTAAATATCATTTCGGCCTAATGAAGTCCACTGTTGGACACAGGCCTCCCCCAAAGATCATCACAACCACCGATATGGATGTGTTTTGAGCTCATTGGGGGGTTTTGCCATAATCGCCACGCTTGGCAGGCGGGTTGGCGATCGCAGTTGAGTTGTTAATGTACTCGAAGGACGCTGCTGCCCATCCTCCGACTAATCCCTTAGTCGACTTTTACGACACCCATGGGAGGAGATGGGGTGGTGGCATTCTGAGCCGGCACCACACGGCAAACTATAACTAAATATAAACTATAGAAAAGTCTAGTTTAAACGACGGTGGAGGAAAATTTGACGTACATATGATATATGTCGTACATATAAACATCCGTGCTTTTTGTAACCATCACTGCCTATTAATTACTGAGACAATTGTACTTACGGAGTAAACTATAGTTGTGGGTCGGAGCTGACACACTTTTTTTATAAAAGCGGTTCCTTAGTTCTACTGACTATCCCCTTGAAATAAGTGACACTGTTTTCGTACGACTATATATCCTAATAAATTCCTGTATGTATTGCGATTTGAGCAATATTATTTTGTATGTAAAACAGACAATACGTATCATCTAAAAGCAAATTGAATCTGGGAACAGACATCTGTCGTACAGTAAATGTCTGTTTTTAGATTAAATTTGCTATATCAGCATTATGTGTGAATCGAGGCATGTATTTATTTAATCTAGTATCACTGCCGCCTCACATCTCGTGGAGATGTTACTTGTTAATTTAGCCACTGTGGATGCTGTGTTGCACCTTTAATTTTGTTTTATGGTTTTAATACACGGCACGGTTGGTGCAGTGGTTGATACAGTCGACTGCTACGCTCCGGGTCGTGGGTTCGATTCCCGCACGGAACAAATATTTGTACGATCTGCAGGTAGTTGTTCCGGGTCTGGGTGTATTGTGTGTGGAATTCATGTCTGTAAACGCACCCACGACACAGGAGAAATCCTAGTGTAGGGAAACGTTTAAAAAAAAAAAATAAGTTTATTTTTGTGTATACTGTTTGTGCCAATAAAATCATTATTCTTTTTTTCTTTCTTACATGTTGGTGGCATTATTTATTTATTTAAACTCATGCAACAGATGCACTAAGGTGGACCTCCACGATGTTTCTTAACCCCACTATTGTTATTAAAAAAATCTTAGTAATAAGTTTTAATAATAGTATAATAATACGTTTTTATTAGCGACCAAATATGTTACAAAACAAATGAGCTCTGCCTCCTGGACTAGGTTGTAACTTGTATCCCAGAAGACAGTGCCTTCCCTAGTACATTTAATAACCTAATCTACATCATAAAAAACGAAGCAAGTAGATTATAGTAATTAATTAAATATTAAGAAATAAAGCCAGGCGGTTAGTGTTGCATTTGATAGGGATTTTGTATAATATATGAATTTATGTGTATAATGTGTGTGTATGTTTGGCAGGGGTGTGAAACCCCATTTTATGCATTTGATTGTACTTGTTGCCAGGATTGGCCATGGAATAGAAGAGCTGTGTCATCCGTAAACATAACTATATCTATATCTGAAGCTAGTATATCCGAAAGACCGTTGACATAAGTCAAAAAGAGAGTCGGGCCCATCGTACAACCTTGAGGAATGCCGAATGTGCAGGCAGCCACGTCACTTAGGTGTTCGTTTACTTTAGTATACAGCTCGCTACCAGCCAAATAACTCTGGAACCACTGGTGATCATGTCTTCGGATACCCATGCCGTCGAGTTTTGACAAAAGTATTGGAATTAATACTGTGTCAAAGGCCTTTTTTAGGTCAAGAAATACGCCTATTACTTTTTCACCCATATCTATTTATAACTTTTTTTGTTAGTGCTACAACACATTAAGTTTTTCCTTGACTTGATCAAGATATATCTTCCTAGTTTAGTTTTGTTTCATTCATTAAACTAGAAGCAAAGCTTGATTATAATTTTCGTTAAAGATTATTATTTTATTTTAGATAATATATTGTTTATAGTTTTTTTTATTTTATTTTTTATATGTAGCAAATCTGTACCGCTTGATTCGCACGACGTAGTTTTGCAATGGTTGTGCGTAATATCGTATTGCTTATGTTACATTAAAGCTATATTGTACAACCTAGTGATCCGACGAACATGTAATTTATCTGGTGGCAAGCGTCACGCCTGCTTGTACAGATTGTGGTACTAACTAAGACTATTCCTGCGCCCGTAATTGCTTGCATTTTCACAAGCCACAGTGCCCTTCAAATCGGAACTCAGTAATGTCTAAGCCTGTGTGATATGTAAGTCTTGCTTGCCAGTGCAATATTTGGTACTGCGGTAGTACCTTTTTGTATTTAACCCGGTGAAAATACGTCATGTTCTTCCTCCGTCCGAAGGCGTTGTGCATGGGCGAGGGTCATGCCAGATTTCTACTAGCTAAACTGTCGGAGCGGTCATCTTCGGCACCGAAGGGGGCTCCAGTTTTAGTTTATTAATATTATCGTGCATGCTCTGGCCTCCTATAATTGAGGGAGTACACATATATACACCTTTGTAGTCGTGATATGTGATCCCTTGTGTGTATGTTGGAAGTCCAATAAATAAATCAAAAAGCTCATTAATTTCCCTCTTTTTTCATTTGTTCCTCGACCAATGAATCCATTGGCCACTTTACCCTAGATTAAAATTGATACAAGCCTGAGGCAAGACAGACATTAGTTAGATCAAAACAAAGCCTATTTCAGGCTGCTATATCCATAAATCGTTAGAAATCAACCCTTGTTTATTTCTATGCAAATTCATCCTTTGTTATCTGTTCCCAACAATGCTTCAACCTAACACACAAAAAAATCAACCTTTACTTCTAAACTATAAGGTTGATTTTTATCTGAAGAGCTCATCCTATATACACAATATAGAAGCCTAGTATTGCTCTCGCTTTGTTTATTTAAGCAAAAATGGTTCTTCTTGCATAATAGATTCAGTTGTTATTTTGTGTTGCGATGAAACATCATGGTTTAATTTTCACCTGTAAAAACACTTATTGAGGCACGAAGTTATGATTGTGATTTTGTGTTCTGGTAGGAATAAAACGTGCGATAGCACTGGATTAAAAGGATGTAATGTTTTATCATGGTTTATGCGGTTGCTTATCTTCAGGACAGACTCCGTAGTCTTTTACAGCACCTACGGAGGGAAAGGGGATCACACGGCCGCCATCATGGCTGTACAATCGCAAGCATAAATATTAACAACTAGCTGGGACCCGCGGTTTCACCCGCGTTAAATTTAAAAGAAATTTAGAGTACTTCGACATAGAAACTTGAAATAGAATATATATAGTGGATTTCAAGGGTTTTATACTTTTTGCGCGGAACCCTAATTATTTTTCTATAATAAAAGTAGCCTAATGTATTCCTTATAACATCAGCTATCTGATAGTGAAAGTCCCGTCAAAATCCGTCCAGCCGTTTCGGAGATTACCCGGAACAAACAGACAGACAGACAGACTGACAGACAGACAGACAAAAAAAATAAAAAATGTTATTTTGTTGTAAGTACCGTATATACTTTCATATGCATTTCGTAAAAAGCTGTTATTTTGACATTACAAACAGACACTTTAATTTCATTTATTTGTATAGATATAATAATAATTATTTATAGTTATAGACAGAACGTGCTCATGTATGATGTATGATCATGTATGTACTCATATATATTTGTTTGTAAAATAAATGAGTAATTATCTGGGAGCCACCCTTGACAGAGTTTTAACTTTTAAGAACAATTGCATGAATACAAGGTAGTCGTAATAACCTCCTACGATGCCTAACGTCAACTGCTTGGGGTGCCTCCCCTCAGATACTGCTGTACTACAGTCGCCGTCCCTCCACTAGAGGGGATGACCACTTTACAGTCATCCCCTCCGTGATGTACTTAAAGGCGTGGCACCAATGGGCGGCTCTAGGGTGATCTTACGAGGACCTGGAGCCCCCTTCGGTGCCGAAGATGACCTCTCCAGTGGTTTTAGCCGGTAGGAGTCCGGCATACCCCTTCGCCCTTCCCCAGGGTGAAGGAAGTTCCATGTAGAATTTCCACTGGATATCAATAAAAAAAAAGGTCTGGCACTCTGCTACTCTGGGCGGATATGCTTGCCTGTGGCATCGATCCGTGCACTCTAGAGAAGTAGATATTGCATATATCGGCACACGTCGGATCATCACATGCTGCCTGAAACCAACTTCACTCAACATGGTGTACCCAACGGCTGGCATAGCACCTCCAAAAATTAGTAGAGACGTGGCGTGTGCAGTGGCAAAATATAAATAAGAGTCTGACACCAGACCTCCACTGTTCGGTGCCCTATTACCAACGCAGCGACTAAAAAGTCGGCACAGCTTTATGAAAACAGCAGAGGCACTGTCGGGCTCCGCAGTCGTGGGCCGTAGAAAATTGTAGTTTTATTTTATTTTATTTTTTAGTATCATTTATATTGAAAACATTTGCCCTTCCTAATAACTACATCGCGCCCAGTAAAAAAGTCCCTGCTGGACACAACCTCTTTTGGCCCACATGGAAGTCGCATGCATGATAAATCGACTACAGACTCAAGTGGGCACATGCAGGTCCAACATGAGCACGTAGGATTATATCAAAGAAATGGCGACGGGATTTACATGCGGCACTGTCCCCCAGACAATGTCCCATCTACTGTCCTACTCATCATGCTCTAGCTCCTGCACTTTGAGTGGCCTATGCTCTACTACTAGTAATGCCTTAGGGCTGGCAAAGTTCTGGGCAAATTAAATTAAATTTTAAGTACACTTGACACGACGAAGAAGAGACTGCTTCAATTCACCACGATGTTCCTTTGACCTACCATGTGCTGACGGCATGGGAGCTAGGGATAGCTAAGTAAAATATGGTCATCATCATATCAAAGTATTTTCACTGCTGAACAATCGCCTTCCCCAATGATTTCCATAACGATTGGCTACACGCTACCTGCATCCAGCTCCCAGCCACCTTCACCAGGTCGTCAATCCTTCGTATTAGAGGCATTAGCATATTTCAAATCAGTGGTTTCACCAGGTCCTTAGTACTTCTCGTTGGAGCCATTTGCATATTTCACATCTGCTGTAGTGGTTTCATTAATAAGTATTATATATTCATTCCTATCCACTTACCCATTGTACTAATTCCAATCAGGTATAATACGAGGGCGGCACTGAAAATTTCGGGAATCAAGGAAGTGACACAATATTACTATTAAAAATGTATTTATTGCTTTTCGAAGTATTCTCCGGGAAATTTGACACATTTTTCCATACGATGGAACCAATCATTGAAGCAACCATTCCATTCGGAAGTTGGGGTCTCCAAAATGGCCGTTTTGTAGGCGTCCACAGCTTCTTTAGGTGGTGAAAATCTCTGTCCACGCAATTTATTCTTTATTTTAGGGAAAGTATAGAAATCATTAGGGCTTAGGTCGGGGCTGTACGGCGGATGGTCTAATAATTCTATGTTTTCTTGCTCTAAAAACTCTTTTGTTCTGTGCGCGGTGTGAGAACTCGCATTGTCGTGATGGAGGATGATGCGGCGGTTGCAGTTCTCTCTACGGAGTTCAGAAACGACCTGTGGCAAACAAATGCTAGCATACCATTCTGCATTAAACGTTCTTTGTCCCTCAAGAGGAATAGTCGTAACATGGCCGGTTTTGGAGACAAACGTGGCCACCATTTTTTTTGCAACACTCCGTGAACGAACAATTTTTGTTGGCTTTAACTCATTTTCGAACACCCAAACTCGTGACTGGTTTTTTGTTTCGGGTTTGTACGCATATATCCAGGATTCGTCACCTGATACGATGTTGTATGCAGCATTTGAGGATCCTGCGTGGAATCTTTCGAGAGTTCTGACGCACCAAGTAACGCGAGCCGCTTTTTGCTCTTCACATAGCAAATGCGGTATCCATCGGGAAAACAACTTTTTTACACCTAATTGTTCATGCAAGATTATTTGTATTTGACTCATGCCAATGTCTAAAGTTGCCTGAATTTCGCGGTATGTCACATGTCGATCTTCCTCAATCAGCTTACGCACAGCATCAACGTTTTCTTGGGTGACTGCAGTTTTTGGACGACCTTGACGAGGATCATCACTGAGCTTGACACGTCCACGTTGAAATTCAGCAAACCAGCGATAAATTGTGGTTTTGGATGGGGCTTCATCACCAAATGCAGAAATCATCCGGTCAACACACTGTTTTTGTGTTAAACCACTTCGAAAGTCATAATAAATCATCGCTTTTGAATTTTCTCGAGTCAATTCCATTTTCTCAACAACTAAACCAGTTTGACAAAACCTTGTGACAAGACCGTGAATCTTTTTTTAAATAAATAAATGGTATTCGATTTGTAAAACCAAGGAGTTTTCAATTAAAAAGATTTTAATATGACAGGAACAGTGGAAATATTCCATTCCCGATACTTTTAGTGCAGCCTATGTAGTAAGTGCGATACGGTTGACACTTCTCGCTTGTTACATCAACTGCCAACGGAACATAGATTTATTAAGTGCCAAGATTAGAAGTACCTGACATTCGATTAATTATCGTCATGTTTGGATTCAGCACTAGCATAGAAAACGATTTCATAAAATTTGGCAAATGTTTGCTAATGTATCCATCTCCTACTGCGGACGTCTTAAAATGTGACTAATTGACACTGAGCCAGACGGATAGGCAGCATATTCCCAACCGTAGAAAAGTAGCTATTTTGCGCTCCCAATCTGCCTGACATGCATGCCGAGTACTAGGAATTTCTCCACAAAATTTGAAACTGAGGCCTTTGTTTAGCAGTGGACATCTTTAGGCTGATATGATGATGGTACTAATATTTCATTAAATTCTATGTCTCAGTAAAAGTGTTACGAGAGATATGGTTTAATTGATTATGGACGACTTTTGCAAGCGATAGTTCTTCGCTATTTTTAATGCAACTTGTTTCCCCCGTGGCCTTCCTACTATAAGGACAACCAAAACCGTTACCGTTCCCATGAAAAAAAAAACTGTTATAGTAACATGATCTGTAACACACACATCTACTAATTCATTTGCATTCGTGGGAATCTACTTAGATGTGAACGCTAGTTGCGTTTGTGTGGAGTCAATACGAAATCGGGAAAACCAATATAATTAGTCGTTCAGTTCGCGATCGGTAATGGCGATTAAAATATGTTATTTATACAGTCGTGTTATTGAATTTGGATATTTAAATTGACACTTTATGACATGTGAATGAACAATTGTTTTTTATATGACATTTCATGAATAATTGTTGACATTTTAATATTTTTACGACATTGGTCTGATGGTAATAAAATGCCAGTACTTTGTAGGCTAGCTATATACAGTTAGACTTAATATATGTTGATGATTTTGAGTATTCAAGTGGCCTACACAAATGTCATGCTGATGGAATTTTGTACGATGGTCGTTGAGCTCCCTAAAATATGGTTGAGATACACAATAAATATTTCATGCTTGCCGTTAGACAGGACAGGTCATTCCAAAACGGCAATAGATTTTTCTTCAAAAGATCATTCCAGAGGTTACCAACATTTTTCTCAAATAATTTTCTATCTAAATATGTCTGGGCTTTAAAACAGAAACCTAGAAACAGAGTTTATTTCGGCATTCCTTCTCAGAGGGAGTCAGTAGGAAATGCCGGGTTCAACTAGATTGATTGACGTGTGAATGTATTTTTTTTAAAGCTACTTGCTAAAATAAAGATTATTTCATTTCATTTCTGTTCGCATACATTTTCCCAAATTATAATAAGCTCTGCAATATCACAATAACTTTTGTATGGCAACCACGACGGATGATCGTTTCGTATATAACATCAACGTGAAGTCAAATAAAGTAGATAAAATATCTTGGAAATTAAATCTTTAAGTTGAAAACGAATAAATTAAAAACATGGGAACTTTGAAAGTCATTTGAGTGGTTTCTCGGAATATTCAATTTCCAAGATTCTTCAAGTTAAAAGAAAGGTAGAATGAGAGCGATAACTTAATAGGTTTTTTACAACGATTATAGTCTCGTGTTCTAATGAATTAATGTTTGATATGACGCCAGCGGCTACTTTCTACCACGGCACTTCTCGCCATCGTTGGCACAGATTTCATCCGTATACCCTAGAGCCAAAACAAAACGCTTACCATGCAATTTTAGAAGCACTTCCTACACAAACGCACAGGTGCGGGCGTGTAGATCGCATGTTGTGGTCGGACTACGACTATAGCACCACTCCATCTCCTCCGATGGAGGAAGTAAAAGACTCTAAATCAGGGGTATAGGTGGCAGTGTCCCTCTGCCGCCGCCAACCAGCCTGCCAAGCGTGATGATTAACGCACAGTTGTGGAATAAGTTTTCCTGAGAGACTACAACATGAAGCTCATCAGAATTAGCGTGAAAGTATTCATAAGGGGTCAGCAAGTCACTTCAGGAGTATTAAAACACACCGAATCCGACTGCATCCAGCCTGTATCTGAGAAAACTTGTACTCTGTTAAATCATTCAGGGAACTCAACCCACTGCTTATAAAATACACGCGACACTGATTTCCAAGCGATCGCAGTTTCAATAAGTCAGAAGGTTGGACCGCCTTGTCGGGAAGAGTTCAATACTACAACTCCAATGGATTAATCGCTCTGTTGTTAGTGACCGATAATTAAAAATGTATGTCCTGACCCGTATAGTTACCAGCAAAAAATAGTCTACTCATGGGTGTCTTAAAAGGGGCTATAGGTTGTTGATAATATTATTCACCTAGATTCCTCTTTTCCTCCTGACGGTAGAAGTTCTCAATCTCTCTCAAAGCTCTCTCTCTGGCTTAGTCGACGCTACACTGTAGTCCTCGGTCTTTAGCTTCATAATATGACTTTGCCCAATTGGCTTGTCTCTTGCGAACACTTTGGAGCCTTGATTCCGCTCAATTGTCTCTTAAACACCGTTGTTGTTAAAGGTGTGGGTATCGTGACGCAAGGACTTCCATATCCGTCCATTGAGCAGTCGATATGCTTCAGAATCACTGGAGGACTGCAGCGTCATGGCGCTTCTTTCTACCATGAGGTTGAGATTGTGATCAGAGAACATGTTTGGTCTACTTTTACGGTGGGTTTTAAAGAACTTAGACCCGACCGTTTGGACAGTTTCTACAAACCTAAGATTTAAATCACTACCGGTTTTCTTCCTATGGATCACAGAGGCATCATTGAATGTTTATCTTTTATTGGTCATGATGAAGTCAATCTCATCATTTGGGGAACCATCGGGACTCATCCATGTCCATTTCCGGTGAGGCGGCTTTTGGAAAAAGGAGTTCATCACGAAGAGTCCCTCCTTTTCCAAAAAGTCGGCCAGCCTCTGTCGCCTGGGGTTTCGTTGCCCATATCCCAATTGTACGATTCTCAACTCACCATCGCATCGAGTTCCCAGCTTTGCGTTGAAGTCCCCCATCACAACAGTGAAGTGTGTCTTCGAGATATGTATGGCCCTACTTACGTCCTCATACATACTCTCTACTTCATCATCTGGGTGTGTTGAGGTTGGCGTAGATCTGTATGACCTTCAACGAATACCTGTTGGGTATTCTGAGTATAAGGTACGCTACCTGCCTACCCTGCTCGACACACTTTCGATGGACACTATAATGTTAATGAGGGCCCTGCGGACGAGAAACCGGACACCACCTTGAGACAGATGTTCCCCTTTCCGGCAGTAAAATAAGTTGCCCGATTTCAGGGTTATCGTGTCCTCGCCCTCTCTTCGGACTTCTGATAGACCCATGGTATCCCAGGGCAACTTATCTATTTCTTTTTCCAGCTCAACAACCTTTTTGTCTGCCCTCAGTGTGCGTGTGTTATACGTTACCAGGGCCAGTTTTCGTTTGGGGTCGTAGCCAGATCCGGTCCAGTGATTCTTCGCACCCCCTGCCCCATGGTGGCCGCTACCATGACCAGAAATAGCAGGGCTGCCGGGAATGGGGCTGGTGCATAAATCGTGTCATCGTATGGCTACTGTTCTAAAAAAGGAACGCTGCTGCCTATCCCTCTGGTTAAGTCTTTAGTCGCCTTTTATGACATCCACAAGAGGTGATGGAGTGGCACTATATTCTTAATCTGGATACCACACGGAGTCTACTATCTAGTCTACTATAATTGATCTTTAATTACTCTAATCATGCAATCAATATACTATCACTTCTATTTCCCCTCGATCATCAAAAGTTTTCACGTAATTGAAGGGTAAGTAACTAGCATCATTATTCTTAATTGTCAAAATCCAATCCAGAATAAAAAATTCAACGTCAATCATGGGGTGGCTCTAATTAAAAGACGGACATCTTTTTTGATGTTAAAGGAAATTCCCCTGGTCTATTAAGGGAAAACTTTATGTTAATCTGCATTGGGTTTAATAAGTAAATGTCTTTATTTTCCTGTATATAGTCGCCCCTTTTGATCTATATATCAGCGTATATACATAGTACGTCATCCTTAGTAGAATTTTAAGTAGAAACTATATTTTTTGGTCATGATTTTTAGCTAGTTCTGGCTAAATCGAAAATTAATGAGGACAATCTCTAGTAGCATCATCATCATATCAGCAAAAGAACGTCCACTGCTGAACAAAGGCTTCGGGACACTGTGTCGTCATTTTGGGGGGAATTTACCAGTACTCACCAGTACACGCTTGTTAGGAGCGCAGTATGACTTTTGTTCCACAGAATGGACATCCGTGGTTTTGAGTTCCTTTTTGTTACCTTTTACGACGTCCATAGGAGGAAATGGAGTGGTGCTATTCTTAATCCGGACACCATACAGTATTGGTGGCACGGTTGGTGCAGTGGCTGATACAGCTAGCTGCTGCGCTCTGGGTTAATTTCCCGCACGGACCATTTATATATATATATTATGTATGTTATTTATAGATGTATATTAATTAACGTGCGAGCTCCCGTAACCTCCATCGTCAGTATTCGGGGGTTCATGGCCATCTTGCACTACGAAGCAAATATTATCTTCTTTGCTTCGTAGTGCAAAATATGAGGAGGAGGAGATTAAGAATACCACTTTTATAGAATCAATGTAATAAATATAATTTACTGCAAATTTTCAATAAACACTTTCTATTATTATAAATTAAAAAAGTTCAGTCAGAATTACTCTGAACGACTCGAAATGAGACATCATGGAACACGTGGTGAACCGCAGTCTGTTTTCTTCTTTTTTCGTTTGGTTAGGCGCCAACATTGTGTCAGAGTAAGACTCCGACCTGGCTTAACGAGTGCCATTTCAAGACAACAGCCGGCACTAATGATTTAACGTGCCCCCCGATGCATGGACACGCTCAGTTCAAATACCACTATGCGGTACCCATCCATATACTGACCGCACCAAGCATCGCTTAACCTCACCTGTGCAACTGCTATGAGCGCCTAGTGATCTTGATCGGTTACTTCACCATAATGGCCGTCACCTTGATCAGCATTTGCACACCAGCACCCGGAGTTGCGTCTGAGTAGATATGACATAGTTCGGCAGTTACGGCGGTTCTAAAATTATCAAAGCCTCGTCAAATATGATTATATTTATGTAAAATTATAAATAAATCTAAGCAAGGCATCACATTTGAGTAATCTAATTAAATAAATAATTTAAAGACTAAATTACTTCATTTCTTGAGGTAACGAGTGCAGTGTGTACCACGCAGAGAGCTTTTACTCCACTAAGGATTTTTTTAATAATAGTGCTTGTCGTTTCTGCGTTCATTGAGAGACAATTTATGACGTATGTAATCAGATTACAGCTGTAAGGTAATTCTTGATCCAATATCTAAATATTTTTTTTGGTTATTTCTTTTGACATATAAATATGTTATTTGAATATTTTGAATGCTATATCAGTTCGACCACGACATATTTCACCATTAGTATAGACTAATGGTGAAATATGTCGTGGTCGAACTGATGTAACAACTTGTGTAACATATTTCTAGCTAATAAATGATAATGAAAAATAAAGACTCCCGGGTAGCATTAAAATTGTTATAGGCAGGCATGACGCTTAACACCAGGCGAATGACTTTCTACTCTCGTCATCAAGTTATCTAAAAATAAAACTTCAGTCGTCTATAACTCAAAAAGTAGTTTTTCGTGCATTGGATACTTATTCTGTTACTACGTACAATTTGTCGTTATTAAAACGAAAACCAGTTTCACGTCACAACTTGACATTTTCCAACATCATTTAAAACCTTGCATTTGTGTATTTTTATACCATAGCGGAATGAAAAAGTTAAAAGGTCCATGAGACCGTCTAATTAAGAGGAATTTGTTACGCTGACAGACTTTCAACCCTTCAGTGGTCCGGCGTGGGGAGAATTAATTCATTCGGTCTATATGACCGGTGGGTTGACACGACAAGACCGCAAAGGAAAAACAAATACAGAAAGTCAACTTTGAAAGGAATATTTGTGATTCCTCCTGTTTTGTGGATACAGTTTACAGACATACATCTCACATGCAGAACTACCCGAACCCGAAACCACTACCTGTAGATTACGTATACAAATATTTGTACCGTCTGCGAAATCAAACTCACGATACGTAGCGCAGAAAGCTAATCACTTAGCCACCGCACCAATCGATCCGTCGTCGTGATGGAGCCATGCAATAACAATCATATATTTATTGGAAATACTTTTAAAATGCACGACTAAGAAGCTACGGATGCTACAGACCGTGAGTTTTCTCGGTATATCTTTTACAATAATTTGTATCAATCAACATTGTAATCTCAATTATTTTAAAAAGAGTATCCGTGTAGTTTCATGCTGGCTCTTCTCCACGAGATCGACTATTTAGAACCTTGCCACTGAGATTCTGACGTTTCATAAGTGCCAGTAAAGAGCTATTGGTTTATTTGGAACAAAAATCTTTTTTTTTTACTTTGAGGCTTTCGGCTTGATCCCTAAGTGGCGTAAAGTGTTGTCGGGTTTCTCTGCTAGAAAATACCGAGCTGCTCTAGCCCCGTTCAGAGTTTATGACTGTGAGTGCTGCTAAACTTATTGGTCAATTCAACTCAACACATCAATGATAGGATACGCCGGGCCAAAAAGTTAGGCTTACCCATGAACAAGTTAAATACCCATAAACATCAAAAAGTCCTGTCGTTTCAGTCGCGCGCGTGATTTCATCTGATTTCCGCCTCAAGCGGTTCCCAAAAGACTGCAGTGCAAACACTCACGCGTGGTCCAGAATGCCATCCGAGCCCGGTGCAGTGTTGCAAGCCATCAGACGGCCAACGGCTTGGCCCAGGGCCTACAATCTACAAAAACGGCTGCACAACAGAAGGAAAAGTTTGTTGCAATTGAATGTTGGGGGTGACTTGAAATACTATATGAATTCTCTTTTGAATTTATTCTGCTATTGGCTTCTACGTATTTGTGTCTCAGATAAATTTGAGGCCTGATCTTAAGTCACTTAATATGTTCGCAGAGAATAGTTTCTGCTTGATTTTCAAAACTTCATCAATCACAGCCATACCGTAGATCACGAAAGTTGAAACAGCAACAAATACACATAGACAAATACATACAGATACAAATACATAGAAGCCAATAGCATAATAAATTCAAAAATTAATTCACATAGTTTTCCAAGTCACCGGCTGCATTGAATTGCACATTGCAACACTAGCATGCCTGGCAACGACCGAAACCGATGAACTTGCAAAAGAAGCAGGGCTATCCCGCATTAGTATCGATGAAATTATTACTGATAGTATCAACGGCACTTTAGCTCACCTTAATGTATGCTTAATCTCGAGAATTTCATAGTACTTCTTACCTGTCTCTTATGTGACACGCCTCTGCAATTTTAGAGTAGGCTGCAAATTGAGAGATTCTTTTTAATGTTTCAACTGTGTTGGAAGCTTTTGAATGTGTTTTTAATGCAATTTTGTAATTAGTATTTGGGTCTTTGGGATGGATGCCACTTTGTACTTTTAATAATTAAGGGTCATTAAAGGAAGACGATAGCAAAGCTGACGTTTTAGAATCCCAATGTCATGTTGGCAGAATGCCCACGATTTGTAAAGTTTTTTAAACGGATCACGGGTTCCATTTGTGCTGAAATCGCCAACACGCAGTAAGCAGCGTTAGTGATCAATGCTCGTTCTTTCTTTGAATGAGAAGAGGGTTTTGCTTTTCATTATGATAATTACTGGCACATATGGCTGAATCTCAAAAAAAATCGAAATTGATGTCCTTGATCATTTTTATAAGCCAGGATCGTTAATTATGAAAAGTTGTTTTTTTTAATAATACCACTGTGCTAGATCTACGAATGTATGAAACAAATTTATTTTTTATATGATAAACAACAAAGATATGTCCAAGAAAGTACCCTGAAAATCATTCCCTCACTGTGTCCCAAGTGCTAAATTTGAAGATAATTATTAACTTAAAACGTAAAATTCCTAAGAAATTGTTTATTATCATATTTTTTACTTATATAGGATAGTATTGACTATACCTATATGAGTTCATAGTTTCATAAATGCGAATGGAAATATTTTTAAATATAATTCAAAATTTATCCTTAAAAAAAGTATCATTCCCTCACCGTTTTGTAACAGTATGATTGGAGCAATACTCCAAGACCTACCAAGTCCCACTTTAATTTTTTTTGAAGTTGGCAACATTGCCTTTGAGAACATACACTAGAGTGGACAATTGAAGAAAGGATGTTTTCTTAAAATCAATTTGACAATAATTTTTTTGAATATTACATTTTTTAATGTCATTTCCTCATGTAATATTATCAAAAGGTAAGCATTTTTTTATTTAATAATTATATCATATTTTTATATGTTTTCGGTAGTAATAAAGTACTGTTTAAAATTCGTAAGAAAGTAAGGTTATGTTCCTAAGTTTGTAGCAATTTTGTTTCGTTTTGTCATTCCCTCACCGTCATTCCGTCATAAAAATTTTTAATGAGGGAATGATCTCGGTGAGGGAATGATTTATTTTCTAATAAATTTAGAATACTTATGTTTGTTTGATTGGTTTCAGTACCCTGAACATCTATAATGTCGAGAAGTAGAAAATCAACTGCTGCAGAAGCAAAGCTAAAGAAAAAGGAGTATGACAGAAAGCGAAGAGAAAAATTAAAAAATTGTCCTGAAAGTTTGGAGAAACTTAGAGAGAAAGAAAGACTCAAGTATTTAAAGAAGAAGGAAAAAGGTCAGGTCAAGTCTGTAAGTGCTATGAGTTCAAGAGAAAGAAGGCAGAAACAGAAACAATGGCGATTAAACAGTTCAAAATACAGGGAGAAGAATCAAAATGTGCGTAAAAATCTAGAAAGGTTAATTGTTACAGTATGGATTTAATTATTATATTTTTTCAATAAAATTATTTAATTATTATAGTTTTCAATAAAATAAATGATTGGTGCATTATAAAGTTTTTAATTATTGTAGAATCATATTAAAAATCATTCCCTCACGAATCTGTCATTCCCTCACTTTCAAATTTTTGAAATTTTTTTATATCCGATTAAAACTCTAAACAGTTGGGGACCACTATAATATTTTTCTCAAACAAGGCATATACTACGACTTGAGCAAAAAAAAATTCGATTATGAGTTAAAAAAAAACTGATCAACTCGATAAAGCCATTTTCGACTTTTTTTCAGAATCAGCCATATTATTACTAACGTATTTCATTTTAAGCAAACTTAAAGTAGTTCATACTGAAAATAATTTTATATTGGCATACATTATATTTTCACTAGTATCTTCAACTTTACGTAATCATATTCCTAAAAGGACTACAAAACGTTTTGAAGCAACGAATTCTTGTCTTATCTAAAGATTAGCTCACTAAGCGACTGTGACGGGTCGCTAACTTACCTGCATACAGTAACTTCATGTTTGTACAACAACAAGATAATTAGTGTAAATTAGTAGTAGTAGCTTTAGGTTAGATCAGATGTCAAATATTTACGGGTACTACTCAAGCATTTCTCTTATATTTCAAATTCATTTTACATACATTACTGCCACACGAATATTGCTAACTCTGGTAGATTGATTCATTTCACGGCAAGCTCCGGAATTAAAAACGTAATTTCAATATTATATCTACTGTACTCTATCGTACTAGAGACAGCTTTACACTTCTTGATTCCAAAAGAAAGTGAAAAGTCTGAAAATCTTTCAGAACTGAAAATGTTGCAGAAGATAAGGACATGTTGAAGTTTGCTGCTGAACAAAACGTACCAGTATTTTATAATGTCGTATCATCTAAGACAAAGGTTTACAACGAGGGCACGAATGGTGAACTTCTTTTAGGCGAGGTAGATCTTTGCTATGTACACGGACAAAATAAGTATTATGTATACGATTGCCGTCTGGTGCCGGCTAAGAATAGCACCACCACACCTCATCCCGTGCGTGTAGAAAAAGGCGATGTTGGGATTATTCGGAGGATGGGTAGCAGCGTCCTTTAAATATATTAATTACAACTCAACTGCGATCGCCAACCAATGAGTTTTAGTCTTATCAACAATATTTATACCAGTGTAAATAATATAAATCAGCCTTTTAACCGTTCATCTCATTGTGCTAAAAACCCCACTCCTCTTCGTAATTAAGTAACAAAAGCTAAGTAATTATGCAACGAACGAAACAATCTACTAGGCGAAGGTTAGGAATTAAATGTTATGGAAGTGACTATTATATATATATAGTGTTGGCGTGTGCATGCTAATTGTTTTAGGGACAACTAGATCGGTATTATTTAATTTGTAATATGGAACGTTTAAATCTATAGGGTCGGCATAGGCCGGTGCGAGCAAGGGACGGAGTGGTGTTTTCGTGGCGATGGGCCTCCACGATGTCGGTGAGGGCGCGTTTTACTATCCTACGGATAAGCAATTATGCATTTAAGCCCTCTGCTACTATATAATGGCACGGGGCCTTGCAGGTCGCGGGCGCCCCAGGGGGGTGACCGCTTTACAGTCACCCTCTCCGAGATGAGCCTATAGGTGTGGCAGTGGCGGCTCTAGTGTGATCATACGAGGACCTGGAGCCTCCCTTAGATGCCGAAGATGACCGCTCCAGTGGTTTTAGCCAGTAGGAGTCCGACGTACCCCATCGCTCTTCCCCGGGGCGAAGGAAGTTCATGAAGAATTTCCACTAGATAGCAATAAAAATGAGGTCGCGGATGACCATTTTCCCGACTCTGCGGACTGCGGGAAGTTATATTAAAATAAAGGGCAATATAGCCATCAAATCTGTGAACAATGTCATGTTGTATACATTAACATGTCAAAAACGACATATGTAATATGTCCTATATAAAACAAGAATGATGTGGGTATCATCATTCTTCGCAATTCAGAATAATTAATAGATAAACACATATTTTGCTAATAAGGTACCAGGGAAGCCACATGTGCAGAAAGAATCAGTTCCAAACATGCCTGTCGTCAACGTTATTTAGGTCAAAGAATGCGTTTAATATAGACTTTAAACTCTCCCTCGGTAAGATCTAAATTTGGGTACTAGAAAGAAAGAAAGAAAGAAAATTTGTTTATTTTGAGTCCTCATTCATACACATGTTGCAAATTTTATATAAACAGTAAATAAAATAAGATAGCACGTAGTTGTGAATGCGTGAGGCCAAAATTAGTACCTATCTCAGCTAGTGCTACAGCAAACAAAATGCTCCAACGCTGATATTCTGATAGGCCCGTGTGACGATATCACGAATATCAAGTTTGATAATAAAGAAGAAAAAAAACAGAGATATATATGTAGATATATATGTTCCGTGTGGTGTCCGGATTAAGAATATAGCACACCACTCCATCTTCTCCCGTGGATGTCGTAAAAGGCGACTAAGGGAATCTAAACCAGAAGGATGGGCAGCAGCGTCCCTTCTGTGATACGGTAGCCATACTGCGCTCACCAACCCGCCTGCCAAGCGTGGTGAGTATTGGCAAATACCCCCCAGAATGGTGACACAGTTGTGAAAATTTATAGGCGAGGCCTTTGTTCAGCAGTGGACGTATAAATGGCCAATATGATGATGATGATGATATATGTAAACATAATTATAATATTATGTATATGTATGATTCAATTAATTAAATATATAAATTGGTGTATCTAATAAATAAATATTTTAATACTAGTTTTTGCATCACAATGTAAAAAGACATTAAAGGTAAAAACAAGAACTGTCGATGGTGCGTACTAATATTTTATGTTTATGCCGTGTAGTTATGTCATGAAAATCGCTTCGTTTATAATACTTGTGCAGATTTTTGCGGACATACACGAATATTTTCAAAGATATAGAGTGACGGTAGTGTAAGTATGTTAATATCTATAAACATGGTTCTAAGAGACTCGGGAGGGCCCATATTATAGATCACGTGGATTGCTCTTTTTTGTAATATAAAAATAAAATCTACGTTGGCCGCTGATCCCCACAAAAGAATGCCATAAGGCATAATGCTGTGGAAATATGCAAAGTAAACTAATCTGGCTGTAGCTATATCAGTCGGCTGCCTAATTTTTCGAACTGCAAATGCAGCAGAGCAGCCTCCCCGATATAGCGTTGATGTGGACACTCCATTGCAATTTAGAGTCGATGGTTATTCCTAAAAACATAGTTTCATCAACAGTTTCAAGTTCAAGGTTGCCTTGAAGAATTTGTTTTAGTCCTACTTGGGGTGTATTAGGCAATGGAAACTTTACAAACAACTTTAAACATTTGGTTTTATCAGCATTAAGTAGTAGGTTGTTAGCGGCAAACCATTTGCAAAGGACTGTTAGACTTTCATTTACGTGTGGGATATTACTACCATTTCTATTAATATGAAAAAATACGTGTCGTCAGCAACTAAAATTACATCTGATAAATTGGTCAGCATATATGGCAAATCATTTATGTATGCTAGAAACAAAAAAGGGCCAAGAATTGAGCCCTGGGGCACGCCCATTTTGACCTAAGACCCTGAGGAGGTAGCACCACTTATATCTACTTTTAGCTATCTAAAAGATAAAACACTTTTAAACGGTCATCACCTTAGTCACCTGCGACCACGAATGCTGCAAAGCATTCGAAACGTCAGGAAAAACAAAAATCTAAAATATACGCGATAGAATCCGTTTAAAAGTGTTTTATTATAATGTGTAATACTCGCGAAAACCTAAGACATTATTATATCTAAAAGGTAAATAAGAAAATACAAGATCAGCGGCTCGTCCACGAATTCCGTAATAATGAATTTTTTGGTAACCTCATGCGATTCGGATAGCCACTCTGCGCTGCAGACCGTGGATTTTGGTTCTGCAGCGTCGGGCGCCTGACAGTCGAACTGACCATATAGGCGCCCCATTGAAAGTCACAGAACGCACGACCACCCCGTAGAGGCGGCAAATAGTTTCACTCCTGCATTCGTAGTCGATCTACCTCAAACTGATGACTGTAAAATCCCGTTAATATTAAAATGAGACAACATCTGATCAAGCATGATTTTTTCAAAGATTTTACTCAGTGCTGGGAGCACAGAAATAGGTCTATAATTTGATGGATTGTTCTTACATCCTGGTTTAAAGATTATTGGTATTGCCTTCATCTTGATATGTTTCATCAAATCGGGAAAAATTAAAATTAATTTAAAATAGCTGTAACGTATTATAAATATGTACAATAAATACGAATGTTATTTCAGTCTATGGTCTTATAACCAGAGACAAGACTAGAAACTCACTATAAATAAATGTTATGGCCAGAATTAGGTCACATGACCAATAATTTATTGAACAAAGAAGATATTGAAGATAACGGCTTTTTCACATACGGTCCTGATCTAAACAAAGGAAAAATTGCCTCAAACCCAAATCATTGACAAGCATAGGAGTCCTTAACAACTTGAACACAAAAAAACTGATACAAAACTACGCTGTTGCACTTAAACAGAATCATTTCCAGCCTTTTAGTTATATCCCACCGCTATTTTGCTAGTGACATCGGCGGGCGTGGGTTAATTCCATTAAAAGATTAACAAACCGCAGGAGCGTTGAGATCGCCCGCTCAGGCCATGCAAATGAGTGGGGGAGAAAGGGAGAAGTATACATGGTGTTGCCAAGCCCACACGATTGAACATCGTACTATGATAATTGTATCTGGGGAAAGTAGGGCATGAAAAAACGTTCCTAGTCACTTCAACTTACAAGGATCCATAATGAGGCCTCATACAGTGAATTCAATAAAATGTTAAATTACTTCCTGAGAAAATGGGATACCCTTTGGAACGCCTTTCTTTTTGTTTGGCTAGTAGCCAACATTGTCCCAGAGTTGCTTGGCTTAGCGCCTACCATCTAATGAAATCAATTGGGACCGACGATTTACGTGCCCTCCGAAGCAAACAGATGCTCAGTTCAAATACCACTACGCGGTCACCCATTCATCAACTGACTACGCCGAGCGTTGCTTAACCTCACCGATCGCTTACCAATCAGTGAGTGCAACTGATTATAAGGGCCTCATTTTGAACACCATGGTCTTACTTGGCTATAGTCGACACCATTTAAAGAACATTAAACTCCGGTGCAATTCACGTAAAAAAAAGTACCACCCCTCTCCACCCATGGGATATTAAGCATGGGTAGCAGCTTCCTCCCGTGTGCTAATAATAAGATACTGTGGGCAATATTCCCTTTGACCGCTCATTCTAATGGTCATTGGGAGGCCCATGTTTAGTGGTGGCCGTTTACAAACTGCATGTGTACACGCCCGTGCATTACGGATAATTTAGCTGACAAGTTTACTAGGTCTGTTAAATATTATGCGATATAAATACTAAACAGCTTCATTTGTGTGTTATCCAGATTAAGAATATAGCACCACTCCATATCCTCCCATGGTTGTTGTAAAAGGTGAATAAAGGGTATGAAACCAGAGGGATGGGCAGCAGTCCATATACCAAGCGTGGTGAGTATTAGCAAATACCCCCAAAATGACGACAAAATTGTGGAAATCTATGGGGAAGACCTTGGCTCAGCAGTGGACTTTTAAATGGTTGATATGATGATGATGATGATGATTTAACATCGTAATCCGTGTGGTGTCTGACTTAAGAATATAGCTTCACTCCAGATCCCCCCGCAGATGTGATAAAATAAACTCAAATACTCTAAATTGGAAGGATGGGGAGCAGCGTCCTTTCCGTGGAACTGCAGCCATTCTGCGCTTACAAATCCGCCTGCCATGCGTGGTGAGTAATAGCAAATACCTCCAAAAATGACGACACAATTGTAGAAATATATGGGGGAGGCTTTTGTTCAGCAGTGGCCGTACTTTCTAAAAGATCCACTGGTTGCAATAGAAGTGTAAATCTTCCAATTGTATGAAATATGGATGACACATAAGCTGGCCAAGAATAGGTTTTATCTCTTTTTTAAGAAAGCAATAGGCAACTGAAAGATTAAAATATTAAGTACAGTGCCTTGTGGTTTCCGACAAATATTAGGCCATGCCTCTTGCCATAGATTGATTTTTATTTAATTTATTTGGGAATGTATGCACACAGAATATTTGAGTAATGAGTGATTAAGAGTAAAGTATAAAGGTAGGTACTACTTATTTCTAAAGAAATCTCGTCCTTGCGAGAGGAAAGTCTGAAGAATAAAAAATGTAGATAGTGCGTAAAGGGAAAAATAATTTAGATAAATATGAATGTACAAACAATATATATATATATATATATAATTATAAAACATATAAATAAACACATACAAACTTAAATATTTGCTAAGACAGTGGACCACAATATGTTCTTTTTCACTATAAATAAGATACTACAGTCAACAATCTGTTTCCCAAGCGAGGTGATTTTGCAACATTCTCAGTGATTGTCTATTGTAGCCGTTATTGGCTCATGAAATAAACCTCCACAAGTGTGGTGTGCTGTCATGAATTGATGTCTGGCGTAACCCTGAGCAGTTAATCCCGTTATCAATGTTAATGATAGGTATTTTCATTAAAAAAAATACAGCTCTTGGCAATACGAGAGAAGAATCAGTTATTGGAAAGCCCATGTTCTTTGTGGTGATCCTGTTAAAATTAACATTTGTGTAACACCACGGCATGGATAGTGCAGTGGCTGACACAGTCGGCTGCTGCACTGGTCAATACAGAAACAAAAGGTATCTATAAATCCTCAGTAAATTAACCTCAAACGAAACTAAAGTGCATATTTAGCTTTATATTTTTACTTAAAGTTAAAGTAAGTAAAAAGAATATTTTTCTTGTGTTAACAAGAGAAATTTGACAGTAATATTTGTAACATTTCTATGATATTTTCCATATTTCGTAAAATATAGTACTAACGCAAAGAATTTCCATAGAAATGATATATTTTGCCCACAATATGTTATCGTAATATTCGGTGTGTGTAGATAATAAAAAAATAAACACGCAATTACATAGATCTGTTATTTGTTCTTTGAGTTCCATACCCAGATATATAATAACTCCTTCTGTGGAATAGCAGCCATTCTGAGCTCACAAACCCACGAGCCAAGCGTGGTAAGCACTGGCAAATCCCCGCCAAAATGACGACTCACGGGATGTTCACGGTCGTTCATAGGGGAGGCATTTGTTCAGCAGGCTTATGGCTAATATGATTATAATGTAGTTAAAACATTTATCTGTATTAATTGATACTCTTAAAGGTCAGCCGTAAAAATATTTATCGAATAAATATAAGGAGAAACTTGGAAGGCGAGAAGAGATATTACTCTTAATAACAATTTTGTTTACTTGTACAACAGAAAAAGACGTTGGTGATTGTGATCCAACATATCCTAAAATTATGTATACTTGCGATTCCATAGTTTCGAACCCCCGAAACCCCCTAATAGGCAAACAACACAAACTGTGGTAATCTTTGGGGATTTTCGGCTGACACGAATAGTTCCGTGTAGTTTCTTGTGGTTTCCGCGTTCCGTGAGGTTCTCAGCAAAGACTAGACTCTGTATCCATAGTATTCGTAAAATACGACTGAAGGTTAATATTAAGAAGATCACAGCAAGGTTCTCCCGTGTGTTAATTACAAGATACTGGGATCTCCAATATTTATGGCAATATACCTTATGACTGCCCATTGTAGTGATCATGGAAAGGCCGAATTGAAAGTAAACAATTTCGTTTAGTTGACTTGTAAGTCTCATTCCGTTATGATGGTTTGTAAACGGCAACAGCAAAAAGTATGCTCAAATCATCATACCAAGAATCTCATCATTATCATCATCATATCAGCCAAAGGATGTCTACTGCTGAAGAAAGGTCTCCCCTAAAAATTTTCACAACGACCGGCTATATGCCACCCGCATCCAACCCTAACCAAACTCCTAGTGACCTTCACAATTCATCACGATACAAAAAATCGAACTCCATCGAATTCACAAAGCCCTACGAAACCCTAAAAAACAGACAAAATATTAACACATCCCACCCAATGGATGTTCGAATCAATAGATAAGCGATCGCCCACCATTTGTCGTTGCTAATAATACCCCGCTCTTCTGCCAGACGTTGATAAATGACGTGCCAAAGTTGGAAGCCTGTCAACAAGTTCGTCTTGCAATATTTTTAAACAATGGTGATGTGGAGCATTTATTTAGTATACATTTTTGCTATTTTTATCCGACTTTAAGAAGGAGGAGGTCCTTAATTCATCTGTATATATACATTTTTACATGTATATTCGAGCATAACTTCGTCATACGAAGTCCTTTTTTTCTATTTGTTATTGATCCGGTGGAAATACCTCATGTACTTCCTTCGCCCTGGGGAAGGGCGAAACTCCTACCGGCTAAAACCACCGGAGTGATCATCGTCGGCACCGAAGAGAGGCTCTCCAGGAACTCGAAAGATCTCCATCTAGAGCCACCCATTGGTGCCATTGGTGATACTGTAAAGCGGTCATCCCCTCTAGCGGAGTGAAGGTGACTGTAAAGAGGCCACCCCCCAGGCATCTCTCGAGGGGATTGTAAGATTCCCCCGAAGCATCACTATGCACATGCGGCGCACACAGCGTTACGTGACCACATGCACACCGCTGTCTTCCCGGGGGTCGCTCGGTATGAGCGCGCAGATTTCCCAATAAGCGCGCTCGCGACCCGCAAGGCCCCCTGCCATATAAAGACGACATGGGGCTCAGGCGTGTTGGACATGGGCACTGCGGTGGTTACTACCCCGGGTCCGTGTCCCCCTCCTCCGAGCGGGATTAGCCCTCTCCCGATCCCGCTGATACCTCCTTCTGGAGCATTACGCTCTCATAGAAGGAGACCACAGAACTCCAATTTTCATGCTCTGCCAGCATAGCCGACACTACTACTCTTGCCCGATCCGATCGACCAGGACGCGCCGCTCGACAGTCCACGCAGGGTACTCTCCAAGCGTGCGCTGTACGGTATCCTGATCGTCTCCACAGTTGTGGCACTGTGCCGTGACCTCGCGCCCTATCTTGTGCAAGTACACACCGAAACAACCGTTTCCGGTTGCGTCAGGCGGAATGCAGTAGCGGATCCAGGGGGAGCATTAAACTTACTCTTCTTACCTCCTTCTAGTTATTATTTTTATTCTACTTCTTATAAATTATACTGATGTACTATACTATGTATACATTAGTATAATTTTCATCGATTGTTTACATCCTTATTTAATCCATTTTAAGTAGGTATTTGAACACATACTAAATTTAAATTTTTATAAGATGTTTACGTGGCGAGTTTTTAATCCACGCACCACTCATTCGAGATGCTACCACATCACACAATCCGTTACCACCACATCAAGAGCACACTCTCGTCCCACAAGGATCCATCTAGCATGGATCCCCACTATTGTTCTCGGTGTACACCAGCGACATCCACAAACGACCCATAAATTCGTCCATGTTGGCACTTTTCGCCGACGATACGGTCATAGACTACACCGGATTCAGCCCCAGTAGTATAACTAAGATCGTTCAAACCACGGCCAACTATAGCGCATGATTCAGGAAATAGAGAGTGCATCTTAACTTTTAACTATTCTTGAGTGCCTATTAGGGTCTATATAAAATAAAACTCTGAGTTTGAATTGAGTTTGAGAGGATCGAAGTAAATTCCACCAAAAGCAAAGTCGCAAATTTTGCAAACTCGGAGACAAGCATGCTCGTTTCAGACAGATCTCGATGTTGGGCCGATCGATTCTTTGATAATCACATGCCCAATATCTTGGAGTCAATCTCGAAAACACTTGAATAGTGTAGGTTTATAAACTATCGCGAATTTCACTCATATTAGACTATAATTTCGGGAAATTTCGCGCACAGATAAATCAAAACAAACTTGAATAGTTCAATTTAGCAAACCATGCATCAAAAGCCTAGACTATGTGTAAATTTCAAACATTTTCAATCATTTTTTTGTTGGGCTTCTCGCAGACATTTCTGAGAAATATGGTTACTTAACCAGACGATTTCTGGCGAGGCGAGCGATTCAGGCTTGAAAATGGTGGATCGGTATATTATATATATATTTTGTGGAGTATGTTGAGTGAACGAGACTGCGCGAGTCTCTTCATTTGTTCTACGGTTGTTTTGTCTTATGAGTCGATCAGTACATGCCTCGGTCGGCGTACGCTACTGATGTGGGAGGGTCGGTATTAGGTGGCGGATACCTTTTATTTTTTATTGGTATCCAGTAGAAATTCTACACGAACTTCCTTCGCCCCGAGGAAGGGCGAAGGGGTATGCCGGGCTCCTACCGGCTTAAACCACTGGAGCGGTCATATTCGCAAAGATGAGCTCCAGGTCCTCGTAAGATCACACTACAGACGGTGGCAGATACTTACCGCGAGAGGATTTGAGTGAATCAGGGCAAGCCGAAGAAGCGTTTAGAAAATCAATAATATGATTGAAATTCGCGATAGTTTAAAAACTTACACTATTCAAGTGTTTTCACTGTTATCAAGGCGTGCTGTTTAATTCATCTTCTTGGAAAAATTTCATCGATAGAGAAGAAGGTTTAGTTTGTATATTTTACTTTTTTGTGTTTAACTTAATAAAGCCTACCATCAGCTGGGTCAAGCCCCTCCCAAACCAAAATCCTGGATCTGCCACTGGCGAAATGTGACGCGCTCGCTCCTTTGGAGCCAGGCTCCGAGGCGCGGCAAGACAGCCTCGATGACGCGCTTTTGCGCGTACTATGGCAGCATGAGCCGCTCGTGCCAGAGCTTGAGTGCACGCCGCCAAGCCTGCTGCTTCAAAATTTCGAGTGCCCCTGAAGGCACGCCTTCACCGCTCTGGCGGAGGGAGCGAGTTATGTGTGTTCAAACTAAAATCTGATCGTCTGCTATTTTCTTTTTTGATGTCTTGTGGATATTATTACAACTAAGAGAACCAGTGAGTAATTAAATTATTGATTTAAAATATGAAAAAAGAAAATCTTTTTTGTGACACCTACGTTATGTGCATAATTCACTAAGGCGTCATGCGAAATATCGTGAACTGTTAAAGTAAGACCTTATATATAAATGTGTTATGCTCTGTATGTCCGGTTTAAGAATTTAGTACCACTCCATCTCTTCCCGTGGGTATCTTCGATCTTCGATTTATTACCACATCAAACACACATTGATACATTTACATTTATCAGAAATATCTACACTAAACTTGTAATAAAAAAAAATATAACGACGATTGACGGTAGAATAGAAAAATTAAATGATAATAAAAAATAGGATTTTGCTGATGCACGTCTCAAATTGTGGCAACGAGGAACACTCAGCATAATACTGTAATGTAACGTGAGCCACAACACAGCGCTGTTTTTCAGTGTTAACCCTTCTGCTGACTCTTTACGTAACTTTCCCAGGAATTATTCGTGATAACGGCCCTTAAACTTTAAGGTATTTGATAGACTATTATCGAACATGTTTTCATCATTTCAGCCGCAAGACGTTTGTGATGGACACACTGGAGATAGTCCTCCCCAAAGATCGTCACAATGGTCTGGTGACTGCAGTTGTAAATGTACTCGACGGACGCTGCTGCCCATCCTCCGGATAATCCCGTATTTGCCTTTTAGTATACTCAGGAATGAGATCGGGTGGTGCTATTTTTAACTGGCAACGCATTGAAATCCCTCTGTCTCTCTCTCTCTCTCGCATTCACGCATTCACTTGATCATTAGGTAAAAAATCTCAATCTAAGGAGATTTTCTTACCAGAACTTGGTCCTGACAACCCACTCTTAGGTATCTTATAGATTATTAATATACATGTTAAAAGTTATCCAAGGTCGTAACGTAGGTATAAATTTTTATTATTGAGTATATGAACATCTAACCTATTCGACGTTTAGGTAACCGCTCACTCATCATTTTCTGGAATTCTTACGCCGATAATTACGTACAAAGAGAATTCCTGGTAAGCTTCCATATAAATACCTATCGAAACTCCACAAAGTATTCATTTCCATGGATCGATTCTCAAAAGTTAATCAGAAATTTTTGCCTCCGTCTTCTGGTAACCTGAAACAAACCGTGAAGTTGTACCAATGTTTGTTTGTAAAAGTATTTTGATGGTTTCTTTTTGTTTAGCCATTTATTTTTCTGTTTTGATTGCAATGCTGATATAGATATTAAAACGAAATAAAAGAATAAAATAAATTAGGAGTCAAGATTTTCTTATTACGGGCTTGCCTTATTATTATAATATTTAGGCCAAATGTTTTTTGTAGATTCTAGGTATGGTGTCCAGATTAAAAATATAAAACCAATCCATCTCCTCCTGTGGATGCCGTGAGAGGTGATTAAGGGACTCTAAGCTAGAGAGATGGGCAGCAGCGTTCCTTCTATGGAAAAGCGGCCATTCAGCGCTCACCAACCCACCTGCCCAGTAGCCCTGGTGAGTACTTGAAGATTCCCCCTAAAATGATGGCACACGGTATGTAACTGGTCGTCTATGGAGGAGTTCTTGTTCAGCCGTGGAGGTCTTTTGACTAATATGATGATGGTGAGGCAGCTTCAAGTAGCATACCCTTTTGAATACAAACGAAACCGTGTACACCCATCAGAATGGCAGCAGTTTATCAGTAGCCCAACAGCTAGTAGTTCAGGAAAGACTTAAGGAAAACCTATGTAGAATGTTATTAAATTTTGTACAGAAGAACAGATTTAATCAATGTCTTAAGTTTTTCGCGAATATACGCGATGTAATCCGTTCAAAAGTATTTTATTGTGAAAATTTTATCAATGTGTAGAAGATACATTTTAAGTATTTTTTACTTAGAAAGACCCCAATCTCTTTAATAAACCTCTTTTAAATAAATAATGTGATGCCGGCTAAGAATAGCACCAACCCATCTCAACCCGCGGATGTCGTAAAAGGTGACTATGGGATTAACCGCAGCTTGGGTAGCATCGTCCATCGAGTTTATTAACAACAAAACTGCGATCGCCAACCCACTTGCCTAGCATGTCGATTATGGCAAAAGTCTACAACGAGTACACAACATAAACCCAGATCGGTAGTTATTCATTCCTATGCTTATGTCCAGCCGTGGACATCTTTTGGCTGAAATGATGAAAATGAGCGCTTTTTGCATACAACACAACATTATTGCAAGAAGTCGGCTAGATAGGTACCACCCCATATTCACCTCTAAGCAGTAGTGTTTCAACTTTAGAGATTACTGTGCTCCGGTTAGAATGGCACCGTAGTTAGTGAAATTACTGGGCATAAGAGAGTAATTAATGTTACGTCTCGAGGTGACGAGTTTTTTACTGCTTACCACCAGGTGATTGACTTGCTGGTCTTATCACCAAGTAGTATAAAAAACTTGAAGATTGCGGGTTTAAAAGCTAGCATATGCCAATCTGAGTTTTTTAATGTCATATGTATTTTCTTAGTCATCCTAATGCTGGCCATACACGCAATGATTTACCTGACAGGTTTGCATGCCTAGGCATACCTGTCAAGTAAACCTGTCAGGTAAACCGTTGCGTATTTAGCAGGCATAACTGACCGGATTTTTCACGTACACGCTTCGGTTTACCTGTACAGGTAATCTGCTCAGGTAAACCGTAGATGTAACCGGCTACTAGAAGATTGGTATCTTATCTTCTGAATTTAGGTTTAGAAAAACATTGTAAGAAAACCTGGATTGAATTCTGTGATATGTTTACACGCAGTGACTCTATGAGAAACTTTAGAGGATAGTTCTATACAGGCTTAAATTATATAGTTAGTCATCTTTTACGAAACCCGTGAGAAGAGAGCAGTTGGTATTTTTCGCGGGGAATATGGGTATATTATTGCTGAGCATACCTGTTCAAAAATCATATCATGCATTGCCATCTGCCGCATCCACGAGTCATATCATTCCTCGCAACTTTTCCTTTGAGGAAAATCAGATCATTATTACGTTTCATAATCGTATTGTTTTCCCCCAAACCGCAGAATTATGAAGCGTTCCGTATGTTTCTGGGACGAATTCAGGGTATTATAATACACTGTTGAAACCGTAATAACTCGAGTAAAGGATTGTAATGGCGCGTTACTATATCTCATGATATTATGGCCGGCACCGGGGTAGCATGCTCTGAACAGCCAGGATCGTAGGAAGTTACCATAAGATAGAGCATTACGGCCACACCACCTCTTGTAGGGAAAAATATGTACTGATCTAGTACTTACTTTACTCTTTACTTAGTATTTGTGACAACATACAGTATACAAATTTGACATAAATTATAAGTACCGATCCTTTTTTTTTTTTTTTTATTGATGTCCAGTGGAAATTCTACATGGAACTTCCTTCAGCCCGGGTAAGGGTGAAGGGGTATGCCGGACTCCTACCGGCTAAAACCACTGGAGCGGTCATCTTCGGCACCGAAGAGGGGCTCCAGGTCCTCGTAAGATCACACTAGAGCCGCCCATTGGTGCCACGCCTTTAGGCACATCACGGAGGGGATGACTGTAGAGCGGTCACCCCCTCTAGCGGAGGGAAGGCGACTGTAAAATGGTCGCCCCCCAGGCACTTCTCGGAGAGGATTGTAAAGGATCCCTCCAAGCCTCGCTTTGCGCTGTGCTGCGCATACGGCGGCACGTGACTACGTGCGCGCCACCGTCTTCCCGGGGGTCGCTCGGTGTGAGAACGCAGACTCCCCAATCTGCGTGCCCGCCACCACCGTGGCCCCCCACCATGTAGTGACGGCAGGGGGCATAAGTAAGTTTCTGAAATATCTTAGACACATTGCAAAGTAGACTACGTAAGTATAAACTCATAAAAAGTTATATTTTTGGTAACTTGTTATATAACCAGACATTGAGAACCATACGAGCTCTGGACCTTCTACTCTCCTCGCGAATGGATAGATATTCTATCTCAGTGGATGTGCCACTTGGCTCATCGGACCACTGGTAGTAAGAGGATAAGGTCAAGCTAGTATCCAAAATACTCGATGTGCTCAACAAGGCAAGATAGTACTTCTTAAGGGGCTAAGACTGCTACTTTAGAAGACACCATTCTGACCCATATAGACTCCTGCTGTTATTTATGGGCAGGAGCAGCTGGATACCAGCAGTATAGAACCGCTATAAGTCTATGGAGACACTTTGCCCTCTGTGTGTGTTCTACCGATTGTACAACGGACAGTGTTTACAGAAATTGATACGATGTCAACGGCTACTTTCTACTATCGCACTTCACGCCATTGGTGGGGAGTTCATCCCCATATCCTAGAGCCAAAGTGGTCTCGTACCACAGTTTCATTAGAACTTCCTCCCGTGCTTGCTCATGTTGTGTTATCAGCTCGGGCTTTTCTCGAGAGACTAAAGAATAATGAGAAAAAAATCGGTCAAGTGTGAGTTGAACTCGCGTGGAGAGGGTTCCGAAATTGCTGATATATTTCTATTTTTGGATTGGAACAAACTTAACATCGTAGTTGAAAAACACGTTTACATTCATTCCAACCGCATATTGAAAGATTTACCACCTAATTAAAAAATATAATTTCATAATTTTAGGCTCAGTAGTTTCGGAGATAACGGTGATGAATGGGTAAATTTTCGGCTATTTTCTTAAATAACTTTGAAACTATATATTTTAAAATAATAAAATAAATATATTTGAGACCCTCACAACAAGCCCTTTCATTTCATATGTTACACAGTGCAGTTTGAAAATCTTTGTTCTTTAATTTTCTATATTGCCCCCTCAAAAAGGACCCCCTTATTCAAAATTCATTTATTTACGTTACACATACGTCGTGTTTGGGTCACAGAAATTAACATGTGCACCAAATTTCAACTTAATCGGTCCAGAGATTCGGAGCAAATTGGCCGTGACCGACGGACAGACAGACAGACGCACGGGTGATCCTATAAGGGTTCCACCGTGTTTTTCCTTCCGACGTTCGAGACCCTAAACAGAAAGATAATGAACTTTTGAATCTATATGGAATGGTATAATGGTGATTCTTATGTCCACATGATAAGACTATGTAAATAACTTGCCAAGCTAATCCATTGTTTTTGACCATGAACCCCAGTACAATACACACGGCTAAATGAATACAAACTAACAATGTTTACCAACACTACAGATCCAAACTAATTATTTATCACACTCGCCCCTCGCTTTTACTCCGGCACCCTTACGAATATGTTTATTTGTTGAAATATCGCGCACCCCGCAACGGAGCAAATTGATATTGTAAAGGTTTGGAGATACTGATATTGACGTATGTACATATCTCTATATACAGTATGTATAATATACTAGAGTGAATAATTAATATGGGATAGCACCCACATTTTCTATTAGTTAATTTTCCGTTTAATTTCACTTTCAGTAACGTTTTTAAAACAAGGAGCATTGGTATTTTTAATGTTTGTGATTTGATTATTAATACAGTGTAAGGATTTATAACAAAATAATTTTCCCCGCATTTTCCAAAATATACCGCTTACCTACAAGGCGGTAAGACATAGGCGAATGCGTAATTTCGTTCTTGTAATATTTATTTGACTGGATTCAAAGAAAGGTATTTTAATTATTTAATATTCATTTTGTGTGGTGTTTAAACAAGTAGGTTTAAACACAACTGTGTAGTGCTGGCTACGAATAGCACCAACTCATCTCTTCCCTTGGGTGTCGTACAAGACGACTATGGAATGAACCGGAGGATGGCAGCAGCGTCCTTCGCGTAAATTAACAACTCAACTGCGATCGCCAACCCGCCTGCCAAGCGTGGCGATTATGGAAAAACCCCCTAATGAGCACACACATCCATATCGGTCGTTGTAGTGATCTTTGGGGGAGGCCTGTGTCCAGCAGTGGACTTTATTCGGCCGAAATGAAGTAGGTGTGTATTTTACAATTAGATTTTTAGTAAGATACGTTAAACAATTTTAGTTGTTTTTTTAAATCTTCTTTTAACGTTGGATCATTTCTTTTATTTCAATAGACATAAATTGTTCCATTGTTGAGTTTTCAAATATTTTCCGTATGGTTCCCGGAAAAATCGACCACCTTTCTCCACCCATGGGTATCGTAAAAGGCGACTAAGGGATGATATCAAGAGGATGGGATGCAGCACCCTACTATCCACAAAAAATAAAAGATTTTAGCTACCGAACAGTTTTTTTTTAAATTTGCATTTAAATCTTAATCTAACATCGAGGTCGAAAACTATTCTTATAATTGAACTAAAAACAATACGTTTTTATCCCTAAGGTTATTCTTATCTATTCATATTATATAATTACTTGTCCTGACTGGCTGATTCATAAACGCAGAGCCTAAACTGCTGGGGCTACAAACTTGAAATTTTGGCGGTTGGTGCCTTTTATAACACGAACATCAACTAAGGAAGGAATTTTAGAAATTCCACCCTTGGTAGAGGGTAAAATCGGGGTTGAAATGTTGCATGAAAGTGTGTGTCATTTTATAAGTTATATCAATGAAAATAGGTATTTGGATTTTATGTTAAAAATAAACAAATAAGTGTTTCAGTGTTTTTGTAAATTATACCCTAATAGGAGGTACACTTTGTATAAGAATCCGTGAGTTTTGAAGGTAGATCTATCCAAAAATTGTATATACATATATATCCACGCGAGCGAAGTCGCGGGCAATAGCTAGTAATCAATAACATTTCTTCACCTAAATACATTATGATAAAAAAATACGATATTTTTTCTCACCCCAACAAATTAACGGCTATTATGGACGCCGTGTGGTGCCGGCTCAGAATGCCACCACCCCATCTCCTCCTATGGGTGTCGTAAAAGTCGATTAAGGGATTAGACGGAGGATGGGCAGCAGCGTCCTTCGAGTACATTAACAACTCAACTGCGATCGCCAACCCGCCTGCCAAGCGTGGCGATTATGGCAAAACCCCCCCAATGAGCCCACAACACATCCATATCGGTGGTTGTGGTGATTTTTGGGGGAGGCCTGTGTCCAGCAGTGGACTTCATTCGGCCGAAATGATGAAAAAAAATGATGATATGGATATGGATATTGTGGTATCGTAGCCCCTATGACCATTCGTTGTAGTGATCATAGTATTATGTCCAATAGTGGACATTTACGAGCTGATGTGTGTGTGAGTTGACATATTTTACTATAAAGAGAGAATGTAAGTTACACTCTAAAAGTACTAGTCTGGTTCTGTTACAACTTTTTAGCGGCAAGACATCATACTAGGCTCTAGTGTGATCATACGAGGACCTGGAGCCTCCATGCCCTCGTAAGATCACACTAGAGCCGCCCATTGGTGCCACGCCTTTAGGCACATCTTGGAAGGGGTGAATGTAAAGCGGTCACCCCCTCTAGCGGAGGGAAGGCGATTGTAAAAAGGTCACCCCCCAGGCACTTCTCGGGGAGGATTGTAAAGGATCCCCCCAAGCCTCGCTTTGCGGAGAGCACATTACCTAAATAAGAAATTTTTATTTGTATTTTAGATATAAAAAAATACGAAGACTTTTATAAGCAATATTGTGACAGCCAGTGTTTCTTGCCTACTCTTTACGTTTTAAATTTTGGAACATTGGTAGAATATCAAGCCATTCACGTGGTAATACTTTAGTGTGACCAATAGATTCACACAAGACCACAGAGAATATAAACTTTTCTAAACATGAGACCTAATTAAATACTGTCCTCAGCAAACACTGGCTTTAAGACAATGTCTGTGCCTAAATTCACCTAACCTTTTTGATTTTGTTAACACAAAATATTCATCGCAAATATATCCACGACAATGTATTTCGAAGGTTACGTACCGACAAACAAAATTATGAGAGCCAATTTAGGAGTAACATTTCGAGTACCGTATTTAACTAAACGATACTTTGAAAATTTACATAAATTGAGTTTTCAATATCATCTTTAACTTTGTGCTTTATGGACTGTAATCTTGAGGTATGAACAAACCAAACCCTCTTTTTCATGGATGTTATAATTGGGTCAACTTGATCATGGGCCCCACGGCGCATTACGTTCAAGGATGGGCCTCTTCAATGGAACGCGACATCTACGCGAGACTACATATTGTAAACATGCTCTTGACAATTGCTTTTTATTAAACGGCCTACTCTAAGCACTGCTTGCAGCCGATATTTATAGCTTCTGCAAACATTCACACTATACAATCCGGCAGAGTTACTGCATATAGGGCCCTGCAGGCAGGGCTTTGAGTAGGCCCCCTTTAATATAAATCTCTTGTGCAGAAATATCCGCGTCTAAGGGCCTACTCAAAGCACTGCTTGCAGGGCCCTGCACGAAGCTCACACAGGGTGTTTTGCTCCACATGACCCTGTAAGGCATTACACATCAAACGTTGTAGAGTAGTCAACGTGTTTCCGCTAGATATAAAGACGAATTTTAAAATAGCGTCAACTTTAAATAAACATCAAAAAGTAACACTAGGCCCAACAATTCTAAGCTACATAAAAATAATAAGAAAAAAGTGAGCTTTGGCGTAATAATTTGCTGAATATGCGTGAAAGATTTAGCACCAATGAACTTTTTAAATGAAGAAACCTTCTAAGAAATGTTAGGAATGTTGACACCTTTAAATAAAAAATACATATAAATATATTCTAATGTGGCAAACTATAAGAAAATGAAAAAAACGTTGCATGATGAAAGTAACTAAAAGAATAAATATATTAAGACGACGCGCCACAGCCATTTACGTATGATTGACATTTCATGAAGTGCTATGCTTACTGTTTTTTAAACTCCAACTATATTTGTTATATACCATAATGAACTCCTAAAAAAAAAGAAAACTAGGATTACTTATGTATTCCACAGAGTTTTTCGATGTATCACTTAAGACATTACTTTATCAGTATTAGTCCGACGTACTCAATAAATACTCATCTTTGAGCACCTAGGAGCATTACGTGGGTCCTACCGAAAGTTTTTAGAATTGGCCAGTAAGAAAATCTGAATGGGCTGAATGAGCCGATGAAAAATATATTTAAATTTTGAATAAAGAACTCTTTGGAAAGCTGTAGAAGTGCACTGAATTCATATGTCATTTGATTTTACAAATTGGCTGCAATTTAAAAAGTACGTTTCGTGCGTTGAAATTTATTTGACTATAGAATGTTTTCCGACTTTTATTATATTATATAGATATTTTTATAATATAATAATTATATTTATATAATAGGTATACAGGTTACAGATATACTAAATCATATCAGCCAAGACATCTGTTGAACAAAGGACCATAGATAACCGGAAACATGCCGTGTGTGTATTAATTTTGGGGGTAATTTGCCAAAACTCACCACGCTTAGCACGTGGGTTTGTAAGTGCACAATACAGCTGTTCCATAGAAAGAATGCTGGTACTCATTCCTCTGGTTAAGAGTACTTTATTCGCCTATTATGTCATCCACAGGAGTAGATGGAATGGTGCTCTATTATTCATCTGATCACCACACGAAGCCTGGAAATAATTGCAGTGTCTATTTGTAATGTCAAAATAACAGCTTTTTACTAAATGCATATGAAAGTATATACGGTACCTATAACAAAAAAAACAAAATTTAAATGTTTTGTCCGTCTGTCTGTCTGTTTTTCCGGGTAATCTCCGAAACGGCTGGACCGATTTTGACGGGACATTCACCGGCTGATGTTATAAAAAATAACTTAGACTACTTTTATTTTAGAAAAATAATTAGGGTTCCGCGCAAAAAACAACCTTGAAATCTAATATATATATATATGTCAAGTGTCTATGTCGAAGTACTCTAAATTTCTTTTAAATTAAACGCGGGTGAAACCGCGGGTCTCAGCTAGTACTTAATACAACCCAATATATCCGACCAAAACATTCACTAGCGCTACACTATGAACATAATGTTGGCAACATTTTATCTCGGAAGCAATTATTTTTGGGATCGACGTACCGAGGAACTGTCACAATATGGCCGTCGGATTACGAGCACGTTTCCCAGCTGTTATATATTACATGTAGACTTTGGTCGTATATTATAGTTACTATACAGGAAGGTTGTGCTAAATAGTTCATTCAAATTAAATACCAGAGTGAATTTATGTTTCGGATTACTTGTAGGACCTAATTAACTATCTTCAATGAATAAAAACACTAAAGTATTCTCTACTTGATCATATTTAATATGATCATATCAGCCAAAAAACGTCCACTACTGAATAAAAGCTTTCCCCTTAACGATGACGGGCTACATGCTGTGTGTCAGCATTTTGGGGGAAATTTTCCAGTACACACCACGCTGGGTAGGCGGGTTGGTGAGCGCGAAATGGTTACTGTTCCACAGAAGAGACGCTGCTGCTCATCCATCTGGTTTAGAGTCCCTAAGTCGCCTTTTACGATATCCACTAGAGGATATGGAGTAGTGCTATATTCTTAACTAGCTGGGACCTGCGGTTTCATCCGCCGTTTAATTTAAAATAAATTGGATTATTTACTGGATTTTAATTTAGAGTACTTCGGCATAGACACTTGACATAGAGTATATACGTATAAATTTGATTTCCTAGGTTTTAATATATTAAGCCGGAACCCTTATTATTTTTCTAAAATAAAGTAGCCTAGATTATTCCTTATAATAACACCTATCTGCCAGTGAATGAAAACACTGAAATTTTATTTATTTGTATAGATAATCAGCAATTTATCAGCAGTGGACGTATAAATGGCCGATATGATGATACAAATTAAGATGAACTGGTCATTGAGAGTTGAAAAGTTGGAATCACGCCACAACATCAAATCTAAGTCATTAGTGGTCCGGGTTGTGCAACACAACATTTTGACACCTTCACGAAGGAAGAGATTTGGCCGCAGGGTGTCGTGTTTTTGCGGAAGACTACATGACACCACGCTACAATGCAACACGTGGTCGCGTTATTTTGTAGTCATATTTGTGTATAAGATATAATAATTTGTAATGTAATGTACGTGTATCTAAGGACCAAAGATGCCTGAGAACAAATAAAAACATTTGCCTTCGATTTATCATTTCAGTCGAAAAACGTCCACTGCTGGACAGAAGCCTCCCCCAAAGCTACAACGAACGGTATGGTTTTGGGTTGTGTGCTCATTGGAGGTTTTACCATAATCGCCACGCTTGGCAGACGGGTTGGATATCACAGTTGTGTTATAATTGTATTCGAAAGACGCTGCTTCCCATCTTCCGGCTAATCCCATAGTCGCCTTTTACGACACTCACGGGATAAGATGCGGTGATGGTATTCTTAGCTTGTACCACACGGGATTCAATTAATCAGTTTAAACGTTGTTTTTCTAGTCCGTTTCGGGCAGTGGCGTACTGGCCGTTGAAACACCGCTTTCTAAACTGTAGTTTATTAAAACGATCTCATACATTATATTTGCGTTACGATTATAATCATAAGAACCATTAAAATACCTTTTTAATAGGTAATCTTCTTCGGTTCTTAGCTCCGAGTGGCAGTACATATGATAAATAATGTAATGGGGCGAAAGAGCTTTTCGTGGTTTATCACGCAAAATTGCAAATCTAAGCTACATACATTTGAAAGCTTCTGCAGAAACATAAGGTTAATAAATAAACGTCCATGCTTTTTATTTTTTAACCCTCACTGCCTAATAATAACTGAGACAATTGTACTTAAGGAGTAAACTCCAGTCGTGCGTCGGAGCTGACACACACATTTTTAAACGACTTCAAAAATGAGGAGGTTCTCAATTCGATACGTATTTTTTGGTCGGGGTCAGGTATCAAAGTCAAAGTCAAATATTTTTATTTCAAATAAACCAAATATTGGCACTTATGAAACGTCAGAATCTAAGTTGCACGGTTCCAAATAGTTGATCTATGGAGAAGAGCCGGCAAGAAACTCCATAGATACTCTTTTAAAATAATTGAGATTACAATGTTGATTAATACAAATTAAGGTAAACCATATAAAGAGCATTATGTAGGCCAATGTATAAAAAAAAGACATACTAATTTAATATAATCATTATTCGCCATGGCAGTTAATGGCTGACCAGTCCCAACAGACGGCACCCGTTCACGAGCATGACGCATGCATCAGCATCGCTTAGCTCAACCATATTTTAGGGAACCGAACGACCCGATACACAACGCCACCGCCAGCAAGACATTTTAGTGAGCATGACAGACCGATACTACCAGGCCAAAGGCAAAGGGTACTAAATATATAACATTAACAGCTACATGATGCTCGCACATTTACAATTTTATAATTAATTAATAATGTCAAAATATTATTAGAATGTAAATTGCAGTCATTAAATTAAATATAGGCAAATAATTTATATCATAAATATAGAATTAAATTTTAAATAAGTCAAATTAAATGTCAAGATGTCATAAAAAAAGATAAAAAATAAGTCAAGTAAATGTCAGGATGTCAACTAAAAATTAACTACAATTTCTGTGTAGACGGTAAAGCATTGATTGGGAATAACAACACGTCAATCATGCGAAAATTATACAATATATTATAAAGCGCCAGAGGGTCGCAGTGTGCAGGAGGGAAACGTTTGCCAGACATCGCTATCGTCGATGTAATGATTTATATTATAGTAGGCTTTCGAAATTAAAATGCGCTTAATCAATGATTTGAATCTTATTTCTGGTAAGTCGGTAATACTACAAGGAATTTTGTTATAGAATCTAATACTATGGCATGCCCCATGGTATGAACAATGGTTCATGCAGACCAACCAGAAGTTATATTTTATACCCTGCTCGACTTCATAAATAAGGTTTTTTTTTCCTTTTCAGTTGTTTTAATATTTTCATATCGTGTAGGGTTTTTGAAGACGGTATTTTTTTTGATGGAAGGTTTTTTTTTTTTATTATAGGCCTAAGTGTAACCTCTTCCCTAAGTTTTTGGAACGTTGTCGCTTACACCGTTTCGAGTTAGAACGCGTTTTCTCTAGTCAAAAACCAGTTTATGTTGAATGCCTTCATCACAACTAGAAAAACGAAAACGAATGACAGTTAAAAGTAGTTTTAACAAGATAAAATGCGTTTTTACTACTTTATCTTCTAAAGGTGATCCAATTACAACAGGTTATATTAGAAGACTAGGTACAGTCTAGGGCATCATTTACGATCATCGAAACTGACACTCATAATTTTTGACGAACAGTAAATTCTAGTAGCAATGAAGGCTGCGATGAAGTACAGAAAACGCGTTCTAAAATCGAGTTTCCACTGTAACATGCTAAAATAATTTTGAAAGAAAGAAAGAAAGAAAGAAATTAATATTTATTTATGTAATGTCGCTACATTTAACGCACTACAGACATTATAAAATTTAGCTACCCAAGAATAAACTTAACATCGTAGTTGAAAAACGTGTTTTCCCATACATTCCAACCGCAAGCAAAGTTTGTACGCACAATATTGCAAGATTTACCATGTTATTTTAAGACCATAGTATCTATCTATAGTATTTTCAAAATTTTAGGCTCTGTAGTTTCAGAGATAGGGTGAGAGAATGGTCAATTTTCCTATGTTTTCTTAAAAAACTTTATAACTATATATTTTAGAATAATAATAAATCATTTGAGATCCTCACAATAAGCCCTTCCATTTAATATGTAACACGGTACAGTTTCCAAAAAAAATTTCTTTAATTTTCTCTATTGTCCCCTAAATGTGATATTCAAAATTAATTTATTTACGTTACTTGTACGTGTTTGGGTTGCAGAAACCATATAGAAAGAAAGAAAGAAAAAGTATTTATTTCTGAACACCATAGAGACGCGCATAACATTAACATCAAAGTATAAAACATTTGTTATTATTTTTTTTTTAAACATTAATTTTTGCCGTAGCGGGCAGCCATGATTGTGCGTTATGCAATGTTATTATAATCTATGATTATTGTGGTGAGAGCAACGATGAAAACCACATGGGTTTACACAGAAAACCCCCGATGCCGCGCGTGTTGTCTATAGGCTATAGCACGAAAGGTAAAAAAATAATGTATTGTTATTTATATTATACTGGGTTATTATTTTAAGTTTTATACTTAATAGGAATAAGCTTATAATTTGTTTGTGTACATGTAATCAGTGACTAATCTATAATACTTTTTCTTTTTTTAGGCTCCGACTATAATCTGTAGGAGAAATCTCGAATCCTGGATCTACATAGTCGTGAGATACAAAATGAGAGGAAGCCAAGATAAGTATGTCCAAATTTCAATTTAATCGGTCCAGTAGATTCGGAGCAAATTGGCTGTGACAGGCGGACAGACAGACAGACACACGAGTGATCCAATAAAGGTTCCACCGTTTTTTCCTTCGGATGTTTGGAACCCTAAAAAGAAAGTTCAACCATCCTTTTAACCCTAGTACGTTGCCGGACCAAAAGCGTATTCCAACCCTTTGCACGCGATATAACATTACTAATTTATTAATTGTCAGCTAAAAGGATACCCATTATTATTGCGCGTATATAAAGCGATGAATTATTTTAATAATTATGGGGTTAATTTGAATTATTGCCGTTAATTGATTGAGTAATTGTTTATATTGCATTGTTTAGATATTGATAAATGAAATTGTAGAAAATCACATCCCATCATATCACAGGCCATCCCTCTGGCCATCCCTCTAGCATGGCCAGAGGGATGGCCAGAGGATGCATGGCATGGATGTTAATTTATTAAACTTATGTTTCTGCATTTTTCTGCATTCTCTTCTTATGTACTGCAACTCGGAGCTAAGAACCGGTTTGAAGATTACCTATTAAAAAGGTATTTTAATGGTTCTTATGATTATAATCGTAACGCAAATATTATGTATGAGATCGTTTTAATAAACTACAGTTTAGAAAGCGTTGTTTCAACGGCCAGTACGTTTAAATTAATCAACAACCAATTAATCAGTTAAAACAACGTTTTAACTGATTAATTGAATCCCGTGTGGTACAAGCTAAGAATACCATCACCGCATCTTATCCCATGAGTGTCGTAAAAGGCGACTATGGGATTAGCTGGAGGATGGGAAGCAGCGTCTTTCGAATACAATTATAACACAACTGTGATATCCAACCCGTCTGCCAAGCGTGGCGATTATGGTAAAACCTCCAATGAGCACACAACCCAAAACCATATCGTTCGTTGTAGCTTTGGGGGAGGCTTCTGTCCAGCAGTGGACGTTTTTCGACTGAAATGATAAATTGAAGGCAAATGTTTTTATTTGTTCTCAGGCATCTTTGGTCCTTAGATACACGTACATTACATTACAAATTATTATATCTTATACACAAATATGACTACAAAATAACGCGACCACGTGTTGCATTGTAGCGTGGTGTCATGTAGTCTTCCGCAAAAACACGACACCCTGCGGCCAAATCTCTTCCTTTGTGAAGATGTCAAAATGTTGTGTTGCACAACCCGGACCACTAATGACTTAGATTTGATGTTGTGGCGTGATTCCAACTTTTCAACTCTCAATGTCCAGTTCATCTTAATTTGTATCATCATATCGGCCATTTATACGTCCACTGCTGAACAAATGATAGATATTCACAACTGTGTCATCATTTTGTGGGGTATTTGCCAATACTCACCACGCTTGGCAGGCGGGTTAGTGTAGGTAGTGGTTTAGATTCCCTTTGTTGCCGTTTACGACATCCACAGAAGGAAATGGAGTGGTGCTATATTCTTAATCCGGACATCACACAGACTTAATTTGTATTCTTATTCTTATTCTTTATTGTACAACATAAAATGCTTGCATGTACTGTATCATTATTTCAGGTCATCTTCGGCACATAAGGGAGTTCCATGAACTCGAGAACCATCACACTGGAGCAGCCCATTAGTGCTACGCCAAATTGTTCGGACTCACTTCCATAAACAACGAATTGTTTGTTTTAGGAGAGTGTGCAAATAACTCTGTACAGTTAACAAGCGCTAATCCAACAACCTTGTCACGCGGACTGCTATCCATGTCATGACACTTATCCCGTTGTTTTTTTTCTCTTAGTTGCATGAACACTATATGCACTATTAGATACTATATTATACAAACAATGTTTCAATAAATTGTACTATTAATATCTCTCTCATAACGGGTTCATCCTTTGCAAGGAGAAGCCCGGCCTTTTAAATTTAGTGTATTGTATGTTGTGGTCTTTTAATATATTTTATAGGAAATCAAGATGTGAGATTGAAGAAGCACCCATTAGCAGCATCAGCAAATCTATCGAAAACGGATCACCGAAACGCCCTGGCTAATGTGGTTACTGGGCGATGAAAATAATGTCCAAGGGCGGCATATTTTAATACAACATAATACGACACACTACAACTCTCAGTATTCGCCCGAGTTTCCAAAGCCAATCCAATATATGTCATCTCTCTCTTACCGGGTTCATCTTTTGCAAGGAGGACCCCAGGCACACAACACAGGTAACCAAAAGCTGCTCTTATTAGTAATATTATTACTACCATAAACTCACATTCGCCACAAAAATAAAACGTTAGGCAACATGTTCCCGAAAATAAACTCTTAAAATTAATTATTCGGAATGAGTTTTTAGCGTGCAGCGGATGTAATTAGCCTAGCTGGACAGACAAACTTGTTCCGCTTTTTTTAGGGTTCTATTAGGATATGCAATTTGTCCTCTGATTATTTTATAACATGATACTACAGTATAAATTCTAACAAAGTCTTAAACATCTGTTATTAGTTGGATGGGATTGATATTAAGGATTTTGAGGTTCCATAGTCGGGTAAGACCATCTATAATTTATATTTAATACAAACTTAATAAACCCCACTTCTAAACATAAGCCAGTATATATATCGCAAAATTTTAGGGGTGAGAATACTGCTTTATTTATAACTCTGGGTTGGTGATTGCAGTACTTTGTTATCAGCTCACAAGAAATTATTTCTGCGCATCCTTTTAAATTCAGTATATCGCAGTCTATCGTCATCATCATCATCATCATCATCTCAGCTGAAAGAAGTCCACGGCTGAGCTAAGGACCCCCCATAGATTTCGACAGTGACCATTTATTTATTTATTTAATCTGGTGAAAATATTTTCCACCGTCCGAAGGATAGGTGAAGTGGCATGCCGGACTTCTACTAGCCAAAACCACCGGAGCAGTCATCTTCGGCAGCGAAAGGGCGCTCCAGATCCTCGATACAATAACACCAGAGCCACCCATTGGTGCCACGCCTTTAGGCGCATCTCGGAGATGATGACAGTAAAGCGGTCATCCCTATAGTAGAAGGGAGGGGAATGTAAAAGGTCGCCACGCCCTGGAACATCTTGGAGGGGATTGTAAAAGATCATCCCAAAGCCCCCATGCGGGATCGACCCTCTTCCAATCCTTTTCTGTGATGTTCTTCTGAAGCATTTTGCTCTCACAGAATGAGATCACAGCACTCAAATTTTCACGCTCTACCAGTATAGCCAACATTACTTTTGGCAGAGAGCGATTTTGCCCGGTCCAATCGACCAGGAGTTCATGCAGGGCACTTTTTGAGCGTGTTTCTACAATGACCCACCAACGGCTTTCAGCTAGATTCACTAGGTCAGATCTTGTTAGAGATCATCCCAAGCATTTTCCGGTTTGAGGTCTCTACTCGAGAACATTTCTGTCCACTGCTAGACATAAGTCTCATCACGACACTCAATCTTCTGGCTCCCGAATCTATCCAGGCTACATTCTTGTGCCCATTCACTGGGGATTAATTTATGTTACCTAAAAAAAGAGATGGACTAATCATACCTTGAAACATTCACCTTAAATCCGATATTAAAACTAAACATTTATATACAGAACCATTACCACACGAAATCAAATCACATTCATTCTCTTTAATTTTCGCGAGGCTTTTTCGGTCTCTAAAGGCTATTAGCTCGAACTGGACTTTGGGACAAATGTAATAGAATATTTAATCCAATGGACAGAGATTAACTTAGCAATGTGCTTCATCTGTTAGCGGAACTTCGTGGCCGTTAAAGGGATGAGATTATACGAGTAGCAATTTTTTTCGTATATGTATTCAGTTTTTGGGATTGTAATACTGGATCAACAGTCCTAGGGTTAGCAAGCACTCTAGTGTGATTTTAAAGAGGACCTGGAGCCCTGTTCGGTGCCGAATTTGAGCGCTCCAGCAGTTTTAACCGGTAGGAGTCAATACCCCTGCGCCCATCCTCGTGGCATGACGAATTTCCACTTGATAAATAAAAAATAAAATAAGGGTTTGCGGACAGGGTTCTTGGCCTTGACATTGAGGTCTGGACTTTTTGTTTTCGGCAAAATATATATAAGTTAACTTGGCCCTACTTTTCATTAGACTCAATATCATCATCATATCAGCCGAAAGACGTCCACTGTTGAACAAAGGCCTGCCTCATAGATTTTCAAAATGGCCGTTTGTTTATTTGTGTCGTCATTGGATGAATTAATCAGTACTCAAGTTTGGCAGTCGGGTTGGTGAGCGCAGTTTGACTACTGTTCCACAGAAGTGGCGCGCAGCCCATCTTCCGGGTTAAGAACTTCTTGGTCAACTGTTACGACATCCACGGGAAGAGATAGAGTCATGCTATATTCTGTGCGGGCGGGTCCAAAAGTTCGTGGAATGGAGACATTAGAGAGAGGGGATATTTTTTTTATCTCTCAACTTGGTGACTCGATACAACTATGAACACCAAATTTCGCCCCGATCCATTAATTACCCGAACCGGCATTTATCACTATCACGCTAACGATGTGTTGATTTTTTTAGACATTTCAATTAAATCTTTATATCGGACCAATCAATTAATCATATCCGTCATAGAACGTCCACTATTGAACAAAGGCCTCCCCCATTTATTTTATCATAGTTCTTGGGAATTTGCTAGTACTCACCATGCTTGGCGGGTAGGTTGGTGAGCGCAGAATGGCTGCTGTTACATGGAAGGGACGCTGCTGGCCATCCTTCTGATCTAGAGTCCCTTCGTTGCCTTTTATGACATCCATGGAGATGGTGTGGTGCTATATTCTAAATCCAGACACCACTGGACTCGGGCCAAAGTCCACAGTAATTACAATACCATTATTACTGAAACAATACAGTTAATCACAGGTTTTTAAACTGACTGACTTGACTTTTGATAATATTAGATTAATGATGTTGTAACTTGTAAATCAGGGAGCTGGGTTTAGGTTTCTTTACGATGTTTTCCATCGCCTAAAAGCAAGGGTATCTTAAATGAATCAAGAATAATTAATCAGAAGTACATACAGAAAACTTTACTTAATTAAATCTCTTCTGGACATCAGCGTACTTTTACGCTTTAAAAGCATTTAAAAATCGCACTTGACTATCCGTTTCCGCAAATCCTTTTCTAAATCTGTTTATTTTCTGACATAGCCCTTCCTGTGCAATTTTTTAAACAAAGAGACAATTATTCCTCTGATAAGACTCAGGAAAAAATAATTTAGGCAGATTTCAGCTGTTGTAGACGTAGAATTAAAAAGGGTAAAGAAAGGACCGAATAAGAATAGGAGCGACATCTTGATTTAAAAAAATTGTCGCGGGTGTAGTATTTCTTTTGTAAAAGTATTCGACGTGTACATACACAACAGTGAAGTTATTTCTTGTATTAAGGTTGTCATGAAATTCATATCAACAAATATGCTAGTTTCATTTAAATGCTTACTGTAAATAGGATACAAACTTGGTAGAGTACCAGTCAGGAGTTACTCGTCTTCAAGTAGCAAGTGGTAGGTAGTTCAGTTAGCCGTCTCTACAGGGGGGTCGTGCGGTCCCTGGCCCTGTGGGGGGGCGCCTGCATGGTCAGCTTGACTTTCAGGCGCCCAGCGCTGCAGAACCAAAATCGGTCTGCAGCGCAGAGTGGCCATCCGGATCGCACGAGGATACTGAGCAGTGTTCTACAAGGTGGCAACTCTCCTGGCGCGTTTTCCGCCTTTCGACATCCTGGCGGAGATGGATGCGTGAGACTACGATCAGACACGCTCCCTCCGCCAGAGCGGCGAAGACGCGCCTCCAGGGGCGTTAGACAGGCTGAGGCGGCTAGCCCGGCGACGCGCACTTCGAAAGTGGTGTCACCTCCTGCGGATGCAATAATAATTAAAAAGCAAACGCCACATTATTAACCCATTAGTGCATAACGTTCGATAAATCGGACGTCAATAAAATTGTTATTTTAGGAGTTATATATTTTTTCTCAAGGGTTTATGCTTTTAAAATAGTAGTTCAATATATATTCAAACGTGGCAACACTGTTGTTATACAATGTGCTAACGCGCATGTGCGTCAGCTGTCAATTCGCAAAATGGTGGCAAGCGGTAAAAGTTCTTCACGGCGAAGGTAAGTTTTTATTGTGTTTTTATTGTATTTTGTTTGGTGTTATGGTTAAAAAACGGATATTTTGAAATGAAATGAAATGAAATGAAATAATCATTTATTCAAATAGACTAAATTATTAGTTCTTTTGAACGTCAACATTAGACAGCACCCATTAAGCCCACCCTTCACCGCTTCCTAGTGTTTAAGCTGGGGAGAAGAAACGGCGCAACAAACTCCCCAGCAACACGTTAGTCTGTCATATACAATATTTATACATACATGTACACAAAAAATAAAAAAATTACAACAGTACTAAAATGTACTTGTATGTCAAAAATTTATGTAAATTAAATATTAAATGAAACGTAAAAATTCTAATATAAAACACATGTCAAAAATCTGTTTGAATTCAATGTCAATAAAAAGTGTATAAAATAACAGATGTCAGTTTTTGTATAAATTAAAAAAAAAAAAAAAAAACTATGCTGACTGTACCTAGCGAGCAGCTCAGTCCCAAGCTTTTTTATCCTCAAGACAATCAGAAATCTTATAATATCCTTTATTACAGAGTTTAGATTTAATAAAAGTTTTAAATTTCTTAAGCGATAAATTTCTGACTTCAGTGGGAAGTTTATTGTAAAAACGTATACATTGACCCATGAACGAGTTGCTTACTCTGTGGAGACGAGTACAATGTACAGCTAGATTGTGTTTATACCTGGTGTTTACACTGTGAACATCGGAAATTTTTACAAAATTTGAAATGTTTCTGTGCACATACAATAAATTTTCATATATATATTGCGAAGCAACAGTCAGAATATCAATTTCTTTGAATTTTTCTCTGAGAGAAACCTTTGGACCCAATTTGTAAATGGCTCGAACTGCCCTTTTCTGTAATGTGAAGATGGTATTAATGTCTGCACAGTTTCCCCAGAGAAGAATCCCATATGACATTATACTATGAAAATAGCTAAAATAGACTATTCTGGCTGTATCTTCATCAGTAATGTTCCGAATTTTCTTAACGGCGTAGGCTGCCGAACTAAGTCTACTTGACAACTTGGCAATATGTGGGCCCCACTGCAATTTGGCATCTATAGTTATCCCAAGGAACACCGTTGACTCAACAGGGTCCAGCTCTATTCCGTTCAGTAGTACATTGGTATGTAACTGTCTGACATTAGGCATTGAATATTTTACAAATTTTGTTTTTTTCTTGTTAAGGAGAAGATTGTTTACATTAAACCAATGGACAACTTTAGAGATTGCATCGTTAACTTCGTCAAAATTCTGTATTTGTCGCTGGATTTTAAAAATAAGCGACGTATCATCCGCGTACAACACAATCTCATGATTATGCCTTTCGTAAAAAGGCAAGTCATTAATATAAATGAGGAACAAAAAAGGGCCTAGAATTGATCCCTGTGGAACGCCCATGGTGACCGAAGATCCTGGAGATCTCTTACCATTAACATCAACCTTCTGAATTCTGTTGTTTAAGTAAGAAGTCAGAAGGTCAAGAGCCTTATCCCTAAATCCATAATGGTGCAATTTCCTTATGAGCGTATCGTGATGTACGCAATCGAAGGCCTTGGACAAGTCACAGAATATACCAAGAGCGTCTTGCGAGTTCTCCCAGGCCTCGAAAATGTTTTTCAGCAATTCCACGCCCGCATCTGTAGTTGAACGACCCTTGGTAAAACCGAACTGTTTTTTGTGAAGCAGGTCGTGCTTGTTGAAATGTCTCAACATTTGGTTCAAAATAATTTTTTCAAAAACTTTACTCAGCGTAGGCAGTATCGAAATAGGCCGAAAGTTTGTGGGATCTGATGTGCTACCAGATTTAAACAGTGGAATTACTTTACTGTGTTTCATCAGGTCAGGAAACGCACCAGATGCGACACATGAATTGAACACAGTTGCTAAATAAGGAGATGTTATATCAATTACTGATGAGACGGTCTTAACTGACAAACCCCATAGATCTGCAGTTTTTTTCACGTCGAGGCTTTTGAAAGATTCTATTATGTCTTTTGCATTAACAAATGAAAATTCAAAATATCTGTCACATACAGGTACACATTCTTTGAGTATGGAGTAAGCAGAAGAGGAAGACGACAACAGACCTTTAGTTGTCAAAATAGGAATATTTGTGAAAAATGATTCAAACTCTGTTGCTACCTCCATGTCTGCCCTAATGTCTACATTATTTATTTTCAAATGAAAGTCACGATGACGTACTGCGGATCTTCCAGTTTCAGAGTTAATAATATTCCAAGTTGTTTTAATTTTATTACTGGATAACTTTATTTTAGTTTTTAAGTGTATTGATTTAGCAGAGGTACAGGCACGTTTAAAAGTTTTTGAATAATTTTTAACATATTCATGAAAGATTGCATCATGATTATGTGACTTTTCCGAATATAATTCATACAACTTTTGCCTACTTTTATAGTTACCTGGTGTTGCCCAGTCACTAAAAGTAACGCGATCACAGACCGATACAGTTTTTGGGGTAAAAACCTTACTAAATTGACTATTTATTGTATTAAATAACAAAGTATACGCTTGATCAGGGTTTTCATGATAGGGCATTTCAGGTAGTTTTTGTATCAAATTATTTTTAAAAAGGTCTAAGCGGTTTTTATTTACAGGTATAAAACTTAAAAGTTTTCTATGAGCTATAATATTTTTTTTAGGTAAAGCTACTAACTGGCCGCAGTGATCAGAGTCTAACTTATTTAAAATTAATTTGTGATAGGGTTTTATGTTTGTAAAGATATTGTCAATACATGTACCACTTGTAGCAGTTATTCTAGTTGCTTCAAAGAAATTATTGTACAAATTATACGATTTAAATAAGGTTATGAACCTATTTGTAATACTAGATATTTCTAATATATTTATATTAAAGTCTCCACAGACAACAACTATTTTATTAGTGTTTGATATCTTAAACAAGGCTTCCTCCATATATTTTTCAAAAACATCATATGATGCACATGGCGGGCTGTATACACTCATTACAATGAACTGCTCAAGCTCGATACAAGCCAACTCAATTACTCGCTCAACAGAGAGGCTCACTATATCTTTACGTTCCTTAAATTTCAAAGTGTTTTGAACTATTATTAAAGAGCCACCACGTATCATATTAACTCTGCTGAATGAGCTAGCAAGCTGGTGGTTATTGAAGCTGAACATGAGCTGATGATTTTTTAACCAGTGCTCAGTCACACATACAATATCAATATAAGTACTGTTCATGAACAACTCCAATTCCAATTCCTTACCCATCAAACCTTCCATATTTTGGTGAACAATGTTAAGTATGTTTTTGTTATAATAGATGGAATTTGATGGGTGTGGTATTAAATCATTTCTTACATTATTGCTAGAAATTGATTCTATTGTCTCAAGTTGTAGTTTAAATGAATTGGAACAGATTCATTTAAACTACTACAGTTCAGCTGCTCAATAGAGGCAGTATTATTAGCCAAATGCTTGGCTGTGTCAAAGATACAAGTAAATTGCTCAACAGAAGCAATGTGTTTAGTAGCCAAATTTTTGGCTGATATGTCAAAATAATATGATAGCGACACAGCTATCTGTCTTTTATAATATTTTGGAAGATAGTATCTATCTTCAGTCACATACATAAAATTACTAACATAATTGATAGAATCAATTAAATGAAATTTGTCATTACCATATGTCAAAGTGTGTAATGTCAAATTAAGCTTATATCTAATGATATTCTCTTCCTGTGGCAAACTGTTACTGTAAGGGAATGTAAACATCACTATGTTTTTAACATTAAGATTAGATAATTTTATATGGCTCTCTAGTAGCCCTTCTTTATTTGTATTACCTCTATTTCCTATAAATATTAATATAGAAGTATCCTGGCTGAATTTAAATTGAGTAATTTTTTGCATTATGTCACCGTAGCTCAGACCAGGCATACAGTAATTAGTGACTGATATTCCCATGCATTTAATTGATAACATCTGACCCAGATCTTTACCTATTTCATCACTAAATATCACAATGTTTGTTTTTGTTGTGGATTTCACATTGATGGGGGTATGTACATTTTCAACACTCTGATTTAGGGAACTATTAGTGATAGAAAGCTGGTCATCGCTTGGTATATTGGTAGTATCACAAGCTGACAATGGACAAGCTGGTGAGAGCCCACAGTTTAATGGACTGTTGTTGGTCGATGGTGGTGAGCGCTCATAGCTGCAAGTACACGAGCCCACCAACTCATTCATTGCCAACATATACTCTTTCATTTGTAGTTCAGAGCTTTTATATTTATTTGTCATTGCTACTAATTTGTCACGAAGACCATTCATTTCAAAACTCAAATTCTGTGTGTCAGTTTTATATTTAATAGAACTATTTTTTAATTTTGAAGAATAAATGTCCAATTTATCAAGTAATTGCAGTCGTTCTCTATTTAGTTTTACATTTTTAATAAAAAACTTTTGCCTATGAACTAATTTTTGAGTTTTTCTAATGAATTTATTTATTCGGACATATTTTTTTAACTTATTTTTGCTGCATCTAACGACCCTTACAGATTTGTTAGACATACTGACATTATCACGTGTTAGATCTATTGTGACTGTGGGCTTGTTACTTGCAGCAGAAATCATTCTCGGGGCATTGATCACCAACTCATCAAACAGACTTTGGTTCAACGAGGCTGTGATGTTATGTTGTGTGGTTTCAAGTAGTGAATTTTTTCTATTTGCCTCATGTAGCTGTTATTCTAAAGAATATATCCGACTTAGAGCTTGTTCATACTCAATGCTACACTGGTTAAACCCATCCACAATGAGTTGGAGTCCATCCCGAGAGTCAATGGCATCGGTGTATTGTCTGTGTAATTGTGCCATTTCACTTTTTAGATCTCTGTTTTTATTCAATATATCTAAAAGTTCCCTCTCATTGTCATCTCTTTCCCTATTCAGTTGGTCACACAACTCCATAGACGCCTTTAGTTGGCTCAAAGCCAGTTGGAGTTTAGACTCTTCCTGGCGAGCAGAGGCTTTGCGAGTCATAATCATGATAAATGAATAGCAAGAATGATGAGATAAGAATTAGGAATCAAAGATTTAAAATAGCAGAGACAGAAGTAGGGTTGAGAATAGTTAATAAATGGTGGTAGACTAATGAAAGAGAGATTATAAACGAGAAATAGTATCACCAAACTAGAAGAGGTCAGGTTATGTTTATTTTATTTTTGCCAGGTATATGTATACAGCGTCGAAGCTGGAATGTCTATTAATTCAATACATAATATATTAAAATATAACAATAATACGCTTGTGAGTTTATTAAGTATAAAGATTTGTACCTGTTTCGAGATGACAATATAACAATTCGAATAAGCCGGTAGCCTGTAAACGTCACCGAATCTTAAACGATTTTATCACTTTAATTTCACTTATTACACTAATATTATGCAATAAATACTTAAATTACTTCTAGTATTCAGTGATGAATTGGGATTAGGGACAATTTATTGAATAACTTAATAAATTTCAATATAAAATTATTGGAGATGTTAAAATCAGCTGTTAGCTGTAGTGTTGCCACAGGAAAAAGCTTGATTGCTAAACTATCAGATTATTTATTTTGAATATAGTTTTTACGGAGCCACTGTTATTTTGAGTGCTATGCATGCCAATTTTGTACTGTCCGATATATCGCACGCTATGCACGGCGGGTACTGCATGTGGTGTTCTGTTGAATTGTTACAGTTTGCAAGTTCATGAAATATTATCTGCTTTGGAGTGTGAGGAGGATGATGTTCATTCTGAAAATATAATATATGTTGAGCCCCCTATCGAGGATGCTGATCAGGTCACTGACGAAGACAGTGTCAAGTCCGATGAGGAGCATGGTGCGAACATAAATCACTTAGGACGAAGACTGCTGCAAGCTAGATGCGAATTGCGACGTTTTCGAGGTGATAGCAATTCTTCTACTTCATCAACGTCTACAGCACTCTGTTCAAATACACAACGAGCGTGGAATGATAATTCTTCATCAAGTAGCGATAGTGAAGACGAGCAGCCCCTTTCTACTTTCATTTCCCATAACAAGGCTTCAAGGTCTACACCCCCAGCTAAAAAGAAAACATATTTAATTTTGTTCTGAATATCGTTCGCAGCCATCATCAGATGAAAGTATAAAAAAACGGTGGCCCATATTTGCTTATTTAGTAGACGTTTCAGTAGTACACGCCTGGTTACTTGCTCGGAAGAATGGCTGCACAAGAGACACTGAGTCCTTATTCGTTTTTAGACGCTTCATAGCGAGAAGCTTACTTTCCACACATGGCACACCGCCACATCAAGGTCGCAAGCCAGCAAAACCATTATCTACAATGAGATACGACGGTAAAGAACATTGGCTGGTTCCGATAAATACTGAACGTCGGTGTGCAAACCAGTGTGGAGGGAAAAGTAAATTTCAGTGTCAGAAATGTGATGTAGGCCTTCACCCGAAATGCCACATGGCATACCACATTGTAAATTAAAATATTTTTGTTTTCTGTTCCTTTTTATAATAAATTACTTCATAAAATCAGTATTTTTATTTTAACCTTATTTAACATCAATTGTGTCCGCCATGCATAACGTCCGATTAATCGGACGGGCTATAGAATCTGAACTTTCACATAAACTGAATATTTCATGTCATTAAATCGTCAAAGACACTCTAAATGATAATATATTGTAGTGATTATAATGAAAAAGGCATTAATAAACTTTATGCACTAATGGGTTAAGTCGTTTATTTTCGTCATCATCATCATCATATCAGTCATAGGATGTCCAGTATTCACCGAAGGTTAGGTGCCGTGTATCATTATTTTGCTAGATCATTTATTTATTTTATTTGCTAGAACCCACGACGTCTTGCAGGCAGGTTGGTTAGCGCACAATGGCTGCTGTTCCATAGAAGAGACGCTGCTGCCCATCTGTCTGGTTTAATAGTAATAATAAAACCTCTGCCGGAGTAGGCTTTATACCACCGTGGGATAAACGCAAACGCTATCCCGGAGGGCAGATTAAACCAGCTTCTTCAATTTGTTGATACTAAAAAAGTATATCATAAGGAAATCTATTAATGAGCTTACAAAATGCAGGACAGCTTGTGGCGAGCTTTATCTACGCGGTGACACTGTATTCACAAAAACCCCAAAGAGTCAGTCAGGGCCTCCGGCTTACCTTTATTGGTGGGTGGCTGGAGTAGAACCCAATGAATACCCGCAGGATTTTGAACTCTGGCTCGCCTTAGGTGGCCGATCAGAAGAGGGTTCCCAGAGCCCGGTGTACCCGGTGGTGGATTTGTTTAATGGCGTAATTAATGGAGAAACCTGCTCTGCGTGTTCGAGACATGCGATGGTGAAACCGGTGGTGCACCTCTCGCCATCCCGTGGCACTCACGCGTGTTGTTCCCTTCCGCCCGTAGCGGCAGACGTTTAGGCAGAGGGGGAGGGATCTTGTGAGCGACACCTTGTTAGAGTCACCGTCTACTATAGAATTTCCCTTTATAGGTTGAAAGGCCGATTCCGTTGCTTCTGTTAAGCTAAGGAGATCATAATTCAGTTCATGACTTGATTTCTGTAGTGTAGCTATGGAAATACCCCAGTTAGTGTCCCATATTTTTTTAAATTAAAATTCTCTAAAGGCCCTCTCCCTGTTGGACCCATGTCCCCACTAACGCCTATCAGAAGACCTCTTTGCAGATGAGTAACCCGTGAAAAGAGAGATATTAAAAAAATACGGGTTGCACTCCGGGAGTGCCGACAGAAGTGAAAACTTATTTTTTTTATTTATCTAGACGTGTTCGCGTTCGCGGTCTGGTATATGTACATGCATATATGCCCACGCTATAGCTGCGTCTCGTAAGGGTGTCGCGAGTCCAGAGATTTTATCTCATCAAAAAATATGCGTACCGCGCTAAAAGAAGTTTTCACTTCAGTAAAATTTATTTAAAGACAAGAAGTATATAGAGTACATCCGAAGAGGAGATATTGCAAGGCCGATCAAGGCTGATCGTTACTCTTTTGCTCTAAGCATCGTGGTTGGGCCTTCGCCTACAAAAATGAAAGAGAAAGAGAGATAGAAATGCTTTTATTTCTATGCGCAATTGACACACAAGACTTATAACTAGACTTTCTTCAGCCAAACTAATAATAACATTATAAAAACAGAAATAAAAAAATTGTAGCACAGATTTTAAATAAAACTTATCAGTCGATATAAAACCTTTTTTATTAAAACGTTGCCCCACACTAGTATTTACAGATACGGTTTATTAATTCGTGAAAAAGGCACTAGTTTAACTGTTCAATGCCTTAAATCCATAGGTCTCACACCAGGTCATCATCATATCAATCAAAGGACGTCCACTGCTGGCCTCCCCATAGATTTCCACAATTGTATCGTCATTTAGAAGGGAATTTTCCAGTACTCACCACACTTGGCAGGCGGGTTGGTGAGCACAGTATGGTTACTGTTTCACAATAGGGACGCTGCTGCCCAAGCCCTTAGTTAAGTGTCCTTTAATCGCTCTTAACAACCTCCACGGGAAGAGATGGAGTGATGCTATATTCTTGATTCGGACACCACACAGAATAACCAAGGCTTCCAAGAAATAGTTATTTAACATTGACATTTCTGATTAAGGTTCGCTTTATGTTCAAAGACCGTTGCATCCGGGTGTCATTTTTTGTTTCATTTTACCTAAATAAGGGTTCCTTTAGTATGAAACCTATTTAAGGAAAATTATTTTGTAGTTACTCTGTGGGTATTTAGAATAGTTGTCGACTGGTTTTGCCCGAGGCGACGCTTGAGTGGATTTTATTTGCTTTAATATTTTTTTATTCTGAAAATGAAGATGGTTATAATATAATTACCGTGTTTGACGGTGTTAGGTTAATAATTTATAATAACACGACATGACGTTTATTATTGGCTGACTAGCCGTTACCAACCTGCTACGCTAGGCGTGAATTATATTTATATTCATTCTTTTTTAACCCTTTTTTTATTGATCCGGTGGAAATACCTCGTGTGCTTCCTTCGCCCCGGGAAAGGGCGAAGGGACATGCCGGACTCCTACCGGCTAAAACCACCGGAGTGATCATCGTCGGCAGTCCGAAGGGAGGCTCCAGGACCTCGAATAATCTCTATCCAGAGCCACCCGTTGGTGCCACGCCTTTGGGCACATCTCGGAGGGGATGACTGTAAAACGGTCCGTGTCCGCCTCCTCCAAGCAGGATCGGCCCTCTCCCGATCCCGCTCTGCGAACTTTTTGAACCCTGCAATAGTATACCGAAATGCAACATACATACAACATAACGTTTTCAATAAAATCTGTTAAGCCGTCTCAGAGCTTACATGAGACGACCAGACAGAGAAGCAAAGTTAAAAAAACGTTAATTTATGTTTAGACAAAGTATAAATAGCAGATTTTACTTAAATTTTGGTATTTATTTTGAAATTACAGAATAATTAGCCTTTATTTCCTTAATTATAAGTATACGATAACTTACATAAAATATTAAAATGACACAGATATTAATTCTTTAAGGCCCTTCTATGGGCATAGGCCTTCTCCAATCATTTCCAGTTTGTTCTTCCTGTCGGTACGCTCATCCAGTTACTTTTAGCTGTTTTTATAATTTCATCATTTCTACGTTCAGAGAGCCGACTACTAGAGAGAGTCCTCTATTGCCAAGTGGCAATTGGCCAAGTGGGTCTGCCCATGTAGTGACTCATTAGGTCCATCTTTCATCTGAGATATGTACTTTATATCCTGCCTATTTCAATTTAAGACGTTGAGCGTATTAAAGCGCATCTTTTAAATGCACAGACAGATAGTTCAATTTTATTATATTGGTATAGATTATTATCAGAAATTAAAACAACCTTATTATTCTAGTGGCTAAAAGTGGCGCAGTTGCTAAATAAGAGTATTTGGTTATCAGAGTTTTGAGAATTACAAAGCTTTCTTAAGTGTCTCCAATATTATACGAGGGTCGAACTGAACGTTTTTAGAATTGGCTAGTAAGAAAAATTTCCAATGTTTTTTTATTTCAAAAAGAATTTATTTGGAAGCTGTAAATGTACATTGAATTCATATGTCATTTGTTTTTACCAATTGGCGGCAATTTAAAAAGACCGTGCCATGCGTCGCAATGAATTCGACTAGAGAACATTTTCGCTGTTTGATTTACTACGACATCCGTTGCGGGCTTAATCAACAACTATGTTATAATAGACTTCGATTGGCATTTCATGATGAGGCGCCGTCTCGTGTCACTGTTTATAATAGATTATCTGAGTTTAAACGTGGTCGAAGCAATCTCACTGATAATGTCCGCGAAGGACGTCCTTCTACGGAGGCCACTGAAGATAACGTGAGTTCTGTGTGGCTAATAATAGAAACTGATAAAACACATCAACCAAACAATCCGGGTAAGTTTAGGCATCGGTATGGGCTAAGTACTGGAAAACGCAGCGTGGGACGACCTCCAACGAGATGGACAGACAACCTACTGAAAGTCGCTGGGAGTCGTTGGATGAGGGCGGCATGTAACCGCTCGCTGTGGAAATCTAAGGGGGAGGCCTTTGTTCAGCAGTGGAGATCCTGTGGCTGATATGATGCAGCTATTCCCAGGTGATTCGCTCTTTTCATTTTTATTGGTTTCAGCGGGAATTCGTCATAAACTTCCTCCTCCTTAGGGAAGGACGAAGGAGCGTGCTGGACTCCTATCGGCTAAAACTAACGGAGCGGTCATCATCGGTACCTAAGGGGCTCCAGGTCCTCGTATGATCACATTAAAACCGCCCACTAGTGTCACAGAAGTCAAGGGAAAAAGATGATTGCCTCATTATTTGGCCGGACGGGTTATCACGCAACAATTGCGCTAGGTGATGAAAGGACTGTTACTGCAAATTGGTATATTAGTCATTGTTTACCAATGTCTTGAAAAATGTCGACAGCAGCGCCCAAGAAGCAGGATCCTCCCCAATCATGAACACGATCCAGCACACTCCGCCAGACAATCGAATATTTATCTAAGGTGGAATTAGGGAGTCATTTTCTTTACAGTCCCAACCTTGTGACTTTTATTTATTTTACAAAATGAAAGATAAACTCAGATGAATTCGCTTTATGAACCCCAAAGATAGCTCCATTCGAAAAGAAACTTGGAAGACATCCATAAAGAATAGTGGGCTCATTGCTTAGGTCAATGGTTCCATCGCATGCGACGACGCTTAGAAAGAAACGGAGACTACTTCGAGAAACAAAAACGGGTACCTACATCATTTAGTTTTTTGATTTTCTTAGAAGTGTGACCCTTATACTGAAACATTTATTTGAGTACTTATGTTTTTCTGTAACATCATCTAAGTAGCAGCTCTATGTTTGAAAGAGGCTATGGCCTCGCCATATGGGACAATAAAATACAAGCGGCGAAAGGTATACAGTATTGACGGCATGGTTGGTGCAGTGGTTGATACAGTGGGCTGCTGTGCTCCGGGTCGTGGGTTCGATTCCCGCACGGAACAAATATTTGTATGATCTGCAGGTAGTTGGTATGGGTCTGGGTGTGTTATGTGTGGAATTTATGTATATAAAGTCACCCACGACACAGGAGAAATACTGAGGGGCAAAGTTAAAAAAAAACTACTCTACTACTCTCTCTACTCACAAGGTTTGCAGGCGGTTTGGTGAGCGAGAATTACATAGCTGCCCCTGCACCTTTTGTGACATTCACCAGAGAAGATGAAGTTCTTAATACGGATACCACACGGAATTGTATTAGGTATTTGGTAAATACTGATCTATTCCTATAAAAAGACTTGGTGCTATCAGCGGATGGGAGGCCCAACTCCTCTACACTATATATGATTTACAACTTCGCTGCCGCTAGAATAAAGGGGCGGGTCATCGACGGGCAAAAATTATTTTTATTGCTTTTTCATTTTGACAAATTGTTTTTTTTTAAGGGGATATACTATTTTAGTAATTAGATACTAAGAAAAACAAGAATTATAAAATAAACTGAGCAATGGCTGCTGCCAGAATAACTCAGTGGTTCATCGTGTGGCCAAGTTGTTTTGTTATTGCTTTTTAAATTTTGGCCTTTTTTATGGGGAGATACTATTTCACCTATTCTATGCTAAGAAAAAATAAATAAATTGAACAATAGAGATTGAAAGATGCCACTTCACGAAAACGCGGGGTTTGCCCCAGAACCCCGCATACGCAGTTGTTAACCATCAGCAAAGATAATAATAAGTCATAGTTTCAAGCCAAATGCTTGGTAATATTTAGAAGCCTAGCATGAAAGAATTGACTACTGAACCCGACAGTATAATTATCAGTGACATCCTTAGATATTTTTGAATTTAGAATAGACAATAGTCAACTGCGTGCTAAGCGAAGCGTGTAGTACACAAAATTGAAAGTAAAACGTAAAAAATGTAATGCTTTATCACGCTGCTATAATTCTTTGATTATAGCTGAACTTTTTTCTTTCGCACGTTAGGAAATTAAATTGTGTAGTATTAGCAAGGATATGATGCTACATTCGGTTTTTTTTACATGTGACCTTACTACTGGTCGGTGACTCTCCTGATATTGAGTGAAGTTGTGGTTGAGGAAGAAGCACGGTTGCCTAGAAGATTTACTCACTAATTAATTCACTCGTACAATGAAGAATTGTAGATTGTACCTATAAAAACACAGATTCCGGTAATGAGTTCCACTCATTAGCAATACGTATAATTAATGTGGAAGCGAGACAGTTATCATTTCGGCCGAATGAAGTCCACTGCTGGACACAGCCCTCTCCCAAAGATCACCACAACGACCGATATAGGTGTGTTGCTCATTGCGGGCTTTTGCCATGATCGCCACGCTTGGCAGACAGGTTGGCGATGGCTGTTGAGTTGTTAATGTACTCGAAGGTGGCTGCTGCCCATCCGGCTAATCCCTTAGTGGACTTTTACTGTTATGGGGTGGTAGAATTCTGAGCTGGCATCACACGGCACAGAACAGCGAGACAGTACATTCATAAACTGTGTAACAATATAAAGCAGATTTTTGTATTTTAGAAATTCATTGCTGTTTACTATTTTATTTTATTTATTAGGAATAACAAACAGTTATACAATATAGCTTATATGTAAGATTAGCAACAAGATATTACAAATGCATAACCAACTACGTTATTCACATGATATATTAGACATAATAACATTGAAAAACTACATCGTGCGGATCGAGCGTTACAGACTAGCTTCATTATATACATAAGAATATTTCACCATAACAACAAAATAATTTAACGATAATTATAACCAAGCCTTGATTCTAGTTTAATATGAATGAAAGAAAACCAAGCTAAGGTGATATATCCATCGAGTTAAGTGCTTTACGGGCATAATTTTTAAATTTTCCTGCTGACAGTGCGAATAAATCAAGATTATGAAAATATGTGTTATAATTAGTAGTAATTACTATTAGACGATTGGTTGATTTTATATATTGTTATTTTGTTCTTACAAATTTGAAGTAACTAATCACGGTAGATTACAACTTGGCACGAAAGTGTTCATTGAATCGAATCATAAATATTCTACGTTTATTACGTAAAAAAATTACTGCAGCATTATATATAAAAGCCATTTGGGTTTTTACATACAAAATACAGTACCTTCATAGAAAGGTCGAAATATCATTAATTAAAAAAAGTACTACGATTTGTTAAATATTTTTCTCTGCGCTTTCTTAATCTATGTCACTAAGGATGAGATTCAGAAACGAGTCTAAGCGTGAACTTACGTTTCCATCTGTCAAAATGCACTACTTACGCTCATAATTGTATTCACAGACGATCGGAACACGACTTAAGCTTAGCGTAAACTAAGCTAAGCCAAGTAGTGAAAATCAACTACTTTGGGCGAATCTAGCGCCACTAAGCCGTCAAAGGTGCGCTTGCAACAGGAACTATGAATTATGGATATGTGATGATATGTGATGGATATGGATATGTAAGTACTTTGATTGTCATAATTCTAATTAGCTTTGTACTATGGAGGCTACATTCGTCCAATATGTTCAACTATTTATCAAAATATCATCCTAACTTACTCGCAGTAATACAGTATGTAAGAATGATTATGTATAGAATAATAAACTTATCTGATTATTATATGACATTGTTATTTCAGTCCACATCCCCAAATTTCTTTTCATTGAAGTCTGCGTCAGTTCTTTTATTTCTAGTATGGTGGATATATGGTGGATGGTAGTTTCGAATAGTCATTTTTACTCGTAAAATGTTCAGATATTCCTGAGATTTAGAAAGATGTTTCAACATAATTATATAGGTTTATGTGTCATATATTTTGTTTCGCCCACTCCAATAGCATTTTGTATATTGCTATCCTTTTTTAAAAATAAAAAAGGATAGCAATATACAAAATGCTGCCTGATTTATGCCTGATTACACAGTTTTGTAAAAACCGTATCTCACCGATAAACATTCTCGTATTAAATGGCCATAGAGAATAGACTTCAAACTTATCCAAGACCGACGTAAGTTTGAAAGAGACTGTCTCTGTTTTGAAGATGCGCTTAGCCACTACTTGGCTTAGAGCGTTCTTCGCCCGTCTTACATTTATGTCTCTGAATTTTAGGGTGACCTAAGCGTGCCCAGTGACAGAGAGGTAACGATATAAATCTACGAGTAAAAAAGAGATGCCAGAATTTATTGGAAGATTACGACCAGAGTGCATAAGCGTTAAGTGTAACTAATTCGCTGCTGTTTATTTTTGACAGCAATTAAGTGTGCATTGACCTTAACATTTTAAAGGTAAAAACTGTTTGAAACTTAATGTCGTTACTATTATTTGCTTTTGGTTAATTAGGTTTTTTAAACAGTATTATGTAACTGTAGCGGTAACGGTTGCAGTTTTTTATATACTTCTCTCTTCTCATCTTAATAACTATACGCGCAAATGACCCTGGAAGTAAGCGCAAGGCTTGCTATATGGTTCAAACTGCCCTTGATATGAATGTGAATATTCGCCATTATTATCTATAAATCGCTAATTATTGTAAAGGGCATTAAAATAGCACATAAAAAGTCTATTTACACCATGCGAGACTTCAATTTGGCGAACTTTTTAACGTTGTAGCCTGTTCCGAGGAAAAACTGACATATCTACTCCATACACCGAAACGATTTTTCTGATTTTAGAACAATGTGCTCTTAAAATAATGTAAATTTTAATATGATTTGAAAAGAGCAACCATGGACTTTCTTGCCCGTACTTCTACATAAGAAAATACATCTTGGAACGCGTCAACAGTGTCTCGACTATTCATATAATTCATTCAACTTAACATCATAGTTGAAATACGTGTTTTCCTATACATTCCAACCGCTAACATAAGTTTGTACGCACAGTATTGAAAGATTTACCATGTTATTTTAAGACCATAGACTTCTTATAGGGTTTTCTGTAATCTATAACCTATATTTTTTCAGAATTTTAGGCGCTGTAGTTTCGGAGATAAGTTTGGGGTGGTCAATTTACATCTATTTTCTTAAGTAACTTTAGAAAAATACATTTTAAAATTATCAAATAAATATGTTTGAGACCCTCATAACAAGCCGTTACATTTCATATGTTACACGGTATAGTTTTCAATACCTTATTCTTTAATTTTCTATAATTCCCCCTGAACAGGACCGCCATATTCAAAATTCATTTATTTACCTTACCTGTACGTGTTTGGGTCACAGAAATCCATATGTGTGCCAAATTTCAACTTAATCGGTCCAGTAGATTCGGAGCAAATTGTCTGTGATAGACGGACAGACAGGCAGACACACGAGTAATCCTTTAAGGGTACCGCCGTTTTTACCTTTTCCTTTTTTCGTTTCTTTTTTGTTTCTAGTAACCAGTGACGAGACTAGGAAGAAAGACAGAAAGAAATATTTGTTTTGATCACAACACAGAGACAAGATTGTAAAAACAGGGACATAGATAACAGTATTTAAAAATATAAAAAAGTACAAATCTAAATAAAACTAACGTAAACCTTCCTAGGTACCTAATGATATATGTCTCACGGTTGGACCGAATACGTGCCCAGCCATACCAAAGAGCTGATCCGCTTCATGCCAGTCTTAAGTGCCGGACGCTGGTTTTCATCTGGAACTTTATGTACTTTACTATGTACAAGGCTGGGTCACATTATTTTCCTGGTAGTAAGCGTCAGGCCTGCCCATAAAATTTTTATCGACCCAAAACTAGTGCTAAGTGTCAACACAGTGCGCTTGTCAACAAACACTATTGCCACCGCGTAGATAAAGTAGGTACTCTTTGCTATTTGCGTTATCTACCGTGCAAGCAGCTAATGAGTTTTTGTCAACTTACCGACTAATTGTGAAAAAAGCAAAATTATCTAGCACTACTTAATTAGTACTTGCCCATGTCGTGCCCATCCCAATATCCGTTGGGAGCTCTGTTCTCGAAGTTGTTCACTAGTATGTCTACCTGGGACAAACTGTCCAGTTAGGTAGGTCCAACTTCGATAAAGAGGTCAATCATCGAGTCGGCTGGGCAGCGTTTGGGAAACTTCGCAACGTCTTTTCGTCAACAATACCGCAATGCCTCAAGTCGAAAGTTTTAACCAGTTTTGTGTGTTACCAATGATGACATATGAAACAGAGACGTGGTCACTCACAATGGGCCTCATAAGAAATCTCAAGGTCACTCAGCGAGCTATGGAGAGAGCTATGCTTGGTATTTCTCAACGAGATCGAGTCAGAAATGAGGAGATCCGTAGAAGAACTAAAGTTGTCGAAATAGCTGAAAGGATTAACAAACTGAAGTGGCAATGGGAAGGGCACATTGCTCGTAGAACTGATGGCCGTTGGGGCACGAAGGTTCTCGAATGGAGACCGCGCACCGGAAAACGCAGCGTGGGGCGACCTCCAACGAGGTGGCCAGACGACCTGGTAAAGGTCACTGGGAGTCGTTGGATGAGAGAGGCATATGACCGCTCATTGTGGAAATCGAAGGGGGAGGCCTTTGTTCAGCAGTGGAAGTCCTGTGGCTGATATGATGATGAGTACTTGTCTAAATAAATTGCATTTTGGTACCTTGTTTGCATCTAGATATGTTTCGAGTTTACGTTGCAATAAGTCTATGTGTATATATTTTACAAGCTTTTAAAGGTGCATTGTTAGCCTCATAAAATGTTTTTATCCCTGATGTCAATGTAGCTTAGAATTAAGTACATTTGTTTTTGTTTATTGTAGCTGATAAATAAAGATTTTGAAAATGAGCACTCAGTCACCTGGAGACGTTAGTTATTTAGTCTGTTATGTCGAGTATTTTCACTAGCTGCAGTACCCAAACCGGAATACGGTAATGCTCTAAAGTTGACACACTACTGCTTAGCGGCAGAGTATCTGGTACTGGGCCAGTACCGACATAGCCCGACTGTTGCAACAAGAGATCTTCGACCAGTTTTTTTTTTTTTTACTTGGACCTTTAATTGTGGCCAGTCTTTCAATAATGAATGTACTAACTTTATAGTACTAGGCCATAAGTTATACACACTTAGACTTAATATTTGTCTAGTGATTTTGGGTTTTAATGTGGCCTACACATGTGTGTGGTCGTTGATCTTCCTTAAATGAGGTTGAGCTACACGATGACAAATTCATGCTTGCCATCTGGCGGGACAGGTCATCCCAAATCAGCTATAATTTTTTTTTTTCAAAAGACCCTTCCAGACATTTCTCCTTAATTTTTCTGAAATAATAATGTATCTAAATATGTCTGGACATTAAAACAGAAACCTTTGTGTTTTTTTTTAAAATAGGTTTTCTCCTGTATCGTGGATGCGTATCAAAGTCAAAGTCAAAGTCAAAAAATTTTATTTCAAATAAACTAAATATTGGCACTTATGAAACGTCAGAATCTAAGTTGCACGGTTCCAAATAGTTGATCTCATGGAGAAGAGCCGGCAAGAAACTCCATGGATACTCTTTTAAAATAATTGAGATTACAATGTTAATTGATACACATTATTGTAATATATATACCGAGAAAAATGTAGGACAATGTGTAAAGATGGAACATATCACAATGAAATTATAATAATAAATTATTTGCCGTGGCAGTTAACGGCTGACCAGTCCCAACAAACGGCACTCGTTCACGAGCATGACGCATGCATCAGCATCGCTTAGCTCAACCATATTGTAGGGAACCGAACGACCCGATACACAACACCACCGCCAGCAAGACATTTTAGTGAGTATGACAGACCAATACAGCCAGGCAAAAGACAATCAATATAAGTACTAAAAATAACATCAATGGCTACATGATTCTCACACATTTACAGTTTCGTATGAATATTATAATAGAATGCCGTGTGGTGCCGGCTCAGAATGCCACCACCCCATTTCATCCCGTGGGTGTCGTAAAAGTCGACTAAGGGATTAACCGGAGAATGGGCAGCAGCGTCCTTCGAGTACATTAACAACTCAACTGCGATCGCCAACCCGTCTGCCAAGCGTGGCGATTATGGCAAGACCCCCCGATGAGCACACAACACACCATATCGGTTGTTGTGGTGATCTTTGGGGGAGGCCTGTGTCCAGCAGTGGATTTCATTCGGCCGAAATGATGATGATGTTACAAGAACAATATTAACAATAACTAATAGTCTATGTCATAATATTAAATATAAGAAACTAACATTAATAGAAATGAAATTTTAAATGAATTTGTTCAAGATAATGTCAAATTATTGAATATAAGTAAATAACATAAAAAATTATGTAATTTCAACTGAGTCAAGTCAAATGTCAAGGTATATAATGTCAAGGTGTAAATATTTAAGTAAATAACTTAAAAAATACAATTTTAAATGGGTCATGTCAATTTATTTTACATTAATAATATAATCAATTCCAATGTTTAAATATTAAACCCTTGATTGCAAGTTAAAACACTTGCAATCATATCCAATATAAGATATGTTAAAATAAATTATACAGCGCCAGAGGGTCGCAGTGTGCAGAAGGGAATCGTATGCCAGACATCTTTATCATCGATGTAATGATTTATGCTATAGTAGGCCTTCGACATTAAAACACGTTTAATCAAAGATTTGAACTGTAGTTCTGGCAAATCGGTAATCCTAGAAGGAATTTTGTTGAAGAACCTAACACTGTTTCCGATAAACGACTTGCTGGTTTTACTAAGTCTAAAGCCAGGCAAGACAAGCAATAAGTATAAGACATGAATCCCACATGCAATACACCCAAACCCGGAACAACTACCTGTAGATCATACAAATATTTGTTCCGTGCAGAAATCGAAACCACGACCCAGGGCGCAGCAGCCGACTGTATCAGCCACTACACCAACCGTGCCATCTAGTTTGTTACGGCATTTCTTCTCAGTGGCAGTCAATAGGAAATGCTGGCTTCATCTAAAAGTATTGACGAGTGAAACTGTTTTATTACTTGCTAAAATAAAGTTCATTTCATTTTATTTCAACTATAACTCATATATAATTCGGTACATAAAAATTATACATTATTTGCTATATTCAAAATCCAGCATTGCTCCAGCAACTTGAATTAAAACTCATTCATTTGGAATTTGGATGCAGCCAACTGTTTCGTAAATTTATAAATCAGGATTTATCAGATACGAACGAATAAATATGAATTGTTCATTTCATTTTTTTTTTTTTTTTTTTTGAATTGTTCTTTTTTCGTTAATTTCTAGTTGAATTTTAGGTTAAGTATCTGCTATTACAACATACAAAACTATTAGTACACAAGCAATATCTAGTGGTTATTTATATGTTTCGTAAGATGGCTGTCTATGCATTTGCTTGCATTAACGTTTATCAGTTACATACATTTAGGGAAAACAGAGAAGCTTTTATATGATTCATTTTGTTAGGGAACTATCCAGTAAAGAAGCGATGCGATGAGATGTTAAAACCCTAGTATTACTGCAGAATTAATAGAACACTGCGTTGCGTGTTTAATTTTTCCCTTTTTCAAGAGTGACCGAGAATGCTATTCCCATTTCGCGACATATTTTTAGAATTCATCTTAGTCCACCACTCCATCTCATCTCCCGTGGATGTCGTAAAAGCCAACTAAGGGACTCTAAACCAAAGGGTTACACAGTAGCGTCCCTTTTGTGGAATAGTAGCCATACTGCGCTTACCAAGCTGCCTGCCATACGTAGTGGAAGTACTGGCATCCCCCCAAAATAACAACACAATTGTGGAAATCTAAGGGAAGGCCTTTGTTCAACAGTGGACGTCCTTTGGCGAATATAATAAGTTTAAATCGTTTGTGGGATTTTCACTTTAAATTTAAGATATATAGATTGATTTTATTTCATTTTCACGTTTACAAATACAGCTGGGTATACACTTTAAACAATATTTTTATAACATTAATACGCTATATTTTAAATAATATACCTCGGTCGGGTTTTATCTACAAAAGAAAACAAAAAAGAAGTCGGTTGAATAAAAATAAAAATGTTACCTACATGTTTTGTGAACTTAACGAAAAAGTCTTGTATATGTGCCTATCAGACCCCGCAAACACTATCATTAGAGTATCCAAAACAACCACTCAACAAAGTCGATTATCTTAATCAATCGGTTATCAAGTAAATTACATTTCAACAACTTCAACTCTTAGGTTTTGGCTTCTGTAGAATAATCTCTCACAATTTCATCAATGTCGTGTATATCGGCAACGTTGTTCGGTATTCAGATTAATTAATCTTTAGATAGATATTCATAAAATAATTTTCAAAATGAATAACCTAACCTCGTAACGTTTTCAATTTTTTTTCAATAGAAAAATAGTGGTTTTTTTATTTTATTGCCTCAATCATATGTAGTCTTGAAACTCTTGAAACCACGGCAGAAGATGGATGACGACTTACGACTAAAAGGCGATACAGGGATTTTAACCCAGAAGGATGGACAGTAGGGTCCCATCTGTTGAACAGTCATGAACAGTCTGCGCTCACCAACCTGCTTTCCAAGGGTGGTGAGTATTGGCAGATTTCCCCAAAAATTACACAATTGTGGAAATTTATGAGGGAGGCGTTTGTCCAGCAGTGGAAGTATAAATGGCTGTTATGATATTGCTATGTTACGGAGTATCAACTTTTTAAATGTTCAATAAAAGACTATCTAATATTAGTTACGAAAATGATTAAATGAGAGAAAACTAATCAAAAATGACGAAAACGGAGATTTGATCATATGCCTAAAGTAGAAGATATAGTACTGATAGTACTATATCTAAACAGTTAAGTGATCTAATCATCCGCCAGAGTTGTAATTCTAACATCTTCCGTGAATGACCATTTACCTTAGCGGTTTGATCAAATCTCCGTTTCATCATCGCAACCTGCAACATATACTAGTATGACAAGCCGTTACTCGCCGCATTAAATTATGTAATTATTGTTTGTTTTTTACAATTCAAACAAAAAGTGTCATATATCTTATTCCGCAACGATCTACCTTTATGCCAAATTTTATTAGAATCTATTCAGCCAGTTAAGCGTGATGAAGTCACATACAACGTACATTCAAATATATAAACTTTTACTTTTTTTGTAGTAAGAAGGAGGATTTGTTTTTATTTTACAAGTACATTGTATAATATATCCTAATATATTCTAATCTATGATACAATCTATTTCTGCGCCAATTTTCATTAAAATCCATTCAGCCAGCTTGATGGTGCCTCAAAAATTCAAACATACAAACACATTTATAATACTGCCGCGAAAATGATAAACACAGTGATCGCATTTTTTTCGATATCGAGTTTAGTACATATTTAGAATGTAGAGACTACTAGTGTAAGACTAGCTATGAAGAAAATAAAACTATACGAGACGAGCACTCATCAAAATACTTCTGCGCATCGCTGTTTGTTGCGGACTTGAGTACGGGCTTTTAATAGTTTTAAATCCTTCGCTTCGCTCACTCAGTGTAGGGATGCCTTTTATATGTCACATTCCAAAATCAATTAGTCACCTAAAAGTATGTTGAGAATTTATTTTGAAACCGTATTGTTAGTTGGGACATACTTTAAATCGTTCTCAATAAGGCTACTTAAAATTAAAGGTTTTGAGGGCATTTTTTGTTACTTACTCATAAAGCTTAAATAAATCAGGACGATGACGTCAGTGTTGGTGTCTAAGAGGGCTGGCTGAGCGGTTGATGATCCCCTTCTTAGTCAATAGTGTGAAATGTAGATAAACCTAGTTACCTATTGTTATTACCTGGCCAGAGATTGTGACAGGCGGAGATTTTATTACATGAATCCAAAACTACTCGTAATTTCTCTTACATCTTGGTGGCACTTACGTTCACCCCCAATCGAATCAGACACAAACAAAATGGACTTTAGTTTATTAAATTACCACGGCACGTCATCCTTCGACCTTACACAAAAATGAAACCAAGTACATTCCACCTATTATTTAGCTGCCGTATATTTTTCGACATCGTGTAAATTCATAGAGATATCACTAGATGAATACTGGAAGGACCCCTAAGTGACGAAAAAGTTCGAAACTTTGCTACTCCATCTCTTACAAGTTCAGTAAACTAATATTATCAAGACGTTTTATTTCATGTCAACTTCTAGGCTATTTATTTATTCATGTAGTTTGAAAGTAACATGTTATTATTTTTGGTCTAATTGTTTATTTGATTACCTTTTTCTTCTTCGTGCCCTGGTCCTAAGCTACCAATATACTATACATATAATATAATATACATATTGCAAAGGTTTAGCAAAAGGATGTTACAGTCAGCCGCCTGCCTGGCACCAACCCTCTTTGGGTATGCTAGTGTTGGCAGTTTACCCTCCACCTGTTGGTAACTCAAAGCTATTAATGGTATACACTGGTTTTCAATCTATTTTAGTCGCAAACTACAACACCCACGGGATGAGATGGGTAGCCATCTTCGTCACCGGAAGTATTAGGTTCCGTATTTGATTAACTTAACAGACATATATCAACTATAGATTATTAAATGGTACATTAGATGTGATCGATTTTCACTGGTGGCAGTGGCCCGTCCCACCGCTCTGCCGTCATGCAGTTTAAGCTTTAGACATTTTAATGTGCTCCGGTTGAAGGGCACTGTAACTAGTGAAATTACTGGGTATAAGAGACTAAGTAACTAATGTCTCAAGGTGACGAGCGCATTGTAGTGCCACGCAGGACTAATCCTGCATAGCATTACAATTGTTATGAGCAGGCATAACGCTTACCACCAGGCGAGTGACATGTACGGCTCGTCACCATGATGGATAAAAAAAAGTAGTGCCATTATGTATTTGCATTCAAAATACACGCGGGAATCGAATCTTTTGTATAAAATGGTGACACACATAATTTTATTACTTGAAGTAACAATCTCAAAATGAATTAGAGTTAGAAAGCATCTTCGTATTTCCAAACAACCCCTCTTTAGCTATACAAGAACTTTAAAGTTACTAACAAAAACATTATGTTCCCTATAGAAATGCGGCCTTTATTGAAAGCACTATAACCCCATAACAGATTGTCAACTAAAACACAAGTTTACGAAATCATTTGCCGTAAGGGTTTGTTCATACAACACACAATTATATGAATACTAGCTTTTACCCGCGGCTTCGCTCGCATTGTTTTTATCTTTCGTAAAAAAGATTTTTTTAAATTAAAAATATCCTATGTTACTTCTAATACCTCCAAGAATATGTGTACAAAGTTTGATGATGATCGGATATGTAGTTTTCGCGTGAAAGCGTAACAAACAAACTTACATTCACATTTATCATATTAGTATGATATGATTATAATATAACAATGGCTCATAGAAATATGGCTTTGGTACAAATCGATTGGCATATGAGGTTAAATCGCGCTCGCCGTAGTCCAGTTTTGGATGGGTGACTATTTTTAACATATGATGAATCTACCTTGCCTCGTCATCATTTGAGCCGAATAAAGTCCATTTAATGTACCCGAAGGAAGCTGCTGCCAATCCTTCGGCTAATCCTTTTACGACATTCATGGGATGAGGTGGGTTAGTGCTTATTCGTAGCTGACACTACACGGCCACCTTGCCTCGTAGAGCACGTTTATACCAAAAGATTAAAGACCGGGCTAACACTTTTTTCCTTCTGGACTTTCACAGAGTGGAGGGGCATGCTGAACTTACACGCTGGGGGTGCGGAATTTGCTCGTGTATTGGACTGCACCAAACAGCCGGGCTAACCATAGTCATGTGACTATTGAAGCTTCTTTTGCGTCGCTCTACTTGTACAAACGGCTACACATTAAGCTATACAAACCAGTATAAGCTGATCTAGCATTGTATAGGCTTTCGGTATAATGAGAGATTAGGATAAACTGGTTTTTATAGCTTGATGTGTAGCCGTGTGTACTACCATATTGTAATAGTGTGTACAAGGCGCAAGTGACCCAAAATCCATTTGAGTGCAAAGTTTCAGCACAAAAGTACACCAGTAAATAATATTAAATAGTTTTTCCCTCATATTGGTTTTTATTCGTTAGGTTAGTTTTTGTTTTGAGTGGCGTTACATAGCAATTGAATTTTGTGTAGAAAAGGAATAGTAATTTGGGGTTAAGAAAGTAAAATGTTGAGACTTTTATAGTCAATATTTCGGTTTGAAAGTTTCTGTTGAAGCACTAACTTTTAAAGGCTACCTAGATCGTTTTCTAATATTTGGTTAGGAATTTGTGAGCCGATAGTTGGGCCACAAATTTCTAAGTCACTCAGCGAGCTATGCTCGGAGTTTCTTTAGGGGCACGATTCGGAATACATATATCTGGATAAGAACTGGAGTCACCGATATAGTTTGCAGAATTGGCAAGTTGAAGTGGTAGTAGTCTGGTCATATCTGTCAAAGAACCAATAGCCATTGGAGCAGACGAGCCCTTGAGTGGAGGCCGCGAATCGGCAAACGTCCAGCTAAATGGACCGATGAACTGAAGGAGACTGCTGACACAAATTTGATGGTGGAACCATAGCACCTCGGTTTTATAAGGCTATGGCTATACTTTTATCCTAGTTGAAACAAACCTAGTTCAAACAAACTTGAGAATAATTTAATTATTAACATTTTACTCTAAATAGAATTTAGGACAATTGATAGTTTCTATTCATTTCGGGCATTTATGGGAATGCCCCTTTGTAACTTACCACCACTTCACCGATCGCGTCTTGTGACTGTTGTTGTACTGCACCAGTGCGAACGCGTGCAAACAAGCTGATTGAATTTAGACTATTGTATTCGTAGTAAGTACATTTTTACTAGTTGTTATGAATAGTATAACTTCGGATATTTTTTAAATTCGTAATTATTTTCATTTTATATGGTATCATTGTCGAAATATATACACGATTACTTTGGATGGGACAGAGTTAAAGTTTTATAATTATTATATGTCTACACAGCCTATCGCAGTCCACTCTGAACTAAGGCCTACCCCATCGATTTCTACAATGAGTGATAACATGCCGCCCGCATCCAACGTCTCTCAGTGACCTGCAGTAAGTCATCCGTCCACCTCGTTGAAGGTGGACAGAGGGCCAGCCAATTACCATATTAAATTAATTTTTTTCATTCGCTCACTTGGGTAATTAATTATTTTGCGTTTGTGCTGAATGTTTTTGTTGTTTATTTATTGCTTATTAATGCCTAACTACATCAATACTATTATGTGTTCTGTGCCTTAACCTTGACATAACCTATCTTTCACAAAAATGTTTAAACTGGCTTCCCCCTAGTTTTTAGATAAATAATTTCATTGTAATCCTTCGATTTGAAGTACATCTTGGTGTATAATTTGTTTTTGTTCTTCTCAGGTATTCCCCTTTAGGCCCGTTATTTTAGAAATTGAACGTTTTAATAGTATTCACTTTAGAAAAAGAGAATATTAGCTTCACGGATCGGACAGGGTTGTTGTTGATACATATTGTATAATTATATTGAGCGCATTAATTGATGAATTAGCTGTTTTATTTATTTTGCGTTCGTTGGTTAGCAATTGAATAGTTTATGTTATGGGCTTTGGTTAATATTTAGCCAGTATAAAGATTTTGTAGTCTGTGGCTATAAAGTAGCCAGACTGTTTATTTTGTGGTCTTTGATTATGTTTACAAACACAACACACAGGACTACAAAAGAAATAGGCTGGAATAGCCTATTTATTTTGTAGTCTTATGTTATAAATTTGTCAGCCTGGTTAGGAAAAGGGGATTTTTTCGATTTGGTACAGAAATACTAATCCTATTTAGTTTTTATATTTGGTTAAAAATTAGTCAGTATATGTTAGAATCAATAACAAAATGTGACTAGCAGCGCCACCTATGATCTTTCTTATGTAATAACTTTTTTTAATAAAACTGTCAGTCGTTGTCCAGCCATATTGCGTTTCATTATAGGTTATGGGCCCAGCACGCTTCCAATTGTGCAATCTCTTGGGAAACCAAGAAGCAGATTACTGTAGCATTGTCCAGTACGAAGGCCGAATATATGGGCATTTCAGAGAGCTGTAAAGAAGCTGTATACTTGCGAAATTTGTTATTTGAATTAACTAATGAAACTTATCCTATACCAATATTTAACGATAATCAGTCAGCCCGTAAGTTGTCGGCCAATCCTATACACCATAAAAGGTCAAAACATATAGATGTGCGGTATAATTTTTGTAGAGAAAAAGTTGCTAGTGAAATTGTAAAAATTAAATACTTGTCCACTTTAGATATGCCCGCAGATCTACTAACCAAGGGTTTATGTAAAATTAAACATTACAATTTTTTAGGAATGTTTGGTTTATTTGATAAAAAATAAATTCTCCTTTTGGTTTCTTTGATAGGTATAGTGTGGTAAATGTAGGCACCTATTGTTTTGTTAAGTGGGGGTGCTAGAATCAATAACAAAATGTGACTAGCAGCGCCACCTATGATCTTTCTTCTTCTCTTCTCGAACCAAAACTCCCCCAATTGTAGCACCTCGCAATCAGTTCGCCCACGACAGGACAACGAGCACACACTGTCACAATATGTATTGTTTTATTAATTAAGTAATAAAATGCCGTCGTGCGTACAGAAAATGCAGAAACTATCGAGCAAAAATTAATAAAGAACAACTGAATACAACACACGTGAATACAAACTATATAAAATATTTTAATAAAAATACTATTCAAATTATCTATAGAATAATATTCTCGAACAAAAAATAAGCCAAGCAAAGAAAAGAGCACATATATTCTATCACAGGTACGACAAAGACATCGAGTAAACGTGTTGTCATTTTAGATAGCTGTCTCTTTTACTGTTGTAGTTTTTATATCTTCTTTCTTTAGCGTGTAGTTTTATAGATTTATACCTACATACAGCGAGACTGATTGTTGCGCGCCATTTAATATGATATTGATATTTTGATATTTTATTTATTTCTCACCACAAAAATGAAAAAGATATAGTATTATACAAATTTATAGTGGGAGACTGGTGCCTGAACTAGGCTGAAGCCTGTATCTCGGGTCAGCAAGCCTTCCACCCCAGAAGTCTAGAATTTTTCTATTTTCTTGTTCTTCGTGTAGGTATCTGACTGTATCAGGTTGTTTCGTCTTGTTAAAATTCTCTTGATGAATACTCTCCAATACGTTGATATAACTTTATCAGGCCCTTTCACTCTCGCAGACAATATCTTGATATCACAATAAACTCACTGTTGTAATAAAATGTGTATATTATGGCTTTGATACACCCAATATTGACGATTTATCAAAATTTATTTTCATATTTTCATATCATTGTTTTACTTTGACACTTGACGTTTTTGACGGAATTGTATGAAATATAATATGGACGTAACATATCTGGCGATTATGGCAAAACCCCCCAATGAGCTCAAAACACATCCATATCGGTGGTTGTGATGATCTTTGGGGGAGGCCTGTGTCCAACAGTGGACTTCATTCGGCCGAAATGATGAACATATCTTTGGTATAATATCATTGCGTTAAATCTTATTTATAATGTATGTAACATGTAAACAAATATTTAAGTTATGCATGAAAATATTTACAATTTAGTCATTCTTAAATTAACAAATATCGTCCAAAGTTTCAGTGAGATTTTGTTAGAACAGCACCGTAGTAAATTAATCTCAACAGAACCAAAACACTCTCCTACCGTTCTAAAAGTGCCACACGAAACAAGATAAAAGGCGACGCTATGCGACCCAGTTAATCACAACATTATCACCGCGATATCACCGTAACGCCTTTGTTTCGCCGCTCAATATTTACGGCGTGTATTTAATATTAATTCATCACCATCACTTGATCTTACTATCGGCTCCTATGGGATGAATTAAGGGCCTGTTTACCGATTATGTTAAAGGAGCGTGTACACTTGATGAGATTTTAACATAGAATATGGTCTAACCCAGGGATTACTGAAGTAGCCGTTCATTTTTTTTTTAAACGTTGCCTCACACTTGTATTTCTCTTGTGTCGTGGGTTTACAGACATGAATTCCACACACAATACACCCAGACCCGGAACAACTACCTGCAGATCGTACAAATATTTGTTCCGTGCGGGAATCGAACCCACGACCCGGAGCGCAGCAGTCGACTGTATCAACCACTGCACCAACCGTGCATCATAAACGTCACATTCACCATATTTTGTCAATAAATATACGTGTATGAATGGCATGAGTAGTATCTCAAGAGTTGTCAAAAGAATACTTGAGTAGAATCATGAGAACGTAAATCGTTCTCACGATCATAACACGGAATAAAAATTATGGGAGTTATTCTTCTTTTTAGAGGATGAGTTTAAAAGCAGTCTCTAATTATCTAAACATCGTATCAGCCAAAAGACGTCCACTGTTGAACAAAGACTGTTGCCATTGCTTTTGGTGGAATATGCCAGTTATCATCACGCTTAGAAGGCGGATTGGTGAGCACAGAATGACTGCTAATCCACAGAAGGGTAGCTGCTCTCCATCCTTCTGGTTTAGATTTCCTTCCATTAACGACATCCACACGAGGAAATGAAAGTGGTGCCATCTTCTTAATATTAAGTTATCTAGAAGTGTTATATATTTGGTTATTTATTTTAAATTATTGAAAGGATTTTTACTACGGATTCTCATTTTTTGCTATTTTGCATTTAAACTTAGAACCAGAGTTTGAATATTGTATCAAATGCGATGAATAATAAAAAAGCGGTGCTTAATCCAAGCTTAATCCGTCTCGAAAACGTTCTAGTTCAAATAGTTTATATACTTGTTCTAAAAGATCAATAGGAACGAAGACAAATATTTAAGGTCTTTTCTAAGAGAAAAAGTGTCCAAGAAGTTTTATTATCTCTTCGTAGATAGTTGAAACTTTCATGACTTTTTAAATCAGATTACACTTACTCAACTGTAGTGTCCTTGATAATTTGGACTTTAACAGAAAGGTTGAAAGTCACGGTATGAATTTAGAAGTATACTTTTTGTGAAGAGTTTCTTTCTTTATTTATCTATTTTAATTTTTTAAACGTTGCCCCTCACTAGGTTTTATCCTGTGTCGTGGATGCGTTTACAGACATGAATTCCACATACAATACACCCAGACCTGGACTGGACATCAATAACAAAAAAAGGTAGTTGTCCAGAACAACTAAATTCTACATGGGACTTCCATCACCCCGGGGAAGGGCGAAGGGGTATGCCGGACTCCTACGGCCTAAAACCACTGGAGCGGTCATCTTCGACACCGTAGGAGGGGCTCCAGGTCCTCGTAAGATCACACCAGAGCCGCCCATTGGTGCCACGCCTTTAGGCACATCACGGAGGGGGCGACTGTAAAGCGGTCATCCAGATCCGGAACAACTACCTGCAGATCATACAAATATTTGTTCCGTGCGGGAATCGAACCCACGACCCGGAGCGCAGCAGCCGACTGTATCAACCACTGCACCATATCTAAATCAATTTTGGTCACTTACATCTTTAAAAATGTTTTACAGTCCCACCATCTCATCTCATAGACCCGTAAATCACCTACTCATAAAGTTCCTCTCTATTCACTTGGGCCTTCAAATTACCGCTTACCGCTGCAATGAATAGTCCTAGTGGACAATCATCACACTTAGAAGATCGCAGACGGATCCGTGATCGCAGTATGTTATTTTGCATAAGAGAGGATGCCTCTGACCATCCTCTTGATTTCAATACTTCATCGGTTTTTACAACACTCATGGATAGAGAGGGGGGTCTATACTTACAGGGAACAATACGGCCTTAGTATTATTACTTTAAAAGAAAATCCTCCCCCATAGATTTCCACAACTATGTAATTTAAGGGGAAGTTTACCAATACTATCCTTGGAAGCCGTATTGGTAAGCGAAGAATGCCACCCGTACCACAGCAGGCATACTGTTGCTCATCCCTCATTGACCCTCATCTGGTCCCTTAGGTGACTTTTATGACATTCATGAGAGAAGAGGGAGTGGTGATGTATACTTAAACTGGACACCACACGGATTATTCTACAAATCATCCCATAGTTAAATCTCAGAAAGAAAGTGAAGATCATCATCATATCAGCCAAGGGACGCCCGCTTCTGAACAAAGGTCACCCGCATAGATTTCCAAAATGGTGCCGTCATTTTGGGGGGAATCTGCCAGTAAGCACTCTGTCAGTATGGCAACACCGAATTGTAGTGGGCATCACAAGTGATTGTCTATGGAGACTGGGTGTGGCTTTTGGGAGATGAACTGTACTAACTGTGGATCTTTGTAGTTTGGACTGTAATAATGATTTTTACAATAAATGTAATACTAAGAATTAGTAGTCTTTATTTTGGACATCACAAAACCAACATGACATGGCGCTGCGGACATAGCGAAATCATCGGAACATAGTAAAAACAAGAAGAAGACACCCAACGTTATCGGTGAGGACGCCATAACGAGTAGGTACGCCATTACTGGTAAGAAATTATAATAAAAACTATAATGGATTTGCTTAAACCGCCAGCACCGCTCAATTTGGCAGCGGGCGACGTCAAACAAGCATATTTTAATTGGAAACAAAAGTTTGATCTTTATTTTACGGCGAGTGGAGCGGATGTAAAACTAACAGACGTTCAGCAACGTGCTCTTTTGTTGCATAGTCTAGGTGACGAGGGGCTAGCAGTTTATAATACTTTCGATGGAAAGGAAAAGTTGACATATGAGCAAATCTTACAGAATTTGGAAAAGCACTGTAGTCCTCCAAGTAATGAAACATATAACAGACACTTATTCTTTTGTAAAAAACAAAATGAAGGGGAATCTTTTGATGAATTTATAACAGAGCTCAAGAAATTGAGTCTAGAATGTAATTTTGAGAACTTGAAGGATGGTTTGATACGAGATCAAATCATTATGGGCATAAAAGATACTCGTTTAAAAGAGAACTTATTAAAGCGGCCTGATTTAGATCTAGAAAAATGTGTGGCAGCCTGCAGAGTTGCTGAAGTAGCGAAAGCACAGGTAGAAAAACTAAATATTAGTACTAATACTCAAGAAGAAGTAGCAAATATAAATAAAGGAAAATTTCAAAATAGGTCAAGGCAATATCAAAGAGGTCAATTTACTAGACAGAGGTCAAAGTCAAGAAAACAAGAAAAAAGAGTTTGTGGGAAGTGTGGCAGCACTCATCCATATGCAAGATGTCCAGCATATAATAAAAAGTGTGTAAAGTGTGGTAAATATGGACATTTTGGAGCAATGTGTCGCAATAAATGTCATATGGTGAGATCAGGGAGTCCTGACAATACATTTCATTTAAACTCTGTAAAGAATGATGGTGCAATAAAAGATTGGGAGTTGGATCTGAAAGTAAAGGACCAGATGGTAAGTTTTAAAATAGATACAGGTTCACATGTTGATATTTTAAATATTGAGTTAGTTAAAAAGTTTAAATTAATTATGTTTAATACAAACATAAAGTTGACTAATTTTGATGGGTCACAAATTAAAGTATTGGGAAAATGTATTGAGCTTGTTAGGTATCAAAATACAGAATGTAAAACTACTTTCTATATAGTAAATTGCTGTAAATTTGGTGTTATTAGTTATATTACTGCCTGTAAACTTGGAATATTACAAAATATTAATAAAATTAACAATGTTGACACTTCATACTTAGTTGTTGAAAAATATAATGAATTGTTTAAAGGACTAGGAGAGCTAAAATATGAATATAAAATTAAATTAATGGAAAATTGTATACCTGTTGCAGAGCGGCCAAGGAAAATACCGTTTAAATTAGAGCATAAAGTTAAAATTGAACTAGATAGAATGGAGAGTTTTGGTGTTATTAGAAAAGTGGAAGAGCCCACAGAATGGGTTAATTCAATGGTAGTTACAAAGAAATCTGGTGATCAAATTAGAATATGTCTTGATCCCCAGAATTTAAATAAATTTATTATTAGAGAGAGGTATAAAATGAGTACTTTTGAAGAATTAGTAGCTAAAATGCCTAAAGCTAAATACTTTAGTGTCTTAGATGCATCTAAAGGATTTTACATGATAAAGTTATCAGAGGATAGTGAGTTGTATACTACATTCAACGCTGGTAATTTTGGTCGTTACTGTTATAGAAGATTACCTTTTGGATTAAATTCAGCTCCGGAAGTTTTCAGTAAATGTTTCTCAGATTTATTTAAAGACATTACAGGGGTTGAACAGTATATTGATGAATTAATAGTATGGGGTGAAACATTTCAAGAACATAATGAGAGATTAGAACAAGTTCTAAAACGCGGATTAGAATCTGGTGTTAAATTTAATAGAGAAAAATGCCGATTTGGGGTTACTGAGGTTAAATATGTTGGTCATATACTAAGTGGTGAAGGAGTAAAGCCAGATCCTGAGAAAATAAGAGCTATTGTGAGCATGGATGAACCAACAAGTAAAAAACAATTACAGACAATACTAGGTATTGTGACTTATGTGTCAAAATTTATTCCTAACCTGTCAGATGTTACATATTCATTGAGAGAATTATTAAGGAAAGATACTGCTTTTGTTTGGGGTGATAAACAGAGAAATGATTACAATAAATTAAAAAAGTTACTAACATCAAGCCCAGTTCTAAAGTTTTTTGATATTAACAAGCCAATAACATTATCAGTTGACAGCAGTAGTACAGGGTTAGGAGCAGTATTGTTGCAAGAAAATACACCAGTAGCATATGCTTCTAAAGCATTAACAGACTGTCAGAAGTCATGGGCTCAAATAGAGAAAGAGCTACTAGCTATTGTTTATGCATGTGAGAAATTCCATCAATATGTATATGGTAGACATGTTATTGTTGAGACGGATCATAAACCGTTGGAACACATTGTGAAAAAATCTATGAATGAAACACCACTGCGATTACAAAGATTAAGACTTAGATTACAAGGATATGACCTAGAAATAAAATATAAACCTGGTAAGGAATTGTTAGTGGCAGATGCATTGTCTAGAGCCTATGTATATGATAACATTTGTAATAAAGAATTAGATGATAATGTAGAACTACATGTATGTTTAATTAAGGAGAGTCTTAATATAAGCAAAGTAATACTAGAATTGCTCAAAAAAGAAACAGCTAAAGACAGTGATCTTAGTTTGATAATTAATTATATTCAAAGTAAATGGCCCTCAAGTAAAAATATTCCTTTCAGTTTAAAATATTATTATTCTATTAAAGATGAGTTATATGTTACAGATGGTATAATATTTAAAAATACAGCAGTTTTAGTACCAAGATCCTTAAGAAAGGAGTTGTTAAATAAAGTGCATTACAATCACCAAGGAATAGACAAATGTAAAAATAGAATCAGAGGCTTATTATTCTGGCCTTGTATGTACAAAGAACTTGAAGATTTAATTCAAAATTGTGATTTGTGTCTTCAGTATAGAAAAAATCATTCCTATGAACCACTGATGTTAAGGAATTTAACAAGTAAGCCTTGGAATATTTTGGGTGCGGATATGTTTTTTCTAAATAACAACATTTATATGTTGGTTGTAGATTACCTAACAAAATATGTAGAAGTAGTTGAGCTGAAAGATCAGTCATCTGAAAGTCATATTAAAGCATTAAAAGTGTTATTTTCTAGATGGGGTATTCCTGAATTATTATATACTGATGATGGAGCTCAATATAAAAGTCAGATATTTAAAGATTTCTGTAGATCTTGGAACTTTAAACATATTAATTCAACACCTTATTATGCAAGATCAAATGGAATGGTTGAAAGGCATATTCAAACTATAAAGAGAATGTTTAAAAAATGTACTACAGAGAAAAAAGATTTATATTTAGCTCTACTCGAATACAAGAATACACCTATTGATAATCAGTTAACATCACCTAATGAAATGATGTTAGGTAGGCAGGTGACATCATTTTTGCCTACTAAGAGTAATTTTTCTAAAATTGATTATAACAAAGTAAGAAAAGGGGTAGAAGATAAACGTCATAAATATAAATGCTATCATGATATGAAAAATAAAATTGAAATAAATAGATTCTATAAGGGGCAGAATGTATACATACATGATAAGAATAGTAATAAGAAAATAAAAGGGAGGATTGTTGAAGATTACAATAATAGATCTTATAAAATTTTATTATATAATGGGGAGACAGTTGTTAGAAATAAATATCATATTTTTAAAGGTTCTCCATTAAGAAAATTTAGTTATGATGATCATGTAAACTTACCGTACGAAGATGATTATGTATACTTACCTCCTGAAAATGATTATCAGAGCTTACCTGAAAATAATGTAAGTAGACCTTCCCAAAGTTCTTCTATGGGTAAAAAAGTAACTTTTAAGAATAACATTGAACAAATTCCAAGTAATGAAAAGAAATCTAGTTTTGGAAGAACTTTGAGAAAGCCACAGTACTTCCACATGAATGAAAGTTAGGTGAATAAAACAAGATTGTTGATTTATATAACTTTAATTAAACTAAGCATTATTGGATAAGAAAGAGGGATGTCAGTATGGCAACACCGAATTGTAGTGGGCATCACAAGTGATTGTCTATGGAGACTGGGTGTGGCTTTTGGGAGATGAACTGTACTAACTGTGGATCTTTGTAGTTTGGACTGTAATAATGATTTTTACAATAAATGTAATACTAAGAATTAGTAGTCTTTATTTTGGACATCACAAAACCAACATGACACACTCATCACGCTTGAGCTCATATCGAGCGGCCCCGGAAAGACGGCGGTGCGTACGAGATGCCGTGTGCACAGCACAGCGCATAGCGAGGCTTGGGAGGATTCTTTGCAATCCTCCTCGAGAAGTTCCTGGGGGGTGGCCTTTTCACAGTCAACTTCCCTCCGCTAGAAGAGTGACCGCTTTACAGACATCGCCTACGAGATGTGCCTAAAGGCATGGCACCAGCGGGCGGCTCTAGTGTGATCTTACGAAGACCTGGAGCCCCCTTCTGTGCAGAAAATGACTGCTCCAGGGATTTTATCCGGTAGAAGTCCAGCCACTTCATTATTCCCCGGGGTGGGTCGGGTATGAGGTTCATGATGAATATCCATATTATTGAGTCCCACTCAATAAAGAAAGGTATTCACCACTCTTGGCACGTGGTTTAGAGAGCGCAATATTGTTACAGTAACACAGAAGAGAAGCTACCGCCCATCTATCTGGTTTAGACCCTTTTACCATCTTTTACGACATCGAAGTGAAGATTTGATGGTTATATAATGAGGTGGTGGTTTGTGTAACTTTAACATATCTATATTTCCTTAGTGGTGACAACCAATAGAGAGAGTGGAATATTCTCGGCCAGAGACAAGTGTATATGTTTCTTAACAATAGCGTGACAAACATAAAAAGTGTTGTTTTTATAATTGTGACCGGTTCTTAATGCTGTGTAGTGAACTGAATCAGATTACGTTTAATTAAACTTGTTTATCTGTTGAAGAGACCTTAATTGAATTAGGGATGTACTACATCATCATAATTCCGGCGGAATAAAGACCACTGCTAGACACAAGCCTCCCTTATAGATCTCTAAAAGGGCAGGTCTGGGGATTGTGTGCTTATTGGGGGGTTTTGCCATTATCACCACGCTTGGCAGGTGGGTTGGCGATTGCAGTTGATTGTTAATGTACTCGTAAAGTATACTGCTGCCCATCCATCGGCTGAACCCATAGTCGCTTTTTACGACATCACGAAGCACGAAAACACTCAGTTCAAATATCAAGTTTAACCTCGCCGATCGTTTACTGATCAGTGTGCGCAACTGCTGTGAGCGCCTCATTAATTTAATCAGGACCAGTTTATGTTAAAATAAATTATGTTAATATAATTAGGCTTATCGTTTAATGGTGAGTGGTGTCTGGTCACAAATAGGTTAGCACCTGTGGTTATCACAGGAGTCGAATGAGCTCAGAAGTCGTGTGAATCCGCCGTTGTACTCACTATTGTAGGTATGATACAGCTCCAATTTGAGGGAAATTGGTGATAGGACTTGAAACCCCCTTTCGGTGCCGAAGATGACCGCTCCAGTGGTTTTAGCCGGTAGGAGCCCGGCATACCCCTTCGCCCTTCCCCGGGGTGGAGGAAGTTCCATGTAGAATTTCCACTGGAAATCAATAAAAATAAAAAATAAAAATACCTGGAGCCCCCTTCAGGTGCCGAAATGACCGGTCCAGTGGTTTTAGCCGGTAGGAGCCCGGCATACCCCTTCGCCCTTCCCCGGGGTGGAGGAAGTTCCATGTAGAATTTCCACTGGAAATCAATAAAAATAAAAAATAAAAATACCTGGAGCCCCCTTCAGGTGCCGAAATGACCGGTCCAGTGGTTTTAGCCAATGAATACCCCTTCACCCATCTCCGGGGCGAAGGATGTTGCACGTAGAATTTCTACTGGACACCAATAAAAAAAGGCTCTTACTGCAAGAGTCCACTACCGTAGGTAGCGAGTAGTACCGAGTAGATACCACAGCAGTGTCAGATATTCGCCACCAAGCAAAATTTTTTAAGCTTTAGACAATACTGTTCTCCAGTTTGAAGAGCACTGTAGATAGTGAAATCAGAAGATGGTGAAGATCAGTCTTTTATGCCCGCAACTTTCCACAAATTATTCAAAAAAGTAATGTCTCGAGCGCAACGTTGCTCCACGTAGGACTTATTCTGAATAGCATTACAATTGTTAATGGCAGGCTTAGGTCATGCCGCATGACTCTTACCACCAAGCAAACAAATGACTTGCTCGTCTCGAAACCAATATCAAAAAGTTCTTTAGAACTAGAACTCAGCGAAAGTTGGTAAGATTTCTTTGAATTACAACCTTGATAAAATTAAGTCAGAATCAACCAGTCTTTTCTCGCTAATAACTAAAATAATTGGACCTAGTGAAGCATCAATGACTCAAACCACAATAAATGTATTTCGAGATATTAAAGTTAAAATAGGTATTTTTCAGTTATAATAATAACGAGTCGATAGATATTATATTGATATACAGATAGTTATAATTCTTCTATTATTTTATATATCTTTAAACAATGCTTGGTCTTCGTTTTGGGTTTATTGCGGAGGCGATTTTACCGAATGAAAGAACCGACGATTAAGGCGGCTTTGACCTCATATTTGTCATACTTTTGGGTTCAGTTCTTTCTATTTAAAGACTTCCAATTATGAGAAATGATTACGGAAAATGAGAGAAGTGTGGCAATACATAAATCATCATCAACTACAACTTACAGAGACACCTACTGGGACATTAAGTGCAACTCTCCGGTGACGTCAAAGAATCATGAATCGCTGAGGTGAAAGGTTCACACAACGCTGCATATATACAGACATACCACCTGTCTGGTCGGAGGAACCTACCTTTTGTTGCGGAACACACACATTGTTACCTAACCCTTTTTTTTATTGATCCTTCGCCCCAGGAACGGGCGGAGGGGCATGCAGGACTCCTACCGGCTAAAACCACTAGAGTGGTCATCTTCGGCACCGTAGGGAGGCTCCAATGATCTCCATCTAGAGCCACCACTCGGTGCCGCGCCTTTAGGCACATCTCGGAGGGGATGACTGTAAAGCGGTCACCCCCTCTAGTGGGGGAAGGCGAATGTAAAGAGGCCACCCTCCCAGGCAATTTCGGGGGAATTGTAAAGGATTCCCTCGAAGCCTCGCTATGCGCTGTGCTGCGCATATGGCGGTACGTAACCACATGCATTCAACGGAGAAAGACCACACATTGTTACCCAACCCTGGCGACTCTAACGTGACATCTTGTTCATCAACACGAGTGACCCTGACGTGAAACTTTGTTCACCACTCAAGTATCTGTACTCTTCGTATTCCAATAGTTCATTTATGATATTAGGTCCCTTATGAGTCTATACTAACCATATAAAGAGCCTAATAGCCCATGAAGTGTTTAAGGAACACACAGAACCAGAGTTTATGAGTGAAGTGTTTTTATTATGCCGTTACGAATTTATTACGATAATATTTTTATGATTACTCCATTGTCAGAGAGTTTATAATCCGACTTTTATGTTTAAAATGAAATATGACTTGCGTAGGTATGGGGGATACAAAAATATTTATATTTTTTTTATACACCTGTTTATCTTTATAAGATGTATGGGCTTCGAAAGATGATGAAAGATTCAAGAATAAAAAGTTAGTGTTGGTTCACACCTATGTATGGTTGGCTCAGTGGCTAAGCGCACGGAGCAGACATTTGTTTGTTTATTTGGCCTTTTTTATTTCTTCTATTGGTGCCCAGTGGAAATTCTTCATAAATTTCCTTTGCCCCGGGGAAGAGCGAAAGGGTGTCCGAAGGGACTCCTACCGACTAAAACCACTGGAGCGGTCATCTTTGGCACTTAAAAGAGGCTCCAGGTCCTCGTATGATCACACTAGAGCCGGGCACTGATGCCACGCCATAGGCACATCTCGGAGAGGTTGACTGTAAAGCGGTAGCTGTTCCAAGGTGGGGTGTTTGTGCATGTAGAATTTTTGCTTGTAAACTATACCCGCGAAACGGGAGAAACAGCAGTGTTCCCATAGTCACCTTTTACGACACCCACGGGATGAGAGGGTGTGGTGGCATTCTTAGGCGGCACCACACGGGAAAAATTAGAATTAGAAGAATATTAAGTAAAATTACTTAGATTGAATTATTACGATTAATGTAATAAAGTAATGTAAAACAGCAGAAGAGAAAGAGTACGCAGTATTTATATTATTATATTTTAATCGTATCCTACCATAAGCTTGATGATGTTAGATCAATATGACCAGTTCCCATGGTAACCAGTATTCCTGCAATATACAAGTATTATAATAAAACTTGATGAGGTATCTACGGTGACTACCGTGGGCATATACAGGCTGTTATCATATTACATTTTTTATTAAGATGTTCGTGGATTTTAAGGTAAATAAAACGAACAGTTCTAAAGCCTACTCAACTTATTCATATTTTACTCATACTTAAAAATGTGTATAGAATAAAGAATATGACGGGAATTTATTAAAGGCCTTCCGGTCATAGGTACGCTTGTTATTGTTCGTTTTTAAATGTAGACCACGATAGGATTTATCCTGTGTCGTGGGTGCGTTTACAGACATAAATTTCCCACACAATACACCCATACCCGGAACAGCTACCTGCAGATCATACAAATATTTGCTTCATGCGGGAATCGAATCCACGAACTGGAGCGCAGCAGCTGACTCTATCAGGCACTGCACCAACCATGCTATCTCAACGTTCGTTTCTATTACTGTTAAGTATTGGAAATATATCTGAGGTTATTGACTAGGATTTGATTAGGGTTTACTTAATTTAATAATAATAGTGTATAATTATATCCGTACGCTGTCCAGATTAAGAATATAACACCACTCCATCTCCTCCTGTGGATCTTGCAAAAGGTGACTAAGAGACTAAACCAAAGGGAAGGGCAGAAGCGTCACTTTCGTGGAAAATTAGCCATACTGCGCTATATAACCCACCTGAGCGTTGTGAGTATTGGCAAATTCCCCCACAAAAATGACGGCACACGGCATGTAACTGCTCGTCTTATGGGGGCGGTTTTAGTTCAGCAGTGGAAGTTTTTCGGCTGACATGATGAAGATGGTGATGATGAATGCCTGTAACTGTCCTAGTGTAGGGGAAAAGCCTCTTCTTATACTAGCTAAGAAGGAGCGCTCTTTGATCACCAAGCCTATTTATAGCGTGTTTGCGATTTTAGATAGTTACCTCACAAACATTTTCTTCACCTTTAAAGTTAGTGGTGTCTTAGATTAACTAAGAAAGTACATATAATATTGAAGAAGTTACATTGGTACAAGTCAGGTTTAAACCCGCAGCATTGTGCTTAAAAACTGATTCTAACCTCCGGGCCACCACGATAATACTATTAAGGATTTACTAACAACTGTTTTTATAAAGGGAACAGTATTTTCACTATCACTTATTAAATAACAGACCATATTTCATTTTTTCATGATCCTGTGTGTGTATACATGATGTACTGTCTCCGTCCGAGTCCACCGGAGCGGTTATCATCGGCACTGAAGGGGAGCTCCTCATACGGTCACACTAGAACCGCCCATTGGTGCCACGCCTATAAGCACATTTCGGAGGGGATAACTGTAAGGTGGTCACCCCCTCTAGCGGAGGGGAGCTACTTTAAAAGGTACTTCTCGGAAGGATTGTAAAGCTTTAAGCTTACGCTTCGCTATGTGCTATGCTGCAGACAGGGCGGTACGTGACTACGTGCGCACCACCGTCTTCTCGGGGGTCACTCAGTATGAGCACGCAAACTCCCCAATCTTCACGCCCGCAACCTCTGAGGCCTTCTGCCATATAATGACGGTGGGGGGCTTGTGGAACTTGGGCATCGGGGTAGTTGTTACCCCGGCGCAGTCTAGGCCTTCTCTGGACGGGATCAGCCCTCTCCCTAAATAACCAACCTACATAAAAAGCACTTAGACTTTTTTTTCTGATACAGTAAAGTATTACCGTAATATAAAAACTTTACCAAAAACAGCAAAACAAAAATCAAACAACCAGTATATCTTCAAAACAGATTCATTATGTGTCCGGCCACACCTGTCGTTCCCAACCAATAGGAGCCATAGACACCGCATAAATATTAGGCCACTCTGATCTGATAGTAGCAAGGGACTTTGTCGAATTATTTTTGGTTTTAAGGAGTTTATAAATTGAAATCTGTACTAAGTTTTGGTAGTGCAAGGGATTCTGAGATATATGTCTCAATTGTGGAAGTCAGGTACATTATATAAAAACTAAATATACTATGTTTGAAATGAATACACACAATAATAAAACACACGATTCTCTCTATTATGATAATTAAGATTAGTAAGATCGGTTTAAAAGCGTTTATAAATTGAAATCCGTATTTAGTTTTGTTAGTGAAAGTGATTCTGAGATATTGTGGAAGTTAGGTAGGTACATTATATGAAAATAAAATAGACTATGTGTGAAATGAATACACACAATAATAAAACACACGATTCTCCCCACAGTAATAATGAAAATTAGTATGATCGGTTCATGCCGAACAGGTCTAAAAGGTATTTTATGGTTGAGAGTTTGACGTGTGCCTTTACGTGGTGTAAGTTTTTACAATTGCCCACTAAGAGAAGTTGCCGATGATAAAATTTAAAACGAACTCTTTAGGAAGCTGTAGATGAACATTCAATCCATGTGTCATTTGTTTTTACAAATTGGCGGCAATTTAAAAAGTGCTTGTCGTGCGTCAAAATGTCTATGACTAGAGAAAATGTTTGCTCTATGATTAATTACGATTACGATTTTCGTTGCGGTCTTATTCAACAACTATGTTACACTTCAATTGGCATTTCATGATGAAGCCCTTCTTGTGCCACTGTTTATAATTGGTTTAATGTATTAAAACGATTGCGAAGCAATCTCACTGAAAATATGCGCGAAGAGCGTCCTTTTACGGCGACCACTGATAATATGTGCGAAGAACATCCTTTTACGGTGACCACTGATAATATGTGCGAAGAACGTCTAATAAAACCTTATATAAGAGCATATCAACAGATCCGGGCAAGTTTTTGATTTGGTATTAGGTAAGTGGAAAAAGTCTTACACGAACATTTTGGTGTCAGAAAGCTTTGCACCAGATCATCATCATCATATCAGTCAAAGGACGTCCATTGCTGAACAAAGGCCTCTCCTTAGATTTCCACAACGAGCAGTGACATGCCGCTCTCATCCAACGACTCCCAGCGACCCTCACCAGGTCGTCTGTCCACCTCGTCCCACGCTGCGTTTTTCCGTGCGCGGTCGCCACTCAAGAACCTTTTTGCCCCACCAGCCATCAGTTCTACGAGCAATGTGCCCCGCCCATTGCCACTTCAGTTGACTAACTCTTTTAGCTATGTCGGCAACTTTAGTTCTTCTACGGATCTCCTCATTTCTGATTAGATCTCGTAGAGAAATACCAAGCATAGCTCTCTCCATAGCTCGCTGAGTGACCTTGAGCTTTCTTATGAGGCCCTTTGTGAGTGACCACGTCTCTGTCCCATATGTCATCACTGGTAACACAATGGATGATGGAAAACTAGTTCAGGGCTCTTACTAGCTATATCATGTCAAATAAATCCACGAATGAATGCGATCGTGACGCTATAACTGTAAATAAAATAATAAAAATATCACATTATGGCGTGTAATTATTTCACTTGGCGTAACGAGTAACCTGTTAAGCTACCATTAGTAACCATATGAATCATATCACGTGCGGAATAATCGTACGCATTCACGTACGTTCTCCAAATCATCTCATACGCTCAAATTCGCAAAGAGAAAATTCATAAGAAATTCATTTCAAAATAAAAGCGACTGAGAAGCACGGTTAAATAAGGCCATGTACAAGGAAACGGAACATTTTCCTCTGAAAGAATAATGCACAAAGCTGAGGGAGTGCACGGGTGAGGTGGACGTAGTAAAGTGAGCAGAGTTAAAGTAGAATGCGGTATACCTTGGAAAAAACTAAAATTGTTTATATCGGGTATCCATGTAAACGAGACACCTGCTTAAATAGATAAAAGGGCACAAGAACATACAATTACAAAAATAATTTAAAAAACCTATCCATCTTTGACTTATGACAATTTACAGTTTTATGTATTAGCAGCAGGTTCCTGCCCTGATCCCAAGCTACTTGAGTTCGGCGCGTTGTGTCGCTTGTCTTACAAGGATTGGTGTCAGTCCTTGGGTATCCTAGTGTTGACAGTTTACCCGCCACCTGTAGGTAACGTAAAGTGCTTAAAGGTACGCACCGGGTTCCACACTCCCTTAGTCGCGTTTTACGACGCCCACGGGATGAGATGAGGTAGTTCATTCTAGACCGGGGCTGCACGGCTCATGTATAAGTAGCGGGTGTCCCGTTTAAATGAACTTTTCTGTGTCCTAGATACTTCTAGTAGGTAGTAGCGCTACTTCTGATATTTTTTTTACATGTTGATTACTAACACATTAGGCCTAATAGCTATATATAGCTTTAATCAGAAATGAGGAGATGAGTAGACTAAAGTTGCCAACATAACTGAAAGGATTAGTTAACTGAAGTGGCAACAAGCGGGGCACATTGCTCGTAGAACTGATGGCCGTTGGGGCAAAACGGTTCTCGAGTAAAGACCGTGCATCGGAAAATGTAGCGTGGGACGACCTACAACATGGTGGACAGACAATTTGGTGCTAGTCGTTGTGGAAGTCTATGGGGAGGTTTTTGTTCAGCAGTGGACTGCCTTTGGCTGATATGATGATGATAATGAGGCTGATGATATTTCTCTATTAGTACATATGTCATATGGTAAAAACCCCCACGAGGTGGACCGATAACCTAATGAAGTTAGTAGATATGCGCTGGATGCGATTAGTATAGGATGGCTCATTGTGGCGATTTTTGCGGGAGGCCTATGTCACAGTCACAGTACACATATTTCGGGTGAAATGATGATATATTACAAAACATAATAATACGGGTATACCACCGAACGTTTCAGTCCACAGAAAAATCGTGGCTACATTACGTATCCATTTAAAAACTCTATGCTCCTTGGATTTAAGAGACATTTGAAAAACGTGGCAGTTCCTGAGATGTGTCGAATCCTTTGACTCTGGATAGCCTTAGACATGCTGTGTGTAACGAAGAGAAATAAAATGCAAAATACTTGAATTTAACAGTAGTTTATGAAACTGTTGCATAATGAGGTGTATTTACAACACGAATGTGTGTTTAAAAACTGAGCAGTAGCAAGGTTTTAATAGTATCACATGAGTGTTTTAATACCTAGTTATGTGCAGTTTCATACAATACTTTATTTAATCTCATACATTGGGACTGAACCCACTAAATAAAAGATCAAAGTTGAAGAAAAAGAAGAGAGGAAGAATAAGTATGTGATGTATTTTAATTGGGTTAAATAATAAGTTAAGGTGGATTGGTGATCGCAGTAACAACTTACTGCAACATCAACATACTAGCACAAAGAAAGAGAAAGATGCAACTGACTCTCTTCTTGATATCAACACTTAGTAGCATTTTATGATATGTAGAGGTGTGGTCTATTATATGCCGGGATTTTTTCGGAAATAAAATAGTTATGTGTCTTAGGTAAGTACATCGTTGGTGGCGCGCACTTGGAAAGTAGCGTTGCCTACTACCTGCGGATACAGTATGCGACCAAGCGCGTCATGGAGGCCATCCTGCAGCTCTTTGGAGCCTGGCTCAGAAGGACGCGTCACCTACCGCTTGACGCAGGTGCTCACCGGTCATGGTTGTTTCGGTGCGTACCTGCACAGGATAGGACGCGAGGCCACGGTACAATGCCATCCTTGTGGTAGTGACCAGGATACCGCACAGCACATGCTCGAGGCGTGCCCTGCATGGGCCGCCAAGCGGCGGATCCGGGTCGATCGGATCGGGCAAGATCTCTCTGACTCGCCAGCAGTACTGGCTATGTTGGCAGAGCACAAAAACTGGAATGCAGTGGTCTCCTTCTGTGAGAGCGTCATGCTCCAGAAGGAGACCGCAGAGCGGGATCGATCCCACTCGAAGAAGGAGGAGACGACGCCGGGGTAACAACAGCCTTGGCGCCTAATTCCCATACTCCTCAAAGCCCCTGCCGTTACTATAAGGCGGGGAACCTCTGGGTTTGCAGGTGCGTAGATTGGGAAATCTGCGTGCCCACACCGAGCGACCCAAGAGAAGACGGTAACACGCATATGGTCACGCACTACCATGGGACGCTTTAGGGGATCCTTTACAATCCCCCAGGGGGGGGGGCGACTGATTTCAGTCACCCTCTCCGAGATGTGCCTATAGGCGTGGCGCCAGTGGGCGGCTCTAGTGTGATCATACGGGGACCTGGAGGTCTAAGGGAGGCCCCTTAGGCGCCGAAGATGACCGCTCCAGTGGTTTTAGCAGCCGGGGCGAAGGAAGTTCATGAAGAATATCCACTGGGCACCAAAAAAAAAGGTAGGTACATCTTACTTTAAAACAACTTATTATAAATTTGAAAGTTTGTCTGTTTGAATTTTTGGAGCTTCATCACGATCTAACGAGTATACAAACATCCAAGTTTTTTTTACTGTTTCCCCACACTATGATTTTTCCTGTGTCGTCGGTGCGTTTACAGACATAAGTTCTTCACACAATAAACCAAGACTCGGTACAACTACCTACAGATCATACACATATTTGTTTCGTGAGGGAATCGAACCCTCGACCCGGAACGCAGCAGCCACCGGTATCAGCAGCTGCAGCACCGTGCCGTGCAGTTAGAAGCCTCGTTTATAAAAAACTAGTTATACCAGTGGTGAGAAGGGTTTTGATTTAACTTTTGTGTTAGCCGACCCACATTAGTACATTCGTTTTACCATTTCATGGAACTTGTGTCACTAAAAGTTGTAAGAGCAACATCAGTTTAGTCTTTCCATAACTAAATAAAAACATCTCTCGCTCTAACTATGATCTAATTCCCGGAACAAATTGCCAATGAATAAAAAAAATCTATCACTGCGTCTTTGTGAACTTTCTTCACAAGCACAATGCCTTCTTTCCTTAATGAATCTTGATCGTCTTCTAATATGTTCGTAGAATGAAATAAAATAGGTGTATTGGAATTCTCTACGCCAATATGCCTGTAGTTAAGAGATGGGACGATTAAATATAAGCCTATTATTACTCGTACAAAAAAAAAAACTTCTAAGTAAGTATCGAGCCATGTATAAGGTAGTTTCTGTAGTCATTATTATTGGCGACTCGACAACCATGTCGCATGGTTAGGGTTTACTGATAGGTTTCCATCTTGTCCGCTGCTTCCAACTTGCCCTCGCTTTCCTTATTTCTTGTGAGTCACTAATAAGTGCTAACGGGAATTTTCTTGTGGAACCTAATTTGTTTCCCATAAATGACTTTCTGCTTCTGCTAAGTCTAAAGCCAGGTTAAATCAGCTTCTTCTTATTGGGAGTATTTAAATTGTACACGTCACTTTTCTTATAGCAATTAAATATATTTTATATGATATTGAAAATAATATTTTGGAGTATATAAATATAAGGATGGTAGAGTAAGTATGTCTGTATCCTTAAATTGTCATCGGAGTGACTCACTAGAGCCATAGGTTATATATAGATCGCGTTACTCTTTTCTGTAATATAAAAAATGTCTCAACATCAGCATCTGATCCTCACAGTAAAATTCCGTAAAACATAGAAATCCATAAAAATACTGTGCAAGTGCGCAAAATATACATACCTAGCTGTCGCCACATCCGTATCCTTTCTAATTTTCCTAACGGCAAATGCAGAAAAGCTCAGTTGTACATAGTTGTAGTTGTAGTGTCAACCTGAAAGTATTCCTTTACTTTACTTTGGTCTCTATTGCAATTTTGAGTCAACTGTAACGCCAAAAACACAGTTAAGGGCGACCAGATCTAATACTTTCCCATCAAGTTTCACATGTGTCATTATATAAGTTGCTATTGCCGTCGAAAATTTTAGATGTTTCGCTTTTTATGCGTTTAGGAAAAGATTATTTACCGACAAACTGAACCGACTGTATATTACTGGGTTCCACAAGATGGATCCTCTTTGGATATAAGTGACGTGTCATCAGAAAATACTGATATATGGCACATGATGGGACTATTATGTATGATATATGGTCATTGACATAGACCAAAAACAAAAATGGCCCCGAAATTGATCTTTAAGTACCCCATTTTAACATGTAAGCCTGTAGATATGACGTTAAGAATTTCTGCTCCTTGATCTCGCTTTAAAAATAGGAGGATGCAAGATCTATAGACCTACCTTAGCGACGGCACGGTTGGTGTAGTGTGCACGGGCTCAAAACCTTGATTATATCATCATATCAGCCAAAGGTAGTCCACTGCTGAACAAATCACTGCACAGTTGTTGCAGTGGTTGACACAGTCGGCTGCTGCGCTCCAGGTCGCGGGTTCGATCCCCGCACGGAACAAATATTTGTATGATCTGCAGGAAGTTGTTCCTGGTCTGGGTGTATTGTATGTGGAATTCATGTCTGTAAACGCAGCCACGACACAGGAGAAATCCTAGTGTGGGGCAACGTTGTTTAAAAAACCTAACCTCACCTAACGTAAGTTTCACTTTTTGATGGATCTATTCAAGTCACAGCATTTTTTTAATTTTTTTATTATGATTTTAATTAACTGGTAGTATTGTCAAAAATACTACCTATACAACATTTTTGTGTTGCCAGTTTATTGCTAGTAGTAAGGTTGTTCTATAGTTTCTTATAAATATAATGTGCTTAATTTTAGTTGTGTACTTCGTTATTGGTGCAAAATTAAATGGTTTCTTTCTTCTGTCTGTTTTCTCATTCTTTATGCTTAATATAAACACGTCTGTACAAACTGAGGTGTAATATTGAACAAGATAACCCGGCTTGGTTATTAACTCGTAGTCTATATTATGCATGTGTAAGGTAGCAATTCTCCATACATGAAGTTCCAGCAGTCTTCGGTATGAACATATTTTGGTACAAACTTATAAGAACTAGCGTTTTTAAGGGTTTCGTAACTGTTAATGGAAAACTGGAATCCCCTTAGGATTACTTTGTTGTCCGTCTGCCCAAGTGTCAACACTCTTTTTCTCTGAAACAGTGCGAGGTATCAAGTCTAAATTAATATCGAATACTGTGGTCTATAGCCTGATACTGCTGTAAAAAACAAGTTAACGCAATACAAAGATACGGCTTTTAAAACTTATTTTAAAGAGACATCTTGTCCGATCAGATCCACAAGAATCAGGTAGCCCACTCAACGTACTCCTCGACCGTGTGCTGTGCTTCGCTGTCACTTTTACGTGACGTTGCAGTACCTACTGATTGTCAAATACGGACGTTCGTGAGACCATGGACCAACAAACACGACAATAGCAGTCATGCTCCATGCCGTCTTTCATTATAATAATAGCTGGACCCGTGACTATGTCCACTTGATTATTTGTTTAATGCCTTATGTACATAATATGTATACTATTTTATATTCCATAGTACAGAGTAAGAACCTCCTAGAAAAATAACTTACGAACTCGAAACTATCACCGCTATCTCTCACAGTTCGCATCAAAACTGCCGTAGTAACAAGACTATTGCAAGTCAAGCCGTTAACTGCCCACGTGGGCTTCAGAGCACTAAGAATTTGAATTTTATCACACAGACATGTGCAAGGCGAAGCAGTCGAGGTAATGGTTCTCTGTTGAGCTCATTTTCTGAGCTACTCTCCTTATTTAGTTTCAATAGTCTATTGTAAATCACTTTACTAGTGTTAGGTCTTTTTTTGCATGAGTTGAGATAAGCAGCTACCACTGCAGTGTCAAATATATGCCAGGCAGTAGTTTTAAAATTTATACATTACTTTATTCCGGTTTGAGGAGCACTGTAACTAGAAAAATTACTGGGCATAAGAGACTAAATAACTAACGTCTCGAGTTGAATAGCGAAATGCGGCACCACGTGTATATAGTTCTGGTTAGTAATGCAATTGTATTGGACATGTCTGAAGCTTACCACTAGACGAATGACTTGCTCTTCTCGTCATTAGGATGTGTAAATAGAAAGTTTCTCTATAAAAATCATGAGAGAGTAAAGGTAGGATTAACAGAAAATTTGAAAGGAATAGGATTAGTATTACAGTATTACCCTTTGTTATTAAGCCTATCACATCCACTGTCTTTTCAGATTAATATTATACATTAATAACATGTGACTTTTTTAAACCCTGTCTTACACAATAGGATCGTGTATATATTTTGATTTCATAATTCTCGTCTCGTTTTCTTGAATAGTGAAAATATCCCAAGTTGAAAGCAGAAGCTGAAAGTATCCCTGTTTACTGAATAAGAAGCGAAAATCTACTTATTTTTTCTAAATTGGCCTTAATTCAGTCGGTTTGTTTAAACACGTTTGCACCAACGCCATACAGCTCCGGTCGCGCGATGCGTTTGGTGTGGCTGTATTAAGTTAAAACATTCACCGACCTTATTAGAATTTATACCTTTTTAAAGTCATAATTTCAGAAAAGAATTAGGTATTTTTTTAAACGTTACCCGCACTAGAATTTATCCTGTGTCGTGGCCGTGTGGCGCCGGCTTAGAATACCACCACCCCATCTCCCCCCGTGGGTGTCGTAAAAGTCGACTAAGGGATTAGCTGGAGGATGGGTAGCAGCGTCCTTCGAGTACATTAGCTGCTCAACTGTGATCGCCAACCCGTCTGCCAAACGTGGCGATTATGGCAAGACCCCCCAATGAGCCCACAACACACCTGGTAACGTAACGTTAACGTTAACGGTCATTGTGGTGTACTTTGGGGGAGGCCTGTGTCCAGCAGTGGACTTCATTCGGCCGAAGTGATGTGGGTGCGTTTACAGACACCAATTCCATAAACAATACATCACCCGGAACAACTACCTGCAGATCGTACAAATATTTGTTCCGTGCGGGAATCGAATCTGTGACACTACGAACTGTGAAGTGCAGCAGGCGACTGTATCAGCCACTGCATCGGACAGTCAGACATCGGTTTATGGTGCCTATATGTTTCATACTAGCCATTACCCGCTCGCTTCGCTAGGTTTGAATTATATTTATCTTCATATATTCGTAACCTTGGAAGATATCAAAATAGAACTTACAGCAGGTTGGTATCTGTTAAAATAAATTCATTATATGTGTGAGTGCAAAGGCCTCTCCATAGATTTTCCCCATTTTTTCGTCATTTGGGGGAACTTGCCAATACTTACCAGAGACGGGTTAGTGAGCACGGTATGGCTACTGTAGCATAAAAGGTATACTGCTGCTCATCCCTCAGGTTTAGTGTCCCTTAGTCGCCTTTTACGACATCCACGGTAGGATATTGAGTGGTGCTATATTCTAAATCCAAACACCACACGGAATAAAATTTAATCACCTCTTTTAATCCATATAGGTAGCGACAGTATTTTTCATAGCCAAGACAACAAGACTTCATAAATAAATTAAAATTAATACACCACAAACCCTTCCCTCCCTCTCTTTCTCTCTCTTTAACCACCTTTCCAAAAGTCTAGCTTTTGAAATCAGTATTTATTTCTAATTCTACTAAAAATATTGTGTCGCAGGATTTACATGGTAATACAAAAATGTTACCGTCTGTCTAGAGCGAAGAGTAGTAACGTAATGGAGGAAAAATGCAAGCGATTGAAACCAAAGACACAGCACAAACGATACATATTTTACTGCGACAGTCACCAATTTGAAAGGCATTATATTATGTTACGCCAACGATTGTCGATCCGTTCCCTTCTAAAATTACATAAGTGATATCCGATAAACAACAGCGCGCATGTGCTATTCATTTGTTTAATACTCTGTGGCCCAAACTATATTTCCATTTACATCTCTTGGGACCTGTCAATGTCTGAGTCTTACAATTTTTGAATTAAAAGAAAATGTAATGCAAAATGTGACAGACACTCTTGATCCAAGCTTACGTAATATTTTCTACTAGAGTTTCTGAATAAGCAATTTCTGTGATGACGGATTAAAAATAATGAGTGAGTGAGACAAAGGATTTCTGCGTTTTTTCTTATAGACTAGTGGTTTTTTATTTTATCTACCGTATAATTCTAATCAAAGATTATTTCAATGCACACAGTATTACATCGCGTATGTTATAGATTTTTGTTTTTTCCTAAAGCTTCGGTCTCTTTGCAGGGTTCATAGTCGCGTAGATAACTATGGAGATGTTACAGCTTAGAAATAAACCTGCAAGTACAATTCAAAACATGTTTTGAAGCACGCATAGACTAGTTAGTCTTTCGAGTTCTTATAAAAGTTATAAAAAGGAAACTTTACGTATAACTTAACCATCTAAGTTTGTGGTGATCCAAAGTAATGTCCGTATGTTAAGTACAGCTACAGCTGCCTTACTGCGTTGTTTAATTTTTAGCGCGTCATTAGTAAAAATAGAAAAAGCGTTTTGCGACCTAGTAATTGAAAAAAAAAAGAACTGCTTTTTCCTATTTTTATTTGTTAATTATATCTCAGAACATATGACTGGCCACCAAAGACAGGCCCGGTACCAATAACGTGTCACTGGTGCCCAACGTGGGGCGAAATATCACGACATTAGATAGCTAGCTGGGTATGCTTAGTAATCAAAGACTTCAATGTTATAACATATATGAGTATAATAATTTCATTTACATTAAGTATAATAATATTTAAATCAATGGTAACACATGTATTTTATTACAACGCTACAAAATAAATTAGAATCACATAGTAAAATATTCTGTTAGTAATGTAATGTATCTATGTACAAGTACGTTATATAAAATTCTATATAAAACTATTTAAAAACCACATAGGCATCAAAATACTCCTTTGAAATGTATACCTGAAAAATTTTAATGGTATGAAGCCATTTCATTTAAGGTATCACAGTCGCGTAAACACTCTCTTTCACCAAGTTTAGGGCTTGAATACTTAAAATACGGCCAGGTTGTCGCAAACACGTCAATTATTAAGATACCGACGGATAACTAGGCGCATCTTTTTCACATTCTTTACATCTTTTATCCAACTGCGGTGTCCAATGATTTCTCAAGGGATCCGAGAGATACGGCGATTTGACCGCAATTTGCGTTAAATTCTTAATAACGTTAAAAAAGTTTCCTTTGGATTCTTCTTTTCTATTTTTAAATAGCTTCTCTTGGCTCGGTGATAAATTACTTGATTTACTCAATAATTAAGTTGTAGCGGGTTTTTACTGCTGTTTTTATACGGTGTAAATTACTGTCTGCTTTTTTCAGAATATTTAAATACTTGCAGATTCCCATTAACCGTTTTGTGCTGGCTACGAATAGCACCAACCCACCTGATCCCTTGGGTGTCGTAAAAAGTTACTATGGGATTAACCGGAGGATGGGCAGCATCCTTCGAGTACAGCAATAACTCAACTGCGATCGCCAACCCGCCTGCCGAGTGTGGTGATTATGGCAAAACTCCCCAATGTACACACAACACAACCGGTCGTTGTGGTGATCTTTGGGGGAAGCTTGTGTCGAGCAGTGAACTTTATTTGGCTGAAATGATGATGATGATGATGATGAGATACCCAGCAAGGAATAAACCATCTCTCTCAACTCGTGGGTGCCGTAAATGCTACTAAGGATTGGTATGAAGAGGATGAGCAGACACAAACACAAGTCCACCTGCCAAGCTTGGTGATTATGGCAATATTCCCTATGGCAACTTATTGTAGTGATCAATGAAAGTCCAATATTCAAAGGTAGACGTTGACGGGTTGACGAGCTGATGTGTATATAAGTCCAATCACAGGCCCTTTTCATACGCCTCTCGCAAGTTAGGTGCTATCATCCGGGTCTCCATCTTATGAACCCTCAAAAATAAAACTCATCCTAACGAGACCAGCGTTAACAACTAAACGTAGGCCACCAAGTTTTTCTTTTTCATACCTGAAAAAACCAACTATCTCCCCAAGGAGGCCCTTCTGAACTATAGCGGTCTTACGGAAAAATGCCACTGCCCTCCAAATTGAGCATTCGATATTCTGCCAGGATAGGCAACAGCTGGCATTATCTTGCTCGATCCGATCGGCCAGGATTAAACGTCAGACTTAGCGTCCCAAAGCGTTTAAGCGTGTGCTGTGCGGGGAAAGGCGCCACTAATACGACTCTCAGCTAAAAAAGTTAAAACAGTCATACAAAGCATGAGTAGAGGCAAATCTCCTGGACATCATGGGCTCAGCATAGAACATCTGAAATACGCAGGAGTTCACTTGCCGAGGGTGTTGTCGCTGTTCTACAACATGTGTTTAGTTATTCGTACATCGATAGTCTTATAAAAACCATTGTTGTTCCCATTGTTAAATACAGGATGGGCGACATATCAAACAAGGGCAATTATCGTCCGGTTTCCCTGGCAACTGTCATGGATAAGATGTTGGACGGTGCGCTTGATTCTTCCTTAAAAAAAGTTTTTAAACTTCATGACTCATAGTTCGGCTTCCAACATGGACTATCTACAGAAAGTGCTAACTTGAGTCTCAAGCATACAATCCAATACTACACAGACCGTAAGACGCCAGTGTACGCCTGTTTTATTGACCTCTCCAAGGCGTTCGATTTCGTGTCTTATGATGTGCTCTGAAAAAAGTTGGTGTACAGGGGTGCACCTGCTGATATATTCAATATTTTTCAGCACTGGTTTGCCAATCAAACCAATCAGGTAACATGAGCCAATTAACTCTTTGAATCCTATATGATTCAATCTATAGACTGGAATACAGTGTGAGACAGGATGGTTTGTCATCTCCTAGGCTTTGTAATCTGTATGTAGATGGCCTCATTACTGAGCTCAGCAGCATGCGTGTTGGAGTGTTGTCGTGTGGGTGGAGTAAGCATAAAGCAATAAAAAAACTTGCCGTGTGGTGCCGGCTCAGAATGCTACCACCCCATCTCCTCCCGTTGGTGTCGTAAAAGTCGACCAAGGGATTAGCCGGAGGATGGGCAGCAGCGTCCTTCGAGTACATTAACAACTCAACTGCGATCGCCAACCCGCCTGCCAAGCGTGGTGATTATGGAAAAACCCCCCAATGAGCCCACAACACATCCATATCGGTTGTTGTGGTATTCTTTGCGGGAGGCCTGTGTCCAGCAGTGGACTTCATTCGGCCGAAATGAATAAAAAAAAAAATCTAATAAAAGCAATAAAATCAGTTACGCGGATGACATGGTGCTGCTGGGCTCGACTGCTGCGACAGTCAAGGAATTGCTCAAAGTATGTGAGACATATGCTGCTTCACATGGACTTCTTTATAATGTCAGTATGAGCGAACACATGATCTTTTGGGCCGCCGGTTTATGTGATGGAGATTATAATGTTCAATGAGCGTCAATTAAAAAGAGTGCCACAATTTAAATACCTTGGCTATTTCCTCACCGGATCTGAGGTAACATCTTGGCTCGTAGATTCGTTCGGTGTTCTGACTAAGTGAAAATTATACTTTTCAAGGCGTATTGTCAGAGCTTTTACACAGGAAATCTATGGGTCAACTACAACAAAAGATCGTTGGAAGTCCTGCGGCATGTTCAGTCCTTCAGGATGTTTTTGCGGCTGCCTCGTTTCTGCAGTGCCTCGGAGCTGTTTGTGCAAGCCCATACAGACGGCTTTCAAGTCATCATTCGCAAAGAAACAGCGTCTATATTAAGCAAGATACGGTATAGTCGCAACAATATCTTGAGAACTGTGGCGGAGAGTTCATCATTTCGGATGACACAAGCCTCCCTCAAAGATCACCACAACGACCGATATCGCTGTGTTGTGTGCTCATTCGGGGGGTTGCCATAATCGCCGCGCTTGGCAGGCGGGTTCATAGTTGAGTTGTTAATGTATTCGAAGGACGCTGCTGCCCATCTTCCGTCTAACCCCTTAGTCGGCTTTTACGGTACCCACGGGATAAGATGGGTCGGTGCTATTCGTAGCCGGCACCACACGGCGGAGAGTTACACCTCCCCAATTTTAAAGCATTTTGTGCAGACACTGATCAGGTAAGAAATAAGTTCTCTGACGCCTGTAGACAACTATATCTTCCACATAGAATGCACATTATATTATTACTAACTCTAGAATATAAGTTTTTATTATAACTAACAAAATATGGATTTAGTTGTCCGAAATAAAGAATTTATTTATGTATGGTATTCCAGTCTCCGCAGCAGAGGCAATTCGCCGTGGCTTCGCAACCGATCCTACTTAAGTATTCACCGAAACCACCGTGTCTGTTTCATCATTTTTATTTTTGCTTTACTGTATTAAGTTCAACCCAGCTACCTTCTTCAGGTCTACTATATGGCTGAAGGAATCACCTAACTTTGCAAATGTACACAGATTCGTTTGGATTTACCGTGAATTGTTGTTTATATCGTGAACTGACCGTGTACGAATAGCGCTTACCCATCTTATCACGTGGGCGTCGTCAAAGTCAACTGTGGGATTAGCTGGAGTATGAGCAGCAGTGTTCTTTGAGTATATTAGCTACTCAACTGCTATCGCTAGCCCGTCTGCTAAGCATGGCGATCATGGCAAATCCCACCAATGAGTAGTCGTATTTATATGGCCCGGCCTTAGGGGTCGCGAGTGCGCCCATTGGGAAGCCCGCGTACTCATACCGACCGACCCCGGGAAGACGGCGATGTGCATCTGGTTACATGCCGCCGTGTGCGTAGCACAGCGCATAGCGAGACTTTTAAAATCCCCCAAGGCATGCCTGGGGAGGTGGCCTCTTTACAGTCGCCTTCCCCCGCTATAGGGGGTGAACTTTTTTAGTTATCCCACAGAGATTTGCTTAAAGGCGTGGTACAAACTGGAGGCTCTAGATGGAGCTTATACAAGTTCCTCGAGCCTCGCTTCGGTACCGAAGATGACTACTCCGGTGATTTTAGTCGGTAGGAGTCCGGGAGGAGGCATACCTGCCCTTTTCCGAGGTGGAGGAAGTACACGAAGTATTTCCACTGGATAAATAAAAAAAATGCATCGCACCCAGACCACTCGTTGTGGCCATCTTTAGGGGAAGCCTGTGTCAAGCAGCGGACTTTATTTACCTGAAATGATCAAGCTACTTAATCTGATCCAATTAAGTACTTTGACATTTTCATTTCAATTTGCATAACAAATAATAACTAATCCTTCATACCTTTAGTTATTTTAATTAGCGCCGTGCATACAAAGAGGCACCAATTCGGGTCAAAGCAATTAACGTGTTTGGTATTATTTCATGCCAGTGCCAAATAAAAAAAAACACAAACAACTTGAATTCCCGCCAACAGTTTCCAGATTAACTGATGTTAAGAGTTTGCAACTTTTGGCTGTAAGCCAGTTACTTTAGCGTGACAAATTTATAGGAATGTCAAAAAATGCTATGTGCAAAAGCTATGGAGCTGGAAGAAGCCCTCAATTGCAATTTTATCTGAAATTCACTTCAACATGATTGGCTTTAGTCTTATACTACTCTGAAGTTCAAAATATAAACATGTCGAAGCTAGATAGTAGATTTAGTCGTATTAAAAATAACCTACAAATTACAATTTTTTATTTTATTTTATTGGTAACGGGGAACCAAGAAAATAAAAAAAATATTGAAGTAAAGATTACAACACCGTTTTATATCAACGCCGCTTTGAAAAACAGTTACATACTTGAACGAGTAAAATGAAGAGAAACAGATTCACACAACAAAGTATCTAAAACAAACAGGGTTCTTTCCTAATTATTTTAATTAGACATTTTACAATAAATAATAATTAACGTAATTCGCCGTAACGTACACGGTACTATCTACAACATGGGTCCTCGCGAGCTGCTTAGAGAGTTTTATAAAGTAAGCAATATACTCACTCTGCCGTCATATTATATCTTCTTAAATATAATGCACGTGCGTAAAGACCTCAATTCGTTTAATATATAAGGTGACTATCATGACAAAAATAGATATAAAATAGTGGTAATAAATCTCTCTTCGGGCATTGTGTCTGGTTTTATAATAAGTAATCAAAAAAATTACAAATCATACTAATGGAAAGTTTAAAACACGCATTAAAACCATTTTAATAAAAATGCCTGTTATAAAATCAAATTTATTTATTTATTTGTTTAGGTTAGCTAACAATTGTTTACACAATACATTTACATAAATTAGTTTATAGTACATTCATAAGTGCAACAATTACTTACAGGCTAGAACCACATGCGCCATTTATGGTTATACACATTATGTTATAAAGGATTTACCATTATTTAAAATTTGATAATAACACAAAAAAACAAATTCATTAAAAATAATCAATCATAAATAAATTAGTAACAATACGATTATAAAGTTAATAAAATAAATTTATTCTAAATTCTAAAAGATAAAAATAAAATATCTTATTATTTAGCTCAATTGCTTATAAAATTAAATAGCATTCAAATTTTCTGTGGGCAATAATTATCATTGGGTTTGAGAATAGTGTTTAATTATTATGTTATAAAATTTTCCAATGTCGTCATGGTGTACGTCGATCAGGTCACTGCAGCTGTTAAGTACCTTACATAGTCTTGGAATTGGTGAGTTTGCACCCAGAACTGTTCTGCGTGGTGGTGGGTATAACGGAGTGATGAGATTTCGAGGATATCGGGCTGGGGCACGAAACTTTAGGAGACTCAGCAAGTTTGGGCAGTCAATTTTATTTCTAAGCAGTTTATATAGAAACAAGGCATCCGTTACATCTCTTCGAGTCGAGAAGGAGTGCATCCTGAAATATTGCAGACGGGTTTATAAGAGGACAGCTGTTTACTTTTTCCTTTAGAAAAAGAAAGGTGCCACAGAAACCGTTTTTGTACGCGTTCTAAGAGTAGCTTATGTGTTGCGTAGTGCGGTCTCCATACAACACTGCAATACTCCAGGACGCTACGTACGTATAGCATTATAAATAATATAATTTGAAAGAAAGACTGTTGACAATAGGGATACGTGGCATTAATCTTATCTGTACATGCGGCTTCTCTGGACACAAATGTCATCTGCGTTGTTTGCATTGTATAGCTGCAATTTATTTTATCTTAAATATCTTATTTTTATTTAATATCTATCTTTGTTTTGTCTTAACTAATTTTAGAACTCATATTTGTACAACAATGTATAAAAAACCACAGAGACCTAGCGCTGAATTTCTTGAAGCATTGATTATTTTCAGAGGTTGTCAGGTAGCGAAATGCAATGCCCCTTGTTTCAGCATGAGGTGTAAAGGTGTCTGTCTTTTAGGACCTATTTTTTTATTTAATTTTATTGGTGCCCAGTGGAAATTATTAATGAACTTCCTTTGCCCCGGGGAAGAGCGAAGGGGTAGGGGGTATGCCTACCGGCTAAAACCACTGGGGCGGTCATCTTCGGCACTAAAGGAGGCTACAGGTCCTCGTATGATCACACTACAGCCGCCCACTGGTGCCACGCCCATAGGCACATCTTGGAGAGGGTGACTGTAAAGCGGTCACCCCCCGGGGGGATATTGTAAAGGATCCCCCAAAGCATCCCACGGCAGCGCGTGACCATGCGTGCTACTGCCTTCTCTTGGGTCGCTTGGTGTGAGCACGCAGATTCCCCAATCTACGCACCCGCGAACCCAGAAGTCCCCCGGCTAATAGCAACGGCAGGGGGCTTCAGGCGTATGGGCTGAATAAATTATTCAATTGAATTATACGTCGTAACAAGCTGCAATCAAAAAGTACGGTCTCCTAAAGCAGCTAGATCGTTTGTATTGTGACGAATTTCACATTTTCACTGCGGTGCGTACACTTCAGTGTACCCGCGCATCCCTGAAGTGTGCCCTGCACTTAGAAAGAAAGAAAGAAAAGAAAAGTTCTTTCTTTCTTTCACTTATCTTATAGCCAGTTCACCAATAACAGTATCGGGTCCAACGGGACAGTCAATTTATGGGCATGGAATTTATACTACCACGCTACTGCTGAACAAGTATCGTCTTAACAGCTTGACCCTCAAAGTCATAACCTACCAACATAAGATGACCCACCGATACGGTTTGAAATACAGATTTTGTTTTGTATGTATCATTAGAGGCGTTTGCCGTGTACGAATAGCACCAACCGATCTCATCACATGAGTGTTGTAAAAGGCGACTCGAAAGGCGATGGGATTAGCTGGAGGACGAGCAGCAGCATCGTTCGAATACATTAACAACTCAACTGCGATCACGAACCCGCCTGCCAAAGACATAAATCTTATGCTACTTGGTTTTTCCTTCTGATATATAATAATAATATTTTAGGAAAATATAGTCCACTGCTGGACACAAGCCTCCCCGAAAGATCCCCACAATGACCGATATGGGTGTGTTGTGTGCTCATTGGGGATTGTTCCATAATCGCCACGCTTGGTTGGTGGGTTGGCGATCGCAATTGAGTTGGTACTCGAAGGACGCTGCTCCCATTATCCTGCTAATTCCATATACGCCTTTGACCAGACGCACGGCATGAGATGGGTGAGTGCTATTCGTAGCCGGCCCCTGACGTTTTCGCTGGATGCTATTAGACATAAAGTCTGCCTGCCAAGCGTGATAAGTACTGGTAAATCCTCCACAAAATTACAGCCATGTTGTTGTTGTTGCAACTGGTCGTTCAGAAGGAAGAGTCCTTTTTTCAGTAGTGGGCAGGTAGGCCCTATATGAGGCTCCATCTCAGTGCTCCAAAAATCCATCTCAGTGCTCCAAAAATCCATCTCAGTGCTCCAAGTCAACCTCACCTGCCCGCGGCACATCCTGCTGAACAACGAACGAGGCTCTGACGACCGACTAATGGCGGTATATCCATCTAAAAACCTGCGTAGCAGTTAAATTCCACAGACTGGTGACGGGCAGCAGCGTCACCAGTGCGACTAGCTACGCCCTGCGATCGCCAACACGCCTGCCCAGCGTGGCGATTATGGGCAAACCCTTCATAATGGCAGTACATAGCAGAAAACGGCCCCTAGTTCCCGGCCGCCCTGCTATCCCTGATCACGGTGGCGGTTATGGTAACGGCAGGGTAGGGGGTGCGAAGAATCCCCGGGTTACGGACAGCCGCCAACACCAACTGACCTTAGCAACGTATAACGGACGCACGCTACGACTCGACGAGCACCTGGCGCAGCTCGAAGAAGAACTCGGAAGGATAAGGTGGGATATTCTGGGGTTCTGTGAAGTCCGAAGAGAGGGAGAGGACACCGTCACCCTAGAGTCAGGCCACCTTATGTAGTTCCGAGAGGGAGACCAGCTATCCCAAGGTGGCGTAGGGTTCCTGGTAAACAAGGCTCTTTCTGACAATGTTGTAGAAATCTCCAGTGTGTTGAACAGGGTAGCGTACCTCGTGATCAAGCTCACCAAGAGGTACAGCCTCAAGGTTGTGCAGGTTTACGCACCGACTTCGACATACTCGGATAAGGAAGTGGAAACTATGTATGAAGAGATACATAAGGCCTTACATTTTACCACAAAGGCCCACTACAACGTTGTCATGGGGGACTTTAACGCTAAAGTGGGAGTACAGAATTGCAGCGAGTCGGTAGTAGGATCCCACGGTTTTGGCAGCAGGAATCATAGGGGGCAAATGCTTGTCAACTTCCTCGAGAAAGAGGGGCTTTTCCTAATGAATTCGTTCTTTAAGAAACAGCCCCAAAGGAAGTGGACATGGCAAAGCCCCGACACTATGACCAAAAATGAGATCGACTTCATCATAACGGACAAGAAGCATATATTCAGAGATGTCTCCGTGATCAACCGATTTAACACTGGAAGTGATCACCGACTGGTCCGAGGCACTCTGAATATCGACTATAAGCTTGAACGTGTCCGTTTGATGAAGTCCAGGCTCCGACCCAACTTGCTCCAAACCATGATGGGATCTGAAACATTCCAGTCAAAACTGGAAGACCGATTCGCTGCCGTGGAAACCACAGAAGACGTTGACCAGACCCTCGAGAATGTGGTAGGAATCCTCAGGGAGGAAGGTACGATATTTTGCAGAATGCAGCGTAAAGGCAAGAAGTCGAAACTTTTGGAGGAGACTATAAAGCTTATGAAGGAACGACGTGAAAACCCACCAGTCACTTCGTCAGAATACCGGGCACTCAATAGAAAAATTAATAAACTGGTACGACGTGACCTCAGGCGCTCCAACACCCTTTCTATAGAAAGAGCGATTGAGCAGAACCGGGGGTCGAAATTGTTCGTCCAGAGTCTTGGGAGAAGCCACCTGACGAAGTTGACTACAGCAGGAGGGGACGTCGTTGTTTCAAGGCCGGAGGTCCTTTCGGAAGTTGTAGACTTCTACAGCCAGCTATACGCTTCGCATGCTTCTCAACCTGACCCCGAAAATGAGGATTCCAGGGCCACATTGATCCGCCACTTCACTGAGGACCTGCCAGAGATCAGCCTAGACGACATTGTGCTGGCTCTTAAACAGCTTAAAATGGAAAAGCCCCTGGGGAGGACGGAGTTACAACGGAGCTCCTAAAAGCAGGTGGTAAACCTGTACTAAAGGAGCTCCAGAAAATTTTCAACTCTGTTCTCTTTAATGGGAGAACTCCAGAGGCGTGGAGTAGAAGCGTCGTCATTTTGTTCTTCAAAAAGGGTGACAAGACCCTTTTGAAGAACTATCGACCTATTTCGCTCCTAAGCCACGTCTACAAGCTGTTTTCAAGAGTCATCACAAATCGTCTTGCGCGACGACTCGACGAATTTCAACCGCCGGAACAGGCCGGGTTTCGAGGAGGGTATGGCACCATAGACCACATTCACACAGTGCGGCAGATTATACAGAAGTCTGAAGAGTATAATCAGCCCCTGTGCTTAGCGTTTGTGGACTATGAGAAGGCCTTTGACTCTATCGAAACCTGGTCCGTTCTGGAATCCCTGCAACGATGCCAAGTCGATTGGCGATATATCCAAGTGTTGAGATGTCTGTACGATACCGCCACTATGGCCGTCCAAGTACAGAACCAGCTGTCTGAGCATATCCCCCTGCATCGAGGTGTGAGACAAGGGGACGTTATTTCCCCCAAATTGTTCTCAAATGCATTGGAGGATATGTTTAAGACGCTGGACTGGAAAGGACGTGGAATAAACATAAACGGCGAGTACATCTCACACTTGAGATTTGCAGACGACATCGTCATAATGGCCGAATCGTTGCAGGATCTAAACCAGATGCTAAACAGTCTAGCTGATTCTTCTCAACGCATCGGTCTCCGGATGAACTTGGATAAAACCAAGGTCATGTTTAACCAACATGTGGTTCCGGAGCCGATTGCGGTACACGACAACACTCTCGAAGTTGTTCAGGAATATGTTTACCTCGGGCAAACCCTGCAGTTGGGTAGAAACAGCTTCGAGAGGGAGGCCAATAGAAGAATACAGCTGGGCTGGGCGGCATTTGGGAAATTACGTCGAGTATTCTCGTCATCTATTCCACAGAGCCTAAAGACTAAAGTCTTCAATCAGTGCGTTCTACCCGTCATAACATACGGTGCCAAGACGTGGACATTCACGGTAGGGCGGGTCCACAAGTTTAAAGTCGCTCAGCGAGCAATGGAGAGGGCTATGCTCGGAGTCTCTCTGAAGGATAAAATCAGAAATGAAGTGATCCGACAGAGAACCAAAGTTATCGACATAGCTCATAGGATTAGTAAGCTGAAGTGGCAGTGGGCTGGCCATATTAGTCGTAGAACCGACAACCGTTGGGGAAAACGTGTTCTTGAGTGGAGACCGTGTCTTGGTAAACGTAGGGTGGGACGCCCCAAGCTCGGTGGAGTGATGACCTGCGCAAGGTGGCTGGCAGTAGCTGGATGAGAGTAGCCGAGGATCGCGATCAGTGGCATGCACTTGAAGAGGCCTATGTCCAGCAGTGGACTGCGATAGGCTGATGATGATGTGGGCTCATTGGGGGGGTTTTGCCATAATCGCCACGCTTGGCAGACGGGTTGGCGATCGCAGTTGAGTTGTTAATGTACTCGAAGGACGCTGCTGCCCATCCTCTGGCCCTTAGTCGACTTTTACGACACCCACGGGAGGAGATGGGGTGGTGGTATTCTGAGCCGGCACCACACGGTAGCTTACCTATTATGAACTAATTTCTGCAACAATATTTACTTGATTTGATACTAAAGACAAAACTGCTTCCCACCCCTTTAGTTAGAATCCCGCCGTCTTTACGCACACGGCAGGAGATGGAGAGTTATATTCTTTATCCAGACACCATACTGACAAGCTCATATCCTAGTAACGTCTATATTTCATGCTGAGCAGATATATTCAGGTTCTGAAATGACTTTTTTTTTATTGGTGTCCAGTGGAAATTCTACATGGAACTTTCTTCACCCCGGGGAAGGGTGAAGGGGTCCGGACTCCTACCAGCTAAAACCACTGGAGCGGTCATCTTCGGCACCTAAGGGAGGCTCCAGGTCCTCGTATGATCACGACATGACTTTCCTACTAAGGTATTCCCAGCATGGTGGTCTTGAAATAGGGAGTGAATTTTTTTTTCAGTTTCAGCCACGCGTGTTTTTTACTACTGGTGTTGTAAATGTCCAGAAATGACGGTAAGCACTTGCCATCAGGCCGGCCGTATGCTTGTTTGCCACTTTAGTGGTTGGTATAAAAAATCCAATAATATTTGTTGTATAATAGCAATGTAAGAAAACCTACTATTTATTCGATATCAGAAAAAAATCGAGGTTACGAATGAAAACAAAATACGAATAAGCAAAACATGTTTATCTTGACACGAGTTGAAGACAGCTCGTGAACGTATTGTGCTTAGAAAAGCCGTTTACTATTTTTATTTCTTGGAAATAAGGAATATATAAACGTGAAGGAGTATGAGAGCCGCGTTATGAAGTAGTTATTGACAGCCAAGTGTAAATGAAGCAACGCGCTATTTAATGGTTGCGAGGGATATTCTCCGAGGTTTCGAACCACACTGTAAGTTATCGGTACCAAATGTGAAATAATTCGTTCATAATTGGTGCACTAAAAATATTTTCTAAGGTTCTCTTTTCATAAGGTTTCTACGACGATAATGTTTATAATTTGATACTCAATGTACTGAATACTCAAATTTGATTGGCTAGCCCACCATAGAAGTACTCAACTCATACATGGTCGATAAAACTGTTATATGCCAAAAATATATCGATATAGATAAAGATAAAAATATTTTTATTCATGTAAAACCATATGCAGGCACTTATGAATAGTCAAGACTTTAGTTGCCGCGTTCCATGATGTTGATTTCCTATGGAGAAGAACGGGCAAGAAACTCCATGGTTACTCTTTTTAAATCATAATAATTGTTACAGTATTTTTGGTTACATTGTTCTCAAAATAAATAATGTGAGGACAATAATCCACATGGTCCTCGCACTTACAGTTTCAAATATAAATAAAGTGCATATTAAAAACAAAACAACCAAGTAATTAGTGTCATTTAAACAAATTGATGATGAAGGATAGTCAAATGCCATTAAATGAATTAATATAATCCATTATAAAAAAAATGTCAAAATAAATAAAAATTAATGGCAATGGTATTTATTTTTCTTTTTCTTTTTTAAAAAAACGTTGCCCCATACTAGGATTTCTCCTGTGTCGTGGGTGCGTTTACAGACATGAATTCCACATACAATACACCCAGACCCGGAACAACTACCTGCAGGTCATACAAATATTTGTTCCGTGTGGGAATCGAACCCACGACCCGGAGCGCAGCAGCCGACTGTATCAGCCACTGCACCAACCGTGCCGTCATTGCCGTATTTGATACGTCAAACCCAATAATGTCAATATCGGCCTTTGAACATTAGAGCAGCTCAATCCCAAGCATGTTTGTCGTCCATATACTCTGTAACTTTACAGAAACCCTATCTACAATAATTTATAAATATTGGCCTTTACCTCAACATCGGCTATTAAAAATGACTTCAAAATAAAGCCTAATTATAGATTATGAACAACACAATGATGGTCTCCTATGAAACTTATTAAGTGTTCCACCCACATTAAGCTTCGAGAGGCTCGAGTGTAGGTTGTCTGCGTGGTCATCTCTACTACTGCGTTTTAGTTTTTTCTATTCATATTGTATGGAGAAAACGCAGACCCAGTTGTAGTTTAAATTGCTTACACAAGTTTTACTATGGCGACTGGTATCCTTGTTGTATATGAGGTTAAAATTGTATTTGATTTTAAGTATCATCATACACAATTAGCCTCAATCATTAATATCGGTTCGCCGTGCGGTGCCGGCTCAGGATACCACCACCCCATCTCCTCCCGTGGGTGTCGTAAAAGTCGAGTAAGGGATTAACCGGAGCAGCAGCGTCCTTCGAGTACATTACTAGTAACAACTCAACTGCGATCGCCAACCCGCCTGCCAAGCGTGGCGATTATGGGAAAACCCCCCAATGAGCCCATAACACACACATATCAGTCATTGTGGTGATCTTTGGGAGAGACATGTGTCCAGCAGTGGATTTCATTCGGCCGTAATGATTAATATCGGTTAAAGACTAAATCAAAGTTACTATAAACATATCTGATACTCAGTAAGTACTTAATATTTTACCTTATTTTAATGAATCTTATATCATAGTTTTGTATGCATAAATAAACGTATAAACTGTAAAGGAGAACCTGACCGCGATGACATTTAAATAGCCATTGAATATGTAGTATTTAGAAAACAACAAAAAATAACGGTTGGTCCGTAACGCCGCATGATGGGCATAACTTGACTTACTGATTTATATTTTAGAATTATGAACACCGGTTTTTATTTCAAATTTCAAGATCGTCGATCGTGGCCTCTGTAGAGTATCTTCCACAATTTCGCTAATGTATAACGGTAACATTGTTCGGTATTCAGATTAAACTATCCTCAAACTATTCATAATATTATAATAAAACACTTTTGAACAGATAACATCGCGTATTTTTTTTTTCCTGTCGTTTCTGACTGATCATCCTGCGACCATGAACCCTGAAAAGTGTCAAACGTCAAAATAATATACGCGATGTAATCCGTTAAAAGTGTTTTATTATAATATGTAATAATCGCGAAAACCTAAGACATTACTATATTCATAATATATTTCACAAAAAATGACAGCTACGTCTTCCAAACTTACACACACACAAGTTACAAACAATCGTTTCAATGATTTTTCATACATTATTTGGTAACAATTTCTTTCCGTAATCATCATGTGTGTGGAATTTGTGTTTGTAAACGCACTAACGATACAGGATAAATCGTAGTGGGGGCAAAGTTTTATTAAAAGAAAAAATAAAAAGAAATCATAATACCAGTATGAATCTGCCGTGTGGTGCCAGCTCAGAATACCACCACCCCATCTCCTCCCGTGGGTTTCGTAAAAGTCGACTAAGGGACTAGCCGGAGGATGGGCAGCAGCGTCCTTTGAGTATATTAACAACTCAACCGCGATCGCCTATCCGTCTGCCAAGCGTGGCGATTATGGCAAAACCCCCCAATAAGCACACAACACACCCATATCGGTCATTGTGGTGATCTTTGGGGGAGGCCTGTGTCCAGCAGTGGACTTCATTCGGCCGAAATCGTGGTGAATCAGCACACGACATGAAACTTTCTTTCTTACTTATTTTCATTCGCTTCAGGCAGCTTTCATAGCGGATGGGAAGATGCGGCTAGACCTAACAACGATCAAAAATAACTTACCACGTCAACACATTGTATTTTGAACCTTATTTCCAATACCGTATTATACACGAATGATAACAATCTATTGTATGATCATGATTATTACCGTCAAGACTATGGCCTTATGCTTCCGTGTAGTACTAATATATATTTGTACGTAAAAAGTGTGCGCGGTGCGTACCGCTACCGAACGTAATTACTTGACGTTATTACCTATTTGATGCGGTCGCGATGTTGTTCTTTTTAGTTTATTGCAGAGGCGGCAGTAAGTTACTGATTTGTAAGAAATTATATTTGTAATATAAAACCTCAATTATTCACATTGTGAGTTCATTTAAGCAGCACAATAGCGCCAACCCATCTCATCCCGTGGGTGTAGTAAAAAGCGACTGTGAGATTACTAGCAGGATGTTGGCAGGAACCTGCGGGTATATTAATATCTCGTCTGCGATCTTCAACTGGTCTGCCAAGCATGGCGATGATGGAAAGACCCCCCAAAAAGCATACACCATGGTAATTGTGGCAATCTTTGGAGAAAGCCTGTGTTCAGCAGTTGACTTTTTTCGGCTAAAATTATTATGATGATGATGAGTAAACTTTATAAACAAGAATCGAACAGAACTCTAAACTTTGCATTGTCTTTTATAACGTAGGCATCCACTAAAGAAGTATTTTTAGAAACTCAACCCCTAAGGGGGTAAAATAGGGGTTGAAATGTTGTATGAAAATTCGTCGTAATTAAAGTTAGATATATGAAAATTGGTATTTGGCTTTTTGGTTAAAAATAAAGAAATACGTGTTTCAGGGTTTTTATAAATTCTATGTTTAAGGGGTAAAACAGGGGGTGAAGTTTCCTATGGGCAAACCTTTATTTTTGCTTAGCTTTTGAGTTGAAATTAAGAAATACTTGTTTCAGTGATCTATGAAAACTAAACTAACGTTTTGATTAAAAATAAAGAAATATATTTTTGTGTTTTTGGAAATCATTACTTAAGGGGTAATTAGAAACCAGTATTTTTATTAAATAATTCCATAACAAATGTATAAAGTACTTCTACATAAACTAGCCGTGTGGTGCCAGCTAATTATAGCACCAACGAGTCTCATACCATGGGTGTATTCAAAGGCGACTATGGGATTTAACCAAAAGATGGGCACAGCATTCTTTGAGTACATTTACAGCTCAACTGCGATTGCCAAACCACCTACCAAACGTGGCGATTATCACAAAATCCCTGAACCTGCATTCAACACAAACCCAGAGCGTCCGTTGATCGTTCTTTGGGGGGCTTATTTCCAGTAGTGGATGGCTGGAATGACAATATAAAAAGCTTGACATGTTGCTGCAATTATTTAAGGGGGAAGAAACGGTGTAGAAATTCAGAGACTCAGTGGTAAATAAAGATAAAGCTATTCATTATCCAGTGCGATTTTTAAACACTTAAAATCCACTGGGCATCCGCACCACATGATTGTACTGTAGGTGGGTAATTCTATACTACTGAGAATTATATTGCAGAATAATTTGAAGCCGCCCAAATTGTGTAATGGTACTAGGCTCTAAGTCAAAGGTTTGCATCACCATGTTATATTTTAAGAATGGCTCCCGCCAATATTTCCTGGAAATGTGGCTGCTTAACCGGACAATGTCTGGCGAAGCCAATAGAGGCCTCCAGCTAAGCTTAAAATGGATTGTATAAATTAAGCAAATGCTTCTAAAGGCGCCTCCTGCGGGACTCGACTTAGGGCATTGCTAGGGGATACAAGCTATGTAGGGACAGCTGGTTTGGTATGATTTAAATATTTGAGTGAATATTTAACACTACCAGCAGCCGCAGGCAAATTTACTACACCCACGGAATGAGATGGGTTGGTACTATTCATAGCCAGTAAGTACCACACGGTTTTCTCCATACAAAAATATATTATCAAGACCTTAACTTACGTCCATCCGTACACAACCCACGACAACAGAGTTATTACCTCCAAGATATCCACAATTGAATTAAGATGTCATTAGCTGCGGTAGAATCGAACGAAAATATCACCACCACAAAAAAGTTGTGAGAAATGTGAATTCGGACGAATTCTTTGGATTTTATCGAGTTTTGAGTTGTGATTGTGGATTAATTGTGTGTTGGGAATTTCATGCTTAAACGTAATAGTATACATTGGGTGGATATTTTAAATCAACATCTTTGTTGACATTTGATCAAAGAATTATGGATGATTTAATTTAAATACATTGTTTTTATCAAAGTCTTTGACATTTTAACTTTTTCAGTCAATCACAAGTTTACAATTAAATGAGTATGAAAGCAATATTTAATGAGTACGAAAGCAACATGGTGACTTACCATGGGCCTCATAAGCATCATTAAGCTCAAGGTCACTCAGTAAACCATGGAGTGAGCTATGCTTGGTATTTCTCTACAAGATCGAATCAGAAATGAAGAGATCCGTAGAAGAACTAAAGTTGCCGACATAACTGAAAGGATTAGTAAACTGAAGTGGCAAAAGGCGGGGCACATGGCTCGTAGAATATCAGTTCGACAATCAGGTTCTCTGAGATTCTCGAGTGGAAACCGCGCACTGGAAAACGCAGCGTGAGACGACCTCCAGCTAGGTGGAGAGATGACTCGGTAAGGGTTGCTGAGAGCCATTGGATGCGGGCGGCATATAACCACTAGTTGTGAAAATCTACGGGGGAGGCCTTTGTTCAGCAGTGGACGACTTTTGGCCGATATGATGATGATGATGATGATAGCAACATGTCTATATAATACACCGAGATTATAAAAATATAATAATGCGTTTAGTATTGAGTGTGGCACTTGTCAGACATTCAGACATCACATCTTGAACAAAGATATCGTATGATTGGCATCACGCAGTCGTCAAAAATATATGATCAAATATTGAACACAGAAATTGGACAAGGATATTCGCTGAGTAACATACCATCCTATTTCATGTTTACAAGTGAGTACATATTTATATGCATTATTATAATATTTGTTGCGTGGCCTAATACTTAAGTAGAGCTCGCAAATAGGCTGGCTGGACCGCTGAATTCTGGCGTGAAGTAGAAAAATTGTTGATGGCAACAGTGTTGGTGCATTTCCCATGGTGAGTGAAAAGAAAGTATAGCTAACATACGACGTAGGGGTCTTCAAGAAAAAAGTATATATCCGCCCTAAGGGTTGGTAACACATCAGTGAATCCTATGGTATTGCAAATATGCTCCTCTGAAGTTGCGAATATTTATGGGCAGCGGTGATCTACTTAGGCACACGCTTGTTTGCCCCCCTGTATCATAAAATATTTTATTATTATGCATTTGGTAGGTTTCTTATTGCAGTGTCGGCTATGTTGGCAGAGTACGAAAACTGGGATGCAGCGGTCTCCTTCTGTGAGAGCGTTATGCTCTAGAAGAAGACCGCAGAGCGGGATCGGGAGAGGGCGGAGGAAGTTCATGATGAATTTCCACTGGGGCCAGTAAAAAAAGGTCTTTTATTGCAGGAAGCTGGCTAGGTAGATACCACCCCAGTGCCAGATATGCACCGCTAAGCAGTAGTGTTTAAACTAGGCATTACTGTGTTCCGGTTAGAAGGGCACTGTAGCTAGTGAAATGCTGGGCATTATAGACTAAATAACTTCACGTCTCGAGGTGAAGAGCGCAGTGTGATGCCGCGCAAGACTAGTCCTGGGTAGCATTTTAATTGTTATGGGCAGTCATGCCGCTTACCACCAGGCGAAATCTCGCTCGTCTGGTCATCAAAAGATGTATATCAAAAAATGATTACACTGACGTCATATTTGGTTACACTGTGATTTATTTTTTTTACTTTCCTGCCATCACCTCTTCAGTCAGGTGCATGAGCCAATCCGACCAGGGGCCATGCCCGCGACGCCATTGCTCGCGGCCACGCTGCAAGTACAAACCAAGCATTTTTCCTCAACATCATGGATGGAGAAGGTACCCATAAACACCACCAACGTCACCAGTATGCACAGGCTGTTCACCACAATAATATCTCGTTGGATGCGGGTGGCAAACAACAAGTCGCTGTGGAAATCTTTGGGGACGGCCTTTGCTTATAAGTGGACGTACTTCGGCTGACAGGATACTGATATATTGTTAACTTTAGCACTTCAAACCATGAAGAAAAGTTCAGCGTTCGTTCAGCTCCCTGACTAGATGCCAATCTTCGATCATCAAAAAAGAGACTGAAATGTATGTACAGATCACGTGACAATTTGGCAGCTTATCAATCCAGTTCTTTGACGTGTCGTTCATCTTGTCTAAGAAGGCAGAGCCGCAGTATACATGGAATGCAACATATTCATTGTTACAGCTGTCGAGAAAATACATTTTTAAAACATACTACGCAATGAACTTTCTTGAACCGTCAATGTAGGTTATTTCCATTCTACCACTGCTATAATAATAATAATAATAATTTTAATAAAACTGGCAACACTGGAACTAAAAGTCAACAATTTTTTAATCCGCATATAAATATATAATAAAAATATAACTAAAGTACCAATAGACCGAACAACACCAATCATATTAAGAAATAAGTACGAAAACCTCCATCCTATATAAAAATGATAATATTGAAGAAATACCAGAAACAAACAAAACATAAAACACAAGGATGACAGCGGTTGTCATACAATGCCAATACCAAAATGGAAAAACAGAAATAATGCAAATAATATCTTGAAATGTTGACAAGAGCCAGGAATAAAGCACACCCACCACCCCCGGACTCGTCGCCCAGCTCCGCCTCGCAGCCGCCAGATCCTGAATCACCAGTGACGCTGGCGGCTGCAGCCGCGTCGAGCTCGAGCGACGAGTTTTACTCCCCGCCGACGTCGCCAACACCTGTACGTCGGCAGGGGAGACCCCGGCCACCGATACGCTTGGAGCCTAGGGACCAACCGGCCCCGAACCGGGTTCCCGCTGCCGGTGGTTATGTGCAGCGCATGAAGTGGACCAAAGAAATAAATGAGAACGTCATGCGCGCATTTTATGGGTCTACTGAGGGGGGAACTAACCTCACTGCGTACCGTGGTAGGATGCTGACTCTGTTTCAGGAACTTGAACCAACCATCAACGTTTCGGCACAACGATTGTCGGATCAGGTGCGTGTCATCCAACGTAATCACCGGTTGGATGACTCAACACTTGATCGGCTACGCTCGGAAATGCAGAATAGTTGTGTCATTCCTTCCCCATCTCGGACCGCGATACAACCGCATGTGTCTGGTGAAGTTCTGTTGCGGTCCGACTGCGACCAAAAGGAGGATGATGACACAACTATAAATGTAAGTACCCAATATAACGATGAATTGAGGAGCGCATTGGAGGATTCGGAGGATCGATTCGGGATTATCGTGCCACACCCGCCGAACTTAGACCGCGACTACCACGTTTGCCCATGCATAACAAAAATAGAGCGTTGGTGTGTGCCCTGGATTCGCTGCTTTCTAGCTATTTTGAAAGCAGCGAAACCCTCGGCGATACTCACTCAATCTTGTACTGCGCAGCTGTAGCGGCATGTCGTGTAGCTCGCGTAAAATTTCAAAACAGTAACAGAGCTACACAACCAAAATCCGCCGTACCAGCTTGGTAGTGCAGGATTGAGCGTCGTATCGGCGAGGCCAGGGTACTCATTGCTAAATTAATATGCTTCAGGGATGGTAATACTCGACCTAGAGTAATGCGCTTTGTGAGACGGGCATTTTCGGGGACTGGGATCAGCCCTCAAGAATATATGTCCCGTGTCACAGAGCGCATCGATTTCCTGAAGCAAAAAGTTTATGCATGGGCGAGTCGTATTCGTCGGTATAAGAGGCGGGTGGAACGATTTTACCAGAATCGCATGTTCCAAAGCGATCAAAGGTGGGTATACAGATCTTGGGAGCGATCTGACCAAAGTGTGGGTGACGTATGTCGACCAGATGATGACGTCATGAGTGAGTACTGGCGCAGCATCTGGTCGATGCCCGTCAACCACACCGAGGGCGACTGGATACGGGACGTGGAGCGAGCGTGTGAATCTATACAAGAGATGGGAGAAATCATGATTTCTCCCCAAGACGTGGCCAGTGCAGCCCGTCCGATGCCGAATTGGAAATCCCCGGGACCGGACGGACTGCACATTTTTTGGATTAAATGGTTACGAAGTTCTCATGCTCGCTTGGCATCCCAGTTTCAGTCAGCCTTAGAGGCTGGGTCGCTGCCTCAGTTCTTTACGACAGGAGTTACCCACCTGCTCCACAAATCAGGTAGTGCAGCGGAACCCAAAAACTATAGGCCGATTACATGTTTACCAACGGCCTATAAACTGCTTACATCCATTTTGAGAGAGAAAATGACTAATCATATTGACAAGAATATCATCATGTCTGTCTCTCAAAATGGATGTAGGAATGGGTCCCGCGGCACTAAGGAGCTGCTCCTCATTGACATGACCATTAGCCAGCAGGTTCGTCGCTCCCGAAAGAATCTGTCGACATGCTGGATAGATTATAAGAAGGCCTATGACTCGGTGCCGCATACATGGCTCATGAGAGTGCTAGAGTTGTATAAAATAAATACAACTTTACGCACTTTCTTGTTGTCATGTATGGGGCAATGGAGGACGGTCCTTCGATATCCAGGATGTCGACAGATTCAGGGGAACGGTGAAACGATAAAAATTGAGCGGGGAATATTCCAGGGCGACAGTCTGAGCCCCCTGTGGTTTTGTCTGGCCTTGAACCCTCTCAGCACATTGCTAGAGGGGTCAAGGCTAGGCTTCCCGCTGCGGAGAGGAAGTAAGATATTATCCCACCTGTTTTACATGGATGACCTGAAACTGTTTGCTCCCAGTCAATTGCAACTAATAAAGTTACTAAAAGTAACTGAAACTTTCAGTAACTGTATTAGGATGGAATTTGGCAGGGATAAATGTGCGGTCATGCATGTAAAACGAGGCGAGATAATGGAATCTGAGGGAGTTCAACTCTCGGATTCTATTTACCTTAGATCACTCTCCGCAGCGGAATCATATAAATACTTGGGTATGTCGGAGGCTTTGGGCATCAAAGAAGCTAGCATGAAGCAATTGTTGAAAGAGCGGTTCTTTGGCCGCCTGAGAAAAGTCCTTCAAAGTCTTTTGTCAGGTGGCAATAAGGTTCGCGCTTTCAACGGTTGGGTCATGCCAGTTTTGATGTACTCCTTTGGCATACTCAAGTGGACTCAGACGGAACTTGATGCCCTGGATAGGAAGGTCCGTACACTGTTGACTGCAAGTCGGATGCATCATCCTCGGTCTTCGGTAATGAGGCAGAGCAAGGAGCTACATGGACGCTATTATCGGGTTCTTCATGGTCCCGATGTGGACTTGTTAGCGTCCGTCTCCTGGCTACGCTTCGGTGACTTATTCGGAGAAACCGAAGGTTTTGTTTGTGCAATTATGGACGAAGTTATCATGACGAACAACTACCGGAAATATATTGTTAAGGATGGCACTGTAGACATCTGTCGGGCATGTCACTGTGCTGGCGAATCACTTAGACATATAATTTCTGGTTGTTCTCGGCTTGCTAACGGCGAATATTTGCACAGGCATAACCAAGTAGCCAGGATCATCCACCAGCAACTTGCTCTAAAGTACAACCTTGTGGAATCTGAGGTACCGTATTACAGGTATGTGCCCGACCCAGTTCTTGAAAATGGTCATGTCACGTTGTACTGGGATCGATCTATCATCACTGATAGGACTATTGTCGCCAATAAGCCTGACATAGTGGTGATAGATCGCATAGGGCGCCGCGCAATGATTGTTGATGTAACTATTCCCCATGACGAGAATCTCGTGAAAGCCGAGAAAGATAAACAAATTAAGTATCTTGACTTGGCACACGAGATTGTCGACATGTGGGATGTGGACTCTGCAATCATTGTGCCGATAGTTGTGACAGCCAATGGCCTCATTGCCAAGAGCCTCGACCAACATCTAAAGAGGCTCTCGTTGGGTGGTTGGATCAAGGGCTTGCTACAGAAAGCAGTTCTCCTTGACACGGCACGCATAGTGAGGAGGTTCCTTTCTCTGGAGCCCTAACCACCGGTAGCTTGGACCCTGTACCCGCTGCCGGTCGGTCCCTATTTTTTATATTTTTAAATGTATGTATTTTTTTATTTTGGTATGTATATTTAAAAATGTGAAAGATATGTGTAAAAATGTTAATAAAGGAAATAATAATAAATTCTTTATTCTCAGGCTACTTCGGCCCATAGATATATACCTTACAAACTAACATAGATATTATAATAATACAGATTGTGTTAGTATAAAGAAACCTAATTCTATATTAGTAAAAACTTCACTTCGCATTACGTCACTATGCGTTCTAGTGGCACTTGTCCGCGGAAGCGACGGAACACCACGCCTTGCGGCCAAAAGTCCTCTTCCATGACGAGGTGCAGATAACACGTTGGTACTCGCACCACGAACGCCTTGAAGTTGACGTTGCGGTGCGACTCCAGCAGCTGCACTCTCGGCGTGTACTTAGTCCTTTGACGCACGTACTCCACGATGTCCTCCGCTTTAACGGTGTAGTGTAGGCGAGAGATGTACACCGGAGTGTTCGGCTTCGCGGCACGTATTGTTATTTTGGACTCCGCAGGAGCCGTGCCGCAGCGGTTCTTATTTGGTCGATGACGGCGCTTCTTCCTTTGCACCATGACAAAACCTTCATCATCAGCCTGCTTCGGTGACTTCTCAGGCATGGGCTTCTTGGTGCCCACAGTGGCGCTGGTGGGAACAATCGCAGAGGCGCGAACGGAGTTAGGGGGCACGCGAGGTGCACACACTGCAGGCTCAGCAAACGACGGTGACGGCGGCGATGACAAAACTGCTGACGCGAAACTTGCCACCGATATATCAAGGCCAGCTCCACGCCGCATGTTTACGTTCGATGCACCCGATGTTGACCCAGTTACCGCTGCCGTTCTACGCAACTCGATCATTTCATTGTGCAAATCGGTGACGGTGTTTTGGGATGCATCTAACTTCTTCTGCACATCCGCTAAACTAGTCTTCAAAAAAACGATGTCTTTTAGAAGGCTCGTGACGTCGACATGGTCGAAGGTGACGGGAGGGAGCTTATGTAAGTCCTTCGCCACAAACGTAGGCACGTCGTCCGGGTCGGTCTCCTTTAGCAGCGTGATGATGTCTTGTATGCTTCTCTGTGTCCCGTCACGCCGGCGGGACACCATCTGGTCAGTCTTGTCCAGTACTCTGTACAAGAGTAACTTAGAAGCGGCGATGTCACTCTCACTGAAGTTCGTTGAGCAGATCTGGATTGCGGACACCTCATCCATCACATCCAACTTCTGCTGCAGGAACGCCAGTAGTTCATTCGCCTCAAGTTGTTGACACATGGCGATTAAAATTACGAGCGACGGCTTACACCGCGCTAACCGATTTACGATAAATACATGTCAGCAAACACGTCCGCATCAAAACGCAGGTAATGCGAGACTATAAGGTAGCGGGGGTCCTTGGGGATAGCGGGCGTGCAGAGTGGAGACTGTGCGTGCTCATTCCTAGTGATCCCCGGGGAGATCGCGACACGCCTGTAGTCACTTGCCACCGTGTACCCAGCACAGCACATAGCGACGCTTCGGGGGGATCCTTAACAATCCCTCCGAGAAGGTTGGAGGACGGCCTCATTACAGTCGCCTCCTCTCCCCTAGTGGGGCTGATCTCTTTACAGTCACACCTTTCGAGATGTGCGTATAACGTGACAGGTGGCTCTAGAGTCCTAGTTAAGATCTCGAAATCTCCGGAGGGAGCCGAAGATGGCCGCCTATAATAAACCAGTCCATGAGGATTTCCACCGTGTTGAAGGTAAAAGATGATTCGGGGCGAGTTTATCGCATTTCAAAGGCAGTTCTGTTCATGTTCTTAATCCCCATGCTTCAAGGTATGTTGCCAGCGAACGTTTTGCCTTAAACCTATCTCTAGCCGTGTATTTGCTGTCTAATTCGTATAATCCCGTAACCTAACCTGTTCATTGCTATAATCGCCACGCTTTGTATGCAGTTTCGTTATCACATTATGCCGTAATAGCACACGGGTGGACGATGTTGCCCATGCTCTTTAAATAATTTTACGATACCCAACGGTGGGTGAAAATGGGTGGCCTCCTTTTCCAGGAACAACTTGAAAGTTGTTTTATTCATAAAATCTAAATCCCACGCACTACTCCTCAATTGTCCTTTCCTAGAAACAGAAATAGCTAAAATATTTAGATTTCAAAAACAATCTCAATAAAAGCAAATACACTATTCGCGATAGAGTTAGTAAGCGGAAAATAGTCGATTATCCCCTCAGAGTTCTGGGGCTTTGAACAAAATCAATTATACACCGACGTTGGGGGTTACAAGGATCTACGGCATCGAATCCGTATCGAGTATCTGTTGAATCTGGTGAATTTTAAGTTTGTCTGTGTAACATTTGGATTGATTCCGATATACAAGGACTGCTACCTAAATCTTGAATGCCTTTTATTTACTATAACAACAATTTATGTATAATAAATCCCGTGTCTTTACATTTTATAATAAATTTATCTATGTATTTATATATGTTTGGCATCCGTGCTTCGCTTTATATCGGTCCAATTCAAAACCAGCGTCGGGCATTATTCGTCCGGCTTATGTTGAGCTGGTTACCCTTTGGTCGAAGCGACGGCACGGTTGGTGCAGTGGCTGATACAGTCGGCTGCTGTGCTCCGGGTCACGGGTTCGATTTCCGCACGGAACAAATATTTTTATGATCTTCAGTTAGTTGTTCCGGATCTGGGTGTGGCCACGACACAGGAGATAAACTAGTGTGGAGCTTCGTTAAAAAAAATAGTTTCTCATCAGGTCGTACTCTCACTGTATATACACTGTATAATAGTCAGCAGAACGTCGGTCCAGCGTAAGCATTCGTCGAACGTATGCGCAGCGCAGAAGCCGCACAAACGCGATGCAAAAACCGCGATAATGCCTATACGCTGCGTTAACGTGGCGCAGACGCCAAGGGTACGCCTCGTTTTCTCACCAATGTACCATGATCGTAGCTTACTTACAAGGTGATATTATATTATTATTGTAAAAATTAATCAACTGCCATTTTAGGCATTTAAAGGTTCAGATCGGAAATATATGGGATTATTTTGCACGTTCATAAAACAAACACTTTCAGTTTACCGAAAACTACGATGGGTCCTCCCGAAATATTTTATTTCTCTTATTTTTTTCTACTTAAGTTTCGTTTTTAGCAACCAAGCTTATTTTGTGTGGTGTCCAGATTAAGAACATGGCATCACTCCATGGTTGTCGCAAAAGGCTACCAAGGTACTCAAACCAAACGGATCGGCATCAGCGTCTCTTCTGTGGAAATTAACCATACAACGCTCACAAACGCGCCTATCAAACGTGGTGAGTACTGGCAAATTCCCCCCAAACTGATAACACAATTGTGGTGGAAATCTATGGAGAAGGTCTTTGTTCAGCAGTGAACGTCCTTCGGCTGATATGATGATGATAAAAAAGAACAGTTTTATTCTCGTCGCAATTACTCTTTTAATGATTGTAACGAAACAATATAGCGTTTACACGTCTGCTTCCGATAGCGCAGCGAATAGACGATTATTGCGTATGCATTGCGTCTATGTGGCATCTGCTCTGTGCATAAGTCTTACGCCTATGCTAAACTAACGCCCAGTGCGAAGATACTCCCGATCAGGGTAGATGCCGCATAATCTTTTGGATCGGTACCCACCTTACAGTCCAGATCCTGATGACAGAAAAAAGAAGCGCAATATTATTTATCATTTTTTTATAATTTTTTTACCATTTTTTATTTTTATTTTATCACATAAATATTGGTATATTGTTATTGTACAAAATTGTTGTGAGAGACTGGTGCCTAAACTAGGTTCAAGCCTGTATTTCAGGTCACCAGGCCTTCCACCCTAGAAGTTCATTTTCTTGTTCTTCATGTATCTGATTCTATCAAGTTGTTTTCTCTTGTTAGGGTTCTCTTGATGAATGCTCTCCAATACGTTGCTATAACTTTATCAGCCGATACTGGTTGATTTTGTCCTTTATACCCAGTTATCATCTTGCACCCAATGAATGCGCACTTTCACTGCAGACAACATCTTGATCTAAAAATAAACTCGCTGTTTTAATATATAAGTATTTATTATATAAGTAACACGAGTGATTCCTAAAATAATGTCAGTGTCCATTCATGACCCTCATAACATAGATATACTACACATTGTATCTTGTCTCCATCCAAGCTAGCCTTGTGGTTTCCGGCTACAATTAGATGCTTCCCACATCGGTTACCCCGGGTGTCGTAGGGCACAATTAGAGTAAGCAACGACGTACATGATGTTCTCAATATCTACGATTTGATTAACATTATCGCTTATAATAAACTTAGGTTGCTGTAGATAGTGTACAAATAGATGGTTATATTTAAGTGATATTAGTATAGTTCAATGAACTAGGCACAATAATAGCTTCTTCTTTCCTTAGCCTTGTCCCAATCTCAGCGGTCGGATTTGATTGTCTGCCGTCTCCATTTACTTATATTTCGAGCAATCGTGGCACCTGGTTCGCTCTTCTTCATGCTTATTCTTCTCTTTCAGGCATAATTCTAACATATAAATATAATTATAAAACCATGCTACTCTAGTTATTTTTATTTTGGGCAGGTTTATCTTGTTTTGTAATTACCCATCAAGTAAATGTAGACCTTATCGCCCTAAATAGTTAAAGAACCTATTTTATCGTATCAATTGTGTTAATATTTAGGAAAATAAAATATATTTTACTGGATGTAAACGCATTGCTCCATAAAATGTGTAAAAAAATTCGATGCCTCATGTAAGTATATGCTTCCCTAGGTAGCCAGCTACCTGGCTGCCTTTTATCAAAATTGGTTTGAAAGTTTTCCATCTTTGCCCTCTACCAGCCGGTGTAATCCCAGGACATTGGCATCTCCCAGTAATTGGGTTGTGGAAGTAAGATAGCTGACGGACAAATGACGTGTAAAATAGATAAATAAATAAATTATTATCAATTTATATTTAAACATTAATTAAAGAAAAATGCAGCTGCAAAGTCAGGCTGGAAAATTATCATCATCATCATTCCAGCCGAAAACAAAAAAAAACTTCCACTGCTGGACGTAGGCCTCTCCGAAAGATCGCCACAACTACTGGTTCGGGTTTGCATTGTGTGCTCATTGGGTGGTTTTGCCATAATCGCCACGCTTGGCAGGCGGGTTGGCGATTGCAGTTAAGTTGTAAATGTACTCTAAGGACGGTGCTGCCCATCCTCATACATGTTCCGATATTGCTGAATATGTTGTCTATTGTTGAATTCGGTCTTGTACCAATGACTTATACCAAGAACAAACTTAACATCGTAGTTGATAAACATATTTTCCCATACATTCCAACCATAAACTTTGTACGCACTATATTGAAAGATTTACAATGTTATTTTAAGCCCATAGACTTCTTATAGGTTTTACTGTAATTTATAGGTAAATATCTATACTTTTTCAAAATTTTAGCGTCAGAAGTTTCGTAGATAATGGAGATGTTAAATTCGACTATTTTCTTAAATAGCTTAAAAACTACCTATATATTTTAAAATTATTAAATAACAATAAAACACTTTTAAACGGATTCTATCGCGTATATTTTGATTTTTGATTTTCCTGACGTGAAGCAAGTTCTTCAAAATAACAATTTGAAAGCTCCACATCCCCGTCGTAGAAGCCGCCCGAAACCCACCACGGTTCGACGGCCCGCTGTTTTGCCATTTATTATGGAAGTCACGGACAGAATTGGTCATATCTTAAAGCGTGCTTCTATAAAAACCTATTTCAAGCCGCACAAGAAGATCAGCCAACTTCTCAACCTTAAAAACTTACCCCCCAAAAGTGAACCCCATATTCAAAATTCATTTATTGACGTTACACGCACGTGTTTGGTTCATAGAAATCCATACATGTACCAAATTGCAACTTAATCGGTCGAGTAGATTCGGTGCAAATGGGCTGTGACAGACGGACAGACAGACAAACACACGAGTGATCCTATTAGGGTTCACAGCCATTTTTTCCTACAGCGGTTTGGAACCCTAAAAATCTTAATACTAGATATTCTTCTATAGTCAGACAAATTGAAGATCTAAAAGAATATTCAGGTTACAATTAAAATATAAACTATGTATCTCCAAATAAGGGTGGTGGCAGCCGTACTCATTACGGTGGATGAGTGAGTAGGCGATAGGAGAGTATATACACTCAAAGACATCGTACAGCCAAAGTTTTAGTTTTGAAATGTATATTTGGGCCAAACCATTAAACTTGAAAATTTTAAACAATTTTCACTAGCTCACGAAAAAATATCAGTTCGTAAAAAAGTAACGAAAAATGAACTTACAACTAGTTTAACCGCAACTATATCGAATTTCATTTGAAAATCGATCCTACGATACTCGATAACCCTTGAAACGATGCAAAACACAATCAGCCAAAATAAGTTGACCCCTTAATTCAATCAACATTCCCGTTTAGGTCCTATCCTCTAAAAGAGTTGGGAAGTATGGTAGATACATATACACTGGTGGCGTGATAGAGCAAAAACAGTTCATTTGGCACCTGAATTTCGGCCACTGCTTTTTATATTGTGCTCAGTTTTGCGTGGCTATAAGTGTAATAGATTTTTTTGACTCTAGTATTGAATTTAATATAAGGCTAGCTGAGTTTTTAGTCCGTGTTGAATAAGTTGATGTAAAAGCGTTCACTTCAGTAATTTTGGTGTTGAAGATTCGTTAGGGCGTATTTATCTATACTTAGAGTTTTTCCAACGGCATCGGGTATATTTTCGTAGAGCACACAAATGCTTTAATTACACATCATCATTAAAATTGTACTTGTGTAATAGGAGCCAGCTATGCTCGGTATTTCTTTACGAGATCAAATTAGAAATGCGGAAATCCGTAGAAGAACTAAAGTTGCCGACATAGTGGGAAGAATTAGTAAACTGATGTGGCAATGGGCGTGGCATATTGCTCGTAGAACTGATGGCCGTTAGGGCAAAAGGGTTCTCGAGAGCCACCGAGTAAGAGTAAAACCGAGAAAAAGTAACGTTAGACGGCCTCCAACAAGATGGACGGGAGTCTGGGAGTCGTTGGATGCGGGCGGCATGTAACCGGCCGTTGTAGAAATCTTTGGGGAGGTCTGTTCAACATTGGACGTCCTTTACCTGGTATGAAGTATGACCAAAATTCAAAGCATAGGTGAATGTGACGCTTCAAGTTTTCAGACAGCTGGTACTGAGAGTTACACCTATTTTCTGGGGTACAGAGAGGTTTGCTATGGGAAAAAAGGCAACCAATCCAAGGCATGGCAGTAACGCGGCTTAAGCACTACTAGCAATCTTCTCAGCTACATGGCTCACCTTGTGCCAACAGTGGACGGTGGGGGACAAGCTGATGCTGCTTACTTTGATTTTAAAAAAGCGTTCGATCTAGTAAATAACTATGTCCTGCTTAAAAAGTTAGCAGCAGTTGGTTTCACCCCACATCTATTAAGATTTTTTGCAAGTTACTTGAGCGATAGACGGCAATACGTAGAATATGCGGGATACAAGTCAGAACCATATTTTACCAGGTCTGGGGTAAGTCAGGGCAGTAATCTTGGGCCTTTGCAATTCATTCTTATGATTAATGACCAATTGGAAGTTGTTAAAGATGCCAAATGTTTGCTGTTTGCTGACGACCTCAAGCTGTCCCTCGCGATAAGTAACGTAGAAGACTGTGCCAGGCTACAAAGAGACATAGACAGAGTGGTTACCTGGAGCAAGGACAACCTCCTACTGTTCAATTTCTCAAAGTGTGTAACAATAACTTTTTCTCGCGCACGTTCTCCTATACTATATAATTACAAGATAGATGGGTTGCCAATGGTTAGGGTAACAGAAGTCAGGGACTTAGGGGTGAGCTTCAACACAGGGCTAACGTTTCGTGATCACATTATTAGTTGCTGTAGACAAGCTTATCGTAATTTAGGATTTATGCTTCGTATGGTGCGTGATTTTACCAATATTAAAGCCGTTATAGCCTTATACAATGCTTTGGTTAGAAGCCAGTTAGAATGTAACGCAGTCATTTGGGCTCCGCACGAATCTAAATATAGGCTCATGTTGGAGAGAGTACAGAATAAGTTTGTTAGATACGTATACTCGCGGCTGTATGGTGTTTATCCATTGTATACCCAACTTTATTTATTTTGGGCATGGTTGGATATAACGAACTGAGGGTCAGGAGGGATCTCGCACTCATTTTGTACATGTTCAAAATATTTAGAGGGAAGGTGTATAATGCCGACATCCTGGGGCAGATAGGTCTGTGTGTTCCGGACGGGTACGTGTGGCGACGACGACAGCCGCGGCTGCTGGTGGAGCCGCGTAGCCGAACCAACCTCTAAAGTGAGGCGCCGCTGACGCGAGCACTCCGCACTCTCAACATCATAGCTAGTGAGACTGACGTATTCTAGAGCACTGTTTATTATTTGTTACAAGATTAATTAAGAAGTAAAGTAAATTTGTTACAAGATTAATTAACAAGTATTATATATAGTATTGTCTTAGGTTTTCGCGATTATTACACATTATAATAAAACAATTTTAAACGGATTAAATCGCGTGTATTATTGATTTTTGTTTTTCCTGACGTTTCGAACACTTTGCAGGGTTCGTGGTCGCAGGATGACTAAGGTGACTAAGGTGAAAATCAATAATACACGCGATTTAATCCGTTTAAAATTGTTTTATTATAATGTGTAATAATCGCGAAAACCTAAGACAATACTATGTGAACCAGTACGGACTGGATTTCGCCGAAAAAGTGCGCCGAGTGGAGTGCCTAATGACTAAGCGTGCCCGACTTCTAACTTTATTGAATTTCTTGAAGAGATGCCGGGATAATAACATCATTCCAGTATGTGTACGGATATCACCGAAGAAAGACATACTAGGAAGCGCAGGCATTCTACATCAGGCAAGTTTAAAGTTGTTAAAAAATCTCATCCGTCAACACAGAATAGATGCCCACAAATTAAATAATAATGTTGAGATTTTGTCCAGAGAATTGCAAAGTAAATTATCAGAATCAGATTATGTTAAATGTATTAATATCAATAGTAGACGAGCCACCGCTAAATTCAATGAGTATACAAAAAGACAAATTAATAAGTATGAAAAACTGTGTGGCAAAAATACTAGTATTCAAAGCACCTCGGAAAATATAAACACTCCAGACTATCTGTCAAAATCATTAAATTCCGTAGTTAATTTGTCTAAAAAATCTCTGGACGAAAACACCGTAAAAGTGTTAAAAAAGGGCCTAAATTTCGCGCTAGCACCTAAAAAAATCCCTTACGAAGATATAATCTGTAACGTCGAGGACTGTCTTATCAAAAACAACGTAAAGAAAGAAGATTTGGAGGCGATCCGACAAGACATATCAGTGGTATTACGTCGCAGCAAACCGCCCAAACCGAATCTGTCTCGCGATGAGTATCAAGCGCTAAAAAACGTTAATGAAGACCCAGACCTGACTATCCTCCGTGCCGATAAGGGTAACGCTACGGTTATAATGGACACAAAGATCCAACCAACAAAATACTCAAAAAGACCACTGAGTTAATATCCAAACACTCCGATATTTTAGAATTAGACGTGAAAACACTCATTCCATCTTGCGCGAAACCCCCAAAGCTGTATGGGTTGCCGAAAATACACAAAAGCAATGTTCCCCTATGACCAATAGTAAGCCAGATTGATACACCAACCTACAAACTGGCGCAACACCTAGCGAAGATACTCTCAAAACTTCGTGGAAAGTCTAACACATATGTGAAGGATTCCTATCACTTTGTCAGCCAAATAAAAGACCTTCAACTGGCTGAAAATGAAGTGATGGTCAGTTTTGATGTGCAGTCCTTATTTACTAACTTACCAATTAAGGACTGTATGGATGTTGTTAAGAAACGGTTAAGTGAGCATAGCATGCCTCAACAATATGCAGAATTGCTTGAACACTGCCTTACCAACGGCTACCTGTTGTGGGACAATGAATTTTACCTTCAAACTGACGGTGTTGCCATGGGTTCACCGGTCTCTCCTGTAGTCGCCGATATTTTCATGGAGGATTTTGAGGAGAGAGCACTGATGACAGCCCCGGCTATGCCGAATATGTTCAAACGGTATGTAGATGATACTTTTACCATCTTGCCTCACAATAGGGTCTCTGCATTTTTGCAACATCTAAATTCAATACACAGTAAAATTCAGTTTACTATGGAATTGGAGGAAAACAAATCCTTGGCCTTTCTTGACATACTTCTTATCCATAATCCTGATCATTCAGTTAGTCACACTGTGTATAGAAAGCCTACCCATACAGACAGGTACCTTAACGGTGAATCTCACCACCACCCTTGTCAGTTAGCTACCGTGGCTAAATCTTTGTTACAGAGAGCACACGGCATCTGCGACGCCGACCACCTGCCAGGGGAGCTTAACCATGTGAAGCAAGTTCTTCGAAATAACAATTTAAGAGCGCCACATCCCCGTCGCAGAAGCCGCCCGAAACCCACCACGGTTGATCGGAGACCTGCAGTCTTACCATTCATCAAGGGAGTCACGGACAGAATTGGTCATATCTTGAAGCGTGCTTCTATTAAAACCTATTTCAAGCCACATAAAAAGATAAGCCAACTTCTCAAACCCGTGAAGTGTCACATTCCTCTACAAGATACAGGGGTCTACAAGATTGACTGTGATTGTGGGTTGTCATACATAGGGCAAACAAAGCGTAGTATAGCCACCAGAATTAAAGAACACATAGCTGACGTCAAGCATAGACGCATCACAAAGTCCGCAGTGTGTGAACATGCCTTAGGCAAACCCAACCATTTTCTTCGATTTGATCATCCTTAAGTCCTCGCGAAAGAAAACCGTTATGTACCAAGAATGTTTCGAGAGGCTATTGAAATTAAAAAACATCCTAATTTTAATAGAGAAGATGGTTGGCAGGTACCACCTGTTTGGAATCCGGTTATTAAATTAATAAAATCCCAAACAACACACCAAACTAAAAAACATCAAGACACTGTGAGTGATTACTGCGTGCATCGAAACAATTTTTGATTAGTTTTGTACGGTAGATAAAATAACTTTTTAAATCTGTAACGACGCTTGTCACCTTAGTCATCCTGCGACCACGAACCCTGCAAAGTGTTCGAAACGTCAGGAAAAACAAAAATCAATAATACACGCGATTTAATCCGTTTAAAATTGTTTTATTATAAAGTATTATATATATTATTAGTAGATGAAATATTGAATGCTACACTATCGCATTAGGTATATTTTTTTAAACCTGTAATGATAGTAGTAACTTTGAGGAATAAATAAATAAATAAATAAAATAAACTGGCTTTCTCGAAAACACGAAGTTTTTTTTATTTTTTTAAAACGTTGCCCCACACTAGGATTTTTCCTGTATCGTGGGTGCGTTTACAGACATGAATTCCACATACAATACACCCAGACCCGGAACAACTACCTGCAGGTCATACTATATCAGCCACTGCACCCACCGTGCCGTCAGTTAAGTTTGTCAATATGATTTTTAGAATTTAAACAATTCACTGCCAGGACTCATATATGCATAGACATTTACGGTTACATGCCGTGTCGTGTAATTTTGGGAGAAGTTGCCAGTTACCACTACGCTTGACAGGTAGGTTGGTGAACGCTGAATCGTTGCTGTTCTGCAGAAGTGACGCTGCTTCTCATCCCCTAGGTAACAGTCTCTTAGTCGCTTTTTACAAAATCTACTGGAGGAGATGGAGTGGTACTATATTCTTAATTCGGACGCCGTACGGAGAAGAATATTGGTATAGGTAAACGAGTTATGTAGCCAACGACGTTCGCTTCGTATAAAATACTGATGTTCAAGTACGAATCTGGCTCTGTCTACAAAAGCTGACAATCATTGGGAATAGGCTATCATGATGGCGTAATCACTGTGTGCACCACTCCATCGCTTTCTATCGGTGTCGTAAAAGGTGACTTACACCGGAATTAATAATCGACCTGATCCACAATCTTTGCATTTCAGATTACAGATATCTCGGTTTTTTGGGTTAAATGTGATCCTAGCACAGCTAGAGGATGAAATTCAAAATTTTAAATCTGTAAGCTAAGATTAGATTGATTAATTTCGGCCGTATGTGATTAGCTGGAGGATGTAAAGCTGCATCCGAGTATATTTACAACTCAACTGCGATCTCCAACCCGTCTGATAAGCGCAGTTTAGATTTAGTGGCGCTCCCAGCCAGTTGCACCCACTGATCAGTAAACGACCAGCGAGGTTAAGCAACGCTTGGCGTGGTCAGTCTGTGGATGAGTGACCGCATAGTCGTATTTCAACTGTCTCTGTGCTACGGAGGGCACGCTAAATCGTGGGTCCCGGTTATTGTCAATAGACGGTCGTCGTAAGACAAATTGGAGGCCTTTGGTTGGCTTAAACAACTCTGACACAAGGTTGGCCACTAACCACAGAAAATAAAGAAGAAGCGTAAAGATTATATCAAAGTTGGGGACTTTCAGCATCAGCGCACAATATATACCCAAATTGTCTATAAATAAAATAAATCTATATTTGTTTATCCCGTGTGTGTCCCTCCGATTACCGTTACGATTCATCCGCTAGCGTTGAAATTTTGTACAGGGGTGCAATTCCTTAAGGTCAAACATCCATACATCCTCCAATATAGAATTAAAATGGTACTGAAAACCAATTTGGTATGCACTAAGATATGATTGAAGTTATTTAAGGACACGTTGCAGACGGTGAGCCATGGGGACGAGTCTTAGGGAATACCAAATTGGGTTGTCACCGTTATTTCAATTCTGTATTCATTTGTAATAAAACATAAAACCTAATTCTTCAAATTCTACATTAGATCTCTTAGCTGTCTGTATATTATACCAACTAGCCACACTATTTCAACTTGAAGCAGTGAAAGGGTTACATTTCATATTTGTACGTTCGGGCTACAAACATTATGTTTATTCAACCCTCCCATTGCGCTGTGATTTGCGAAGTAAAATGGAGGTTACGATAAAGTGTTTGAGTAAAACGTTCATGTAGCACGACTTTTTCGGAGCACACTTTGCTGATATGTAAGGTTTGAAATGAGCCTAATATGATATAATCGCACACATCTGAAATCATGTTTTTACGGAGCAAGATATTGCGTACCTCAAAAACCAAATTACCTGCTCATTTGCAGGAATTCGATTTTGAAACAGGTTTTCTTTTATCAAATCATTTCAGCCGAATAACGTCTACTGCTTGACACACGTCTTCCCCAAAGATCGCCACAATGACCGGTATCCGTTCGGAGTAGGTATATTTTAATGGGGGTTGTCCCATAATGTCCACGCTTTGCATGTGGGTTGGCAATCGCAGTTGAGTTTTAAATGTATATGTACCTACTCGAAAGATGCTGCCCATGCTCCGGATAATCCCAGAGTCGTCATTGAACATTGAACAGAATGCTTGAACATTATTCTTTAAACATTTTTATATTAAACCCATACATGATGACATACAGTACGACATATTCAGAAATATTAATATTAATAATACGACATATTCAGAAAGAAATATTAACAATACGACATATTCAGAATATTCGTCTTTAAATACACCCACTGTTAGAGACGAGGCATCACGCGGTTCACGGTTTTTAAATCTGGCTAACTCAAACTGTAATAAATCTCCAGTCACAGTACATTATAATTATTTACTGTGAAGTAATAGTCTAATTACCGAGCTTTTTAATATATATCTTGATTACGAGAGGGACATGTCATGTGCCTAGTGGTAAGTGACATGCCTGCTCATATCAATTGTAATAATACGCAGGAAGGTCCTGCGAGGATCAGACTGCGCTCGTCACATAGAGACGTAAAGTTATTTAGCTTACGTTCAGTAAACTCACTAGCTACACTGCCCTTCAAACCGGAGCACAGTAATATCTTAAGTTTAAACACTACTGCTTAGCGGCGAATCTCTGGCACTGGGGTCCTATCTAGCCGGCTTCTTACAATAAGAGACCTACCACCAGTAGATAATAATGCTATACCTGCACGTCCGCATAATACCGTGTCCAGATATGAATGCCCCCAGTCACTCCATTTGTCATTTGAAAGATTTCATTAATGGATTACTACGTCATTCGATTTATAATCGAGTTATTATATAGTTAAATATAATGTACATCATATATATTATAAATGTAACTATGTACACATATGTAGAAATTGTATATTGTGTATTTAATTATATATTGTTACAATATTGTTTTACTATTTTAAATGTCACATTAATTAGGGTTGCAATAGTGTTGTTAAGCTTAATTCACCTACCACCATCACCCACTGTTAGAAAATGCCCATGGCATTAAGTCCACTTCTGTACATGTTTGTGCATAAAGAACAAACAAATAAATAAATATTTATGCAATTTTCTGAAAATCAACAACCTTGCAGAACTTTCTTTTAAAATGTTGGGTGTACCACCATTTTTGTTTTAATTATCATCATCATATCACTTGCCGTGTGGCTCAGAATACCACTACCCCATTTCCTCCCGTGGGTGTCGTAAAAGTCGACTAAGGGTTTAGCCGGAGGATGGGCAGCAGCGTTCTTCGAGTACATTAACAACTCAACTGCGACCGCCAATCCGTCTGCCAAGCGTGGCGATTATGGCAAAACACCCCAATGAGCCCACAACACACCCATATCACTCATTGTGGTGATCTTTGGGGGAGGCATGTGTCCAGCAGTGGACTTCATTCGACCGAAATAATGATTATATCACCTAAAAAACATCCTCTGCTGAACGACACGCCTCCCCCATAAATGACAAGTTACAAGCCGTGTGTCATTATTTTGGAAAAAATCACCAGTAATCCCCGCCTGGCACGCGGGTTGGTGAGCATTCTATGGTTCCTATTCAACAAAAGGGACTCTGCTGTCCATCACTCAAATTTGGAGTCCCTTAGTCACCTTTTAGGAACATCCACGGGATGAGATGGAGTGGTGCTATATCTATCTACTTTTTTTTTAGTTTAATGCCAACCTATTTATTTTAACCTTTAATTCTTTGAGGCCGCCAGGTAATTAGTATCTTAGGTAGCTTATTAACCCTTAATATGTTGTATACTAACAGACACAGATCCCTAGATATATATAAAATTATCTACAATAATAAACTTCCCAAGATAACTCCTACATTTCCTTCTGACCTCGATGTGCCACGACCTTTCTATCTAAAATATTAACGTTGGACCCGTATGAAAAACGGCCGAGGCGGTGGGTAGAGCCGCGGGCTCTGTATAGCTACCATTCGCGGTTTTATTAATTAATCATCGTACTGTAATTCATGGGAAGCAAGGGGTTTTCGGATTTCATAATTCTATGATTGTAAGTTGATTTGAAGGCAGCCTTTGGGAAGATAATTGGATATTTAATAGTCAAATATCCAAGCAATTTGTATCTGTTTTTATTGATTGCCCAGTAGAAATTCTTCTTGAACTTCCTTCGCCAAGGATAAGGCGAAATGTCATGCCGGACTCCTAACAGCTAAAACCACTGGAGCAGTCATCTTCAGCACCAAAGGGGAGCTCCAGGTCACACCCTCTGGCATAGGGAAGGTGACTGTAAAATGGTCGCCCCCAGGCACCTCTCGGGGAGGATTGTAAAGGATCCCCCATGCCTTCCTGTGCGTTGTGCTGAGCATACGGCGGTCCGTGACCACGTGCACCCCACGCTCTTTCCGGGGGTTGCTCGGTATGAGCATGAAAACTCCCCAATCTACGCACCTGCGACCCCCGAGGCCCCCTGCCATACAACGACGGCCTGGGACAAGCAATTTGTACCTATTGTAAATAAGTGCATCTTTTTCCTTTATTTGGTTAGTGGCCAAACTTATATCGGAGTTTTTCAAGCTGCCCAAAGGCCTCCGACCTGACTTAACTTAACTGCTTCCTAATGACAATAATTGTAATTTTGAGTGATTTTGAATTTCATCATGAACTTCCTGGGAAGTGTGGTAGGGTTTGCTGGACTCCTACCGGGTAAAACCACCTGGGCGGTTATCTTCTGGATGGGGCCTCTAGGTCCTCGTAAGCCGCATATTGGTTCAACTCCTTTAGGCATATCGCGGAGGGTATTACTATAAACCGGTCGACCCCTCTAGCATGGGAATCCCCCAAAGCATTGCTTAACTTAACCCATCGCTTACCGGTATTCTTTCTGTCTTTCTGCAGCTGCACCGGTTGTTCCGAGACAACATGTTGCTGAAGCAATCTGAGTAGCTAGCATTACGTAACTATTTCTCCTTTCAAATATTATATGGATTCACCGTTGTATTAATATTCAGCTTTCATTTACGTCACCCATTATCAAAGTGTTTGCGACCAGTAACAACGTATCAAGAATCCCTACACACAAACACAAATTATTATTATATAACAAAAGAGTTGACATAACAAAGAAAAAATTACAAAAGGTATCACAAAACAGCTAGGAACGAGACCTTATCAATATATCTGGGTACAAAAAATATATAACAAAATATTTAATCAACTGCTAACCATCTAATAACTGACACAATTGCGACAGCATGTTACAATGTCAGAACAAAATGTAAGAAGGTTAACATTTCTATCAATTAACTTGGAAGTATACATCAAAGTTGGCGCAGTGACTAAGTGATTGACCTGGTGTTGAAGTTTCGATCTCCGCACTCACAAACACATAATTTCAGCATAATAAAGTCCACTACTGGACAAAAACCCAAAGAACGCCACAACGAACGGTCTTTGTATATTGTGTGCTCATTGGGAGGGTAATCGCCGCGCTTGGTATTTGAAGGACGCTGCTACGCATCCTCCGGCTAATCCCATGAGTTGCCTTTTACGACACCCACGGGATGAGGTTTTGTGCTATTCGTTGCTGGCACCACACGGCAAAATATGCATCAACACTTACGTCACCCATTATCAGCCTGATGTTTACATTAGGCTGATAAACACAGGCTTTCCAAATGATCACTAGAATAAGCGGTCAAAGAGAATATTGCTATATTCACTGCGCTTTGCAGGTGGATTGGTGATAGCAGTACAGTTGTTATTGGCACGGGGGAGGAAGGTGCTACCCATCCTCTTGATGTCAAACCTTAGTCGTCTTTTATGAAGTCCATGGGTAAAGAGGGGGTGGTCTATTTTTTTCCAGAGGTCACACGGAATAACAACAACGGGACTAGATGCAATTGCTAAATTTCAGTAATTTTGAACGTATCAGCTGCCCTCTGGACTTTGCAATGTTTTGTGATTAAATTTATTGTCTTGACCTTTCTGACTGCTGTCTGCTCATATTACGACTGTCATAAGTAACTAAGAACTAGGGTCCCGTTTGAGTTCTCTATAAAACACATCGCCCATGTAAGCAATTAGGTCATTGCTAAGCAGTGTCTCAGAGCGATCGGTGCACACAGAAGTACGATAGCCATGATTTACTTCTACTAATTGCTTACATTCTGTGTGGTGACATGTAATCCATCTCCCCGGTGGATGTCGTAAATGACAATTAAGGGTCTCACATGGGGACAGGTGACAGAGAGATGGGAAGCGGCGTCCCTTCTGTGGAGCAGTAGCCATATTGCACTCACTTTCCCACCTACCAAGTGTGGTGAATATTGGCAAATTCTCCCTAAAATTAAGACACAATTGTGCAAATCTATGAGGAAAATTTGTTCAACAGTGGACATTCTTTAGCTGTTAGGATGATATGGTGAATGCTAACTTTTAATATGACTACAAGAATCCACAACTAAACGTCCACGAATAAATATTCGTATTTTTAATCCCCTCTCATACACAATGCCAACCTAACCTTTTATCTTTCGACTCCACTACACACCAAAGCCTCAGAAATAGAAAAAAACACACAAGTGCGTTCTACCATATGTTACGTTTCGCCATGACAGATCGCGTGATAGCCCTTTGATGTGTTAATATCGTCTATATCCTTTTAGGAACAATCGGGGGATTTTTCGGGTACCTCTAGGGTTGCCAGTTGGATCTTTGTATTCTTGAATTCGGGAAATTACTACGATGCAAGTGCAAGTTATGTGTTACTAAGACTTTACGGAGCCTAAATGTTTTTGGGTTCTAATGAATTCAAATAGGTAAATATTTCGTTGGTAGTATGGGGATGCACACAGACACTCATTGTGTTTTACCGAAATCAGCGATAAACCATAGGTGTGAAAAGACTCGTGGCAATCGTTGTAGAGTCGAGGTTGGCTATACACGCGAGCACACGGACATAACGTGTTAGACCGAATATAGTGAAATAAATAAATAGTGTAACGTCGTGCGAACTTCCATTTCCTTCCACACACATCATCAATACCACAAACATGCTGCCCACAAGATCTAGATTGGAACCACACCCCAACAGTTGTTTTAAAAATAGAACGACACTGCATGTATGTTTTCGAGTAGAATATATGAACTAAACTACATGCCTCTCTGATTTGGCTTCTGTTTGACTGGCTACTGCCTAGCCTAAATTCAAGAGATTTAGTTTTAAAATCTATGTTTACTTCACCAGCCTATTAGCATACAATAGCCGAAAACATATTTTGGCTTCAGCATCCAGTTTGGACTAGGTTCTTATGCCAGGGCATCAGTACATTTACTCTGGGTTTGTCCAAATTCCATCTCTGTATGAGAAGTGGCATTTTCCCTGCAGTCGGGCAGCAACAGACTGATATTATTAATATTACTTTTATTTAAACTTCATATATAAACATTATAACTACCACGAACCCTGCAAAATGTTCGAAACTTCAGGAAAAATAGTGTTCAAGTGTTTTATTATAATTTTTACTGTTGTCCTATTGTAGGGCATTTCTGTTTGCCGTTGGCAGCCCTTGACTACTCTAACACTTGTTGTACGTTATAATAACGTCTAGGGGTGTATAAGGGCTTTCGTTTGTCTATTGATTCCTATAATACTTACTCGAAAAATATTTTGGGGATATTTCCAATGAAGGTAATAATATGAGTATTATGGATGAGAATGTAAGCATTTGTTTGTTTCTTTTTTATATTAAGTCCAGCAAGAATAGCTTCCTCTATGTCATCGTTGAGATAGGAGTACATGTTCATCGTACGAGCTGACAGTACTCCGACATCTTTGTATCATTCTTTACTAGTGTTGATTAGGCGCTGTTCTGTTAGCAAATTAGAACTTGCTATTATTAACTGTTTTATTCTTTCTCTTTTCTTCTATGTCATATGTATATTCTTAGTTAATCTGAGACACCACTGACTAGGTGGAAAATATTTTTGTGTTTTATTCATTTCCATGAAGGATCGTCAACGAGTAATACATTACTTTCAAGTAAGAATATAAAAAAAACACAAATAATATGTATCAAGTAAAATTCCGTGTGGTGTCCGGATTAAGAATATAGTACCACTCTATCTCCTCCCGTGGATGTCGTAAAAGGCGACTAAGGGATCTAAACCAGAGGGATGGGCAGCAGCATCCCTTCTGTGAAACGGTAGCCATACTGCGCTCACCAACCCGCCTGCCAAGCGTGGTGAGTATTGGCAAATACCCCCCAAAATGATGACACAGTTGTGAAAATCTATGGGGGAGGCCTTTGTTCAGCAGTGGACGTATAAATGGCCGATATGATGAATGTATACTCTGGGTCACAGCCACACAGACAGATGATATCGACATTGAGAGGGAACGGAGGGCGCTGGCAGTCAGGATTAATATGGTAATCCATAGGTTTGCAAAGTGGTCTAAGGTTGTAAAGATAACCCTATTCCAGGCTTACTGTCAATCTTTTTACACCTGCAGCTTATGGATCGACTACACTCAAAGGGCTTACAGCGCCCTTCGTGTCCATTACAATAACGCGCTTAGGGCGCTGTTGGGGTTGCCACGACGATACAGTGCATCAGGAATGTTCGCAGAGGCGCATATAGATGATTTGTTCGCCATCATGCGGAAGCGTGTTGCCTCACTGATGCGGCGGGTGCGTGGCAGCGCCAACAGCCTCTTAGTTACTGTGGCGGATAGGGTGGATGGCCCGATACTGAGACACTGGACCAAAATGCACGTAACGCCATCTAACCGTTTCGCCAAATAAAATAATAATAATTTATAATTTAAATATTGTGAAATGGTTAATGTAATATTAATTACTGAATATTTTGAAATAGATATAAGGTGAGTGATACTAGCAAAAATGGATTGTATTATCTGGAATAAAACGTTATTATTATTATAAAACTCTTAATCTTAATAATATATAGTATGACGATTGCAAACGTCACGATGTCATGAAAATACGTGTAGATCAGAAGATTTACACCTAAAGGTGCTTGTAACTAACGTACTATCGGTTTGAATGATGGGATATTCGTACTTGTTCTCTAGTGGGTCCCACTAACCCCATGTCGGGTACCATTTACAGCCTACGTCGGGTACCGTTTATCACCTACAAATTTACACGAGGACTGAGACCAATTGATATGTATTTATTTACTGATTATGAAATGATTTTTTTGTCATGCCCTGTGCGTTATAAAACCTAGAAAATACCGTAGTAGCAGTCATTGACATGCTCCAGCAGACGTTCACGGGCTACGATTGTGAATTAGGATTTAGAGGTATTCCAATACTCCTAACAATAAAGCTCTAACTCTTCAGGAAGAGCTTAGAAATAACAATCCAAACATTTTGATCCAACGTAACAATTCAATTAAATTCAAATAACTATTGAGAACGACACTCGAAATTCACACAGTGAGCTCTGGGCATCAGTAACGAGCTAACTCGAATCGGTTAACTTACAAATCACTTACAGCCACTTAAGAGTTCCGTACTAGTTCTATAATAGGGAATGTTCAATCCCGTCATTTCGGATTTCAATTTGATCCTTGATATGATCGACAACTTCTGCTTGTTATGAGTTTGTGTACAATGTTTGATATCGTTCGACTTCTGGAGTTTCAAGGTGAAGGAGATGATGAATTTGTATATATAATGAGGTAGGAACGCTCGAAACTTATTACTGTTCGATCCCCAGTTAAAAATCTTCGCTTTTGTACCCATGAAATCTTAAAAAAACCATAGGTGAGTTAAATATTATTCAATTCATGCAGAATTCTGTTATTGAAAAGCGATGAGCCAAAGATCGGATTACCGCATTATATACGATTTTCGAAGAATATAAATATATTAAATTTAACCACCTTCGAACATCTTTTGTCTCATATACTTGAGATACTGATACTGAGATGAAAAAAATACATCAAGCTATCACTAGTATAATTATAATTAATTACAAAACAATCATCATCATCCACCTAAGAAACTGTAATTTTATTTTCTATACTTTTCTTATGTTGGACCCAGCGGAAATTCATCATGAACGGCCACCCCGGGGAAGGACGAAGGGGCGGTCTCCTACCGGCTAAAACCACTGGGGTCTGGGTCATCACTGGGAAATCATCTTCTACACTAGAGCCGCCCATCCACTTAAGTTCTTTTTTTATTGCTGTCCAGTGGAAATTCTATATGAACATCCTTCGCCCCGGGGACGGGCAAAGGGGGTATACCGGCTAAAACCACTGGATCTGTCATCTTCGGCACCGAAGTGGGGCTCCAGATCCTCATAAGATCACACTCGATCCACTTAAGTACCTTTTTTTTTATTGGTGCCCAGTGGAAATTCTTCATGAACTTCCTTCGCCCCGGGGAAGGGCGAAGGGGTATGCCGGACACCTACCGGCTAAAACCACTGGAGCGGTCATCTTCGGCACGTAAGGGAGGCTCCAGGTCCTCGTATGATCACACTAGAGCTGCCCACTGGTGCCACGCCTATTGGCACATCTCGGAGAGGGTGACTGTAAAGCGGTCACCCCCCCAGGGTGACTGTAAAGCGGTCACCCCCCCAGGGGGATTGTAAAGGTTCCAAAGCGTCCCACGGCAGCGCGTGACCACATGCGTGCTACCGAAGCCACTTAAGTACCTAGCAAATATAGAAGAAAAATAATGTAGATTTATCAAAGGACAAATGGGTGGTTTCGTCTCATATGTTCTAATACTTTCCTACCTATATTATCATATGAAAGGTCTAAGTAAATGTAATTTCTTTTTCATGTGCATAAATCTGTATATCGTGCAGGGAAAGTGTTAGAGTGGTTTCATTTATTCAATAAAATATGAAATTCAAGTTTTTTTTTAAACTAATATTTCTCCTGTGTCGTGGGTGCGTTTACAGACATAAATTCCACACACAATACACCCAAACCCGGAACAACTACCGTGCGGGAATCGCTACCACGACCTCAGCAGCCGACTGTATCAGCCACTGCACCAACCGCGCCGTCTATTAATTAGTTTTTTAATGACACAAGGATTAAAGCCATAAATAAAATCAAGTGGAGAAAACCACATGGTTGACCTGGTAGTGCACCTGCGCTGTCCCTACACCCCTTCCCAAACTCACCCGTGCAGGAGCAGTGGACATTTATTTATGAGACATTTACAATACGTGTTTGTTTTTGCTATACTCTCACGTAAGGTACAGACTCATATTTAACTATATTAAATTGTATCTTTTTATGGTTTCGAAGGTCCGAAGGAAAAAACTGGCGGAACCCTTATAGGATCACTCGTATGTCTGTCTGTCTGTCTATCCGTCTGTCAAAGCCAATTTGCTCCGAATCTACTGGCCCAATAAAGTTGACATTTGATACACATATATATTTCTGCAACCCGGACGTGTAACGTAAATAAATCACTTTTGGGGGTAGTATAAAAATTAAGAATAAAGTTTTGCAAACTGTGTAACATATTAAATGGAAGGGCTTGTTGTGAGGGTCTCAAATATATTTATTTTATCATTTTAAAATATATAGTTCTTAAGTTATTTAGGAAAAGATGAAAATTTAGCTAGCTCCGAAAATGACCCTAAAATTAAAATTTGGCATATTACTTAATTTTCCAAATTTTAATTTTAGGTTTTTATAATAGCTCTTTTCTTGCTTTCCATTCAATGACAATGTATATATAATAGCTCTTTACATATAAATTACCAGGAAAGCTTAAGATAAGTCTATGGTTTTAAAATATATGATAAAATACATGGTATATCTTTCAATATTATGCGTACCAACTTACGTTTGCAATGTATGGAATGTATGGTAGAACATATTATTTCAATTATGCTGTAACGAATTTCAATTAAGTTTGTTCTTAGGATAAGTTATTGGTGTTGGACCGAATTCAACAATACACAATATTTTTTAGTACCGGCAAACAAATTTGAGTCAGATTACAAAAATAAAAACACTGTGGATAACATATTCATCGTACGGAACCCTCTCCACGCAAGTTCAACTCACACTTACCCGGTTTTTTTATAGGTATTATTAACTGTATTTATTAATAACTGTCTAAAAATAAGTATTACTGCCTTTTGTGTCGTGGGGAAGTCCTCATAGTCCATGAGGATTTCCCAACGCCTTGCGAGGGGTGATGGGCATACCAGACTTACCGGCTAGAACCCCATGGTGTTACTCCCCATACTCATTTTGCACGGTTGGTGCAGTGGCTGATACAGTCGACTGCTGCGCTCCGGGTCGTGGGTTCGATTCCCGCACGGAACAAATATTTGTATGATCTGCAGGTAGTTGTTCCGGGTCTGGGTGTATTGTGTGTGGAATTCATGTCTGTAAACGCACCCACGACACAGGAAAAATCCTAGTGTGGGGCAAAGTTTAAAAAAAAATAAAAAAATTTGGTGTTTGCTTTGTAGGCATTGGATCACACCTATGCCAGGTATCGGCCCGTCACTTGGTCTGACGGGCCCCGTCCCTGTGCGACCTGGCCACATCCGTTTAGACAAAAACTGTTACTGCCTGTAATGATTGTGCAGTTATTATGAATGTAATATCATTTATAACATACATGGTCATCATCATCATATCAGCCAAACTGCCATCAGTTCTATGCATATAATAGCTAAAACCACAGGAGTGATCATCTTCTGCACCAAAGGCCCTCGTAAACTCACACTAGAGCCGCCCATTGATGCACGCCTATAGGAACATCTCGGAAAGCGCGACTGTCACACCCTCTAGCATAGAGAAGGCGACTGTAAAAAGGTCGTACCACAGGCACTTCTCGGGGAGGATGCAAAGGATTCCCCCATGCCGCCGTGCACTGCGCTGCGCACACGGCGGCACGTGACCACCTGCGCACATGGAGCAAAATTAGTTAAATAAATTGGAAAAAATATAAAAATTCATATCAAATATCTACCATGTGAACAATTCAAACAGTCAACAGAACAAAATATAACAGTCACGTATATGTGACTTAAAATGTCCGATTATTCTCACTTAACTTTACCGATCCTAGCAACTAACATATCATAACTCTGAAGTACCTACTCATTTACCAGTTAAACCTGCTTCAAAATCGCGCAATTTGGAGCCAGTTCCCCTTTTGGGTCCCTCATAATGAGCGGACAGATACCACCCGTCAAAACCCACATTCCCTCACAAAGGAAGTACGTAACCTTTTTAAAACCTGTTAAAAGTGACCTTTAGCAGACTGACCGCTGTAAAACTGCCCTTATCCAAGACCCTTTCTTATCCAACTTGGATTTTTCCATTCGATTTGGCGAACTAAGAATTTGGGACCCATCTTTAAGGTCATTGAATGGAAAGCAAGAAAATTCAATTTATACGAAGCCGCGATGCTTTCAACGAATTTACATATTAAAATAAGAATTGTTTTGGCATAATGTAGGGCAGTAGATTGTTTGTTTATTAAAACCGGTTTGAATATCTTACGCGTTTTATATGAGTATTTATACTATTTAAAATTGAAAATAATTTCTATCTTTAACGTTTAAATGCATAAAATAAAATCATTTTATACCAACAGTCTTGATGGCTCACATGCTTTCAAGAATAATGCTGACAAGTAAGTATTATATTGTTGAAAACTTTCATATTTTTAGGATCTCTTACATTTATATTTGTTATAAGGCACAAAATAACACCCGATGAAACGATTCTGTTGTTCGCCATGGTTAACAATTGATGCTAATTTTTTTTTTCTTATCTCTTTTCCAGTCTTTACCATCGTTACAGTTAATTTATTCGTTTGATTTGTTACATTGATAACTAGCAGCTTAGGAAGCTTCTAGTTATCAATGTAACCATATTAATGTTATCAAAAATTGATGGTTAACGAATTACACACTTTAAAATAATTTAGATAAATATCAAATCTCATTTTCGGCTAATAACGTAGCCATAAAACAAGATAACCAAAATTTAAATGCAAGTACATAAGTTATTCAAGTCGTTTTACGACTCATATCCATAAACTGGCGTGATAGTATTCCCTACCATTTTATGACGTCATCGCCGTCCCTTCCGGTTGTTCCAACTGGTAACACATGGTGTTTACAAAACTCAAGTTGGTGGTAAGGTGAAAAAGTTTGGCTTGAACGTAAAGGAATTTTAGTCATAGATTTGTGTTTTTGTATTTCTGTGAAGATTTTATTTGATAATGAATTAGTTAGTCTACACAAACATTTTAGGGCTAAGACCAGGTACCGGTACTGGAGGTACATTTTATTTGCCAATAAATTTTAGTCGATAAATATAAATAATATTTTAGTGTTTGAAAATGCCATTAAAGTAACAAATGAAACGAGAATGAAAGAAGATGCGCTTGTTGTACTTATCCCGAGTGTTAATGCGAAACAAAATCTAAAGTTGAATTATTTTTTAGCAAATTCAAGTTGATATATGTTTTAATAAGGTGCATTACGATACTTGATATGTACATAGGTCTGAATAAAATCGAATATATAAACAGAACGATATTAAAAAAGTGGAAAGATGATAGGTAACAAATATCTTGCATTAGAAGTTAAGAAGGTAATAAAAATAAAAGAAGAAGAAAATAGATCTCGTAACGCGATAAGTCAATCCAAAGTTAGCGTTAACATAAAGTGTAGAAACGAATCAAATATTGTCTCAAGAAAGGCAAATAGAGAGAACCCTTTAAGAGTTTATGTTTGCACGAGAATTTTAATTTGAAAGTCAATTACTTCCACTTGTGTTGTTTACCAGCGTTTATTGTTAGAAGACTACTAAATACTCGTGCATGAATAATTATGCAGACTTGATGAAATTAAGGTAGCTTTTAGAGATGTACCCATCTTCTAGATTTCAAAATATTCCCAATTCCATAAATTGTACTGATTGTAAACGTTGGGGGGGCAAAATTAAAAATTTAAAAAAGATAATGCACCGTGTACTATATCATATGGAAGGGCTTGATGTGAGGATTTCAAGTATATTTTCTTAATACATTTAAAATTAATAGATTAAAAGTTATTAAGAAAATAGAATAAAAATGGCCATTCCCACTCTGATCTCCAAAACTTCTGAGCCAAAAAGTTTTAAAAAATGTACAGAAAATAGTTCTTTATTAAATATTAGCTCAGAATGCCACCACCCCGTCTCCTCCCATGGGTGTCGTAAAAGTCGACCAAGGGATTAGCCGAAGGATGGGCAGCAGCGTCCTTTGAGTAAATTAACAACTTAACTGCGATCGCCAACCCGCCCGCCAAGCGTGGTGATTATGGCAAAACCCCCCAATGAGCCCACAACATATCCATATCGGTCGTTGTGGTGATCTTTGGGGGAGGCCTGTGTCCAGCAGTGGACTTCATTCGGCCGAAATGAGAATGAAAATGAAATATTACAGAACCTATAAGAAGCCTACTGTCTTAAAATAGCATTAATGGTAAATCTTTCGACCTTGTGTGCTTACAAACTTACATTTGCAGTTGGAATGTATGGGAGAACATGTTTTTCAACTACAATATTAAGTCTGTTGTTGGATAAATTATTTTAGTTGCCACACACTTTAGGTCACATCTAAAAATACATGGTAGATAACATATTCATCCTATGGAACCCTCTCCACGCGAGTTCAACTTCCACTTGTCCGGGTTTTGTGTTCTCTTTGCCTGTATGTAACCATCTTTTATGTTTTTCTATTTAGTTTCTCGTAGTTCAGTGCTGTGCCTGAGCTTCTTCCTGGCATTTCAGCTCGCTTATTTTTTGTGCTAATTTGGTTACCTTAATTCTCCTGCAAATAGTCCAATGTGCCTTGCCTTCAAATGAACATCACATTAAATTCACCGCTAAAGGATACGCAATTGTTACTAGGGACATATATGCAGGAGAAAAGTTAGCTTACGATTCAAAAAAATACTAATAGCCCGCACAATGTAAAATATAATTTTGGAGCAAGTTATAACATTCAGCTTGGGTTTACTTGCTTATCTTTTTCCTTAGTTGTCTTCGTTAAAGCTATACTTTTGGTTATCATATTTATTATTAATTTTCTTTCTTATATGCTATGACTATTGCTAAGATCATTTAGGAAATGTGGATTCTGGCCTGGTAAATACAGGAGCTGAATAACGTCACCTGAAGCTCGCCTAAAGCCACTCCAAAATACCAACAATAGTTTACAGATGGATCAGACATTCAGTGTGAGAGTGGCGTGTTCCTAAAGACAATGGCTAACCTTTCATAATGCAATGCGTGTTCTGTCACTGACGTATGATAAGCTAATGATCACTATGAAAAATGCAGTCCACGTACTGGAATTTTAGGCCTACAAGATTTTATTAAACGTCAACTCGGTAAAAAGAAGAATGCCAGCCAGATAAATTTTAAAACTAATAAATTAAATATACTGAGAGTACTAACTAACGTTTATTCCTAAACAAATAAATTATTATTGCACGTGTTATCTGTTACGGTATTTTAGTTTTAGTAATGTCTAGCATGTAAGTTAATTACTTTCGTATTATATGTACACAATTAGCTCATATTGTTAAATTCTGATTTATTAAATAAACTGTTGACATTTTACGAAAAACAACGCAGAGGTTTTTCTTCATTTTGTTCTAATATCTTCCTCCAAAGATGTTCTATTCATTTATTCGTTTCCATTATTTTTATAGGTATCTGATTCAAATATCCAAGATTTCAAGTTTCATTTTGTTAGCAAGTTAAATTTCTGTAACAGACTGACGGATGGACGTAGAAACGGGGTTACGATGGGAACAAAAAATCAAATCAGGCGAATTTATAAAGATCACAAATCGCACAAATTTGCTTAGAGGGATCTTGTGACTTCAAAGTCAAAGGTATGTGTAACTAAGATTCTTTTCGGCACAAATCAGATTTTCCTCCAGAACTTTCTTTTAGTATTTTTTAGATAACATTTTGGGGATTTTACGTCAATTTCTATATATACGTCGGGATTAATAAAAATGTTTGTCGGGATTGATAAATTGTTCGTTTCTTATAAAATATTTCTGTAACAAAAACAAGTTTACTGACACGTTTATTTCATTTATATTTAAGGGAGTAACATCTTTCTCTTAAATATTTTCACATCTTCCATTCTAATTTCTCGGTTTATTATAGAACAACACTATTTCTATATATTTCAATTCACAACGACTATTAGCAAACAAGTCTTTAACTAGTGTGTGTTACCAGTGATGATATATGGAACAGAGATGTGGTCACTCACTGTGGGCCTCATAAGAAAACTTAAGGTCACTCAGCGAGCTATGGAGAGAGCTATGCTTGGTATTTCTCTACGAGATCGAATCAGAAATGAGGAGATCCGTAGATCAACTAAAGTTGTCGACATAGCTGAAAGGATTAGTAAACTTAAGTGGACCGCACACCGGAAAACGCAGCGTGGGATGACCTACAACGAGGTGGACAGACGACCTAGTGAAAGTCGCTGGGAGTCGTTGGATGAGGGCGGCATGTAACTGCTCATTGTGAAAATCTAAAGGGGAGGCCTTTGTTCAGCAGTGGAAGTCCTGTGGGTGATATGATGATTATGTCCATTAGTGGACTGCTATGGGCTGCCATGTTGTAAATTATGATGATGAATTTTACTAGCTTTTAGGTAGGCCCTTCACCTGAAACACAACTACACTTTAACATAATTTTTACGTCATCTTACAACCTATTTTGTACACTGGCATTTTTATAGTGCTGCCAGGTAGACTGGGGGTTAGTGTCCCATTACATTTTACATTAAAATTCTCTAAAGGGCCTCTGCATGTTGGACTCAGGTCGCCGCGTAAGCCTATCAAAAGACCGAGTTCCCCCTCACAGGAGATATATTGTAGCTGAATTAGAACAACTAATTCTGTAACTCGGCATACAATGACAGATGCCAGAAGAAAATATTTTGATTGGTATATTGGTGGGATCGGCCCTCTCCCGATCGCGCTCTGAGTCTTCTTCTGGAGCATGACGCTCTCACAGAAGGAGACCACTGCACTCCAATCCTAATGGTATCCTGGTCGCTTCTACAATGGTGGCACTGTGCCGTAACCTCGCGTCCTATTCTGTGCAGGTATGCACTGAAACAACCGTGACCGGCGCCTGACAGCCGAGATGACCATACAGGCGCCCCGTAGAAGGCCACGGACCGCACGACCCCCCCGTAGAGACGGCGAACTTCTTCACTCGGTCGCCCGAGATTTGGCAGCACCAGTGTAACGCACCCACTACCCTCGGGGGACGAGGCGCGCGAAGTGCTCTTCGAAGCCCCAAAGACTGTCCAGGGTGAGCCCCAGAAAATTCATGTACTGGCCCACCCTGATTTCCGCGTCACCAACGCGTATCCACGAACTGGGTGGTTCTCTGCTCCGTGATGTATAGACTATCAGACTTTATAACTTCTGTCTTATACAGATAATAATAACAGTATTAGTATTTAGATGATAACAGAAACCAATTACTTAAGGTTTTCTCCAAGCCTGGAACAATAACAATAAATACGTTTAATTCAGACCAATCCATAGTGTGTTAGTAACAATTTCCTTAATACTAGTGATAAGTAGTCATACTAGCACGCGATTACGCTTAAAACACAGTATGGCACTGCATCCATTTCCGCAACATCGGGGACTCCCATCGATCTGCGAATACACTGCAACGGCAACACTAACACTATCCGTTAGTGTTGCCACGGACACGCGCCATCAAGGAGGCGCACCTTTTTCTCATAATGGCAGCGAACCCGTCAATATCATCATCATCATCATATCAGCCACAGGATGTCCACTGCTGCGCAAAGGCCTCCCCCTTAGATTTCCACAACGAGCGGTTACATGCCGCCCTCATCCAACGACTCCCAGCGACCTTCACCAGGTCGTCTGTCCACCTCGTTGGAGGTCGTCCCACGCTGCGTTTTCCGGTGCGCGGTCTCCATTCTGGAACCTTCTAGAACATTTGTGCTCCAGCGGCCATCGAACGGGAACTATTACCATTCCAAGTCGCAATGTTGTCAGACTTACCATGACTCCAGAATGCAGCGATCCTTGGATGTTGTAGCATAATTACTTTGCATAATTTAATTGGCATACAAAATTCTAAAATCTTCTATTATACCCACCTAGTCGTTACTTTGAATCGCAACCATGCTACATGGATAACTGGATAGCGTAGGTTTTTTCGTGGTAGAGCATAGCTGCAGAAGTATGCCACGGCTTTAACATTAAATTGCTGTGTTCAGCACCCGTGACGGGTACCGACGGCCTCTATACCCCTTTCCACCCGTTGTAAAGCATTGACACTGCATTGATGATCCTCTGGTGTTCTAGATGTGTATAAGCGGCAACTTACCCTAAGGTGTGATGGTACCGCATGCCAGTTTGCTCATTCTAGTTTATAGTATAGTTTATAGTTTAGAAATAATAAGAGACTTGTAATTGTTTAATATATAACAAATACGGAACAAAAATAATAAACTAAATGTTAATACTTACGAAACTTTTATAACAGCCGTTCTCATTTAGCAAACGCCTTTTTTGTCACTCAAGAATTGCATTCGAAATTTGGAAAAGAGCAGTGGTAATTTAAAATTCGAATTCGTTCCGTGTCAGTCGACGTTTGGCTTCGGTACAGTTAGCACGTTTTAATGAAGTGCATTTAGCAGATGGCGTAGAAGTAACGAATTTAAATTACTTTGTCCCCTCTTCTTCATTAAGAGTTTTTGTCTCTTGAGCTCTTATTTCAACTGTTTCCTTTTCCCTTATCTTTGAGATAAAGACGTTTCATTATCCTTCGACCTTTTTTATTTTTAGTGCCGTCGCCTTTCATAGTGGTAATTAAATAACATATATTTTGTCACTACGTGGACTTGGAGTTTATCCGACACGATTTATGATTTTATTCTAATTAACACTTTAGATTAACACTGGGTTTTCATCCTGGAGGAATTGAAATGAGTATTTATTTACATTTTCCTCAACTTAGTAAGGAAATAGATTGCAATAGCAAGTAAATATAAAAACTATTAGGTACTATTTAAGCTTTGGAACGTTTTAACAATTATAATTAGAACCTACATAATGTACTTAGTTTGTATGTATATATGTGTGGCTCTTCATCAATTGTATTGACTGATTTATATATCCCGAGTATTAGAGGCAACGTACCGAAAACTTTGGGCAGATGTTACACTTGGGCTTATAATAAAATAGGAATGGCATCAATTTCGAAAATACAAGGTTAAAAATTTTCGCATTTTTGAGCACGCAATGTATCGTAAACAACGTGATGAAAACGCTACGTGATTATTGTACTAGAATATGATACCATTATGCTACTGCGATCGATGATCTCATCCGTAAACTGTAGCCACTGTTTCCTTTTAGGTTTTGTTAAGAGGCCGTGCACAAAATTGACTCCTTCGAGGTTAGGTCAATTCACCGCGGGGGTCGCGGGCGCGCAGATTGGGGAATCTGCGTGCTCACACCGAGCGACCCCCGGGAAGACGGTGGCGCGCACGTGGTCACGTGCTGCCGTGTGCGCAGTACAGCGCAAAGCGAGGCTTGGGGGGATCCTTTACAATCCTCCCCTAAAAGTGCCAGGGGGGGACGTTTTTACAGTCGCCTTCCCTCCGCTAGAGGGGGTGACTGCTTTACAATCATCCCTTCCGAGATGTGCCTAAAGGCGTGGCACCAATGGGCGGCTCTAGTGTGATCTTACGAGGACCTGGAGCCCCCCTTCGGTGCCGAAGATGACCGCTCCAGTGATTTTAGCCGGTTCCCCGGGGTGAAGGAAGTTCCATGTAGAATTTACACTGGACATCAATAAAAATTTTTAAAAAAAGGCAAAATTCACCGCAATGGTATGTTTATGTGAGCCGTTCACGGCTACAGATCGGACGTAAATAATTCTGATCCTTTGGACTATAATACGCAGTTTACAATTATTTTATCCATGCAGTTAATATATTTGTTTAACAGTGTAGTAGTATATTAAGTACAAGTAACATAAAAATAGTAAAATAAAATAAAATGGTAAATGATGAAAAAATATACCGACAGAAATTCCTTCCACACTTTTGCACTAAGCGTAGGGATTATGGCAAAACGCCCCAATAAGCACACAACGCTAGTGGTGGTTAATTTAGTAATCAGTCTATGGATTGTCAACGAGCTATTTTATAATTGGTGGATATTGACCAATTAATCTTATGTCAAAGTAAATATTACTCATTAAAAGGCTATTGACATGAATAAACGGTTAATAAATGTCGGAGAAAACTTGAGTTAAGCTCAATAATTATAAAGTACCAGCATCAATATTTAAATAATATTTAATGATGAACTTTGAAATTAATTATTTATTGGAACGTAGTCAAATATATTAATTGAATTTGAATAAAGTCAAAGTCAAAGTCAAAGTTTTTTATTTCAAATAAACCAAATATTGGCACTTATGAAACGTCAGAATCTAAGTTGCACGGTTCCAAATAGTGGATCTCATGGAGAAGAGCCGGCAAGAAACTCCATGGATACTCTTTTAAAATAATGGAGATTACAATGCTGATTGATACAAAAATGATTGTACAAGAAATACCGAGAAAAATGTAGGTCAATGTCTAAAGATGGAACGTACCATAATAATATTTTTTGCCGTGGCAGTTAATGACTGACCAGTCCCAACAGACGGCACCCGTTCACGAGCATAACGCATGCATCAGCATCACTTAGCTCAACCATGTTGAAGGGAACCGAACGACCCGATACACAACGCCACCATCAGCAAGACATTTTAGTGAGCATGACAGACCAATACAGCCAGGCAAAAGACACAATCAAAATTAAGTACTAAATATATATCATCAATGCCTACATAATGCTCACACATTTACGGTTTTGTAAGAATATTATAATTTGATGTCACAAGAACAATATTAACAATAACAAATAGTCAATCAATGTATATAAGTAAATTTACATTTTTTTTAAATGTTTTAAATGAGTCAAGTCAAATGTCAATTTATTAACTATAAGTAAATAACATAAATATTTGCAATTTTAAATGCGATATTAGAAATGTCAAGTTATTTTTACAATAATAATATAATTAATTCCAATTTGTAGACATTATGCCTTTGATTGCAAGTTAAAACACTTGCAATCATGTCAATTATCAGACGTTATAAAATAAATTATACAGCGCCAGAGGGTCGCAGTGTGCAGAAGGGAATCGTTTGCCACACATCTTTATCATCGATGTAATGCTGTATGTTATAGTAGGCTTTCAATATTAAAACGCGCTTAATCAAAGATTTGAATTTTAGTTCTGGTAAATCAGTAATACTAGAAGGAATTTTGTTGTAGAACCTAATACTGTTTCCCATAAACGACTTGCTGGTTCTGCTAAGTCTAAAGCCAGGCAAGACAAGCTTGTTCTTATTGCGAGTATTTAGGTTATGCACGTCACTTCTTTTATTGAAACTAACAATGTCTTTGCGGATATACATAATATTTTGGAATATATAAGCTATAATAGCTAAGTATGTACTAATTTTTTCCACTATTATCAGAAACTTTTTGTGTAAGTATATTTTTTTTATATTATAAGTATAATTTCGAGACATTGTCATAAAATTGCCCATTGCGGGGTTTTGCCGTAATTACCATGCTTGGCAGACGGGTTGGCGATCACAGTAAAATTGTAAATGAACTCGAAGGACACTGCTTCCCATCCTCCGGCTATTCCCATAGTCTCCTACTTTTACGGGATTAGATGGGGTGGTGGTATTCTCCGGTGACACCACAAGTACCAGTATAAGCTGGTTTCGCTTTGTATAGACTTTCCGTGCAGTGAGAGATCAGCTTATATGTAGCCGTCCGTACTATGATAGACCATCAAACGAAGGGGTTTGTACAATATAAATAAATTTGAATGAAAAATGAAAAATTTCAGCGAAGAAAAACAGAAATCATAAATAACTGTTATTGATACTGTTTTCGTATTTTTAGGCAGAATAATTCCGATTTTAAACAACCGGGGGACACAGGCAGTCTTTTGATAACCTAACTTGCCAAAATACGACTATCTATCTATTAAGCCAGAGAGACGACGATATGCCGATATATTTTTGTCTAAAAAACAAAACACATTTTCCCGAATGCTCCCAAACAAGACGCGTTAACATAAATTAGCAAATTTTTCGATAATTTGCGTTCCAGAAACCCGCAGATTGTGAAGGACTGTTTAGCGGATCGTTAATTGTAATAGTTTGTTAGCTAATTCGGCATTTGAACCGCCTTTCAGAAACCGGCTGTTAGTCTCTCTCAACTTTCAATTTTATTTAAACAGTATTATTATAGCTCCATTAAAGTATGAAGTCGATGTAAATGGTATCACAATTTACGATGTTGTAGAAATTAGCTATCAACTGTATATTTAGAAATATAATCATTGCAGGTATTTAAAAAAAGGTTTCATATCGTTAATATTTCATCGAATATTGCATAATTTTTTTGTACTTTTCAAAGCACGTTACCACACTCTAAGATTGCACCTGTAACATGGATGCATTTACAGACAAATTCCATACACACCCCACAAATTCTAATGTTTATAAAATCTACTTAAAATATAATCAATACTTGATTGTATCAAGGTGTGGTAGTCACAGTATATACAAAGTGATACGTCTTCAAGCTGGGAAGGCCCGGTTCTCAATATTAGTGTATAATCTATGGGCCCGGTTGTGACTGACGCGATCGGTTTGCGCGCTTGATAATATAGTTCATTTGGCCCTTTAATTACTCAATAAGTATGTTTTTTATAAATTAAAATTTAGATTCTATTTAAACAATAACTTAAGATTAATGTGTCAATTTTTAAATTTCTTAATAGGATTGCTAAACTATAGAAAAAATACATATTTAACTGGAAGTTTGTTAAATTTTACATTATTTCAACATTTTATTTCTACTATATTTTGCGTAGTAGTAAATAAAACTGTTTTAGCATTATGCAAATAGACCATATGTTCATGTCAATAGAATTTTTAATGTTCGGAACTAGTAGTAGTTTCTTGTAAAACGGTGATCAAACGTCCCTCGTAAACAGTTTTTCGGAAAAAGAGTTGTGAAAATTGGTGATTTACCGTTATTACAGAAATAATTTTAAATATCATTTGGCATTATGTGCTAGAATAAGAATTGTTCTATTAAAATCATATACAATTTCAATTAAATTCTCTTTCGTGTTCTCACAATCAGAGAACTAAAATGTCGAAAATAAGTCAATTGTCAGGACGGCCTCTTAACATTGCAGTTTTATGTGAAAATAAATAGTTTATTTTGCTGTGTAATTCAGTGTTATTGTTAGTGACTTATTTATTTATTTATTTATTGTTAAAACATTTTGTAGACTTAACAGGTAAGCCGTCTACAAACAAGTTCAATTAAATATACACGTACTGAAGCCACTGTTTGCATGCTATATTTATTTTAATGTTAAAATTTAATGCTCGTCTCCTAACGCGCTATGAGTGTGAAGTAAGGAAGAAGAATGTGAGGTGGATCCTGGCTGCGGATATGATTTTGTTGAGTTTGTCTGAGAACAGGTCCACATCTTGTGTAGATATAAGTGAGTTAAGTAGTGCAAGAGTACGTCGCGTAAGTGAGTTCGCTGTGACGCGGGTGCGAGCACCTTCCACGGTCAGCAGGGACCGCCGCCGACGTAGACTGCGGCCTCCGACACCCTGCATCGCTCGCATAGGAGCGTATAAGCTTATATCCATCAATGCTGAGAGATTGTCGATCTTATTGGCCAGCAGATGGCAAAAGTGGATGATTGCCTGTAAGCTCCTTCGTAACTCAAACGTGTCGAGTCCGAGCATACCCGTAACGAAAAGCGATGCATAAAGAAACGGATAGGATCCGTACTTCTTTTTGTACAAAAATCGGCAGTTTTTTTTTGTGAGTTTTTTCTATAACCGATTTGTACTTGACTTCGTACCGGTCCCAAATCTAGGCATTATATTCCAGCCGGCTGCGAACGTACGCATTGTATAGCATTATTGCCGGTCTACAGTCCTGAAATGCATAAGTTTGGCGCATGATAAAACCAAGTGTTCTATTCGCCGTTTTCGCCACGGACAGGACGTGTTCTCTAAAATCAAAGCGAGGATCAAACGAGAATTTTGTTTTAATCAATAGCGTTAGGACAGACAAAAACAATAACATATGTGATATTGAACTCAGTTAAATAATCTGGTAAACAATCTGAAAATTAATGAAAAGACCGATGCATAAATTCTACTGCTGAGGGTTTCAGAATCCTGTATTAAAGCCATGGTATCAGTTTTCCTTACGATGTTACGTACACGCGATATAGTCGTGTATTTTTTATCAAATACAACGTTTAGACATGACTGTTATTTTTTTTCTCTCATTCATCATCATTATCATCATCATATCAGCCATAGAACGTTCACTGCTGAACAAAGGCCCCCTTAGATTTCCACAACGAGTGGTTACATGCCGTCGTCATCCAACGACTCCCAGCGACCCTCACCAGATCGTCCATCCACCTCGTTGGAGGTTACGCTCCACGCTGCGTTTTCCGGTGCACGGTCTCCACTCGAAAACCTTTTTTCCCCAATGATCATCTGTTCTACGAGCTATGTGCCCCGCCCATTGCTACTTTAGTTTACTAATCCTTTCAGCTATGTCGGCAACTTTTTCTACGGATCTCCTTATTTCTCATTTCGGTCTCGTAGAGAAATACCAAGCATAGCTTTCTCCATATCTCTGTCAATACAAACCACTTTTTGGAGAATAAGCCACTCCCATCATTAAGTGCGTTTAAAGGCGTAATCTATGACTACCTAAGTTGACGCAAATCTCAAATCTCAATACAAAAATGTTATTTTTAATAAATATTATCTCTTACCCATGATAGCAATCAATGTATAAATTCATAAAAAGTAAACAATATGTGTATCTCCCGGGATTAAAAAAATGTATGTAGACGAGACGTGACGTATTCCCTGGAACATAAGTATGATCTTGGTGCAGATCATTTTGCAACTCTGCTCTTTCCAAAATGGTAAAGAGCGTGAAAACTCCAACCCCGTCCTTCCTTAAACTCTCGTCTGGAACTACCGCGATGAGTCAACACCACTTAAAATTCCGCACTTCACAAGCCAAACTTTCAACACATTTCAAACAAAAGTATTTTCACCAACGCTTTTCTATTCAGGGCCAGATAATATCAATAAAAATCGGGGAATCTCGTAAAATTTAAATAGGGTTTTAAAACAGTAGTAAAATGCTTTGCTGGACCAATTTTGGATGTGTTTTAATATAAGATTTTTTTCAAACGCTTGCTTCTATTACTGTAAATATATTTGATGTGTTGTTTGTTCGCGTCATAATTCATTTTGGAGTTGACTTTGTCGAGATGTTTAATCTGTTGATTTAAATTTTATTCTGCCTAGAAACAATTGTCCGTATACGATACTATTGTAAAGTGCAGTTTTGTTCTAACACGTTTCATAGGTTAACGTCACGTAACTTGGTGAAACAGAAAATTTCTGTTTGTGAATTTAAATTTCTAAATTTTATTTAACTGAAAGTATACATATTGTTACGCCATCCACTAAATAATAGCCATAGTGGTGCCATCTATTTTTTAGTAGCGGTACTGCGGCATATAGTAACTTCTAGAATAGAATAGAATATAACGTTATTGTACATCAAAATAATTCGAAGGATTATTTACAATAGTTAGCGTGGCACAATGGGCGGTCTTATCGCTAAAAGCGATCTTTTACAGATAACCTTTGGATGAATTTAAAAGTAGGGAAATAAAGAACATCAGGTACTATGGTGTACTGAATAATGATGTATATGATGATATCGATATATACAAGAAAATACAGATATTGACACATATAAATAGTATATCTACACCAATTTGCATATTAATACATAAATACAAATATATAATATAATGTAATACATAGATACTTGCTGATACAATACTGGATATTTAATTCAACTAAAGAGATAGATAATGCTCTTATATAAAAAAAATTAAATGCTCGTTATGATTGAGCTTGTTTAACTGTATCGGGTAAGGCATTCCAAAGTCGTGCTGCTTGTACTGCAAATGATTTGTCCAAAAAAACTGTGGAATGCATGGGGATCTTAGCCTCAGATTTTCCGACGATCTTAGATATCTGTTATGTGTGTCATGAAGACACTGAAAACGTTCTTTAAGATAAGAGGGGGTTGAGGGATTAAACAAAACACTTTAAAGTAAGGATAATATATGTGAATTCCGGCGCAGGTGAATTGGAAGCTACTTGAGCTTCATACGAAATTCTGATACATGGTCATATTTACGCAAGCCAAATATGAATCTTATACAGAAATTTTGAAGTCGCTCTAGTTTATTGAGTTGTGCTTCAGTTAGATCAAGGTAACTGATGTCGACATAGTCAAGGATGGGTAATAAAAGGGACTGAGCTAGCGTAGTTTTGGTGGCAGGAAATTTCGTAATCTTCTCAGTGACCCGGCTGACGCAAAAAATTTACGGCTCACTTCCTGAAGCTGAGGACCCCAGAAAAGATTTTTGTCAATAAGAATCCCCAAATTCTTGACGTTTCCGTTTATGGGTATGATAGTCCCGTTGAAACTTATTGCCGGATTCCGCACCCAGTCAATTCTAGTCAACCTGGGGCTGCCAACAACAGTAACCTGAGTCTTTGTAGGATAAACCTTGAGTCCATATGCTTTACTCCATTCACTAATTGAAGCTTAATCCCTATTGATGATGGCAATCGCATCTGGCAATTCTGTAGATGAAGCCTGCTTGTAGATTTTCAAATCGTCTGCATAGAGGTGGTGGGATGACAGAAGTCTAGAAGAAATGGATTTAATAAATGTAGCGAAGAGTAGAAGAGATAAAACGCCACCATGAGATACCCCAGTATTGAGCTAAGAAGAGGATTTATCTTCTATGAATATACGTTGCCGGCGGCCAGACATGTAACTTCTAAACCATTCAATCACCGTTGGAGATATGTTAAGCTAGCTAAGTTTGGCAAGCAGGATGTCGAAATCGACGGTGTTGAATGGATTGCTAAAATCTTGTAAGCAATTAACTCATCATCATCATCATTTCGGCCGAATGAAGTCCACTGCTGGACACAGGCCTCCCCCAAAGATCACCACAACCACCGATATGGATGTGTTGTGAGCACATTGGGGGGTTTTGCCATAATCGCCACGCTTGGCAGGCGGGTTGGCGATCGCAGTTGAGTTGTTAATGTACTCGAAGGACGCTGCTGCCCATCCTCCAGCTAATCCCTTAGTCGACTTTTACGACACCCATGGGAGGAAATGGGGTGGTGGCATTCTGAGCCGGCACCACACGGCAATTAACTGTAACATGTCTACTTTCCATACCTGACCTTATGCCATCCGTGATGATAACTAGGGCTATAGTGGTGGTATGTCCAGGACGAAATCCAGATTGGAGAGGATTAAGGAGACTATTCTTGCAAAGGAAAGCACTAAGCTGGTTGTGGATAAGACGTTCAAAGACTTTGGAAAGGAAAGGAAGAATGGATATTGGATGGTACTCTGAGAAGGCAGTTGGATTCGATTTTGGGTAGAGAAATAATTTGGGCCTCTTTCCATAAAGATGGGAAGTCACCGGAAGATATGGAGTAGTTAAGGATATAAGAAAGAACTCGGCGGATTTCTTCAAGAATAAGGATTATCCTTTTTTTGGCTTACGCAATCACTACCAATTGCGTTGGATAAGAATGAAACTTATGCTCTTTTTAGCATCACAAACGGTGAAATGAATGAAAACAAAAGCAGGATAGTCGGGGGTCGAAAGAGTTGAAAGATTACTAATTGTGGACGCTTTCAAAGTCCCGCTGCATGTGTACTAGTAGTACCATATTACCCAGAAACTTTGAGAAAGCGAACATAACAGTAAAGTTCTACTCAATATCGGTTAGCCCATATACAGGACGGTTCAAACAGTGACGTCATAAAAAAAATTATTCCTTATGCCCAGGGCTATCCAAAAATACCCCATCCCCATGTATTTTCCGCGATTCTTGATAGTTTTCGAGTCATACATTTATTTCTTGAAAATTTTAAGGAAACCGCTTAATATAATCTTTACATCTTTATTTTTAAAAGGTCTTTTCACATTATTTTTTTGCAATTGAATTGTTATGGAATTTTCTTTCAGCCAAAAGATAATTATCTTCCTATTATTAATTAAAGCTACAAAAATTACAAGAAATTTGATCGAAAAGGAGGAATTTACGTTGGAGTGATAGAGTTGAAAGGAGAATGACGAAATTGGACCCACTAACAATGAAGCTACGTTCCAGTTTAAATTGACGTTCATTATAAAAACATATATAAAAGGCTTTTTATATAAAAAACATTGGGTTTTTAGAAGCCCGGGTTCAGAAGTTGAAATGTTATAAAATAATCAATACTTGTTTTAGTTAATCATAAATGGTCCACTCCTGATCTCGTCTCGCCTAATGGAAAGCGATGAAGTCTACGAATGTGAAACGAGCGCACCCAGAAAATGCCTATTTACTCTTACCTTAAAGATTATCGGGTTATAGGTAGCAGGCAAAGCAGACACTAAGTAAGGAGTATCACACTTTGGCTGTTTACATAATGAAGGTTGATAACCTGCAATGCGTCTGGAAGACCGATGGTAGAAGGATATCTCCCGTCAGGATCAGTGCGTGTAGCTCTCTCGCACATTCTCTGAAATGCAATCTGTAGAAGACGGTTACGTTGATATGCCAGGCTTTGGAGCTTCGCCACCAGTGCCTCGTCACCTGTGAGTCTTTTGGCTCAGCGTCCTATCGGACCGAGTGCAGCAAGCTGCTTCTTTGCTGGGCTGTCCCGTCAATGGCTGCAATACTCCATATATGATCGAACCTGCGTTTTGTATAAATTAAGAAGCTATTCCGGTGTGAACTATCACTTGGCTCGCCGCTGACTCCTTAATTGAATTTTGAAGTCAGCTCCATGGCCAAAAGCTCCAAGCGGTTAGTAATAGGGACAGATGCACCCAGAGAAGTAAGAGTTAATTGAAACGGGGAGTCCATTTTGCAGTGAAAATATACTTGTCGTGGAGAATGATAGCTAAGCGATTATAAGTCCCCATAGTTTAAGTTATACTAAGGTAGGGGTAAACACCATGACGGCATTGTACCGTGACGGTGCATGGGTAGATTCGTGTTAAGGTGTTTGCAAGTAGGCTCAGTCTTGTGCGAGCAGGCATCCGATACACTTCTTCGACACAAAACTGTCGGTGTGCCCTAAATTAGGAGACAAGCGATTTACTAACTGATTTACTGTGTTATTATTGTAATCCTACGATATGATCCCGATACCACCGAATCGCACTATCGCTCAGCCATCGCTGACGCCGTTATACTTATTTTGATTTTGCTTTCTCTTTAGCAATATCAGTCGAAAAATCTGTAATCACTAGAAATTTCAGTAGAGTATTCAGTTGAGTATTTAGTCGAGTCTCTAGTAGAGTATTCAGTCGAGTCTTTAGTTGAGTCTTTAGTCCAGTGTTAAGTCGTCTTTAGTCCAGTCTTTGGTACAGTCTTTAGTAGAGTATTTGGTCGAGTCTTTAGTCAAGTCTTTAGTCCAGTCTTTAGTAGAATGTTTAGTCAAGTCTTTAGTCCGGTCTTTAGTAGAGTTTTTAGGTTAGTGTTTAGTTGAGTCCTTAGTCCAGTGTTTAGTCAAGTTTTAGTCGAGTCTTTAATCCAGTGTTTAGTAGAGTATTTATTCTGGTGTTAAGTAGAGTATTTAGTCGAGTTTTTAACCCAGCGTCGTCTCCTCCTTCTTCGAGCAGGATCGGCCCTCTCCCGATCCCGCTCCGCGGTTTTGTTCTGGAGCATGACGCTCTCACAGTAAGAGACCACTGCATTCCATTTTTCATGCTCTGCCAACATAGCCGACACATGTGTATCAATATCCTGCTTTTCTAAACTTGAAAGTACTCCTTAAAGACCTGCATTCTACCATTGACCGAAAAGATCCTGATGAACAGCAGACGCATGCCGTATGGCTAAAGGAATCTGGATGGGTAATGAACTGTCACCCATCCAAGAAAGAACGATCGATAGTGCGGTAACTATTTAGTGACGAGCCTTACATTACAGCAGAAGCTTATGACCATGAACTATCCTATCATTCTTTTTCATAAAATTCTTGAAATCTTTTATGGAAAGCGGAACCACGCGTTATTTCAAATTTACGTCTGAATTATTGAGATAGGTCCATATCACGATTACATTATTCATATTCAACATTTAATTCTAACGAAAAGTTCTCCAGGGAGCGGTTGTCAAAAATATCACGTAGCATCTTTATGAGCAGACACATTTGCACATAAAAAGAAGTTTACGATCTCGCCGCGGTACATCGGGAGATAAAAGTCGAAACAAACCACAATATCGTATGCCTGATGCTTTTTTTTGTTATCTAATATTTTAGCTGACGTGGCAATAATCTTTACTGGTTTCGCTGCAAATTTATTTTGGGTAAGGTGGGTGCTTTTGAGTTGCTAAGCTTAATTTGTGGCTGATCCCTGAACTTTGACCTGTGATAAATTACATGTAATTTTACTTGACTGCTGGTTTAGTGTACGTCAAAGCAATTGACAACGGACATAAGAATTAAAACTAAAGCAAGATACTGGGGCTGTCTGGTTTTCGGACTCGCTTTTTAAGTTTCGGGTTCTACATCTGGCATATACCAACATAACTTATTCAACATCATCTGTACTTTATATAAGGCAACACTGACTTTAACGGTTAAAGAAAATATCATGAGCAAGTTTGGATCTAAAGGTCTGAAATCTCCTACACGCAGTGAGCAAGCATAACAATCAATGATCGTTCCCTCTTTGTAAGAGGTCTTTTCCCTACAGTGGAAACAAAAACACGACTTCCCACCAAGTGCACAAAATTCTCTGTTATGTAGTGTTTATTATGCTTGTCAGCATATCATACTTATGTGATTATAATAAGTATACATTTGTCATAATATTTATTTAATTATCAAATGCTTCAAGCATAGTCTTAAATCTATCCTCAGGTGCATGTGACCAGTAGAATCTATTAGATCTATTAGACCCGAGATTTATCACCCAGGGTTCTACAAGCCTTATAAGCCAGTTCGTGTCCTGTTTCCTTACAAAAATGGCACACTGAATAATTTCCACCATACCCTTCGAAACGCAAAAACAACAATACCCCAGAAAACACTAAACTTGAATCACCGAAAGTCAGGAAAAAAGGTCTAGCCATATCCCATATAAATTCATGTCCCGAAAGGTACCTATTCTAGAAATCGAAAACGACGAAGGCTAAACAATCTGGAGGTCCTAATATTATGCAAAATGCCACCGTGAGGATATTGAGGGAACTGTCTAAGGCAGTTTGGGAAACAATGGATGAGAGTGGGGCCTTTGAAATGTTCTGATCGGTGGTTCAAGAAGGTCGTATGTATGCTTCTTTTGACTTCCTTAACGTTTGTAAGTGAAGGGAAATCGTGGGTATGAGTGGGGTGTTTGGATAATGGGTGAACTTATTTTGTAGTTTTATAGTTTTTTTAATGATTTACTAAGTGTAGATGATTCATTATTCAGTGTATGTATAAAGCCAAATAAATGAAAATGATACATACATTATCTTTCATAAAGCAAAAACATTTTAACCCTTTCGTGAGCATTGGCAAAATGTTTGCCAAGCCACATTGTAGAATGTCGTGGCAAAATTCTAAATTAGATTGGCATTAGGGTAATTTATACAGATAGGGCCATCTCTTTGGAAACATGTTACTACAATTTAACTTTCAATTAATTAAATCACAGTATCAAAATTTGACAGAATTTTGATGGAGCGTGAAATGTGAGGCCATTTTTTAGGTGCTTCGACACAAATCGAAAAATAACAATTAAGCTGCCATAAGAAATGTGAGTAGCCACATATATTTATTTTGTTGCTAGTCTAATCTAATGAATAACAGTAAAATTTCGGTATATTTTTTAATTTTAATTTATAATTTTTTTTATTTTTTTGTATAAAACGTTGCCCCACACTGGGATTGCTCCTGTGTCGTGGGTGCGTTTACAGACATGAATTCCACATACAATACACCCAGACCCGGAACAACTACCTGCAGATCATACAAATATTTGTTCCGTGCGGGAATCGAACCCACGACCCGAAGCGCAGCAGCCGACTGTATCAGCCACTGCACCAACCGTGCCGTCAATATCCAATAATAATGCTAGTTACGATACGTTTTTTTTTACTTTGCCACTGCCCACCATTTGCCATAAGGCATTGGCAACATAAAGTTAACAAAACTCAAATCGGGCATTGGCAACATTTTGCACAAATTAAATCACAGTTAGCCGTAACATCATCAATTTAAATCCGTGTTTTGTTCATCTTCTACCTTTTAAGCTAAAGTAAAAGCTGGTACATTGCACATCTTGCACGAATGGATGGCTGTGAAGCCAAATCCAGGTGCTAGAAGCGACTCGAAGCGTTCCTGTCGATCGCAAATTATTGATAAGCAGTTAACCTATTGTTGAAAAACCAAACACCAAGCGCAGTCACGGACAGTTTATACTAGTAAGTAGATTAAAGCAAGCAGACGAATTTATTTATTGTACTACTTTGTATGACAACCATTCGACCTTTTACACAGGACGCCGGCGCCGCCAAGAATCGACGCTGCTCAGCTGTGAAACGACACGGTTGCCGCGTACCAAGCTCGGGCGGTTTCCATACAAAGTAGTGTGCCACTAAAGCGATCGCATCGGCATGTGACACCGTGTACCAAAGAACTGAGAATACTTAAAGCACATAGAAGCAATAAGCCATTAATTTTGAGGGTCAGCTTGCAATGTTTGTAAGGTTTTATAGGGATACATTTTTTGTGATATGACATAATAATATAATAAAATAATAATTTCGGCCGAATGAAGTCCACTGCTGGACACAGGCCTCCCCCAAAGATCACCACAACCACCGATATGGATGTGTTGTGGGTTCATTGGGGGGATTTGCCATAATCGCCACGCTTGGCAGGCGGGTTGACGATCGCAGTTGAGTTGTTAATGTACTCGAAGGACGCTGCTGCCCATCCTCCGGCTGATCCCTTAGTCGGCTTTTACGACACCCATGAGAGGAGATGGGGTGGTGGCATTCTGAGCCGGCACCATATCACAGAAAAAAATTACCCGCTTTCGTCTGTTACAAATAGACACTCACTTCATTTTCATCTTCCTTTTAGTATAGTATAGGGTTTGAACAATTTACGATTGATTTATGAACGATTTTAAGCCAATATTATCAACTTCTTATTCCTGCCCTGATCTCAGGTTACTCGGGTATATACATGTTCATGATATTCAAAGGTTCTGGAAAAACGGTTTTACCATCGGCCGCCTGCCTGAAACCAACCGTCCTTGGATATGCTAACATTGGTGATTTACCTACCAGTTGCACCTGCATCTACCTAGCCAAAGTGTTTATTTGTACGTACTGGTTTCTGCTGTGTGGTGCCGGCTACGAATAGCACCAACCCATCTCATCCCTTGGGTGTCGTAAAAGGCGACTATGGGATTAGACGGAAGATGAGCAGCAGCGTCCTTCGAGTACATTAACAACTCAACTGCGATCAACCTGTCTGCCAAGCGTGGCGATTATGGCAAAACACCCCAATGAGCACACAGACCACCAATTTCGGTCGAAGTGATCTTTGGGGGAGGCCTGTGTCAGAAGTGGACTTTATTCGGCCGAAGTAATGACTAGGTTCCAAACTTCCTCAGTCACCTTCTACGACACCCACGGGATTAGATGGGGTAGCCGACTAGTGGTAAGCCCAGGATTAGCAATACACATTTACACTTACAACTGCAAGCATTATCCGTGTGGTATCCAGATTAAGAACCACTCCATCTCCTCCTATGGATGTCGTAAGAGGCGACTAAGGGACTAAACCAGAGAGATGGGCAACAGTATCACATCTGTGAAATAGATTTTGTACTGTACTCACCAACCCAACTGCACACACTGGTGACTACTAGCAAAGTCCCCTCAAAATGATGACATAATTAATTGTTGTGGTAGGTAATATATGGAGCTCTAGTGTGATCAAACGAGGACCTGGAGCCTCCCTAAGGTGCCAAAGATGACCGCTCCAGTGGCTTTAGCCGGTAGGAGTCCGAGTGGACGGAGAGACTGACGAGGCCTATAGAGCCTATCGGGCGGCCACGCTGGTATTTCAGACCGCCATCAGCGAGGCGAAGGCTCGGTCCTGGAGCGAGCTCCTGGAGGGACTGGACAGGGATCCGTGGGGGAGACCCTACCGTATGGTAGGGGGCAAGTTTCGCCCATATGTCCCCCCGGTGACCGAAACCATGGCCCCGGATTTGCTGGAGGGAGTACTTTCAACGCTCTTTCCGTTGGTCCGGGATCATCCTGGTCCCTCTCCACCCCCAACTGCCTCGGACTGGGCCGAGGAGTTGGGGGTCTCGAATGGGGAGCTGGGCCGAGCCATTGGCCGCCTGAAGAGTCGCAACACCGCACCGGGTCCGGACGGCATTCCGGGCCCTGCGTGGGTGTATGCGCTACAGTCTCTTGGGGACCACTTGAGGCGGCTGTTCACCAGTTGCCTCCGTAGTGGCGTGTTCCCGTCCGGCTGGAAGGAAGCCGGATTGGTTCTCTTGAAGAAGGAAGGAAGGGCTGCAGAGTCTCCCTCTGCATACCGTCCCATTTGCCTGCTCGACGAGGCTTCGAAGCTATTCGAAAGAATAATTACCCGAAGACTCGTTGAGCACCTGTCGCGAGTTGGCCCCGACCTGGCCGAAAGTCAGTATGGCTTCCGGCAGCGGCGGTCCACCATCGACGCGATTCTTCGCGTCCGCTCGCTGTCGGAACAGGCAGTGTCCCAGCGGGGTGGGGTGGCGTTGGCGGTCAGCCTAGACATCGTCAACGCCTTCAACTCCATCCCGTGGGGCGCTATTAGGGCGGCACTAGTCTATCATCGGTGTCCGCCCTACCTGCAGGGCATCATTGGGGCCTATCTGCGTGATAGGCACATTCGCTACGTGGGCAGGGACGGTAGCGTAAAGCGGAGGGAGATTACGTGCGGGGTTCCGCAGGGGTCAGTTCTCGGCCCTCTCTTATGGAACCTCGCCTATGACGCGGTCCTGCGTGTCGTTCTCCCTGCTGGCGTCAGCTTAGTCTGTTACGCTGATGACACTCTGGTGTTGGCCAGCGGGGAGTCCTTCGAGGGAACCATCCGGCTTGCGGAGCAAGCGGTGGCAATTGTCGTGGCCAAAATCCACGCCCTGGGTCTGCGGATAGCGCCTCAGAAAACCGAGGCGCTATGGTTCCACAAACTGCCGAGAAGCAGAGAACCACTTAGTTCGTGGATACGCGTTGGTGACGCGCAAATCGGGGTGGGCCGGTACATGAAATACCTGGGGCTCACCCTGGATAGTCGTTGGGGCTTCGAAGAGCACTTCCAGCGCCTCGTCCCCCGAGTCGAGAGGGTAGTGGGTGCTCTACACCGGCTGCTGCCCAATCTCGGGGGACCATGTGAGGAAGTTCGCCGTCTCTACGGAGGAGTCGTGCGGTCCGTGGTCCTATACGGGGCGCCTATATGGTCAGCTCGACTATCAGGCGCCCAGCGCTGCAGAACCAAAATTCACGGTCTGCAGCGCAGAGTGGCTATCCGGATCGCACGAGGATACCGAACGGTGTCCTACGAGGCGGCAACTCTCCTGGCGCGTTTTCCGCCTTTTGACATCCTGGCGGAGATGGATGCGTGGGTCTACGATCAGACACGCTCCCTCCGCCAGAGCGGCGAAGGCGCGCCTCCAGGGCCGTTGGACAAGCTGCGGCGGCTAGCTCGGCGGCGCGCACTTGTAAAGTGGCGTCATCGCCTGCGGATGCAGTTTGCAACCAAGCGCGTCGTCGAGGCCGTCCTGCCGCTCTTTGGAGCCTGGCTCCAAAGGAGCGAGCGCGTCACCTACCGCCTGACGCAGGTGCTCACCGGGCACGGTTGTTTCGGCGCGTACCTGCACAGGATAGGACGCGAGGCCACGGCACAATGCCACCATTGTGATAGCGACCAGGACACCGCACAGCACACGCTTGAGGCGTGCCCTGCGTGGGCCGCCGAGCGGCGGATCCTGGTCGATCGGATCGGGCAAGATCTCTCTCTGCCAGCAGTAGTGTCGGCTATGTTGGCAGAGCACGAAAATTGGAATGCAGTGGTCTCCTTCTGTGAGAGCGTCATGCTCCAGAAGGAGACCGCAGAGCGGGATCGGGAGAGGGCCGATCCCGCTCGAAGAAGAAGGAGACGGCGCCGGGGTAACAACCGCCCTGGCGCCTAATTCCGATACGCCTGAAAACCCCTGCCGTTGCTATAAGGTGGGGGACCTCTGGGTTCGCGGGTGCGTAGATTGGGGAATCTGCGTGCCTACACCAAGCGACCCAAGAGAAGACGGTAGCACGCATGTGGTCACGCGCTGCCGTGGGACGCTTTGGGGGATCCTTTACAATCCCCCTGGGGGGGTGACCGCTTTACAGTCACCCTCTCCGAGATGTGCCAATAGGCGTGGCACCAGTGGGTGGCTCTAGTGTGATCATACGAGGACCTGGAGCCTCCCTTAGGTGCCGAAGATGACCGCTCCAGTGGTTTTAGCCGGTAGGAGTCCGGCTTACCCCTTCGTCCTTCCCCGGGGCGAAGGAAGTTCATGATGAATTTCCACTGGGCACCAATAAAAAAAAATGAAAAAAAGGAGTCCGAGTGGAAATTCTTCATGAACTTCCTTCCCCGAGGCGAAGGAAGTTCATGAAGAATTTCCACTGGGCACCAAAAAAAAAAAGGTAATATATTGAAGAGGCCTGTGTTCCGCAGTGGACGATCTTCGGCTGATTTGATGATGATGATTTTGAAAATAATTTACAAAGTAATCTATTATAGAAACAAAGTAGGAACTCACTTTACAAATGAAATTAAAATGTCGATGACAGACACTTCATTAAGCAAGGTAAACAATAAAGCAATCGTTCGAGTAAAATCGATAGCTATCGAGTTACTAAAACAAACTGACTAAGTCGATTAAGATAAGGGCGCAATTAGTTTTATTGGGAAAATAATCGATAAAAATATTTTTGTCTTGAGGAAATTTAGTCTTAGTAATGTTGCTAATGGTTTGAAATACGTGTAGATTGCCATTGTTATAGGAAAGCCGTTTGATGCTTGGCCATGGAAATGCCATCACATCTTTTCCAGCCCACCTTGGCCACACAAAATATTATCCCACAAGAACTCTATACAGCAAAGGGATGGGCAGCAACGTCCTTTTTGTGGAATAGTAGCCATACTGCGCTCGCACCTGCATGCAACATGTTGAGTAATGGCAAATTCCCCCCAAAATTACGACACAATAATTTAAATCTGTGGCGTCTTTGTTCAGCAGAGGACGTTATTTGGCTGATATGATGATATGACATTATTTATAGTTATAATATAGTGGCTGATACAGACGACTGCTACGACCCAGGTCGTGGGTTCAATTTCCGCACGGAATAAATATTTGTATGATCTGCAGATAGTTGTTCTGGGTCTGGGTGTATTGTGTGTGTAAACGCATCCACGACACAGGACAAATCCTAGTGTGGAGTACTATTAAAAAAAAAGTTATGTGAGAATAATGTAACTGCTAGTTAGTTACAAGTGAATACGAGGAATAAAAGCGGGTTAAAAAGATTACCAATTCAAATTCAATTTGGTTAAAGTCCAACAGTGGATTGCAAAAAACTGAGTCTTTTATAGATAAGATAAAGATAAAAATATTTTTTATTAATGTAAAACCATATGCAGGCACTTATGAATAGTCAAGACTTTAGTCGCCGCGTTCCAAGATGTTGATTTCCTATGGAGAAGAACGGGCAAGAAACTCCATAGTTACTCTTTTTAAATCATAATAATGGATACAACATTTTTGGTTACAATGTTCTCAAATTAAAGATAATGTGAGCACAATGTAGCAGAAAAAAGTAAACTTTCTTAAAAGTCTACATTAAACAAGCCTGTAATTTACAAAAGAATATGATTAAATTGTCATGGCAGCAGTAAGCCGACTAATCCCAACAGACAGCACTTGTTCACGAGCATGACGCATGCATCAGCGTCGCTCAGTTCAACCATATTGTAGGGCAACTAAGTCGATTATGATGATTATAATCCTACAGTTCTGCAATGATACAGTATGTATACAGTAGTTGTCTTGTGATGACCTACAGGTTTACAAACTAGCTTCATAAACACTGGATTGCGGGTTCAAAACCTTGATTATATTATCATATTAGCCAAAGGTCACTGCTGAGCAAATTACTGCACAGTTGGTGCAGTGGTTGACACAGTCGGCTGCTGCGCTCCGGGTCGCGGGTTCGATTCCCGCATGGAACAAATATTTGTATGATCTGCAGGTAGTTGTTCCGGGTCTGGGTGTGTTGTGTGTGGAATTTATGTCTGTAAACGCACCCACGACACAGGAGAAATCCTAGTGTGGGGTAACGATTTTTTAAAGAAAAGCCTCCCCCATGGATTTCCACAACAGTGTCGTCATTTAGGGGGAATTTGACAGTACTCGCCACAACGGGGAGGAAGGTTTGCGAGCGCAGTATGGCTACTGTTTAGGAGCTCTGCTGCCCATCCCTCTGGTTTAGATTCCCTTAGTCGCCTTTTACGAAATTCACGGGAGGAGATGGAGTAGTGCTATATTCGTAATCTGGACACCACACGGTATCATAGATTATATACAGGTTGTCCAGTAAATAGCACGACATACTGCAGGGGGTGAGAGCTTGGGTCAATACCTACCAAAAAAACAATATATGTTCAGCAAAATCTTACGGATTTTTTTTTCACCACTGTAGGTTAAAGTTAAGGGATAAGAAAATTGTACTGTGAACATTTAAATAAAATTGTATTTCTTGAAAACATTTTAGTTTTTAAAGAAAAATGACTTATGAGTAAACTAACTATTCACAAATAATTAGAGGTAAAAAAAAAACTAGAAAAGGAATTTTTCATTACGAGATGCCTAAAAATCTGTGTAAAGGTAGAGATTTTTCGATATTTCGGAAAATTTTGTAATACTGTAAATCCGTAAGATTTTGCTGAACATATATTGTGTTTTTTTGGTAGGTATTGACCCAAGCTATCACCTCCTGCAGCATGTCGTGCTATTTACTGAACACCCTGTACATATATGGGATGGATTCCAATGGTTTTTTTTGCACGGAACCGTAATTAATTTTCCTTTCTAAAATATAAGTAGCCTAATGACTCCTAATAATATCAGATCTTTACGAGTGAAAGTCTCGTCAAAATTGGTCTCGCCGTTTCGGAAATTAGCTGAAATAAACAGACAGACATAAGCATTTACTATAATGCTGTTACGTTGCCATTACAAACAAACACTTCAATTTTATTTCCTGAGTCCTGAATTAAACGAATAGTTACCCAGATTATTACTGCCGCTATAAAGTACGTTTTAATACAGCAACTTTGTACGAGTTACCATGTAAAATTTAAATAAAATTCCGGTGCTCCAGTTAAGCAAATGCATTTAACGTTACCAAAACTAGGTTAAAAATAACTTCACCTTTGACCGCTCAGTAAAGCGCGCAAGGTTTTTAAGCATTTTATTTTAAGGGGCTTGAACTATAACTCTATTAGTTCAAATCGCGCAAAATACATAAATACTTATTTCTGAACCTATTAAGAGGCCTATAGATAGTCACAATTTAAACAAAAATCTAATTATAATGACTCTACGAATCTGTCAATCTGCTATACAAGTGTCGCAATTATCGCAATGAGGGTAAAGCTGGTCATTGGGAGACCCGTGTTCAGAATTGGCCGTTATCAGACGGATTTTCTTTTTATATTCTTCTTTTTCTCGTGGGCTGATATAATCGGTAATATTATTACCAGCTGACCAGTCCCGACAAACGAAACTCGTTCACGAGCATGACGCATGTATCAGCATCGCTCAACCATATTTTTGAAAACCTAACGTAAGGTCGCCACCAGCAAGACATTTGTGTGAGCTTTACAGCCCATACTGCCAGACAATATATAAAGTGTTAAATATATTATTATTTAATAATAATCAGAGTGTGTTGCTTTTCGTGTATGAAAATTGTTGTTATATAGATATTCGTTTGACATATTTCCAGTCATCTGGGAAACCAACGTTTACTGCTTTGTCTTATACATATAAAAATACTTACCGTAATTATAATGGAACTTCAAGTATTTATGATAGTTTGTGTAATGTATCCATATTTGCCTCATTGGTCGCAAGACTGGCTATACGGATCGCACGGGGATACGGGACAGTATCGTACGAGGCGCGACTCGCCTGGCACGCTTTTCACCTTTCGACATCCTGGCGGAAACTGATGCATGGGCCTATGATCAGACACGCTCCCTGCACCAGAGCGGCAAAACGGGCCTCCAGAGGCGTTGGACAAGCTAAGGCGGCATGTTTGACGGCGTGCACTCGAGATGTGGCGACATCGCCTTCGGTTGCAGTTCGCGACCAAACTTCAGAGCCAGGCTCAGAAGAAGCGAGCAAGTCACTTACCACCTGAGGTAGGTGTTCACCAGTCACGGTTGTTTTGTTTCATACCTGCACAGGATAGAACGTGAGGCCACGGTACAGTGCCACCATTGTAGATGCGACCAGGATACCGCACAGCACACGCTCGAGGAGTGCCCTACGTGGGCACGATCTTTCTCTGCCGGGAGTAGTGTCGGCTATGTTGGCAGAGCATGAAAACTGGAGCGCAGTGGTCTCCTTCGGCGAGAGCGTCATAGTCCAGAAGGAGACTGCAGAACTAGATCGGGAGAGGGCTGAATATATAAATGTACTTGAAGGATACTGCTGCCCATCCCTCGTATAATCCCATAGTCACCTTTTACGACACCCACGGGATGAGATGGGGTTGTAGTATTCTTAGCCGGCACCACATGGCAAAACTTCACATTGTGATGGTTAAATCACGTATTTAACTGAATTAAACAACTTATATATTAGCGAGCGCCGAGCAACCTTAGCGTGGTTTTGATCCGAACGCTGTTCTCAGGGCCCTATGCTCACAGAAGCCATAAACATTTTACGTGCATGTCCATCTTCAATATGAATTTTCTCATAATATCTACAATGTTTACACGTATGTTTTATATCTACAAAGTGTTGAAGAAGATTGTGAGTCGTCTCTATATATTATATTGCATGTTGAAACATGTAGAGACGTTTGTTTTGGAGCTAAAAATATTGCCACTCTTATTTTTAACCAGTATGTTTTCAGGATATCATAATGTCAGAGTGCTACTCTGCTATCATTATTGTTATAATAATGACATAATGACAGGTTGGTATCACCAATCCTGCGGCGATTATAGCAAAGCCCCCTAATGAGCTCACACCACAAACCCAGACGGACCCAGAGAACCGGTCGTTGTGGCGAACTTAGAGGGATACCTATGTCCAGCAGTGGACGTTTTTCGACTGAAACGATGATGATGATGATGTTATAAAGACAGCATCATCACATTTTTTACTAGTGTTTATGTATCATAACGGATTTCTTTTTTAGTTCGGCATTAAATCGAGTTCATTTGATATCGATAAAATCACTTTTCACAAATTTCCAGCATGAGCTGATCTCACACTAAACGAAAAGCCTATGCAATGGGAGATCTTCTTATCCTGGCGTTTAGCTTGATATGTACCCGTGTCCTGCCAAATTTAGATTTTTACGAGTAGTTTCCCAGGACAGATCGTTTGGTTGAGACTTCTGGCTGTAAACTGTACCCGAAAAATATCCTAGAATGGGGCAACGTTTTTCTAAGAAAAAGCAACAAACAAAAGCAACACCATCACTTTGATATTGTAAATTAACGTTTCTTTATTATTTTTAGACTTATTCCTTTTAGTTACATTTAAGTGTAACTTTATAGATTTATAAGATTCATATCAGTTCAATAACAATGATTAATAAAAGTAAAATATCACCGTATAAACTAATGGCTGTCCTTATGTCCTATAAAAATCCATAAAACTTAAAACATTTATAAATCTCTTTTACGAAATGTCACAATATTATAATCACGTTAAGATTACTCTACACTGAAAAAACCCAAACAAAACTTTGGTTTTCTGAAAATTGAAAAGCATTCGGTCGGAATGTGCATGTGCAACAAAATGTGAAAAATTGAAAAGTAATTATGAGAAATCGTCAATAATGGGTGTTTCAAAGCCATAATATTTACATTTTATTAAAATAGCGAGTTTGTTTTTATACCAAGATGTTGTCTACAGTGAAAGTGCGCATTCGTGGGGTGCAAGATGATAACTGGATATAAAGGACAAAATCAACCAGTATCGATGTCTGAAAACGTTATAGCAACGTATTGGAGAGTATTCATCAAGAGAACAAGACCCTATTCCCTAACAAGAGAAAACAACTTGATAAAATCAGATACACGAAGAACAAGAAAATGGAAAATTTTCGCTTCGCACAATATATGAAAGAACCATGAAATTGGACTTCTAGGGTGGAAGGCCTGGTGACCTGAAATACAGGCTTGAACCTAGTTTAGGCACCAGTCTCCCACAATAAATTTGTACAATAACAATATACCAATACCAATTTGTACAATAACAATATACCAATATACTGAAGACAATACTGAATGTTTCGGTTATGGCAAAACGAAATAAAACATCTAGTCATAGGAAATGCCAAAAGAGATCACTCAATATGTTCCCCCGGTATTCACAAAGAGTTTTCTACTTTGACATCGTGAAACTAAATCAGATTCCCTGCAGGGCAAAAGAAAACACACGTTACATAGGCCAAAGTTTCGTTTTATTTAGAAAAGTAGTTTGTACAATTTTACTAATTTACAAGTTGCAATTTTTTATAACTTGATCGTTACGCTTTTCTATCTAAGTTTTTTCTCACTCCATAAAACATAACTCTCCTTTCCTCTATCGGCTAAATTAGTTCACAAAGTCAAAAAGCCTTACATTTTTTTATTATAAGTAGTACATTTTTCTTAACAATTTCACTCACATAGTAATTTAGCGATTAATATTTACAAAAAACACTTTAATCTATGTATCACAGAAAAAATAATTATTTATCTAGCATAATAATAGTTTTTTTATTACAAGAGAAATAATCGACATAAACCACCCTACACACAGACGTTTTTGCGTGTTCCGAAAGTTAAAATCGCGAGTGTGTAAGCAGTTCTTATATTTAGCTAGTGAAACATTCAGTATTTTTTGTATTTATCGAAAATAAAAATATTATCGAAAGATCTAATGAGTGCAAATTAAATGCAGCAAAAGCAATATAGAATTAAAATTACAATTGTTTTTTTAAAGATAATAAATACAAAAAATATCGAGATGTAATTTAACATTACAAGACGGATGAGATGATTACTAAAACGACTATATTTCGATAAACATTAGAAAATTTAAAGTGGCCTAGGCCATTTAGCTATTGAAGCAACTTATTCAAACAATAATAATATTTTTCGAGAAAATATCGGGATACATTGTTTCGAAACCGTTATATTTATCTATCCTCAATAAACTTTCTACTTAGTCGTGGATAATATTGTGGTTTATGGAAGTGGTTCTATTCAAGGCTACTTATCATATCAGACTGGTATGATCCCAAATAAACGTTTTTTTTTGTTTCACATACTCGAAGCGCTCTTACCGAATTGCACTTAATGATCGGTAAACGACAGGTGAGGTTTAGCAACGCTCAGCGCGGTCAGTCTATGGATGGGTGTCCGCTTAGTGTTACTTGAACTGAGCGCCGCAGTGCACGTAAAATCGTCGGTCCCGGTTGTTGTCATTAGACGGGAGCCGTTAAGCCAAGATTAGGGCAAAAAACAAAACAAAAAATATAGTTTACCTTTAATATGTTATATTTTGTTGTTTTTCCAGAAGTAAATATGAGAAGATAAATATAGCAATTAGAATAACAATGGAAGATAAAACAATAAATAGAAAAAGGCGTGGGGTGTAGGTTAGTCTAATCAGTCTTGATATGAAAATTTTAAATGAAATTTTTACTTCTATGGTTTATTGAGCATATTATGAATAAGCCGTAAATTACATAAACTATTTTCTTCTTCTTTTACAGTTACGGTTTTTTACCATTTAATTTGATACAGGAATTAATGGCCACGTTTACAACAAAAAAATAGCATAGTAATAAAAACTAAGTAAGGATTTTTTTAAATATGTGTACCATTTTAAAATACATATCCATTTAAATTTGAATTATTATTGCACTACAGAAATTATTTGAAGAACTGTGCACTAAAATATAAGTAGATATGTTTGAGATATAATTAAAATGGCACAATTTTGAGAAATTAAAGCACATAGAACCGTTATAAAATATTTATCTTATTGATAATGTATACATAAATGATGAAAATTATTGATATGTACTTCGCTAAAAAAGGATGTAACAGAAACTATAGAATATTTTACTTATATAGTTTTGAAAACTTACATTTTACATTAATGTAAAATAATGTTTATCTTTTAATTTATAAAATGGTATGAAACAAAAAGAAAACTAGATAAAATATTATGTACATAAAAGCCTACACTACGTATCTCTGTTTTAATTATAAACATTTAAGTAAAATTGACTTTCATTTTAATCTGCAGGTGAAATTTATTTTTATAATATTTAATAGGCGATGTTCGAAAAAATATTTAAAACATGCTTTCAACGAGAGTGCCTCATAACATGATTTGTTATACCGGACGACAAATTGATTCACCTTCTGGTATGTCACGCCTGCCCATAACAATTGTAATGCTATCCAGGCCTAGTCATCATTTCGGCCGAATGAAGTCCACTGCTGGACACAGGCCTCCCCCAAAGATCACCACAACCAACGATATGGATGTGTTGTGGGCTCATTGGCGGGTTTTGCCATAATCGCCACGCTTGGCAGGCGGGTTGGCGATCGCAGTTGAGTTGTTAATGTACTCGAAGGACGCTGCTGCCCATCCTCCGGCTAATCCCTTAGTCGACTTTTACGACACCCATGGGAGGAGATGGGGTGGTGGAATTCTGAGCCGGCACCACAGGCCTAGTACTGCATGGCAACATACTGCGGTCTTCATCTCGAGACATTAGAGTCTCATAAGCCTAGTTATTTCTTTACCCAATTGATATTTCTTTTTAAGCATTTCACGGCATCCTTTTGTGAGCCAAAACTAGGCATCATGTAATTACAAGTACTATTTCGTTTTTAATTCTAGATAAACTGAAAATAAGTATGTCTTTACAACCGGTTACTTGCTTTTTTACAGCTATTATTTTCCATCGAACGACTCTACAAATATTTTTATAGCATATTGAGCAGAGTTCACATGATAGTGCCCTGCAGATTTTAGCAATATTCAGTATTGCCAAAAAAATACAGTTTTGACTCAGTAGCTTCACTCGGCAAAGAAGTACGCCATAAAAAGTGATAAGCGCTCATTTTTACCTTTCGGTGACTGATCATTCTTTTTCTTCGACAATCCCAGTGAATATTCGGTAGACTTTTTCAACTAAGTACATTTTTATTGCAGAACTGGTACCGTGTGAACGTGTTGAAATATAAGATATGTATCGCTTATTTCTGGTCGCTCAACACAACGTGAACATGCAATACAATGTCGTGTAAACCCAGCCTTTGGAACAAAACTCATAAAACTTTGTATAAAATATTTGATGATAATATGTATTGATAAGTGCATAGACATTGGCTCAAGAAAGGATGCCATTATTATGAGAGATAGAATTAGTTCTCACAAGAAATTACATCGTTTTATTTAAGTATAATTAATTTAATTTTATACTCACTTTAATACAATTAGTAACAAGAGTAGTCTCAGTCGGGTTGAAATTGACGAAATTCATTGATTTAATAAACAATTTGCTAAAGTATACCTTTTTTTAAATGCTTATGACACCAATTCTTTAAAATGTTTTATTTTTTGTTAGTAACACTGAAAATCCTATATTTCTTTTAAATCAGATTTTTGATCATTGTATTGGGTAAGTAAGTACCTAAAATAGTGAATATAAATTTACCTATTGCTTCTATTCTGTAAGTTGGTTAATTTAATAAGAAAATTCAGTGTGGCCATTTTTACTAAGTATAGGTATTACATAAGCAAAAACTATGTGTTTAAGTAGTGAAACTACAAAATTAATTTTAGAGGAACCAACTGTTGTTCTCAAATCATTTAAACATATTGTCTGCGATCGCATTCAAATGTTTTGTTCACATTTATATACGTTCACATTTATGATTTCAATGAAATCTTCAGAAGAAATTCATTAAATTTTGCTACGTGTACATATATTTGTGTTGACCATTGTTGACTTAGATACAAACAAACGCTCAGGGTATTTGTTTTGTTATCTGTCATATAATTTTACATTTCGTTATGACTGTACTTATGTAGGAGTAAATATAATATGAATTAAGTAACTTATTAAGAAATTATTTTAATTATAAGTTTGTTGTAATTATAAATTTGAAAAAACTGACCTTTAGTGAGTTTACATCTAGAAGCAAATCAGTACCAACTCAGAATTTCCATTCTCATAGTTAAATTAAACACCTATAGGGCAATACACACAACAGTTTAACTTAACGACATGAAAGGTTCAAACAAATCGATCTTTGCCGAATTCAGTTTCGACGCGAACTTTTTAGGTACTCTATTTTTTACGATCTATAAACCTAGATTTTTAAACACTAATATGCTAGGTAAAAACGACTTCAAGGATAATAGATGTATACAGTTTATATTCAAACATTTCGTCCAATCAAATTTATTTCTAGTATACATATCTATTAAAATTGACACAAAATGCTTAAATTGTAACTGACATAATATACAAAATTTTAATTGATAACATTCCTTTTAATTTGACCTCAGAAGTGACCTGGGGAGAATATTACTAAATTAAAATTATATTTAAAAAAACTATATAGTACACGGATACACTAGTCCTTGCGTAGTAAATTCATCCAAAGTCCATATAGAAAAAAGTTTTTAATCTAACTTATACGTGTGTCGCTAAAGGTGTTTGGTGACCGTTACCTGAAAAAAAAAGATTTATTTCAATCTTATATCCAAATGTTAGACGTGTTAGAAGCTATACACCTTTAGGTAAACTAATTTTTGTTTCCGCAAATCAATAATTTACGGCAGTAGAAAAAAAATAAAACGATCATTATGATCGAAAAAAGATATTATACACAATAAATGAAGGTGGAATAAATATTATAATGTGTAATACTCGCGAAGACCTAAGACATTATTAGGTGGAATAAAGATTAAAATTAAATCAAAAGTTACATTGATTTTATACAGGTAACATCATGTCGGCCGAATGAAGTCCACTGCTGGACACAGGCCTCCCCCAAAGATCACCACAACAACCGATATGGGTGCGTTGTGGGCTCATTGGGGGGTTTTGCCATAATCGCCACGCTTGGCAGACGGGTTGGCGATCGCAATTGAGTTGTTAATGTACTCGAAGGACGCTGCTGCCCATCCTCCGGCTAATCCCTTAGTCGACTTTTACGACACCCACGGGAGGAGATGGAGTGGTGGTATTCTGAGCCGGCACCACACGGACAGATAACAGAATATTAAAATATTTATTGCCACATAAACGATTCATATATATTTATAATCAATTATCCATTATTAGTTAGTCAAATAAATATGCGCTTTTAATTTATAATCTTTTACTGCTAACTTCATACTGTTGGATGTTCGTGACGGAATGCGCGCGCTGCTCCCAATATTACTCTCAATAAACGCTCAAAAAGAAGTCGTCATCATCATCATCATAATTTCGGCCGAATAAAGTCTACTGCTGCACACATGCCTCCGCCAAATATCGCCACATCAACCGATATGGTTGTGTTGTGCGCTCATTGGGGGGTTATGCCATAATCGCCACGCATGGTGTGCGGGTTGGCGATCGCAATGAGTTGTTAATGTACTCGAAGGACGCTGCTGCCCATCCTCCGGCTAATCCCATAGTCGCCTTTTACGACACCCACGGGATGAGATGGGTTAGTGCTATTCGTATTCGTTTTAGTATTACTTCAATAAAATTATTACGTGATGCTCTATATATTGCTCTACATCTGTCTCTACTCGTAATACACGCGAGAGAATAAATAATTGTATCAATATAAGACTTTATTGGCCATACGATTCACGTTTATTGCAATTAGTAATTTTTATTAATTTAAAATAACGCTCAACTTTCCGTTGACTTAGACTAAAATAGAAAGAAGACTTATTTAGACACTAGGAAATATAAAATGCTAGTTCTGAAATAGATAGGTTCCCTAGTTTTCAAAATACTATACATGATTTAGTTCCCCGGTTTCAACATAGTATAAATTATTTACTCATTTGACATCGCATGATATATACTGTACTCGATTTCCGGAGCTTTGGAATTGAAATAGTGCAATAGCAGAATCTTTTCAATAGTTGATATAATGCAGATGAATATAGCGGTGAAGGAAAACATCTTAAGGAAACCTGGATCTACGGTCTGAATTCGCCAACAGCCAACGAGAAAGCGTGGCGATCAATGCTCGTTTTTTCTCTGTCTGAGAAGAGGTATTTGCCTTGCAGTGGGATAGTTGTAGGCTGGCATATTATAGTTACAATTATTATCATCATCATCATATCAGCCAAAGAACATCCACTGCTGAACAAAGGCCTACCCCATAGGTTTCCACAACGAGTGGTCACATGCCGCCTTCATCCAACGACCTTCACCAGGTCGTCTGTACTTACAATTCAGATAAAATTATAGGCACTTTAGCATTGGACAGGTGCATGATTTGATACTTTAATATATGTACGAAATGAATTTTGCAATTAGAATTTACATTGTTTAATTCACGCTGTTTTTTTTTTTGTATCGATGACAGTTTTTTTATATTTTTAGACAACGTCTTTATAAGTAAAAATCATGTTTTAGCAATTTATACGATCTATTTTGAGGATAATAAATGTATGAAATATTCAATATTTTTCACTATGGTTAAACAGATTCTTACCTTTCTTTGTGACAGTCGCGTTACTAATAGTCCTATTCGATGGCGCCAGAATGTAGTGTGCACTTGGCGATTGTGGCGTTGCTGAAGATGTCGCTACTCCAACCTGAGATAAATGTTTCATTTGTAAAAATAAAAATGTTACTCTGAAGTTATGAAAACTTGCTATAACCCGTCAAAAACTGGTCTAATCAAAGAATTCCGATATTTCTCAGTATCTAGATTGTGGAGGACAAATGGCAGTTGCTCCATGCAAAATATCGTTATTAACTAGCATTTGGTTAAAATTGAAGTTAACTTCAATACATATCATCATATAAGCCAAAACCGTACACTCCTGAACAAAGGCATCTCCCATAGCCTTCCGGTTCATGCCATGTGTTGTCATTAGGATAAATTGCTAGTGTTTATCACGCTTGGCAGCTGGGTTGGTGATTGCAGAAGGGAAGCTGCTACTCATCCCTCTGGTTAGAATCCGGTCCTTTTATGATATCCGAGGGAGTAGATGGAGTGGTGCTATATTCTTAATCCATACACCAGTTATACATACCGGTGGCTGAGTACTATCAGTAGACATAGTTGACGTGGTAATGGGACTGGTGGTACACTGTGGTGATGCCAGACTGGTTGGTGATGTGATGGAGTGGGATGAATTACCTGTCAGAAAAAAAACCATTATTGAGTTGTGCTGTTTGTACGTGCTAACATTAAAACATTTGCCATAAGGAAATGTCAGTAGACATGTAGATTCTCTCCCTCCACTCACCTGAAGGTAATACCACAGAACTTCTAACCGACGAATACGGTGGCGGTGCAGGAGTAGACGCAGGTTTTGCTGTATTAACCGTGTTAGCGAACCCTAAGCCGCCGCCCGTCCGTAGGTGTGGGTTGCCGTAAGTTGCCGCGTATCTTACGTCTACGCCATGGATAATGCCGCCATTTGGTACTCGGTTAACTGGAAAGAAGATGGGGGTTATTTCTTTCTGAAAATGTTCTTAGGAATATGCAAAAGATCCTGGCAATAACCAAGTTTAATATCTAGAGGAAAAAGACAGGATCATTTACTGTAATGCAGGCATTTCACCTCGTGGGTATAATGGATAATAGATAACAAACAAAGTATTTATATTCTACGATATACAACTTTTTGTCATTATCGTATCCCGATAAATAATGTTGTTTATCCCTGGTCGGGTTAATGCTCTAAACCGAGGCCCGAGTCCCACTTGGGGGCGCCCTAAGCTGTGTCGCTTAGTATTTATGTCATTCCTTGACTGGAGGCTCTTTTGGTGTCGCCAATTTGTCTGGGTAAGCAGCAATAGCTTCCTGTGCTGCCTTCAAGAAACCCGTACTAATAAAACCTGCTTTTTATCATATCGGGCATACAACATCCATTACTGAACAAAGGCCTCCCCGATAGATTTCCACAACTATATCATCATTGGGGGGAATTTGCCAATACTCACCACGCTTGGCAGGCTTGGTGAGCACAGAAAGGCTACTGTTACACAGAAAGAACGCTGCTGCCCATCCCTCTAGGTTAGAGACCCTTAGTCGGCTTTTACGACCTTCACGGGAGGAGATGGAGTAGTGCCATATTCTCAATCCGGACATCACACGGATAAACCTGCTTTGGTTAAGGTTTAGTCAGTCCTTGTAGCATCAAGTGGTGGTGCTTTTTTTATTTAACCTGCTGACGTATCCAGCAAGTCATTCGCCTGGTAGTAAGCGTCATGCCTGCCCATAACAGCTGTCATGCTACACAGGATTAGTCCTGTTGTGACACTGAACTGCGCTCGTCACCTCGAGACATTAGTTATATGGTCTCTTCTGTCCAATAATTTAGCTTCAGTGCCCTTCTAACCGGAACAAAGTAATTTTAAAGTTGAATCACTACGGCTTGGACGCGAATATCATAAAATCTAATAACCCTTTTGACTTGGGTTGCATCATCATCATCTTCATATCAGCTTAAGGATGTCCACTGCTGGACTATTTTGTTTAGATTTAGACCAGTACACACCTTGTTGATTCAATGGCATTATAGTAAGCTTTATTAACTGAATGTGCTTTATTTTAAAACTTATCCTTATTTCGATCCTTATATGGAAGGTGGTGCCGGCTCAGAATGCCACCACCCCATCTCCTCCCATGGGTGTCGTAAAAGTCGACTAAAGGATTAGCCGGAGGATGGGCAGCAGCGTCTTTCGAGTACATTAACAACTCAACTGCGATCGCCAACCCGCCTGCCAAGCGTGGCGATTATGGCAAAACCCCCCAATGAGCCCACAGCACATCCATATCGGTGGTTGTGGTGATCTTTGGGGGAGGCCTTTGTCCAGCAGTGGACTTCATTTGGCCGAAATGATGATGATGGAAGAAAGATACCAACGAGTGGGTTGAAAACACACATTTTACTACCTCGAATTTATCTTGCTAATTCCGCGAAATCATAAGCATGCGACAAAGACTGCACTCTTTTATCTATACAAATTAATTAAATTGAAGTGTCTGTTTGTAATGTCAAAATACCAGATTTTTACTTAATGCATTTAAAAGTAAATACGGTACCTATAACAAAATATTGTTTTCAATTTTTTTGTCCGTTTGTTCCCGCTAATCTCCGAAATGGCTGGACCGATTTCTACGGAACTTTAACTGGCAGATTGCTGATTTTATAAGAAATAACTTAGGCCACTTTTATTTTTTTAAAACAATTAGGGTACCGAACAAATAAATTAAAACCCATGAAATCCAATAAATATAGGTATGTCAAGTGTCTATGCCGAAGTGATCTAAATTAAATACAAATAATCGCATTTCTTTTAAATTAAACGGTGGGTGAAACCGCGCCTCTCAGCTAGTTTTTATATATAAACACACGCATACATACGCTCCTCCCAATGATCATTACAATGTGCGGTTATATTGCCATATTCACCACGCTTGGCAGGTGTATTGGTGATCATAGGTGTTGTTATTAAGAATGATGCTGATGCCCGTTCTCTAGATATCAATCCTTCATCGCCTTTTACGACGGTGGTCTATTTTATTTTCTATGGAACAATTATAGTACGTTACATCGCGTATATCATAGTTATTTTCTTTTTTTCTAAAAGTTCGTATACTTTGCAGCATTTGTGGTCGCAAGATGACTGTCATTATATGATGCCTGTAATATACGCGATAGAATCCGTTTAAAAGTGTTTTATTATAATATGTAATAATCGCGAAAACCTAAGACATTACTATGGAATAATAGTTTTAAAATAAATCATCATATCAGTCAGAATAAATAATTCTTCGACTACTGAACAAAGGCCTCCCCAAAGATTTCCACAATTATGTCGTCATTTTGGGGGGAATTTGTTAGTACTCACTACACTTAGCGGGGGGTTGGTGAGCGCAGTATGGCTACTGATAAACAGAAGGGACGCTGCTGCCGATCCCTTTGGTTTAGAGTCCCTTAAGCGCCTTTTACCACATGCAATGGGAAGAAATGGGGTATTCTATATTTTTAATAATATACATATAACCATACAACTTTCAAATTAAATTATATAACATAAACAAAATTGTTTCCTGTTACCTTGAACAAAGTAACCTTCGATTTTCTGAACAAAATTCTATCGCATTGAAATATTGCAGCTATATTTTATTGAATACGGTATGAAGGAAATATTTTATAAACGATTTTTCCTTTTAAAAGCCTTTAAGCATTACGTTTCATGCGATACAAAGAGTATCTATGTAAAAGAATCGTATGTTTTTAAAATGTAACGTTATAGGGTATGGCTTCGTCACAAAAATATTTAGTATGGCATTCTGAGAGGAAAATATGTAGAGGTGTTATTTTTATTGAACTATATATGGCACGGTCGGTTCAGTGGCAAAGCGATGCGGTTTCTGCGCTATAGGTTGCGAGTTTGCTTCCCACACGGAACAAATATTTCCGTGGCCTGCAAGTAGGTGAAGCCGAGGTCTGGGTGCTTGTCATGTTTAATTTATAAACTAGTCTATAAACTGTACCCACAACACAGGAAAATCATAAAGAAGATATCAAATAAAATAATGAATTATATATACACTGTCATCATTTCGGCCGAATGAAGTCCACTGCCAGACACAGGCCACCCCCAAAGATCATCACAACGACTGATATGGGTGTGTTGTGGGCTCATTGGGGGGTTTTGCCATAATCACCACGTTTGGCAGATGGGTTGGTGGTCGTAGTTGAGTTGTTAAGGTACTCGAAGGACGCTGCTGCCCATCCTTCGGCTAATCCCTTAGTCGACTTTTACGACACCCACGAGAGGAGATGGGGTGGTGGTATTCTCAGCCGGCACCACACGACTTTGTATACACTGTAATGCCATGCAATAAGAGGACTTATATAACAATTCACCGTCAATATCATCACGCCGATTGTGTCAGCAATCATTGTATAAACAGTGTTCAAATAGGCTCGAGGGATTCGGTGTAATCATATGCACGAATATTTGTACAGATATTTGCAAGATATGGACAGACGACCTAGTGAGGTTCGCTGGGAGTCGTTGGATACAGGCGGCATGTAACCGCTCGTTGTGGAAATTTGTGGGGGAGGCCTTTGTTCAGCAGTGGACGTTCTTTGGCTGATATGATGATGATGCAAAACTTACTATACTAGGTCACATCATCATATCGGCCATTTATACATCCACTGCTGAACAAAGGCCTCCCCCATAGATTTCCACAACTGTATCATCATTTCGGGGGGAATTTGCCAATACTCACCACGCTTGGCAGGCGGGTTGGTGAGCGCAGTATGGCTACCGTTTCACAGAAGGGACGCTGCTGCCCATCCCTCTGGTTTAGATTCCCTTAGTCGACTTTTACGACATCCACGGGAGCAGATGGAGTGGTGCTATATTCTTAATCCGGACACCACACGGACACTATACTAAGTAATCATAGTTATTTGCAACTACTTTTTCACACTTGTGGATTGCATATACGAGTAAGTGGCATAAGACTCAGAGTAATGAAACAGGAACACCAAGAAATAAAAAATGTATGCCGTATCATAGACAACCCCATCTCATCCACCCTCATCAATCTTTATGGGGATTTTCTGCGTGATTATTATGATGAAGTGTATCATTCATGTGAATAACTGCTCGGACATCTGATGCAAACCCTTACTTATCATTACACCCAAGCTTTTTCCAGTTACTAACTTCGCTACAAACACCACTTATAATACACTTACCATCAGCAGTAGGCAGTCCCAGATTATTCAGTGCATTGCTACTATCCTGGCGTTTCTGTTTGCGCTGCAATGAATTATTCTGTGATCCATTGCCCGGATTGAACTGCACTGTTGAAGGCGTGTCTATGCTTCTTGGTAGACTGCCGTTTACAGACCTGATGCAAAGAATAGCTAGGTTTAAGTAAGATCCCGTTGTTGCAGAGTCATCATCATTTCAGCCGAATGAAGTCCACTGCTGGACACAGGCCTCCCCCAAAGTACACTACAACGATCGATATGGGTGTATTGTGGGCTCATTGGGGGGGTTTGGCCATAATCGCCACGCTTGGCAGACGGGTTGGCGATCGCAGCCGAGCCGTAAATGTACCCGAAAGACGCGGCTGCCCATCCTTCGGTTAATCTCTTAGTCGACTTTTACGACACCCACGGGAGGAGATGGGGTGATGGTATTCTGAGCCGGCACCACTGTTGCACGGCTGTTACAGAGTATTGCTACTTCATTTAAAAAACAAGTAGCGATATTATAAAGTGAAATCTTGAAGAAGCAGTTAATAAAAATCTGAATAAATACACACACAGTATCCGTAAATACATACAGAATAATGTGTAATTATTCCAATCCAAGCTTCTATTAATCCATAGACGGTTGCCGGCCCCAAAGGCCTTCTACAACGACCGATTACATGCCGTATGTCGTCATTTTGGGGGGAACTGGTCGGTACTCGCCACGTTTAGCAGGCGGTTTGTTGAACGCAGAATGGCTGCCGTGACGCTGCTGCCTGTCTCTCTGGCTTAGAGTGCCTTAGTCGCCTTTTACGACACCAACGTGAGGAGATGCAGTGGTGCTTTATTCTTATTCCGGAGACACCACAGATAAATTACATTTATTATGTACATGTGCCGTGTGGTGCCAGCTCAGAATACAACCACCCCATCTCCTCCCGTGGGTGTCGTAAAAGTCGACTAAGGGCTTAGCCGGAGTGATGGGCAGTAGCGTCTTTCAAGTACATTAACAACTCAACTGCGATCGCCAACCCGTCTGCCAAGCGTAGCGATTATGGCATAACTCCCCAATGAGCCCATAACTCACCCATATCCGTCATTGTGGTGATCTTTGGGGGAGGCCTGTGTCCAACAGTGGACTTCATTCGGCCGAAATGATTGATGTACATGAACGATCATTATACAGTAATTAAATAGATGTGTATCTTATGATTACATTTATAACAGTTTTCTTTGTGCTATTATTGTATTACTGTTATCCAAAAGTATCTTACCTGTTCGGCGTAAGCTTATCACTGCTCATTGTCGGTGACTGCACTCTCAAAGACCCGGGGGTGTAATCGTGTCCGTAATGCACGTAGGTTTGGTAACCGTTGCTGAAGCCGTTGACCTAAAAAGAAATGTACAAATTAAAGATAATCCAAGCAAGCCAAACACAATTTAAAAAGCACCGTAGCTTCGAATTATGTAAGACAATGAATTCATTATTTCGGCCTAATAAAGTCCACTGCTGGACACAGGCCTCCCTCAAAGATCACCACAACGACTGATATCGGTGTGTTGTGTGCTCATTGGGGGGTTTTGCCATAATCGCCACGCTCGGCAGGCGGTTTGGCGATCGCAGTTGAGTTGTTAATGTACTCGAAGGACGCTGCTGCCCATCCTCCGTCTAATCCCTTAGTCGGCTTTTACGACACCCACGGGATGAGATGGATATGACAATGTATGATCGAAGAGGAATTAATGGAAAGTTTACAAGACAATTGCAAAACATCGTTTTTAGTCGTTTGTGACCAAAACTTGTGTTAGTGTTATTTAAGCCATCCGAAGGCCTCTGACTTGGCTAAATGGCTAATATCTGACGACAACAACTGGGACTGACGATTTTATGTGCCCTCTAGCATGGAGACGCTCAGTTCAGATACCACTATACGTTCACCCATCCATAGGTTAACCGCGCTAAACATTGCTTACCCTCATCTATTATTTAGCAATCAGTACGTGAAACTAGCTATGAGCGTCTCACAAAATCAACTAGTAATATTAATATTAATATTATGTTTCCATAATTTTGTAAACTATAGATCTGCGTTTGATGACCAATTTAATCATCATATCAGCCAAAGGATGTCCATTGCTGATCAAAGTACTCCCTCATAGATTTTTATAACTCTGTCGTAATTTTAGGGGGAATTTGCCAGTACTCATCACGCTTGGCAGCTGGGTTGGCAAGCGCAGAAGGGCTGGTGTTCCACAGAAGGGACGCTGCTGCTCATTTTAATAATGGTAAGCAAATACATGCTCGAATGTGGAGCAAGTTTACTAACGGCGAGATTAGTAACTAATTTAATCCATTATGTATGGATTTAGAATTTATCTGTGTTCGTGTTAAGTGTGATCATTACACAAAACAGATCAAGTTCAGAATCTTAAATTTAAATATTTTGAATGAGGTTGATAATTAATTTCAGCCGTAAGAAAATAAGCCATATATGAAAATATATCTAATTACTTACAGAGATACTACTTTGGATTATAAGTAAGACATTTAAAATATAAATAAACAATGAAACAAAAACGACCATCACCTCCATATACAAACAAACACAAACAGTTACATCTCCTTCCCAGATCATACAAGATATGGAATAGAATATTGATAGGTGCATTACAAATTCCATTACCTTATAACAATCAGCGTACGCGGGATCCGTGTAATCATTGCTATATCTATACGGCTTGTATGTATTCGTCTGATTTATAGATGAAAGAGGCACTGTACCGGCGAGCGGTATTCCACTGCCAAGTTTAGCGTTCGAACATAGAGTGCTATCCGATCCTGTGTTTGAGTAGTCCTAAAAAAGTTTACCTATTAATATTTGATATAAGCACTTAATTACTTGTGATTACTTTATAACGATGATATGAACAATATGCCCATGGCTTTGTTGTCATTGCCATAGTAGTAGGTACTGATAAAAATATATTAATTGTAAAGTTGGTTCATGCTTGTAATCAGTGGTATAGTGTAAAAAAGTATTTATTTAGGCTTAGTATCTTAGTTATTTTCATGTGTGGGTGAACCACAAATAAGCAAAATATAAGGTCAATAGCATAAACCTTTATCATGGTCGATTAAATATATTAAATACAATTAATAAAGTTTGATGGAAGAACATAATTACATTTTAATGATATTTAAAGAAAGTATTAAAATATTTGTCGTTATGTAAGCGACTCGTCCGTGCGGTGTCCGGATTAAGAATAAAGCATCAATCATGTCTCTCGGAGGATGTTGTAAAAGGCGGCTAATGGGACTCTAAACCAGAAGGATGGGCAGTAGCGTCTCTTCTGTGGTACAGCAGCCATACTGCACTCACCAACCCATGATAGGTCGATACACCATCAATTATATGTACGTAAATAACCAAATTTACCACGACTGATAATTAACATGGTTAGATCCACAATAATTTCTCAATAAATCTTTATTACGAGATAATAAATTAACTCAAATTTCCGACGATCATAATGTACTCAACATTGAGCTCGCCATTGTACCTTTTCTTTATTTTATTGTGTTTTTATAGTGTGTAATAAATTAGAAGTTTGAACTCATCTTAGCAGCTAATAAATATTCTGACTTACAGATTGGTTATTAATCTGTACTCTTTTATTTTCATTATGGCCATGTCATCAATAACAATTACATAAAAATTAACTACATACAACCATATTATCACACTTACAATTTCACAGCTTCCATTAGCCTGCCTTAGTTCCAACTTCAAGTCACTTATATTAGAATTCCTGTCGTTCTCTTTGTACAATTCTTCAGCAGTTACTGTCACATCAGGTTTCTCAGCTACTTGAGTCTGTTTGTTTTTTCTTTGCTTTCTTTGACATAGTATTACTAGCATAATAACTGCTGCCACCATTATTGTTCCCGATGTTACTCCAAAAAGGATTAGTAAGAGTGGAAACGTTTCTAAAACAAAAAGTAATTTTAAGCCTGGTAAAAAACGAGTAAATATCTTTCGATGGGAATAGATAAGTTACGTATAATAAACTTCAAAGAACGGTATCTATTATAAGGAAAAGCCTGAGATGATAATCCAGCATCTAAGAGAGAGGATTTCTTACTCAATCTCAGAAATCCTACTTTTTTTAGTATTAGATTTTCGATCAAAATTGATCGAAGTACAAAAGCCTAAAACCAATCTAGTGTGAACATTTTCGGAAAAAATCATCGGAGAATTTTGTAAAGAGGCCGAAGATGGATGAGCTACACTTATGTGAGGGTTATAAAGTCAAAATGGCGATACATTTACGATAATGCACGGCCGTTGAAACTGTAATAGCGGTTCTGTCAGCCGAGAGAATAATAGTGATGTCCTTTCAACCAGTGGGGCTTTTAACGAGTTTTCGAATGAATTGTAGGAATTATGTATCAAACTCTTTTAACACTTTACAATGAAAAATACATTTATGTTTAAAAAAATCTTTAGACTATGCCAGAAACATTGAAAGCCCAATAAAACCCAAAGGGATCCAAAGTTAATATTTAAACTTATATTTCCATCGATAGCCCACGACGATAAAAATATGATCTTTCGTATTTTTTAACATCAACATAAGCTGTTTTTTTTTAGTTTTTATCAGATAACCAAGCCAATTAATTTCCATTAATTAGCAGCTATTTATAAATTAAGAAAAGGAATAAATATTAATCCACCCATTTAAAATTTCATAATCTCAGCTCTTATAAAGTTCTATCAAAAATATTCAACTATAAAATCTATGAAGTAAATTTTTAGTACATACCATATAATTCAAAGATAATAAAAACCATCAAATGAAGATTATCCTTTCTTTCAATTTCCTTGGATCGAGAACAGTCGTAAACTCGAAACTCGTAAAGTAGCTGTCGTAAAATACTTAATAAAAAACAATGAGTGTAATGACGACCCCCATCATCTTTTAAGACCAAACACAAATAAGATTTTTTCACTTCTTAATATTACCCAGTATCTATAACATTACATAAGTATAAAAGAAGCGGTAATGTTTCTATAATGTTGGTGGTATTGGTAGTAAAGCTCTTTTATAGATTTAGCGAAATATACAGCGCAAGAAGATGCAAATTGTGTTACTAATTATAAACCTAAAGGTTATAAAAATAAGATATAGAATCGTTGAGTTCATTATATCGGTAACGACCAAGCACTTTTGTAAGAGTTACGGTGGTATACACTTATGGTATACTTCAAATCCATCGATGTACTTTGCGATAGAATAGCAATGTATTTTGCGAACAAACCTCAAAAAAATAATTTTCTTAAGAAATATACTCGATAAGCTTTCGATAGAGTTCAAATCAAAGCTATTTTTGTTCATAAGAATTGCTTTTGAACAGGTAAGAATTAAATTATTGTTCCAATTCTTGTTGGATGCCTCTTTGCCGGCAAGAAACTCCGTAGAGGAATTATTTGAGATTAAGGCAGATTAATTACAGCCCAAATTTATAATTTAATACAAAATCTTTGAATTGGGATTGAGGATTTAGTTGCCTCGTGTTAAGTGTGATTTTAACACAAAAACAGATCAAGTTTTTAATCTTAAATAATCTAAAGATTTTAGATTAGATTGACTATTAATTTCAGACGTAATATCAAAATATCTTCCTTTGCATTTAGACGGTTCAGAGTTTGGCAAAAAATTGGCACGTTCAAATTTGCAATCTCAATAACTATAGTCAAATGCAACTTACTGTTAGGTTTTAACACAATTTCCATGGTATCGCTTCCATAATCATTGGACACGTTGCATTTGTAGACCCCGAAGTGTTTCGACTGGCTCTCTCGAATGATTAGCGTTGAGTTCACTACGCCTTCCGGTTGAAGCTCTTCGAGGAATGCATAATCCTGGGTGGAGATGGTAGATAGTTAATTGATGATTGGTTGGTGTACTGATAGTATAAAGGGAAGTTGGTTGAACGGTAGTTTTTAATAAAGACTGTTGCTTGGAATTGAAATTTTAGAGAGCTACTGATGGCTTATGGCCTTTGAAATTATAGTTTTTATTTGTCTTCTTGAAATTGCCTTCTTGAAAAAACCTTGGTGTCGTTAATTTAACAGCGCTTACAATATATGAATTTTAAAGTCTTTGTATATCCTTCATGATGTCATCTACAGATTATAACATACCTGATCGTGTATAGTATCAATTTCTCTGCCATCAAAGCTCCACACGATGTTGTCTATCCTTGGCACGGCAAACGCAGCACATTCAATGTTCACTGTGTCTCCTTGTGATCCAAATTGAGTTTGATTCGATACAATTTTTGGTGGTCCTGAAAAATGCTTAACTTTAGCATAACTTAGATCTTATAAATTTAACATCACGAGTGAGTGATGTTTCTTCAAGGTTTTAAAATTTTATTTTTAATAAAAAAACAGATCAGAAACAGATACTTTAAACATTAGTATTGGGATTAATTAAAAACCATAATTAGCTCCTACAATAAACTGATTTCAAAACTCATAAATATCAATTGTTTGATGTGCGGTGATGACGTATGGTACAGAGACATGGTCTCTAAAATTATCTGTAGGCCTTTTAAGAAACCTAAAAGCTAAAGTTCACTCGGGGAGCCATGGAGAGAGTTATGCTTGGTATCTGTCTACGAGGTCGAATCAGCAGTAAAGAGATCAGTAGAATTAAAGTTTCTGACACAGCTCAAAGTAAGATGAAGTGGCAATGGGTAAGGCACATAGCTCCTAGAACTGATGGCCATTGGGGCAGAAAGGTGGTCCGCGTAGTGACCACGTCTGAATAGCGCAGCCTGGGACGGCTTCAGACGACTGGCCTGTAACCGGTCATTATGGAAATCTACGGGGAAGGTTTTTGGTCAGCAGTGGACCTCCTTTGGCTGATCTGATGATGATGATGGTGAAAATATTCATCGACTTATGATAATGACGATACATAGGTAATTACATTTCTTGCCAAGGTAATCGAGATTCTAACTATTTCATTCATATCAAATTAGGCGTAGGAGCATTAACTACAGATTGAGCTCTTATACCGTAATATACATAAATAATACGGGTGGTCATATGTTATACAGTCTCACAACGGCGTATTACATGATCGTGTATGAATTTGCGTCCAAACTAGCGATAATGATACACGTCGGTGCCACGCGACGCATATCTGATACATCAAATGATTACAAGTGTAGACAAGGCCTAACCTCAACATACATGGGTTTAAGTCAAGCCTACTACCCTTAGTGGGACTAAGTCAATTTCATTTTTAACATATATATTACAGAGTATATACTTTTGGTATGTCAGATAGCCGGCCACCGATACATGCTATCGATACTACTGGCATTACTGTCAATTTACATGAAACCGTATGCAATGAGTGGCAACGGTACGTCCACTCCGTTTAGTTGTTGGGCTGCTATATCGTGTATATGACACTTTGCATCCTGCATAGGCTAAGCTCGTAAAATAACACTATTTAGATCATACTACACTGGCCTTTATACAAGCACTCTATAGGTTTGCTTTACAGCGCCCTTCACATTATAATAATCCCTTATAGGTGCTGATGGCACTTCCCTGATTCAGTAGCGCGTCAGGGATGTTCGCAGAAGCATCAATTACTTCGCTAGTGATGCGAAACGCGGTGGATCCCTGATAAGCAGGATGCGGGCCAGCTCCAACAGAGTCCTGACCATGATACCTAGAAAACTGGACTGCTCGATAGTGAATTACTGCTGCAGAGACTCGGTTGGAGCTGAAACCGTCAGGTAGAGATTTGCTTCAGATTTAGTTTATTTTTATTATTTACAAACTAACATAGGTATAAGTAATTTAGTAAATTCTACTAATAACTGAGTCAATGTTACACAAAAATGAAGTAACTAAGTATTATTATAATTATTTGTCCCCCTGTAAGGGGGAACCCGGATTTTTATAGGCTTACGCGAGGACATGGGTCTAACACAGATTTGATCTAATACGGAATGTGACATTCACCAGGAACTCTCCATAGCTGCACTATAAAAATTGCAGTCTCGGATTGTCCTTGGAGGTGTAAAATTATATAAGATGGAACTATCGATACAAATATCTATTGCAATGGTTGTTATTTGGAATAAAAACTTAAAGTAATAAACGGGGTAAAACGGCATCAGCCTTTCAACCTTTAAGTTAAATTCTGTGGCAGACGGCGACTTGCCACTCACAAGATAGGCCTCCTTAAAAAGTCTACAGGTGACAGAGAGCAACACGCCGGAAAGAGGCTCGGGGTATCGAGAGGAACGGCACCGGTTATACCATCGTGCGTCTCGAAGACTTGGAGCGGGTTTCCCCGTTATTACGCTATTAGCCACCCTCTAACCGACCAACTAAGGCAAGCGAGAGTTGAGAGTCCTACAGGCACTCATGGGGTTCCACTTGAGCCAACCAGTAAGGGCAAGCCAGAGCCAAAAACTGTCTTGTCTGAGTAAATTGAGAAGTTATCAATCGGTCAAATGTAACAGATTTCTTGATTGACCTAGTTTTTGCAGATCATCATGTCAGCCAAAGGAGGTCCACTGCTGAACAAAGGCCTCCCCCACAGATCTCACCATGCCTGGCAGGCGGGTTGGTGAGCGCAGTATGGCTACTGTCCCACAGTGAACGTGCTGCACATCCTTGTAGAGTTTAGAGTCTCTTAGTCACCCTTCACGACATCCATGGCGGGAGATGGAGTGGTACTATGTTCTAAAACCGGACAGCATACGGAAAGTTTGCAACTCATATATGTAAAAATAAAATAATATCTGTTGAAGCGAATAAAATACGTGGCTTTATCTTGCGATATTGTATCTTTTGTAGGGTTTCTACAAACTTTTGCAATTTAAACTTTTTACTTATAATTATTCAGCCAGTGTTCTGTTTAGACACAAAAATCTGCCTAAGATTCTATTATTATAATATCAGTGACAATACCTCGTATTTAAAATTGGCTTTACTCCAGGCTATGATTACGCTCTTTCCTCAATAAAAACACAGAAGTAAAAAAAAATAAGGCTTCAATAACAAAAACAAATATCACTAGATTTTTAACAATCCATCAAGAAAATCGTTGCTGTTTCAGAGCTCTACCAGCATCACATTTTGTCATAATAAATAAACGAATTAAAGAATTTTCGTTTTTTTAAAAGCCCTGAATGTTGTGACTTTATTACATGATTTAAAAAATATCCCTCACGCGGCAAGAGGAAATCTTTAATTGGCGCCTTTCGAAGCGCCAACTAACCAGGCGAACAGCGCGCGTGGTCGTGCACTTAGTATGAAATTCGCTGGCAAAGACCGCATCGTCAACTCAACCACACTGAAAGCGAATAGTGATCCGTGCATTGAGAGCGCGCGAATTTATGTTTAATATGTTAGTTTGTACCGTGTACCTCCGGTCACGAATAGGGCTACCCCATTTCATACCGTGGGTGTCGTAGACGGAGACTAAGGGAGTTTGGAACCCAGTGCCTTAAGCACTTTGGGTTACCCGCAGCTGGCGGTTAAACCACTAATACTAGCACACCTAAAGAGGGTGAGTGTCAGGCAGGCGGCCAACGGTAAAATCTTTTTGCCAAAACCTTTGCAATATGGCTAACAAAAACCTGCGACCAGTACAGGAAGATTTAATTTGTTTTATACTATATATAGCATAGTATTAAACAAATTAAAATCTTGATATATAATTAGACGGCACGATTGGTGCAGTGGCTAATACAGTCGGCTGCTGCACTCCGGGTCGTGGGTTCAATTCCCACACGGAACAAATATTTGTATGATTTGCAGGTAGTTGTTCCGGGTCTGGGTGTACTGTATGTGGAATTAATGTCTGTAAAACACACCCACGACACAAGTGAAAACTTAGTGTGGGGCAACGTGTTAAAAAAAAACATTCCTTACATATATGTAAACAATGTATGTATTTAAAATAAACACATAATATTATTCGTAATTTTGTATGGCGGTGTTGAAATAGCGACTTCTCCCAACCTTTTAGAAATGACCACTGACTACTATATTGCCCGCGTTTCACTAAAGTGTATAACCGACAATCAACTAATTGCTTAAAACTATTGCTATAGAATTAGGGCGACTAATAATCTAACCTATTGTCGGCTATATGTTAGACTCAGCTGTCACCGAAAGCACCTCGACCTTTGTGGATCTTTTGTGCTAGCCCTCTACTCCGTTACTGGCACATCAAAGAGATACTCTACGATTGTGCCAGCATGGATTTGGGCGTTATCACCTGGTACAGGATAAGCTGTTCCCATGTGATTCGCCCTACGCCTAGCAAGAGCGTCGCGTTCCCATAATATGTCACAAGGGCGTCTAACTATAGTCCATATCACTATTAAATCATCATCATCATCATATCATATCAGCCACAGGACGTCCACTGCTGAACAAAGGCCTCCCCCTTAGATTTCCACAACGAGCGGTCACATGCCGCTCTCATCCAACGACTCCCAGCGACCTTCACCAGGTCGTCTGTCCACCTCGTTGGAGGTCGTCCCACGCTGCGTTTTCCGGTGCGCGGTCTCCATTCGAGAACCTTTGTGCCCCAACGGCCATCAGTTCTACGAGCAATGTGCCCTGCCCATTGCCACTTCAGTTTACTAATCCTTTCAGCTATGTCGACAACTTTAGTTCTTCTACGGATCTCCTAATTTCTGATTCGATCTCGTAGAGAAATACCAAGCATAGCTCTCTCCATAGCTCGCTGAGTGACCTTGAGCTTTCTTATGAGGCCCATTGTGAGTGACCACGTCTCTGTTCCATATGTCATCACTGGTAACACACACTGGTTAAAGACTTGCGTCTTGAGGCATTGCGGTATTGTTGACGAAAAGACGTTGCGAAGTTTCCCGAACGCTGCCCAGCCGAGTCGGATTCGACGATTGACCTCTTTCTCGAAGTTGGACCTACCTAACTGGACAGTTTGTCCTAGGTAGACATACTCGTCAACAACTTCGAGAACAGAGCTCCCAACGGATATTGGGATGGGCACGACATGGGCATTTGACATGACTTTTGTCTTGCCCATGTTCATCTTAAGGCCCACCTGTTGGGAAACTCTGTTGAGATCATCGAGCATTGTGCTGAGCTCTTGCAGCGATTCTGCCATGACTACGATGTCATCGGCAAATCGAAGGTGAGTGATATACTCGCCATTGATGTTAATGCCGAATCCTTTCCACTCCAGTAGCTTGAAGGCATCCTCCATTGCAGCGGTGAACAGTTTCGGGGAAATGACGTCCCCCTGTCTCACACTATTAAATACATATGAGTAATTCGAACTAGTTTTTATTAACCTACTACTATCAAACATTACAAGACCATGGAACTTCATTATGCAAATCTAGTTTAGATGGAATAGGGGTAGTGAATATTTTAGTAGTAATACAAATCGGCCCCTTTGTAACTAACCTAGTTGGACCTGCCCTACTTAGACCTGCGATTAAAATTACAAATTATTCTACTTAAGGGCCGAGTTATATGACTTGAAACTCCAACATTGTTCGCTTAGGTATTGTAGTTTTGTGAGAAGTAGTTTGATTGTATGCTTCTAATGTGACTTCTGTATTAAATTCTTAATAAGACCTATACTTTATTAACTTACTAGTCGGGATTTCGTCCATAAGGGATTTTGATTCTTAAGGGAACTTGAAGTAATAAAAAAATGAAGAAAATATTATCATTTTAATATGTTGTCGGCTAACAGCCGAAATAAATAATCAATCTAATCCAAAATCTTTGTATTTGGCTATTTTTGTTTTAAATGTGATCCTGACACAAAAACAGATGAAGATCTAAATTATAAATCTATAAATTTTGGATTACATTGATTATTAATTTCGGCCGTAAGTATACCACCTAACTATTTGAATCTGGGGCTCTAAGAGCTTTGATCTTAGTCAAAAGGCCGAGAAGCGATGGGGCGCTAAGAGCTAATTGCACTTACTGAGCGGTAAGGTTAAACAATGCTCGGTGCAGTCAGTCTACTAGTATAGTACGTCTCCGTGCTTCGGAAGGCACGTAAAATCATCGGTCCCGGCAGTTTTCATTAGACGGCTGTAATTGAGCCAAGTCGGAGCCCTTTGGGCAACAACTCTGATAGAAAGTTCACTACTAACCAAAGGAAAAGAAGGAAAGATCTCATCCCGTGGGTGTCGTAAAATGCGATTAGGGGATTAGCTGGAGGATGGCAACAGCGTCCATCGAGTATATTTACAACTGAACTGCGATCGCCAAACCACCTGCCAAGCGTGGCGGTTATGGCAAAACGAAATGCACGCAAACCCATGAGGGGACGCCTATGTCCACGGGTGGACGTTTTTTCGACTGAAATGATGATGATAATGATGAATCCTTATGACGAAGGGAATACTTTGTACCCCTTTTTAAGCACACTGCGCGCACGGAGAAGCGCAGAAAGTTATAATATAATGTTACAATTACATTAAATAAAATTTTGACATTTAATGAATAACGGTCGAATTTCGACCTCTGGGCGACCACTAGTATTATTAGATAGGTGATATGTACAACATATATAAATATATAAGGGAAACATTTAACTTCATATCAAAAAACTTGCCGAGTGACTAACAAAACTAGGACAACAAATCATTAAAATCAAACATCAGTACTGGATCATAATTTACTTCCAGTTCATAACTAAAATGCTAACGAATGTACAAAAATAATTATTTCAGAAATAAAATACAGAATCAAAAATACTGATAGCACATCAAATTAAGGACATCAAACACTGTCACAGAAGGTTAAGGTGCGGCTAGGGCGGCCCTTGGATCACTCCAATGCCGCTAACATGAATCCAAAATCCATTTGACAAGGTTTGTGCTAAATAGCCTATTAAGAATATGAATCAGTGCTTCAGTTTTTTTAGGTTCTTTTTTCATGTGCCTTTATTATTTTAGATGTGTAATCAGTATATATATATCATCATATCATATAGTTTCTTGTGCAAACCCTGGTTTTTGGGTGAACAGTTAAATACTATCTATAATATTTTCATTGGGTTACTTAAAACTAAGTATTACAATTGTGAAAGTTTGTATGTTAGAATACCCATTACGCTCAAACGGCTAAACGGTTTCTAATGAAATTTAGCATAGAGGTTGATTATGTCGTGAAATATTTAAATGAAATTTAGCATAGTGGTTGATTATGTCAGGAAATATTTAAATGAAAGTTAGCATAGAGGTTGATTATGTCGTGAAATATTTAAATGAAATTTAGCATAGAGGTTGATTAAATCGTGAAATAGGATACAGGATATATTAGATTTGATCTATTAAAAAACGTAAAGGCTAATAATATAATGTCCTATTCTATAACTTAACCATCTGTCTGCCAATTTCACATGAATCAGTTTCGCCATTTAAGCGATTGAAAGACCCAAACATATAAACTTTTACATTTAAAGAATGTTTAATATACCGGGACAGGGTATTTCTGACAGCTGATGACAGCCATGTTGATTGTCCATTTTATATTGAGTATATAAATTCAGTTAATTTTTGGAATTTGTCAGGGTGAGTCACTATACAGTTAAACAGCATGTTGACGTGGTTAAATTTTAATATCAAACCAGCAGTTCATTTTATCAAACGTTTCATGCGTTACGAGAAACTGGTTAACACAATAGTCCTAAGTCGGACATTATCCATCCCATAGTAAAACCAATTGAAACCACTGGCTCGGAGACGGATCATCCACCTCATACCTGTTGTCGAAATGGGCGAAACACCAAGAATGTCAAATCGGTGGCTGGGAGTGTGGGAGAAACCCCAAACTTGTCAATTTCACAACGTTCCCAACAAAACGGCCTGTTTCAGACTTCAACCTGGCTAATTTTGCGACAAGCATAATGACTACTTCCAACCCTTAAACTTCGCAAATTGGCCTTTACATCAAATTCATGTCGATCCCTATTATTCGCAGAAAATAATGTTTAGTGATCTTCGTCGTAAATAAGCAAAATGCCCGAATTTGGGCTAGTGAAAATCCAAACGATATTTATAAGAGGTGACTAAAGAATGGTTTGGGGGCATAATTGGTCCTTATTTGTTTGAGAATGCGGTGGTTGCTGCCGAAACTGTGAATGATGATCATCATCTCGGCCGAATGAAGTTCACTGCTGGACATAGGCCTCCCGCAAAGATCACCACAACGACCAATATAGGTGTGTTGTGGGCTCATTGGGGGGTTTTGATGATATAATGACCCGTTTTTTTTCTTTTATATCCGAAATTAGAAGAAATCTGACAGACATCTGAGGGCCAATTCTCGTAATAAATTTACACTAAGGCTGAAAGTTAACCTAACTGAGACAAAATTATTGATTTAAAAAATCATATTCTGTTCCTCTTAAGTTCAGTAAGATTTCAGTATGACCTCAATCTAGTCTCATTTCAGTATTAGTTTTGAAGTTTATTTAATGACAATTTTAGTACCTGTGTTACTTCAAATATAGCATATTACCTTTTTAGCTTCGATCAACTTTCGATCTATTTTCAATCTCATAACAGTATAATTTCACGTTTGACGTTGCTTGTGATAATAAGTACAATTTCTATAATTTACGCCATTGAGACTAGATCGGAACTATATTTTTAAATTACGAGAGTCGACCCTTTCGTTTTAACATGACGGCGCTACCTATCCCACCGCCAGAGAAACAGTCGATCAGTCGACAGAAGTTCAACGGGTTCTTGAACAAGATTCGGGGACATGATATGACAGATCATTTAACGGCCCTTGACATTTTTTGTGGGGTTATATGAAATGATTGGCGCATGCAAATATCCCACAAACTGTCGAAAATCTAAAGATTAACATTACACACGTCATAAATGAGACAGAAGCGCCGAGAGGTGGTGAGCTGTTTAAATGTTGAGATACTCCATGAATAATGCCGTAAGTAAGCCTTCCAAAAATATAAAATAATAAAATATAGTCTAATGATAAACATTCAGTGTATTTCTATTTCAATTCAAATATAGGTTGTATTGAAAACTATTGGTCGAAATTGATGCTTATTCAAAAACCCTGTATAATATTAGTAAGATTAATTAGCACCACTTCATTAGTCGAACGGCCTCTACCGGTTTGATACTCTAGTCAGGTTGTCTAATTGAGTATTTCTTACAGAAACCAATCCTAGACCTCGTTAATTACGGTATTGGATACAGAACGTTAATCGGGATAAAATTTCTACCTACCTATTACATGAAACGTCATACTTTCGAAATAACACCTTTTGAATGATTATGGGTAAAGTTTATAAGTAGGTATTCTACGTTTTTTAAACGATGCTCCACATTGGATTTCTTCTGTGTCATGGGTACAGTTTACAAACAAATCTCAAATGCATATATGCACAGCCAGACCCAAAAAGCTATCTGCAGATCAAACAAATATTTGTTGCATGCTCTTAGCGCGAAAAGCCAATCGCTCAGCCACTTCACCAACCGTGCTCTATATCTATCGTCAATGTAATTTCTTATATGAATATATGAATTTATGACCAGTTTATTGGAGCTCTAATGCTATGACACCTCCGACATGGCTGTGAAGTTGCCGGCAATGCCGTTCAAGTTCGAAGCCATCCGCTATCTTCACTCAGGTGCCATAGTCACTAGCCAGCTTGACAGCACAGTTGGCGCTGCGGGTCACGGGTTCGATTCCCACACAAAATAATATTTATATAGGTGGCCGTGGTGCGTCTGAGTTATTGTGCATGTAAATTGATGTCTGTAAACTGTGTTCACGCAACAAAATCCTAGAGTAGAGAATCGTTTAAAACAAAATGTTCCGTTGGTCGATAATAATGTATAACAAATAAATACATCTTTTTTAAATATACTAATTTCTAAATCTAGATTTCTAAATAGACTAAAGCATAAAATTCCGCTAGCAACTTCAAGTTGTGCTGGTCCACAACATTTCTTAGGCCATATATTCATCTACATGACAGTAATGATAGACAAAGAGCGAAGCCGGTGTTGTGGAAACGACGAACGAGTGTATGAAACTCCTTATTCACCTCACCGAAGGTAGCTACATTCTCATACCACCCCATTTACGGTCTGTAGCCCTTACTAAAGGAACTGGTTTTCGAATCAACATATTTATAAAACTGAGCGAAAAACTGTGTTTTTTGATTTTACATAGATTTCAGTAGAATTCAATGGCTACCATAAAAACGGAACGAGAGAGCGTGGGATCTCTAAAAATAGTGGAAAGGGAGGATAATAATATAAGGCCAGTAACTATCCCACTGGAGGGCGAAGGCCTCTTCTGATACAAAGAAGGAACTAGCATTGATCACCACGCTTGCTCGTTGCATGTTGGCGATTTCAGACTATTAAGATCTAGGTTTCCTACCGTCGCTTTATGGAAGGGGTCTTCGGGGGTCACGGGTGCGCAGATTGGGGAGTCTGGGTGCTCATACCAACCGGCTCGCCCCGGAAAGACGGTAGCGCGCACGTGGCCACGTGCAGCCGTATGCGCAGCACAGTACACAGCGAGGCTTCGGGGGAATCCTTTACAATCCTCGCCGACAAATGCCGGGGGACGGCCTTTTTACAGCCGCCTTCCCTCCACTGGAGGGAGTGACGACTTTGCAGTCATCCCCTTCGAGATGTGGCTAAAGGCAACTCTAGTGTGAAAGACAAAGACCTGGAACCCCCTTTGGTGTCGAAGATGACCACTCCCGTGTGCCCCATAAGTGGAACAGCAGCCATACTGCGCTCACAACCCCGCCTGCGAAGCGTAGTGAGTACCGGCAAATTCCCCGCAAAATGACGACACAATGATGGAAATCTAAGTGGGAGACCTTTGTTCAGCAGTGGGCGTCCTTTGGCTAATATGATGTATTAAAAAATAGCAGTCCAGTAAAGAAGAATTTCATTAAATAATATGAAAGCAAATTCCAAATTAATACTTAATTCATTTATTAGAATTTCAGAAACGTGAATAATGTATTACAAACTAACGTAAAACTCTAAACATCTAGTTATTTAATGATTCATTCGTTTTGAGGTGGGTTTTAGACAAGATCATTTTTCAGGGAAAAATGATTATAAAGGAAACTTTTATATTCTATGAAAATTCCAGGCTAGATCAAAGGTGAGAGTGTTAAATAGTTGTGGTAAAAAACCTCTACAGTAATTTTAGGTGTTTATTTATTAGGTTATTGAATACTAACATGCAATTGGATCTAGGTAACCTATAAATTTGGATATAGTTTTTAATGTTGTTTTTTTGGAAACATTGGTAGTTATTAGTATATTATGTAACCGCTTCATCAATCTAGTGGATCTTACAATCTTACGATGTCCTAGATTGATGAAACGCACACAGCTGTCCAGAGGTCTGTGTTTAATTTCCAGATCAGTTAAAGCGTTAACCTTTCACGAAAATTCGTAGTAGGTACCGGGTTTTGGAAATCCACCTGATAAATGGCAACAGACTTTTTTCCTATTTACACAATGTTTTTACCGACTTCAAAAAGGAGGAGCTTCTTAATTCGATACGTTTTTTTATGTATGTACACCGATTACTACGAGATTTGTAGACCGATTTGAGCAATTATTTTTTTATTCCTCTCAGATCAGAGAACCGATTTGATTCATTCTTATTTTACTGTTAAATACTGATACCAAATTGGAAAAAGTTCTTACATTTATTTACAATAAAAAGAAACAAATAAGACTTTTTAACAAAAAAAATATACCGACTTAAAAAATCCTACAGGATATAAAATATTAAAACCTCTGAAAAGGAAAAAATAGCAATTTATTAATATTTTTATATCGTGTAGGGTTTTTTCAGTCGGTTTTTTTTTGTTGTTGAACGTTTTATGCCATAAAAGCCACGCTTGGCTAGTGTTTTGGTGATCGCAGCTAAGTTGTAAAATTATTAGAAGGACGCTGCTTTCCATTCTCCGGCTGATCCGTCATATTCAATTTCATAGTCGCCTTTTGCGACACCCACGGGATGAGAGGTGGCATTTTAGCCGACACTACGCGGTAACCAGACGTTTTTTTGATTATTATAAAATCGTTGCCCCACAGTAGGATTGCTCCTGTGTCGTGGGTGCGTTTACAGACATGAATTACACATACAATACACCCAGACCCGGAACAACTACCTGCAGACCCTAAAACTATTTGTTCCGTGTGGGAATCGAACCCACGACCCGCGCAGCAGCCCACTGTATCAGCCACTGCACCAACCGTGCCATCGTTTAATTACTTTAAAAATAATTCCTTAACAAAATAAAATAAAAACAGTAATTAGTAATACTTATTAACGTTGCCTTAGTCGTTGAACAAAATATACACCTATAAGAACACTTATTCGTAATTTATTAAGACACCATTTTATTATCATACCTAATTAATATTAAATGTATACAACTCAATTACATTTAAAGGCTTTGATCTTTCCAGAATATTCCATTCCATAATAAAATAATTAATTAGAGTGAGCGAGCATAGTAGGGTCTTTCATTAGAAATGTGTGAGCTATTCAGCGTACGAGCACAGGGGTGGAATTCATTTATTTTTTATGAAAGAAAACGTTCTCTACTCAGTGTCTACTGAGAAACGAGGCGTCTATAGAAACACGGCCAATTAAATAGTATATACATTTGTCGGAAAATTAAGTAGCTTTAACGTTTTATTAGAAATTCTAAGGTTTTTTAAATTGGTTTATTTTAATATGTTACCCAGAATCAATATACGTGAAGGTGTACCTTGACTGGTATATAAATTAATTCTAAGGAATTAGAATTATATGGGATGATACAAAATACATGAATAATTGAATGCCAATAAGGTAGGTACGATTCAAGCTGTCAATTATATCGAGCATTAGTTATGGCCGCGACTACGTCTTGGTACTTTATTTGTACTTAGCCATATGCTAAAGCAACCGAGGCTTATCAAAATCCATTCATGCTCATGTAATACAAGAACAAACTTACCTCCCACAAATTATTATGAAATGTGTAAATATAAAACAAACAAAATCACAAACAAAGCGACAGCCTAGTTGTTGAACACCTGCCTTCCATACACAGAGGGACTAAATATGACCCGGCCCGCACCTCGTAACTTTTCCAAATTATCTGCGGATCCGAATTTAACTATCACTTGCGTTAACGGTGAAGGAAAACATCGCTAGGAAACCAGTACACCTGAGAGAGCTCCAAAATGCTCTCAATGGTGTGCGCCAACCCGCAATAGGCCAGCGTAGTGGACTAAGGTCTAATCTTTCTCATCGTGAGAAAAGGTGCGTGCCCAGCAGTGGGTCAGTAATGGGCTGATTATGATGAAGTATTAACATGACATTGATATAGACAAAGCATTAATGTACAACGGTGTACAAAGGCGGTCTACGTACTAGCCAAAGCTGACTAGGGTCTCTAAGACCTGGAGTGCAGTGGTCTCCTTCTGCGAGAGCCTCATGCTCCAGAAGGAGACTGCAGAGCGGGATCGGGAGAGGGCTGATCCCACACAAGACAAGACGTTGCCGGGGTAATAACCGTCCCGGCACCAAGGTCCAACACGCCTGAGCTCCCTGCCGTCACTATATGGCGGAGGGCCTCGGGGGTCGCGGGCGTGCAGATTGGGGAGTCTGCGAGCTCACACCGAGTGACCTCCAGAAAGACGGTGGGGCGAACGTGGTTCCGTGCCACCGTGTGCGCAGCATAGCACACGGCGAGGCTTAGGGGGAACCTTCACAATCCTACCCGAGATGAGCCGGGGGGCGACCTTTTTGCAGTCACCTTCCGTCCGCTAGAGGTGGTAACCACTTTACAGTCATCCCCTCTGTGAAGGCGTGGCACCAGAGGGCGGCGCTAGTGTGATCTTACGAGGACCTGGAGCCTCCCTGCGGTGCCTCCCCGGAGCGAAGGAAATTCATGTAAAATTTGCACTGGACACCAAATAAAAAAAAGGGTCTCTAAGACACTAAAAAAAATCTGCCACGATCATGTTGAATTTTGGGTGGTACAAAACGTTGTCTGGCAGAAATCGCCGAGTGCGATTAGACCTCTCTTTGTATATATAATTTTCTGTATTGGATAAACATGTTTTGTCTTGCAAAACATGACTATTTCCGCTACAAGTTGCTGTTTTCACTTTGAATTTAAGTGCTTGTCAGAAATATAGTATGATATAAGAGCATATAGTAATTTGAAAGGTTTCAACATTAGGTTCTATTATCTCGCTATTGCTGCATACAAATATATATGGAAAGCATTATAATTTGAAATGTCAACAATTTCAATGTTGATTTCTTACTTACTTTCTTACTTCTTTCTTCTTTATTGATCAATTATGTTTATATTGGGATTTACTTAAAGAAAGAGAGAAAATATGAATGTTTGTTAATACTTGTGTATAATGAAGAGTTTGTATTGTTTTCTATTTGTTTATCATTTTAACAGTTTATAGTAACTACCAGCAATTTATGTTAGTTGGTTGTGATGATGCAGACGTCACTGTGGCAATACGGTTATTGTCATTACCTTAGAAAATTCCAAATTTGATCACCTGTCAGATTAAATAGCAGTACCAATAAACATTAATAACAAGTCACAGACACAAAACCTAAAATTAAAACGAAAAGCTTTTTAATTCCAGTTTCACTTACCTTTGATAAAAACTGAAGCTTCCGCCTCTATTTCCGTGTATCCGTCGACGCTAGCCTTGCAGAGGTAACGACCAGAAGTGTGGGTATCTAATGTAAGGGTCAGATTAGCTGTTCTTCCAACTCGCTGTGGACAATGTACTTTATTAGTATATTTTTGAAGACTGTTCTTCATTATTATGATAGAGAGAAAGAGAGAGACATATTGAACATGCGGGATAGCAGAGATTAGGTAAATAAACAGTGATTCTAATAATATTAAATTTCGACTGCGTAATATTATACATAATCCCTTCGAGATCTGTGGGCAAGACCCATATGACTCAGTTGCATTTAAAGTCAACGTAAGGTGCAATAAATCTACAAATGACACAAAATACTAATTTGGATACGTGTTTTATGGACTATTCATGATTTCTGCTTGCATGCTATCCAAAACGATTTTAAACTCCAAACCACATATAGTAAGCGTTGTAAAACATGATAAATAAATAAAAACAGTCCTATACTCACAAACAGAGCTATCGTATACCTTGTTAGTACAATATTCTCTTCAAGATCGCAATGATAAGTTTGTATTAAAGCCGCTAACGCCCACGGTCCAAGTTATGTATAGTAAGTAATATTAAAGTTTTAGCCCAGTATATGCTTAGTATTTGAGGAAGATCGTAAGTATCTATTTACTTTATGAAATTGGATAGGGTACAAATAGCAATAATTTTGAATATACATTGACAAATCTATTGGTATACGAATACACTGAGTAACAGTAGTCTAAATTATGGATCAATCTTGGCTCTGATATTTAACATACATCTAACAGAAAATTTGTCCTCTTAATCCTATTACTCGTATGTTCCAGGGAATCTGTCTGTTCCTGCTTTGCTAGTAACGAAATCCTGGCTATCATATATTGTCAGTTCTTGGATATTAACGGATGAACTATCATGTTATAGTATTATAAACATAACAATTGCCAATCAGAAACATACTATTGAGGTGAATATTTTACTAAACCATATAGTCAAAATATATAATAGATTGTTACGAACAAGGTCACGTACAAAATTAATTTGATTATACGTTTACACAAAGTAAATACCACAAATGAAATAACTTTTGATAGAGCTGAACAATTAGAACTGGATATTGATACTCAGACAGTTCTAATATCAAAGAAGTAATTGAAAATAGATACTATTGAAATAAAATCAATTACTTAAACAGATTCTTGTGTACATATCAACCAGTGAAATAAATTAAAATAAGCCTTGAGGAAATAAGTAGAACATCGTCATCTGACTGAACTGACATCGGTATGATGACAAAATAGTTTTACTTTAAAAAAGACCTGCCTTGCTTGAGCCGTAAAATACTAAATTAGCAATGCGCTGCTTGTTCTACGCATTAAAGCTAAGTAGTGACTAGTGAGTAAACTCTGGCTGGAGGCCTCTTTTGGCTTCGCCAGAAATGACCGGTTAAGCACCCACATTTCCCAGAAATGTATGCGAGTAAAAAAAGTGAGTAAACTAGTTTATTGATGTGATTAAATTGACAACCAAACAAATCATAAGATCAGGCAACATTTATTATAATTGGTGTATTGAACGAAAAGTTTGTCACCCCATGAAGAATTAAAAAACCTACCTAGCATTTTTAGGTATATCACTACCGTTTTACCTACAAAAAAATACAAAAATAATTGACTAGAACAATTTTTCAAGATTCAAATGACTAACGGTGAAGTTTTGGCTTTACCAGCGTACTGTTGTGGACAGTTGGTCGTCAACTGTACGCTGGTCATCGATTTCACTCAAACTTTTGTATGTATTACATAATTATTCATGACGAACTGACGTATATGGTGTTCATTGCGTGGCTTATTTTTGGGCATTTGTTACGCTTCTGATCGGGAATTCTTTTGTTCGATCGTACTCTTTTGGTAAGAGAATTTATTACTGATCTTTCAAATCAAATCTGCAATCGGTTTAATTAGTTGTATTCTAAAATGTGTTCTGTATTCGGTGTTATAATAAGGTCTAAAACAATTACTCATCTCAAAGTTTGGAAGTTTAAATTGCACTTTAAATCAATTCCCATAAAAAAGATGTTTTAGGATTAAAGACTTTGTTGACGATAGGAACAGATGGCGTTAGTTTTTTTTTGCACATGATTCCCTGGAAACCAAATACATCTGAAGCAATATTTGCATTATATAGTTGCCATTTTCTAATCAACGTATAGATTTGTAAAAGACAAAAAGAAGCAATTATGACCTAAAAGAGCAAAAGGGCATTTATACTGAGAGGTTGTACACGTAGCGAAATGCTCTGTTGTTTCAATATGACGTGTAAAAGCTTATTCCATTCCATTCTATTGGCTATCAGTTAGTATAAGTTCAGAGTTGTTTAAATATTCAGAAGAAGATAATAACGAACTAAATGTATCTTTACCAGTTACATGTTATTGCAATGACTAAATGGTATTTCGATGCCACAAAAAAGCTATGAAATAAACTTGAGAGATTGAATATCTTTTTAACGTATTCATTTCATTATGGATCTCAAAAACTGTGACCTAGTCTTGAAGATCCGTAAGAAATTGAAACTGGTTTTGCGGAAACACTGATATTATGTCTACTCTTAATGTTCTACATCCATATCCTGACAGCTCCATTCTACTTATAGGAACGCTTTTCTAACATACGTCTGCCAGATGCGCCCTGCAGGTAGAATCTTTAAACCCTCCACAAATTTATCAACTCAAATATTTCTACTCCGATTTTCTTATTTTGTGCACCGCGTTTAGGTTGTGGAATTTGCGTTTGCTTGAGATATGAAAATTTGAAACTTCTTTAAACACAAACATTACCATCAAAGCAATCTTTATCTCTGTATCCACATAATTGCTTATGTATATATTCATATTTACTTTATGTTTATGTACACAATATTAGTATATAGATATATATATATATATATGAGTGTGAACATTTTTATAATTTTGATATCCTCTACACATTTACAACTCTTGTCTTCCAAATTTCCTCTCCCAAGAAATAAGCAGTGCCATTGTTCTCTTCATTCTTATGTAATTTTATATTATTTGTGTGTATATATATAATGTAAATCGCGAATAATGCTGGAAAAGTCGGTACTAACTACTTACACAGAAATCTTTCCACACAAAATACCGCTGCCACTTAATTTTCTTCCATATAAAGTAAAATAAACGTAAATTCTAATTACTTACAATCATTTGGTCTTCTTCATGGTGCAGCCATCTGATTTCTGGTGGTGGGTATCCATCAACATCACAGCTGAGTGTAACGCTGGTGCCAACTTCCGCTTCCACATCTTTTGGTAAGTTTCTGAAGGTTGGTGCATCTAAAAATGTAATGCTATTAAAAAAACATCCACAACCAACCCTAGGATTCCGTTCAGCAAAATTGATTAAATGTAAGCTAGTTAGGTCATATAAATTACTTAAGTGATTTTGATCTTTAATGCTCTTACTCAAATCGACTCATAAAATAAACGTGTGGTAGTCGATGTGCACTTCAACTTACATGTAATTTCGAGCGTCTCTATTTCTTCGCTGTTTCCTACATCGTTGTAAACAACGCATTTGATCGTGGCATCGTGGTATTTTCTTGTTATGTTGTAAATTTTCTGTTAAATGAAATTGTTATGTTATTTTATTTTATAGTTGACATTGTCATATTATCGCATTTCTTTACAAACTTTCTCCTTCAATTAGATTTCTACAGTTTACAGAGATCAATCTGACAAACACAAATACACAGATCCGAAATAAGTATCTGTAGATCATACAAATGTTAGTTTCGTGCGGGGATCGAACCCGTGGGGAGTGGTGTGGGGTGCGGGTGGGGCGAGGAGCACAGAAAGCCAATCGCTTAGCCACTGCACCAACCATACGGATATTTCTTTGAATTACAAGTTAATTTCTACGCTATATTTTTATTCATAAAGATTGTTATAACTTTGCTAATGCTTAAATATTTTTGAGCCATCAGATTAAATTTATAAGAACGATATTAAATAATGTGATAACTCCTATTTTACTTTAAGAATATGAAGAAATTTAAGAATACTTTATAATATTGACATTTCAGTGTAAATAAGTCCTTCTACTACTAAGCCATGCTTTATAATAAAATTTTACTAACCAATTCAGTGGTATTTCCTTCGATGAGTTTCTCATTTAAGTACCACTTGAAAGTGAGGTTGGATGGGTTTGCATCGGCTTTGCAAGCTGTTGAAAAATATTATACGCAAACAGATAATTATATACTTTTGAATAAATATAAATCTTAATAAATGTTGAAATATTTTAAACATAATAATTTTAGTTTATTTAAAATATTGTGCCGTGTGGTGCCGGCTCAGAATAACACCACCCCATCTCCTCTCGTGGGTGTAGTAAAAGTGGACTAAGGGATAAGCCGGAGGATGGGCAGCAGCATCCTTCCAGTATATTAACAACTCAACTGCGATCGCCAACTCGTCAACCAAGCGTGGCGATTAGGGCAAAACAGCAATGAGCCCACACACCCATATCAGTCGTTGTGGTGATCTTTGAGGGAGGCTTGTGTTCAGCAGTCGACTTCATTGGGCCGAAATGAAAATGAATGAATCATAATATAATTTGACACACTCATTGCTGCCGAAATGCAATTTTCTCCATAATTTTGATGAATCCTTAATTCATTACCTTATGTCGGTCAATGATTTGATATTCATTGATAAGTTATTTAGATGCTGGATATAAGCAATAAATTGAAGGAAGTTTAATTGCGTTCCGCATAGAAAAAATTACACAGCAACTTCGCTAAGATTAGCACCACCCCATCTCACACTGTGGGTTTCGTGAAAGGCGATTATGGGTACGTCCTCCGAGTAGATTAACTACAACTCAATGGCGATCGACAATCCGCCTGCCTAATACAAATCCTTGTAAATACCGGTCCTTGTAGCAATTTTTGGGACAGGTGTGTGTCCAGCAGTGGATGCTGTTCGGCAGAAATGATGATGATGATAAAATAATTTGTGAACCGTATACGGGAAGGTTTTTATCATCATCATCATTTCAGGAATTTATACGTCCACAGCTGAACAAAGGCCCCATAGATTTTCCCAATTTTATCATAATTTTGGGGGGTATTTGCCAGTACTCATCACGCTTGGCAGGCGGTTTGTTAAACGCAGTATAGCTACTGTTCCATACCAGGAACGCTGCTGCCCATCCCTCTGGTTTGGAGTCCCTTAGTCGCCTTTTACGTCATACTACGGTAGGAGACGGAGTGGTGCTATATTCTTAACCCGGACATCACATATGATACACTATCACATAGAAGGACTACGATAGTTTTAATACTAACCTATAATAACATCATCTCCCTCAGGAATCTTTCCATTGGCACCAGACCTTATGAACATTTTCACTTTTGGAGCGTATTTTACCTGTTAACAAAAAAAAATTGTTCATGAAAATAAACTTTATAACTTTTAAGTCATTTATATTACATTCAACAGTTATAAAAGAAATGAGTTTCCACGTCCTGAAAAGGAGTACCTTATTACCTTGGGTAACGATCGGCCTTTTATGGCCTAAGATAATCATGGAAATCAATCACAATGTTATACTTAAACAAATATGTTGTATTTAAACAGATTGATGAAATAAAACTTAGATAAAATATTACATCAGATCGAAGAAGACGATTATTACTAGAACGAAGATATTCATCGTAATTGAAACAAAGATACCGGAAGTGAGAAGATCATGAAAGAGGAGAATTGGGTGAGTAGAGTAAAGCAAATAGAGTAGTCATAACCTTCATCCTACTGCACTGCCAACCGCAATGGGCAACCGATTTAAAAGTGATCGATACGCAGAAACATAATCATATTTACGGAGGTTGCAAACAAATCGAATGCTATTATTGAGAAGACGGTCAAGTTTGTTGAGTGGATCAGTATCAGCCGCAGCGCTGGTTTTCAGATAGGTCCTAAGTTTACTGGTGCCATGGACAGTTACGACATAATGTAATAGGAATAATGTACTTATAATTGAGATAAATGAGGTAAGAATATAAAAAGGTACACAAAGTTGCATAAACAACCCCTCAAACAAGCCACGTTTGTAGATTTTCATCCAATTTTTGTCAATTTTGCGAACTTTAAGTTACTATATTCTAATTATGCGTTCAATCATGACCCAAAATGAAAGTTTAATGACCTGTATGTTTACTATACTTACGGGAAAATCAGAAATATTGTAGTTCATGCAGTGCCTCATTAGAACATGACTATGTACTGAAAGATTGCGAAAAGAAAATCTACAAACATTGTATATTTGATCGGTTGTTTGTGAGTTAAATATTCTAAATTCAATTTAATAAAGAAATGAATCCGTAAAGTTCCGGCTCACTACACCGCTTACATAATAATTAATATTATATTACATGGTCAAATACATATTTCGTGTGGTATCCGGATTGAGAATATAATACAACTCCATCGTCTCCTATGGATATTATAAAAGTTGACTCAAAGACCCTGAACCAGAGGGATGGGCAACAGCGTCTCTTCTAATCTCTTCTAATTCAGCAAAACAAAATAATCACTTATTTTGTTACCGTCGCGCTTATCTTCAGACGAAAGTAGTAGTAGTAGTTTCGTAGATATTTTATACTCGTATACTTAACTCCCGATTGACTTCACTGAATACATCGACACAACTCAATATTTTTTTTATATATGTATGTGTGCAATCTATATTTTCTCAGCGCGCTTGAGCTTTTGAGGTGCTCATAGCCAGTTGCAATCACTGATCGGTACAGGACATTTACCGTTAAGCACGCTGTGCGCGGTCAGTCTCTGAATGTGTGACTGTATAGTGGTATTTAAACTGAACGTCTCCGTGCTTCCGTTTTCACATAACATCGTCGGTTCTGTCCGTTGCCACTAGAAGATAGACGTCAAGCCAAATCCTTAGGGCAGCTAGAACAACAGCTATATTATATATAGATAGACTTCGACTGGCATTTTCTAATGAAGCCACAATTCGTGCCACTGTATATAACTGGATTAATGAGTTTAAACGTGCTCGAAACGATCTCACTGGTGATTCTGTACAGAAGGACGTCCTTCTACGAAAACCACTGAATGTAACGTACGTTCTGTGTGGCTAATGATAAAAGCTGATAAAAGAGTGGCATGTCAACAGATGCGGGCAAGCTTAGGCATTGATATGAGTTAAGTGCAAAAAGTCTTACACGAACATTCAGGCGTCAGAAAGCTTTGCACCGGATGGAAACCTCATAATTTAGCGAAAGATCAAAAACGCCGTCGTTTGGATTGGTGCCGCAAAATGATCGAAAAGTAGAACAGGGGTGACTTGAATGCTGTGTTTGACATCTTCAAATGATGAAAGCTGGATATATTGATACGAGCCCGAAACCAAAAGACAATCTGCCCAATGGATGTTTCCATTCGAAGATTTGCCAAGAAAAGCAAAGAAGAACAGTAGTCACGGGAAAAAGATGATTGTCTCATTCTTTGGACGGACGGGTCATTTTGCACCAATTTCGCTAGAGGATTAAAGGACTTTGTCTTAGATTTTCGCGATTATTACACATCATCATCATTTCGGCCGAGTGAAGTCCACTGCTGGACACAGGCCTCCCCCAAAGATCACCACAACCACCGATATGGATGTGTTCTCGCTCATTGGGGGGTTTTGCCATAATCGCCACGCTTGGCAGGCGGGTTGGCGATCGCAGTTGAGTTGTTAATGTACTCGAAGGACGCTGCTGCCCATCCTCCGGCTAATCCCTTAGTCGACTTTTACGACACCCATGGGAGGAGATGGGGTGGTGGCATTCTGAGCCGGCACCACACGGCAATAATAATACCGAGCTGGAAATATTAAAACATAAATATTAATAGTTTTACACGTTGGTTATAAAAAATAAAATTATTTCGTAACCCACAATTAAAATTTCTAGATTTTTAATACCGATCTCTATAGATACGTTCTTGACAACGAGTTTTCACGCATTTAGAATAGCTCTTCTGGTCCATCTTGAACATGGAATTGTGTTTCGCCCTTTCTTAAGTTTAGTCGAGAAATATGGTTGGTTTGCTATTTTTTTCTAGAGAATTGGGAAATACTGAACGGAACGTATTTGTCGACCAGTATTTATCAAATTGTGTATATTGTATAGTATTCGTGTGTATACTCTTCGCTATATAGTAAAATGACCTTACGTTATACAATGTTATTTTATAATAAATAATGTGATATTTAAAATCAGTATATTAAACACTGTCGGCAGGGCTCTGGAACTCAGCGAGCGCGTGTATAGGGCTCGGCTGCTTCTTCTGGCTGCCTCTGCGGACCTTAGCGCGGACTTCTTCGGGCTTCTCCGGTCGGATCAGCGGCTTCTTCTCTGGGGCTTTCATGCGCCACACTACTATTGGTGAAGCAATGGTTCCTTGTCGGGTGTATTTCGTTGAGGCGACGTATGACGCCTTCACTGTGAGGACGACCGCGTTCATCAGGTTCTTGGCTGCCTGGATGAGGGACGTCGCGCTGTCGAGCCCGCTCACGATGAGCTCTCCGGAAATGTTCTGCACGTCCGCCTTCACTTTGCTGGTGATCTGGATCTGGTGGCAGTACAGGGCTATGCGCTGAAGGTACGCCAGGAGATCTTGCTTCGTCGACGATTCTGGGCACTGTTCAGCAATCTCTCGGGTAAGTTTGTCAAGCTTCGTGCCAGCTTCCGAAATCTTCTTGGCGGCGTTGATGACGTCCATGGTGGTTTTGAGCGGCCCGCGACCTCTCGTGAAGTCCGTCATCTCCAACATGATCATGCACATATGTTTGGCCAGCATGATAATGTCATTGCCTGCATCGTCCCATTTCGCCACCTCGTTGTCGAAGGTCATATTACACATTATAAGTCAGGAAAATCAAAAATCTAAAATATACGCGATAGAATCCGTTTAAAAGTGTTTTATTATAATGATTAAAGGACTGTTAATGCAGATGTAAGTCATTGTTTACCGTTTGTCTTGGAAAATGTTTAATAGTAGCGCCCAAGAATCAGGATCCTCCTCCATCTCTACAACGCTCCAGTTTACTCCACCAGACGGGCAATTCAATATAATCTATCGAAGATTATGAGAGATTATATGAGAGAGAGATATATAAGACGATTTATCCTCCTTACAGTCCCAGTACAGTTTCACCTTGCGACTTTTATTGATTCCCTAAAATAAAACGTAACTCAGAGGAATTCGCTATATAAACCCAGAAGATGCCATGGCCGCGTTCGAAAAAAACGTGGAAGAGATCCCCAAAGAAGAGTGGACTCACCGTTTTATTCAATGGTTCCATTGCATACGACGATGCTTAGAAAGGAACGGAGACAACTTCGAAAAACTATAAAATATTTATACGTTTCTACATCATTCCGTTTGTAATTTTCTAAAAGCTTTTTATGTCACCCGTAATGTCATTGAAGAAATATCAATGCATTTTATCTTTCACATTATCCTATTCTTAAACTTTTTATGAAATAACTCTGATTTTCAACCCTAATTGGCTAAATTGTATTACTGAAACAATTAAAACTAACAATAAACAAACGTAAAATAATGGTAGCGTTTACTAACAAAACAAACATTTGCACAACATTAATTTGCTGTATTCAGAGATTCAAAGACAAAACTTTTAAGACAGTATTTCAATGACTTTAATTAAAGCATTTTACTCTGTAGCTATTAATGAACAATTAAAACTACAAAATAGAACTATAATTAAAGAGAAATACAATAAATAATTGTGGAAAATTATGACTGTATTCAACGAAATGATAGTCGTAGGTATACGGTGTTACCTACACTTCACTAATAACTGTATAAAAGCCCTGTAGTACAGTGAACCTATTGGCAGAAATAGTTTCATAACCCGAACGACTACTGATAATTTTCAAGCAGTAAACCCTAGAAACCCACTTTAAATGGACACTTTATGATTATTTCTTTTTTACGACTTTTAATGAATAACTGATGACATTTTAATATTTTAACAACATTGATCGGATGATAATAATATAATTATGAATACGAGTAATATGAAGGCTAGCATATGTTGTACACACACAGACTTAATATATCTCTGGTAGTTTTGGGACTATACAATACAATACTCTTTATTGTACACCAAAAAATAACAAAAATAAGATCCAATGTAGAAAAAGACATGTACAAGGGGCGGTCTTATCGCACACGGCGATTTCTGCCAGACAACCTTGGGATGGACAGATTTGTAAGCGATAAAGAAAAGGGTAGTTCGTGGTGTAACAATAATTTTAAGTTAATACATAACATAATACATAAATATTGTTATAATAGATTAAAAAATATGATTATAAATATTATTATAATAGATACATATAAATACACAAATGTAATAAATAAATAAAAGAAGTAAAGGAGAAACTACAGTGATAGATAATGTTCCTATAATGGACTATCTGTGTGATAGTTTTGGGACTTGGTTTTGGGTATTCATGCGGCCTACACAAAATGTCATGTTGATGTGATTGTCGTGCGATGGGTCGTTGGGCTCCCTAAAATAGGTTTGAGCTACATAATAACTGATTCGTGCTGACCGTCTGCCAGGACAGGCCATTCCAAACCGGCTATGGATCTTTCTTCAAAGAACCACTCGGGACGTTGCCCTACATTTTTCTCAAATAACTTTGCGTGTATTATGTCTGGATGTTAAAACCAACCTCCGAGTTTGTTTCGGCTTTTCTGGTCAGAGACAGTCAGTAGGAAATACCGGCTTCATCTAAATTTATTTACAAGTGAAAGGGTTTTTTTAAAACCTACATGCTAAATTAAAAATTATTTCATCATTTCACACTTTGGCCAGCCTAGATACCCTGAAACTCACGCTCGGTCGACACACTTGCGGTCTCTTGCGACCGACTGGTCTCCATTGTATCATTTTTCATCATTTCAGCCGAATAAAGTCCACTGCTGGACACAAGCCTGCCCACGCCACAACTACCAAAGTGGGTGCATTGTGTGCTTGTTGGGCAGTTTCCCCATAATCGCCACGCTTGGCAGGCGACTTGGTGATCGCAGTTCAGTTATTAATATACTCGAACGACGCCGCTGCTGCAGTTAATCCTCTAGTCGCCTTTTACGACACCCAAGGGATGAGATCGGTTGGTGCTATTTGTAGCTGGCACACGGCCGTGCCATTACATCTAAGTTCATTAATCAAGTAAAAGGAACAAGCAGATAGTAATGCTCGTAGAAAACGGACTGGCAACAATTTCCCACGAAATACGTGTTCGCTAACATTAACACCAAAACTTGCAGGTTACTTCTCAGAATTTATAGCAAGTATTTCCCAAAACTAGCAAGCATCTGATCTAATGGCTCTCGAGAACTCAATGTGTTAGTGAGTAACGGTTTTCAGCATTTCTAAGAGATGCTAAAACTTTGTTAGCAGTGAAGGAAGGGTCCTCACTGCGATCAGTAAATTTTACATTTTCACTCCCATAATAGATCCACGAAGTTATCCGGCGTTTACTGCGGTCATGTTTTATGCACATGGGGACAAATCCATGACTCGAAGATATCAGGTTAGATTTTTTATGGCTTCCTGCAGACATCTCAGTTTGATGCGACTGTTTAACCAAGCAATCTGGTGAAGCCAAAAGAGGGCCCCAGCCAGGCGTATATTAAAATTATAAACTGAGCAACTTAAGCTAAGGGCGCTCGCTGCGGTACTCGAACCTCGGCTTAGGTCCAAAAGGTCCAAAGGTGCTAGGGGAGCAAAACTAGGGACAGCCGAATTAGTATTATTTAAATATTTTTAGGGAATATTTAAAATCGGCACGAGCAAGGGTCAGGGGGTTGTCGGGGCGACTGGCCTCCGCATCGGTGATGGTGCGGCGGACCTCAGTGACGAGGGCGGTAAAACGGTCGGTGGAGTGAACGAGACGGCGCGAATCTCTTTTTGTGTTCATATGGTGATCATCATCAGTTCGATGAGTGGGTGCCTAGGACGGCGCAGACGAAACGGGTGAACACATTTTGTACAAGTAGATTATGTCGTGAAATATGGTATAAAATACTTTTTATATAGATCATATACGAGTAAAACGAATTATCACTTTATTTTAATTTACGCCCAGCGAAGCGGGTGGATATCGACTAGTACATTATGAAATAATTATTCAATCAGATTTTGTTCATCTCAGCTAGGCAATATCATTAATTATGGATGTAGAAATGATCACATTACTTCCTGAAATATAGATAATAATTATGATTTTGGTGTATGAGTATAATGGTAGCAAATATCGATTATCATTTTAAGAAACATCGTTTTTTGAAAGACCTATGTTAACTTCAAATATATTTCTGTATACTCCTAATAACTGAGAAACAGGTGCTGCTTCGGCTTCTTGAGCCCATTGGAATGACTCAATGGTAGTCGGAGGTAAATCTCAAGTCCACAGCGCGAAGAATGCTAAGAAAGAAGAGCTTGTAGTTCACCCTAATAAGATAACAGAGGTAAAAGCGCACAGATGTTAGCTGGCTCAGCCATGGCGAGAAAATAGTAGAAAATTACACTGTAAATTTAAGAGTTCGTGAACTTCAACCCAGTGACTGGAAAGAAACCGAAACAGTTCGGGCTCAATTGCAGAATCTTGTATCGGGGACTAAGACCCACTATGGATCGCTCAACCAATGGAGTCAGTTTTAGATAATATCAATATTAACAACAATAATTTACTGTGGTGGGGTGTATATGTTTATATAAATTAGAATAATGGACCCTACGCCACACGAACTTTCTCGACATTAAATAATAAATTATACATAAATACCGTGTATAATACACTTCATAAAATATAGATACACCACAATATCCTATCCCTATAAAATTTATTCTAAACCATAAAGAACACGTAAATATCTCCACCATGTTTCAATCCCCAAAAATAGGAGACGCAACGGAAATTTATATTTGCCACCATTAAAAAAGAAAAACGGACACAACAGTATTACGTGTACAAATGGCAAGTATCTCGGTATCATAGCAATATCATAGCACATCAGATCGTAAAAAGTAATTGGGTTGCCCGTAAAAAGGGGTTTTATTTTATGACCAACGAAAAAATATATGATAAACATACCGGGCCTTTTCTCGTCATAACAACGATGTAGATGAAGGTTGTATAGATGTGGTGTGTGGGTGCAAAAATAGCAGTTTGAGAGCGTAGTTATAGCAAAAGCTAAATTCTGCGGCAGTTTTTGTAGTCGATATTTTTTCCGGTTTAGAAGTAGCATGCCGAAATTATGGCTACCGCAAAATAAGATTTTTATCAAAAAATTGATTCGTCAATTAACATAACCACGGAAGTTTATCGTTTTATGACGAAGTTGAAGATTTTTCAAAATACTTTGCTTTTTTCAGTACATGTTCATCTACCTGAGTTAAGTGATACACTATTGGCAATTTGTCTGCTCTTAAACATCCACCCGCAAAAACTTTAGTTTATCCGTGAACATGGCGCTTGCAACAGCGCCGAAATATCGGGAACTCAACACAAATAAAAAACATGGTAAATATCCCGTTTTCAGTTTTTGCCAGTACCGTGCCGTGTGCCGTGTGGTGCCGGCTCAGAATGCCACCACCCCATCTCCTCCCATGGGTGTCGTAAAAGTCGACTAAGGGATTAGCTGGAGGATGGGCAGCAGCGTCCTTCGAGTACATTAACAACTCAACTGCCAACCCGTCTGCCAAGCGTGGCGATTATGGCAAAACCCCCTAATGAGCCCACAACACATCCATATCGGTCGTTGTGGTGATCTTTGGGGGAGGCCTGTGTCCAGCAGAGGACTTCATTCGGCGGTAAGAAAAGAAAAAAATTATATTGGATTGTTCAGAAAGGGAAATTATCTTTTTTAAATCATTTTGAAAGTGAATTAAGGATTGGACAGGATTATAGTCAGTGACTATATAACTCGCTGAACATTTTCAAATCAGATTTACTCTTTATTTTTGTAACGTTGGTAAACAGTGTGAATCCAAATAATAGCAACATATTAAAATATTATTTTGATGAAGCAAAATTACGGATACGATGCATAACAAGAAAGTGCAAGCGATTTGAAAAATTGAAAATGTTTGAACCGTACTGGGAACATTATACGAGTACATCTCTCATTTTACATTACGTAATCAGCTTGTGATTAAACCCTCTAAAAAATTATGTTCCGTAATCTCGTCCTCATTTAGTACTATGTAGTTTGCACCTTGCACAACTCACTGCATCACAATTTTAAAGATGAACACTTTCATCAAAAATTTTAATATAGTCTGTGGTTCCTACGCGCTCTTTCGCTATCTGTAATGTACATGTCATTGTACTTTTTTGTGCTGCTCGCTGTATACGCAACTCAAGAAAATCTTCCAATTATCCTCCTTTTTCTTCAAAAATGGGGAAACACTGGCGAAGGAGTAAGGATGAAGCAATAGAAAAGCTAAATAATCGATTGTGGGAGCCCAAAAAAAGTGGGAGTCTACACGACCGTATCGGTAAGTTACTAACTACATGTTTCACAGGAGATGGATCCGCAGTGTCGCAGCAATATACACTATATGCACGTAAATCTAAACGACACCACCAATAGAGCTTTCACGAGAGGTCAGCCGGTGGGGGTTATTCGTTTACAAGGAAGAAGACAGGTCAACGGTGACAAGTTTATAGTGCCTTATTTTAAAAATAAACGACACCACCAATAGAGCTTTCACGAGAGGTCAGCCGGTGGGGGTTATTCGTTTACAAGGAAGAGCACAGGTCAACAGTGCCTTAATTTAAAAATAAACGACACCACCAATAGAGCTTTCACGAGAGGTCAGCCGGTGGGGGTTATTCGTTTACAAGGAAGAGCACAGGTCAACAGTGCCTTAATTTAAAAATAAACGACACCACCAATAGAGCTTTCACGAGAGGTCAGCCGGTGGGGGTTATTCGTTTACAAGAAAGAGCACAGGTCAACAGTGCCTTAATTTAAAAATAAACGACACCACCAATAGAGCTTTCACGAGAGGTAAGCCGGTGCAGTATTCGTTTACAAGCGAAGAACGAGAGAGCTTTCACGAGAGGCTAGCCAGTTAAGTATCTTTTATTAGCAAGATAAAACGCTGTTTGATGCATCCTTAGAGCTTTCACGAGGGGTTAGCCTTGGATTTGCAGTCAGGAGCTTAGATGATTACGAAGACCTCTTCAGTCGAAGCCGAGGTAGTTTACCACACGGACAAGGACAATGTTTTTCATTACTATTACATCATTGAGCGGAGCTGATGCAGTCAAGCTCTAATGAACCAGGTGCAAACACCTTTCCGTCACCTATCATAAGTGGCTACAAATATAGTGTCTCACCTAGTGATGAAATCAGATTAAAGAAAGGAGGGGGGCAGGCTTGCAAAAATAGTGCTCACCTCTGAGATAATTCAGTAGGAATAACACGCAATATACAAAAAAAAAAAAAAAACGACTAATCATGCAGAATGGCCTTAAGAACTAGATTCACTATAATCAAGAAACATGGCCCTATAAATAAAGCATACAAGCATTTATGCAAAAGTCAAATCAATGCTATTATGAGACACTTAGTACTATCTCAACCCTTGAAAAGATTTTCAACAACATGATTGTAAACAATGAGATGAAAATCACATTTCGGAATCAGTGATTCAACTGGATTGCTATGCAACTTATTGTATGAAGTTATAGCCTGCACATCATTGATAAATTGATATCAGAGAAGCCTGCAATCTCATAATACCTGTTTGGGGACAAACTACAGGATAAAGTAAATACCATTAAAGCTGTTCAAAATCTGGGTGAGAATGAAAGAATACTCCCAGTGAAGGTAAGTACCTATCATAATCCCCTAAAACTTGAAACTAAAAGGGGGAGCACAACAGCTATAAATGTCTTTCCAAGCGGGCAAAACCATGTCGAGTCCAACAACATACTATGTGAATAAATTGTTGGTGTTTTTCGTGATATTCTGGCGGAGACACCACTATCCCCCTGTTGCTGAGGCCCTAACCTGGATCCTGATGAATGATGAATAAGGTACATACCAATCAACTGAAATACTTTTCCTACTACTGCGATACTAGGTATCACTAAAAGTCATACCATACACAAATGGTTAAAAGGTTATACTATACCTTTCACTAATGTTCCTGTACAAACTACTGCTCCATTAAATAACCAGGTTACTCAGAAACTGAGTAAATTTTTATCAAAATGAGAAAAGATTTTAAAAGTTGTTGCAACAAATTTTTTGTATGGTTTAAAAAAATGCATAATGTACTGTCAATAAGGGAATCTGATAGGAAACACTCATGTTCCCTATTTCCAGATTATTTGTATGAATTTACATGCCATCCCTTCAGGCTTAGTACAGCACCATATGATTTTACCTAGATCATGAAACCGCTAATTTTTACATGAGATCATTGCATCGGTTATTAATAATAATTCTTGTCTTACTGACTCCTATGAAAAGTGTAAACTAAATGTGTCCACCAACCAAAATTTCTTAGAAAATCTTGGTGTTTTCATATCAAAGAAAATATGCCTAAATGCTAAACAAAAATAGCAGAATTTGGGACCCATATTAGATTCCATGCAATTTTTTCTATCTTGCTCTCCCAGAAGAAGATAATATTTTATTTCTAAATTCTAGAGAAACCATAAACGGGTACAAAATAATAATTATCTCAACCAAAAGGTGTCCTTGTTTCAACATAGCTTAACATTGTGCATGGCCCAGCTATAGAATACATTTGACTTTATACCTACCAATGTCATGGAAAAATCTTACAACAGTAGCCCTGAAAAAGTAATAGTGCAATCTTATGTATATAGGATACATTTGCACATACTTAAATGGTGGCCTCCTATATTGAAAGGAATTAAAACTAAATGAATTAACCTACACTTATATGCACAGAAACCAGTTGCTTCTGAAATAAAACAAGGTAATATTTCACTTGGAATAGATAAGAACCATAACCTATATTAATATGATATGGGCACACACTTCAATGGCAAAGAAGCTGTGGTAGTTTTGTAGTGGTTTGGAACAGGCATGTTCGACAGCACACCTGCGCACTTAATGATGTATATCGTAGCTTTCAATTCATTTTATGCACTGTCTAATATGTTCTTTGCCGAATAAATGTTTTCTATTTCTATTTCTTTTCTATATTATACGTGTAGAATGCCATTGCTAATAAAGAATGAAGGTGTTTCATTCGGAAATTGAAATGGAACTATGTGGCCGTAGCCTTTGAACCACTTATAGCTAATCTTGGTGAACGATAGAATCATGTTTGCAAATGGATGTATTGCTAATTGCATCAACTATGTATCATGGGTTCCTGACCTAGATACACCATAGATGCCTCTACTCTTGAATGGCATGGGACATTCTTCTGTGTTCCCTCCATTTGCACTCATAAGTAGATTTTTATTTTTTCGGAAAATAAAAACAGAGCATTGTAATTATATATATATATATGGGTGTATAGTAAGATATGTGTATATATATATATATATATGTGTATATATATATATATATATGTATATATATATATATATATATATATAATAAAAATTAAAAGATGTGTATATACATATATTATTCTGCGACCTAGTATATATATATAAAAAAAAAATAAAAAAAAAGGATGTCTATATACATACAATATACTGCGACCTAGTCGTGACCTACTGTCGTATCCTTCCAGGGAATCACAATCCTTTACACAGGATTCTAACACTGATTGCCACCACATTTTCAGGAGAGCGCGTTTCTAAGAAGTATACCATCCTCTTCAATGGACAAAATGTTAGCTTCGTTATAGAACAAAACAGGATGGCAATATTAATCTGCAATAATCAGTGAATCCCCAACTGTAAAAGTTATGATGTGCATCCCCTGGTTATATTATTCTTAGCATCTAAGTTTAATTAATAATTAAAGTTTTTCCTATAGCTCACTCAACACTGAGGTCAACAATTTTTATTTTCATTTTTCTCTTCCTACTCTTAGGATCGCACTTGAGTAGAGATGAGAGAAGAACAAAGTTCTTTAAGCAAATATTTAAAGGTAGGACAACAAACCCTAAGTATTATGTTGTATGTGACTTTAACATTAAGAATAATTATTGTTGAATATGTTTCCCAATGAAAGCCTGTGTGGCATTACCCAAACACAGGATCAAACCTTGTTGCTGATTTGTATAGATAAAATTACCGTTAAAGTAGATAATATCAACATAAAAATTACAAAATGGTTAAAACATCTAGCTTTTGTTGATCTTAACCTTTTTAATACTAGCATTTCTTACCAAGTATTTTAAAGATAATTGCCATTTAATATTTGTCCTGCAACAACCTTACTTTGTTATTTAGATGTTAATAAAATAAAGGACGAACTGTAATACATAATTATTACATTAAGGAAGCCTTATTACGGCGCCTCCACCGCATCTATTAAGCAGATGGTTGAAGTAAGTTATTAACTAATAATGGATTGGATACTAGTAAATCTACAGCATACTACACAAAAACAAGAAACGCCTCAAATTGGCTTGGTTTTGCAAGAGGCCAAATGTTTATTTATGATCCCAATGGCTCAAGCTATGTGTTCTATATGGATATTTCTTAAATAAATAATAAACACAAACTAAAATAAGAACCAACTTATGTGATGAATAAGTATTATAAGTACACCATATAATAATGTAAATTAGAAATGCAAAGAATTGCACTTTTGGGAGTACGGCAGTGCTTCCGCCAAGTTTATTTTTATATGAATAATGCGAAACGTATTTTTTTATACCTGTTCATCTACTATAAGTCTTAGAGGACACAAGACTGAGGTTCATAAATAATTATAATAAATTGTAATAATGTTTATTAACGAATAAACAAGGTTGATTATTAACACAACTTTCTTCTTTGAACATCTACATAGTACTAAATGAGGACGAGATTACGGAACATAATTACAAAGATCGGACTAACTTACCTAGTGACGTCCGATCCTCAATTATGTGAAGTAATCTCGTCCTCATCGAGTCCCAACCCATCCCAAATAAATCTAGAATTCTATAAAATTGCAATCTAGATCCCTGCTGAAAGTTGTGTTCTTATGCTTTGAATTAATGACATGTACATTACAGATAGCGAAAGAGCGCGTAGGAACCACAGACTATATTAAAATTTTTGATGAAAGTGTTCATCTTTAAAATTGTGATGCAGTGAGTTGTGCAAGGTGCAAACTACATAGTACTAAATGAGGACGAGATTACTTCACATAATTGAGGATCGGACGTCACTAGGTAAGTTAGTCCGATCTTTGTAATTAAACAGAATAAAACAAAAATTGGGCTCATAGCCAGTTGCATTCACTTATCGGTCAGTTAACCTCATCGTTCTGAGTCAGTCCGTGACCATAAAAGTGTGCCAAACTCCCCGTACTTCGGTGGGCACGTAAAATCATCAGTCCCAGTTTTGTCACAAGAGGGCAGTGGTTAAACCAAATTTGGGTGGCTAACACAACTTATACTGATTCAAGATTAGCCCCAGCTAAACGAAAAAAAAGAACTTCTTACTTGACTATCGTTTCGCTGAATGGTTGACCAAGACTGACTAGTTGGAGAGGCACGTACATGTAAATATGCTTATCATTTACACAAGATTAGTGATTTTTGAAAATGACCTGACAAACAGTGGTCAAAATGTGCCTTTTGGCCATATTTATCTTTTTCATGGTAGGGTAGAATGTTCCTTAAGTTTAGTTATAGTAGTTGTTTATGCATGTCGCTGCGGAAGAGAAGTTAGTTATTGTGAGATTGTGAAGCAGTGCAGTTGTGTAAATAAAAGTATTACCGGTCACAAAGTGATTTTCTGCACATATGTAATAGTATAAATACATACATGTTCATAATATAAGTCTTAGAAAAGATATTATTATGATAAGAAAGAAAGAAATCTTTTTAATTTTTTACCGACTTCAAAATGAAAAAAGGCGTATTATTTTTTAATGTATGTATACCGATTACTCCGAGATTTGTAGATCAATTTGAGCAATTATTATTTTAACTAGTGCAAAATGCTTTCGAATTGGTCCCATATAAATTTCATTACATTTGATTGAGTAGTTTTTTAACCAGCTTCAATAAACAGGTCGATTAACTACGCTTATCTAGATGAGGTCATAATAGTTTCGATTCCTGTCTGATCAGAGAACCGATTTGAGTCATTCTTATTTTTAGTGTTAAATACTGATACCAAATTGGAAAAAGATCTTACATTTTTATTATTCATTATTGAAACTAAAAAGAAACAAATAAAAGTTTTTAACAAAAAAAAAACCCTACATAATATAAAAAAATATTAAAATCACAGAAAAGGAAACAAAACTTTTTATGAAGTCGACTTGAAAAAGACAAGACTGCAAAAACTTCCGCAGTATTGCAGCATTTAGCTTTTGCTATAACTACGCTCTCAAACTGCTATTTTTGCACCAACACACCACATCTATACAACCTTCATCGACATCGTTGTTTTTGAAGTCGGTATTTTTTTTGTTAAAAAGTTTTGCATATGATTTTGTTGAAAAAGTAATTACGAACTTTCCGCTTAAGGAAGTGTATTACATGGAGTATGAACAGAATATGAAAGGAAGAGTGTACAAAATCAGAAGTATGAAAAGGACAGTGTAAGAGAAGATTGTCCAAAGAACGTAGATTCCTAGAGTGATCAGAACAAAGATACTGAAAGTCAGGCATTAGATAATGAATGTTTCCTTAATAACTATATCGTCCGTTCCTCAACTTTGTGGGAGCATTCACAACTTTTGGAGAAAGTAGACGAAATTATCCTAAACATTTAACTTCTATTTTAGACGTCGGATTGTGCGAACCTGGCAACAAGCCACTTAACGGATGGGTTGGGTGGGCTCAACGTACGTTATTTTATAATTTTAAAATTCATACACGACATTTTTGTCTAGTATAAATTTACTGAGTTTCCTGTCGTTGGTCCACGGTACCAAAACGTTAACAGGTACACCTTAGCTTCCTCACTGGTTGGCTTTGGCTTATCGTGCTGGACTCAGGGTTCGAACTCTCGAAAACTGTCTCGTCCAGCTATGGATTTAGCCGTTGATCTGTCTTCCCCAAGTGTCGGATCTACATTCACCATTGTGTCGTAATCTTTTATACAGCTCTCTATTTTTTTTATTAATTGTATATTAATATGTATACAGTGATAAAACTCTTCTGCATGATTGTATTCTGTTAGTCGAATGATTCCTTTAAATAATTTCAACTTAACCTTAATTCAATCTCACGTTTCTTTTCAATGCATTTTAATCGAAACTAAAACAAACTGGACCACATCTAGACAACTATGTCCTAGTAAAACAATAAGTGAAACCTTTATATTAAAGGGAGAAACATATTAATATTAATACCACATCCAGTTTCTCTCTACACGCAACCGGAATAGTAATTTCCTACTGACTTCGAGGACGACAATAATTTTTACATCGGTACGTGATGTTGATCAATGTATATGTATTTTCATAGACATCAATATACGTATTTTTATGGACCACTGAATGTACGGTTAGTAGTGATGAAATATCCTAATGCTTCCGTATTGTGAGAGAGAAGCATTGAGGGTATAAAAAATATTGGATTGTCTATTGATAGGTAAGAGATAGTAAATAACGTATCCATTGGGATAGTGTACGATTGAAGATACAGACGCGAGGTCATCATTTCGGCCGAATGAAGTCCACTGCTGGACACAGGCCTCCCCCAAAGATGTCCACAATCCATGATTGGGGGGTTTTGCCATAATCGCCACGCTTAGCAGACGGGTTGGCGATCGCAGTTGAGTTGTTAATGTACTCGAAGGACGCTGCTGCCCATCCTCCGGCTAATCCCTTAGTCGACTTTTACGACACCCATGGGAGGAGATGGGGTGGTGGCAACTACTATTGATACAGTAGGTATACCTCAGATAACAGTAAAATAAACTACTTATCTTACTACAACCAAAAAGTAACATATGTATATATTTGTAATAATTACCAACGAAGAAATACCATACTCGTTATAAAGAGGTCAATTTTATATCGGGGTATTGGTGACAGTTGAAATAGTCCATAACAAAAAACTAAATAGACCATGATATGTTTTGGATATATTTTGGATATACTTCGATTCATTAATTGTAACAGATGCAGTTTTAACCTACAATCAGTAATATAGTAGGAACCCAGCATTTGTAAACACGTCATAATATCGAAGCAAGTATTTATAACTATATTAATGTTATAATGTTCCAGTAGTTTTGACAAAACGTGACAAATAGCAGTGGTTGTAGCTTATGAGAAAGCTGGAAAACAGTTATGTAAATACGAATGAGAGAATTAATTCGAGTATAAAATTGTGATGTCTGTTTACATAGCGGCAGATTGTTTGCAATACTGGTGGTAGGTCTTACAACGCCTGAGCCCCCTGCCGTCACTTCATGGAGGGGGGCCTCGGGGGTCGCGGGTGTGCAGATAGGGGACTCTGCGTGCTCACACCGAGGGACCCCCGGGAAGACGGCGGCACGTGGTCAGGTACCGCCGTGTGCGCAGCTTTGGGCGGAATCCTTTACAATCCTCCTCAAGAAGTGCCAGGTGGCGAACTTTTTACAGGCGCCTTCCCTCCGCTAGAGGGGTTGACCGCTTTACAGTCATCCTTTCCGAGATGTGCCTAAAGGCGTGGCACCAATGGGCGGCTCTAGTGTGTTCTTACGAGGACCTGGAGCCCTTCGGTGCCGAAGATGACCGCTCCAGTAGTTTTAGCCGGTAGGAGTCCGGCATACCCCTTCGCCCTTCCCCGGGGTGAAGGAAGTTCCATGTAGAAATTCCACTGGACATCAATAAAAAAAAGGTCACTTATTACAAGAGTCCGGCTGGGTAGGTACCACCACAGTACCAGATATTCTGCTGTCAAGGAGTAGTGTTTGAACATTTCACGTTACTATGTTCCGGTTCGAAGGGCACTGTAGCTAATAAAATTAGTGGTCATAAGAAACTATTCAGCTAATGCCTCGAGGTGCTGAGCAGTGTTACGCTACACAAGAGTAGTGGATTGCATTATAATAGGTATGACTCTTACTAAGCAAATGACTTGTTCGCCTTCGCATTGTGGTGATTACTATCGTATAATTTATGGGTAGAGTATGTTTATGAACTGTGTGGTGCCAGCTAAGAATAGCACCAGCCCATCTCATCCTGTGGGTATCGTTAAATGCGACCATGGGATCAGCCGATGGGCAGCAGCATCCTTTCAGTAAGTTTACAACTTAACTGCGATTGCCAACCCGCCTACCAGGTGTAGTGATTATGCCAATATCCCATATGATCGCTCATTGGAATGCCCATGTGTGTGTTTATGATATTTAAATATATCTTACCAAAATAACATCTGATCACATACATTCTCGTACTGCACTTGAGAAGATTTAGGTATCTAATTATAAATGGATACTAAAACACAAATAATATTTGTATCAAATGAGGGAAACATCCTTTTACATTGATTGCAATCTTCTTCACATTTCCTTTCGTGAAATCGATACAACTAAATATCCACAAACAATTTCGTGGCAAATAGCAATATTTTTATAAGAGAAACAAATACACCGCCTAAAAGTTTACTGGGGGTTGAAAGATAGCAAATAGCTACGACTGGAGTTTTATCTCAATATTTTATGAGAACCCGTACTGAGGGGGTTGGCAATTGCTTTGCGAGGAGCTAGGGTTAGTTTAGAGAAAGTTGTTATTTGTTTATGGGCGTAAAACTTCTGAGAGTATTTAATATACCTGAATAATCGTGATTAATTCTGAAAAAGTAAAACGAAAATTAAATGGAAACTGTTAGCAAATATACATACAAATAAATAATTTCCAATGTCATGCCCTTCCTATTTAGTAAATATCAATTTCCTTCGTGAAGCAGAAAACATATGCCTTGAAAAGACCAACAAATTTGAACAACATAGAACATTACCGGGTGATTCCTCCTTTTTATAGAAATTATTATGACATAACTTATTCAAACATTTGAACTTGTATACAAAAGAAACACAATTAACAATATTCATTCTAAATATTAGCCATACATACTCTCTAGCCACAAGGCAAATATTTATCAGTCTATACATTAAACCCTTTTTGTTTACTCTAAAATTTCTTAGCTCCTTACTTTGAAAGAAAAAAGCGGGGTTTCTGGGAATGTCGAACAAGACTGGAATAAATAAAGAGATCACGGTACAATACTAAGCCGGGATTCAATGTATACTCGGAACGTATTTTCCTAATTAGGAAGGGGAAGAATATACGCGGAATGTGTTGTATTACCCTTTTTCTGAAGGGGTTACCAAATATAGGGAAAGCGGTACCATGTAAAGCCATAAATCATTTTTGTTTCATTCCAATTTCTCTGAAGAAAGTCCCAATAACTATTAAAATGCTTCGGTATAAGTTGATGTTGCATGACATGGATTGATAATTTGAAACCGAATATACCGGACTGTTTACTCGGAACTACTGATAATTTTGACGGCACGGTTGGTGCAGTGGCTGATACAGTAGGCTGCTGCGCACCGGGTCGTGGGTTCGATTCCCGCACGGAACAAATATTTGTACGATCTGCAGGTAGTTGTTCCGGGTCTGGGTGTATTGTGTGTGGAATTTGTGTCTGTAAACGCACCAACGGCACAGGAGAAATCCTAGTGTGGGGTAAAGTTTAAAAAATAGAAAATAAAAGATAAACGTGACAGTTTTAATTACAGAGCAACATCCACAAGTTATTCTATTCCCAAGTATAACGTATTAACCAGAAATACTGATACAATTTTACTTTATTTTTTACGCATGCATCTCAAGGAGATGTCGTCGCTTAACTGGGGCATTTGCCAAAGGCCTCCTTCAAGCATTAATGCTTACAAACTAAGCAACTGCAGCTAAAAGGCACTCCAAAACTTTTGTATTCGATTCATATTTGGTTTACGCAAATATGATCATGTTTCTGAATTTCGCACAAAACTCAAGTGGCTTCCAATACGTCTTCGCCGGAATTCTCATATACTTTCCTTGCTTTATAGTATTCTGTTTAATCCTAAAACCCCTTTTTACCTTAAAGAACGTTTTAAGTTCCTTAATGACTTGAATAATTGAAGATTCTTGAGATCGTCAGAGAATCTGAGACTTGAGATGCCAATGCATTCTACCAAATTTTGTGATAAATCCTTCACCATTCAGGCTGTCCGATTATGGAATGCACTGCCTGTGTCAATCAAGCGTGCCCAGTCATTGGTTACTTTTAAAAAACTAGTAAAAGAATATTACTTGTCTGTTTAATTGTTTGTTGTATTTACCAATATAGTAAAGTACTATGTGTATTTACCATATACTTATTATGTTTATGTATGAATCCAATATTCTTATGGATTATTTCTATTGTATTGGATAAAGTATAGTATATGGTTGTTTAAATGTATATATGGATTATTTATAATATATTGTATAAAGTATTATATATTGTTGTATATGTGTGCATATTATTTAAGTAATTTATGAAATAAATACCTATGTGTATTATATTTAATAGATTCACTATTTGACTATATTAATATAATAAGTACACCTCGGAATACCGCTTTGTCTTTGTCCATCTTTTTCTTATCCATCCAAAGGTTGTCTGTAAGAAATCGCTAATAGCGATAAGATCTTATTTTAAGGCAAGTTATTACCATTGTGCATAAATATGTGGTATTTACCCAAAAAAAAATATTGTTAATATTATTATTACAAAAAACATTACATGCATTATCCTCACATAGCTTTTTTACGATTATATTGTATTGGACTAATATTTTCATATGTTTCAAAAGAGTTGGCCCCATGGAGTTTCTTGCGAGTTCTTCTCCAAAGAATCAACGACTTGGAACCGTGCAACTATTTAAATTCTGCTGACTATTCGTAAGTGCTATCAAATGTTTTACATGAATAAAAATAAATTTGACTTTGACTCGACTAGACTAAAAACTAAACTATATAAGGACTAGTCAATTGTTTAGGCTTGTCTTCAGTCGAATATTTAGTCACGTGTATAGTCTAGTGTTCAGCAATGCGGTGAACCTGTTGGACTTATGAATTCGAAAACTAATCTATTAGTCGGGAATGAGTTTCTTGGATTTGGTTAAATCTAATCTTGTACATACCTCATGTTACCATACTCGCCATTCTGTCACAAATTTGGGTCTTATCGTCATCTTAGGGTTGGTTCTCATATCATTCTTATCTTTGTGGTCGCCAGCAAGTGGCACGTGTTGATCAGGAATACTCTGATTGGTGCAACCTGGCAACTGGTGTGCCACAAGGCGTTATGCTCTCCTCTTTTGTTTTCATTGTTTATAAATTCTAATACTACCTTCCTCAAATGCTCTTACCGTATCGTACCGTAAGCAACTTAGATTAATGTATCTCCAACCTTAATGCTGACCTGAATACGATCGCAGACTAGTCTCGTAATTTCGGAGTTGCCCTAAATGTTGGTAAATATGAAGCCATTGTTGCAGGCAAGTCATTCTACCTAAGAAACTTGAATCATGATCACCGTATGCCAATTATATTTGACAGTACAGTTAGTCCTTTATCACCTGCCTTAGAAGAAGATCTAGAAGGTTTATATATTATATATTGATGATAGGCTGAGTTGGAATAAGTAAATCTGTCAAGTTGGCCGTAACGTCATAGCCATACTGCGATCTCGATGTATATTTAATAATTTGCTTCCATATAACTCTAAAACCCTTCTGTTCCAGTCCCTTGTGGTTCCTGTAATTGAATATGCGGATGTTTGTTACACGGATTTATCCTAAGACCTTCTAAATAAACTGGAATGACTTCTCAATAAGTGCATTTACTTCATTTTTGGACTTATATGACCACATCTCTTTTTATCCTTCGCAGCTGAAATGATTGTCTATTCATCAGAAAAGATCCCTCAAATCTCTTTGTGACCTTTTTTTCCATTATTATCATTGTGCACCTGATGATCTCAAAAGTTATTAACACGTTGGGTACTTCACACATCCATAACCTGTGTGCTGTCGAAAATTTGATTCTTTGGATTCCCTCACGCTGTTCAGGTTTTATGTCCAATTCATTTGCTGTCAGCAATTAAACTCTGGCGCTTTCCCTCGATATAAAAAATCTCCAAGTAAGTTTTCATTCAAATGTAAAATTCGGGAGTACTACTGACTACTGAAATCACTGCAATCCTAATCGACAATTATGGGCATCGTTTTCATGAGTGTATATGGATATAATAAGTTGAATAATTATGTACTGTATATAGTATACTTTAACTTATGAATTTTAGCGTCCCTACAGTATGTATAAATATATAAATAAAAACGTGTATTTTTCGATATATTTAGTTTAATAATCATAGGTTGAGTGGTATAGAATTCCAGAAAAGAAGTCCGCCTTGTGTACAAAAATTGCGCGTAAAATTATAAATAAATATATTATATAACTAACTGTCAGGTTCCGTCACGCGTGTTGGACCACCAGTTTGGAGGTTGAACTCTCATCTTAAGCACGCAACCTAGTGCTGAGTGAGTGTGGTTCAAAAGCTGATAAGTACCAATTCACCACTAACTTCAGATGAAGGAAAATATCATGAGAAAGCCTAGAATCGAACTCTGAAATAACCAACATGCAGTGAGCAAGCGACTGTTACAGGTCGATATTAAAATTTTTTTTTAGTTCACCGTTTGAAATTATTTTAAGAGCCCATCTCTTAACTCTTATAACAAACCCGTTAATTTATCGGGGACATCTCTTTCATTCACAGTTCACATAATTATTTGCGATTCAAATAGTATTCAACGCACATCGTCCCCTAATTCCAGGGTAATAAATATATAAGCCGTAAAAATATGAAACGTTACAAAAACAATTTTCATATTTCTAACATCATTGTGTATTCTGTGCGAGTACCAATATTTACTGCGTTTGCCTCTGCCAGTGCTAAATCTCTACGTGTTGCAAATGGCGACACGTATCGCCCATCCGAGTCGGTGTCCAGTCACTTTAGTCAATATTTTTCGGGGTTGCTTCTGGTCTTTGGTTCTTTTATTTTGGTATATCAATTCGTTTGTACGTTATTTTTTCCTATTCAAACTATTGTGGCAATAATTAAATTTCTTACTTACTACATACTAGTGAAATATGACCCAAGAGTTACCAACATTCATAAAATGTCTTAAGTTACCAGTCATTTATAAGATTACCGTGAAAGAAGTGTCCAGTTTTTCAAAACATCGTTCATACTATTTTGAATGTTAGTAAGACTACTTAAATGTTATCTTACAATACATTTCCATGTATTGTGGCGAGCGGTGAGCAGATTACTTCTGGTATTGAGACGCTAGAAGAAATCACGATAACATAAGACTTACCTCGATCTGTATGCTTGCAGCCCTATACGCCCGGTCAGCGGTGTTTTGTGCTTGACACGTGAAGGTCTGGTTGTGATGCTCCTGCTTTGGAGTCATCTTTATTATTGACCTGAATCATAATTAGTAATAAATTTATCACAAATATTGAACACGAAAGGGAGATAGCAAGAAAAATGTATATAAAGCCATGATGGTCTAAACAGATTACTGATAAAAAACTGTAAAATCCATATCACATTTGATATTAAGAAAAAAATAATGACGGGTGAATGTAAAAAAGGAATTTTCATATTTGTATCTAAATCATGTAATGACTATGCAAAATACATTTAAAATTTAATATCGATTTTATAAACAATTTCAGATGATTACAATAATAATATAAGCTGCCTATCAAATACATACTGCCTCACCTGGCTGTGAATCGTTGACCATCCGGCATCGGTTCGACACTATACGTAACTCCTTGTGTTAGAACACCTGCGTTGCTGTCAACCCATGTAATCTAAAACAAAATAAAAATATAGTTACTAAGTATTCAGAACGCTAGCCCTGTGAAGATGAGAACTATATAAATGCAAAACAGTTCTTTGAGAATGTCTCGCACATTGATATTACAAAGAAAGAATATAGATTCAGGGAAGATTATTTAAGTTAAAATGCGACTATAATACAAATATTTTTGACTGGATGAGATGTAAGCATTCTTTTACTACTGAAGGGAAAAAGGTTTCAAAGCAATTTTATATGAATAATTAACGTCAACACGAGGAAACGCCGACGCAAAATAAATATAATTATAAAATTCTCAGATATATCTTCATTGTGCAGAATGATTAACATCTTCCCCAAATTCCAATTTCATCAGAGATATTATACTGGCTAATCCTTGATTATGAAATATTTGTGCAATCAAAACGCTGCAGCCTCGAAGGTCCCACAATACAGACGCAACATCATTTTCAATTTAACTCCTAATTGTAAGAAGGTCCCTAGGGCGGTATACCTACTCACTCCACTTGAAGAGCTTAAATGGAATATTCTGTTGCTTAATACCGGGACAAACAAATTGACACAGAGCTAAATAAATTGGACAGACCGAGTCTCAGCGGATTTGTTTATGTAGAATGTGACAATTTTGGATTTTTGTTGCGCGTGCCTTAATTTCTCGGTTACGTTTGGAATGAAAGTGAAATTAGTTTTCGGGATTATTTTACGGTGTATTAAACCTTTTATGTTTTGTGTTTTGGAGTTTATGGAAGTTAAATTTTCCTCTATGGCTTTTTATCCTTTGTCCTTCACAAATTACCAAAATCTATTTAGGTAAATTTTGTTGATGTTACTTGGCCTTTGCAAAGTAGAACAAACTAATTCAATGTCCATTATCGGTTTAATAGATACTGTAATTAAATCGTGTACATAAATTTTGCCCGGTAAAAAAGCAGTTACGAGATCGAATCAGAAATAAGGAGATCCGTAGAAGAACTAAGTTGCCGACATAGCTGAAATAATTAGTAAACTGAAGTGGCAATGGGCGGGGCACATTGCTCCCAACATTGAACCGATGGCCCTTTGAATGAAAAGGTTCTCGAATGGATACCGTACACCGGAAAACGCAGCGTGGGACCGCACGTGACGTGGCGACGCACCTTCAACGAGGTGGACTTTGTTCGACAGTTCAGAGCTCCTTTGGCTGACATGACGAAAGAAGCAGTTCAGTTAGAAGGTTGAATAATTACTTATGGCCTACATAAATCTTGATTTCACCCAAGAAACATTAATTTCCGAAGCTCTTAACCCTAATTATGACGGCACGGTTGATGCAGTGGCTGATACAGTTGGCTGCTGCGCACCGGGTCGTGGGTTCGATTCCCGCATGGAACAAATATTTGAACGATCTGCAGGTAGTTGTTCCGGGTCTGGGTGTACTGTGTGTGGAATTTGTGTTTGTAAACGCACCCACGACACAGGAGAAATCCTAGTGTGGGTTGCCCCACACTAGGATTTCCAAAAAAAAGAAAAAAAGAAAAATTGCTGATGCTAATGACTTCAAGATCCCATAATATAAACATTGATCATAAAAACTAAAATATATATCACTAACAGGATTTCAAGCGTTCGAGCTCTATTTCATTTTATAATGAAACCAAGCCCGCTATGAATTTTCATTGAAGCTAATGCCACTTATGTAATCCAAATTTCAATTTGCATTGCACCATTCGCATCCTAACTACATAATGCTACAAAATTGTATTGAAATACACATTAGCCTTATTGATTTAATAGAAACAAGGTGTTAAAGAAACAATTAAATTGCTAAGTCGAAGACAAAATGAAATTGGGTTTAGTTATAGCTTGAAACTGGAAATTTGCTCGATAAACCGAGTGAAGATATGATGATTTCTTATAACCTGAGAATGAACACTAAATGGTTAGCGGGTATTCGGCACTAATATAACAAAAAAGCATTTTTTTTTCTGGGAACATTACCAACTGACAGCTATGATCAGTACTTTGATGCCTAAATGCCTCCTTTTTACGGTTTTTATTTATCGTTAATTTTTTAAGGCGTAAACATTGTGTATATTCTTAGTTATATATAAGTTTAAGCTTTAATTAAATTAAAATGAAACAAAATTTATAAACGAACATAAGTGAATAGCATGATATGTTATGATTTACAGTTCATATTCTTTCACAAATAGTGTTCAGTTCCGTATGTTTCAATGTTTCAACTCATATTTCATACTTCGTTGCAAGTCTCGATACCTACACGTGCGTCCCGTATTTTCACTTGTCGATAAATAGGTCAGTAGTGTACTATTTACGATGTTTTAATATTAGGAATAAAAATAGTTTCACATTAAAAAGTGAAAGGTAGTTTTGAAAAAGAGAGTTAGTATATGGAATAGAATAATTCATAATGAATGTGACTATGGGCAAGTCTTTTGATAACAGCTAATGTCTGGCGGTGTACTTAAAGCAAGCAAAATATGATATAATTATATTCAGAAAAAAGTAATAACCTGGGAAATAGTAACCAAAAACGAATAGAAGGAAATGTATTTGGATAAGATATAAACTTGGCAAGATATTTAAAGCCATCATGCTTCAAAGTAAGCATACAATTGCCCTTACACAATCGGTATTTAAAGCCATTTTACTTATTATTTATAAACCCTACCCTTTTCTAAAGTTACGTAACGTCTTGATGTGTGAATAAATAATAAACCAATACCGTACTTTCCAACCTAACGTATAAGCCTTAAATAACCTAGAAAACGTAATTAAATATATTAATGACTTAAAAACCCAGATAGGTTTTGCTGTTCAATAAAAAGCAGCAAAAATAATTTGAGCACATTTAGGTTACTAAAAGATTCCATTACAATATACTTTAAAAGCTTTTTAATAGAAAAGCATAGATCGCTGCTATAGAACGGTGAATTATTAAGAAAAATGAGAAAAACATGAATAGGTTGAGGTATTACCGCGGCGTGCCCGTAAAATTCCATTTAAGTAGCGACATTGATTAATTAATATTATCAGGCTCACAAACTTGGGTGACAACTGAGAAAATATTGCTGTAAAAACATTCATAACGATTTTAATTAGTTTGTTTAGTAACGTACAGTTTTGTGAAGTAGAATTTAAAGCTACCGTAAAATAAGATTATTGTATGAATTTATAAAGTCGTTGTGTTCTAATTACTTTGCACTAAATTAAATTAATCAGCAATATCGAACAATTTGACACCTATAACAATAAAACCCTAGATGAAAAAATACGGCGTTTTGAATGAACTTCATTTTATTTATCAGTGCTATTGAAAGATTATGTACCGAACTCTATAACAATATTTATTTTTATTTTCTATTCAATGAACTTGGTGAGTAGACAATATAAGAAATAAACTAGATGGCGATTGGTGGTTATCGGTCTAATTCTTAGACTTTCATGATTTTAATATCTCGACATCTTTCGTAGACATAATTTTTTGCCAAGTATCATGTTAAAGCATATTTCCATATTTTTGTGTTTCAAAATATTAGCAACAACTTCAGCTATATCAGTAACCTGATCACTTCACACAACTAATTATGCATAATGTAAGTAAGTCCTGGTTTTATTTTACATACAACATTTATTTAACCAGTAATAATATCTACATACTAGACGGGAACAATATTACACAGAAAAAAATTCTTACCTCAGCGGGTGGTTTTCCACCAACAGACACGCACTCCAGTTTAATGTTTCTGTCCTCTATCGTCGAAAAGAAATTGCCTTCGACGATGCGCGGTGGCTCCGGTGGGACCAACACGGTGAGTCGTGCATACCTAGATCGAATCGCTGGTTCACCTGTCAAACGGTTTTAATATATCACAATATCGAAAACGGGTATCGGAAAAATATTGAGAGTTATAAATTTTTTGGGGGATTAAAATGGCGGATGGCAATTTGGTTTCATGAATATTATATAGGTTCAATTGGTAACAAACTCAGTCGACTTTTAGTTATGTATGAAAGTTAATCATAGAATGATTATATTATATATATTGAAGATATGATTACAATTTAAAAACTGACAGTTGAATTGATATTTTTGTGTGTATGTATATAATAGTCCAGCAGTCGTCAACTGTTTTTTTAGTGAGTAATAACAGGCTGAATCTTCGTGAATAGGTTTGGTTCGCCGAGACGCCCAAGTTTTCGTCTGTGAAAATTCTCGACAGAGGTAGCTAATGAAGTATGCAGGAAAAAAATAAAATTCAGTTTTTATTAATGAAAAAGTCTTAAGGTGGAATGGACAACTTCTAAGCGTACGACTGGAAAAACGTACCAATAAATTTGTAGGACTATGTGGCCATTTTATTGTACGAATATTTACTTAGCTGCATATAAAAATCTGCTTGTTATTATTAATTTTCATGACCTCGTTATTTGGACATATTCTGTGTGGAGGACGCTCCAGTCAAATCATCCATTTTGTAGGACAATTGTTATTCTGAGTTTATCATCCAATTACATCGATATTCAAATAGAAAACTTACTGTTAGTCAGACAATTTCGACACCCCATAAAATTGACATGTTTTGCACCTGCGTACTTCATTAGCTACCTCTATCGAGAACTTTAACAGACGAAAATTTGGGCGTCTTGGCGAACCGAACCTACTCTCGAAGATTCAACCTGTTATTACTCACTAAAAAAACAGACGGTGACTGCTGGACTAGGAGTATTAGTTATAAGCTTATCGAGTGTCGTCTGGTGAAATATTGAAATATAGGTCATAAGATACACGACTAAATCTGCCAATTTATCGTTTAAATATCCCCTTTTGTTACGTCGATTAAAATATATACGAGTAATAAGGTTTCCCGAAATCATCAAAAACGAAATTAAAGTAATACACACACATAAACTAAAAAAACTATTACCCGGCAAATGTTATTACAGTATAAATAAATCCTTAAACGACAAATCTCTGTAATTTTTAAATACAAATTTTATTTTTATATGTTATAGTGATACATATAGATTAATGTCATCTTCCTCGCTTCCTACTTTGCGTGTGTCCGACAATGTCCACGATAGATCTCATAATTTATATTTACCACCAAAGACTTCATTGTGGATATATGCAATACATATACGAATAATGACCGCCACTAATAAATTAATTTGCAATGGACCTGTAACGTATAATTGAACTAAAACAAAATAATATTCAAGAACCTTATTCAATTAAACAAACAAAGTTATGTATTCATGCAAAACATAGTTTAAACACTATACAAATCATTAACATTTATATTGGCCTAAGCTAAAGCATGATAAAAGTTTTGCATATATTCATTATCATATAATAAAAACATTTTTAACCAAAACATCCCAGCCATTTTCAAATTTACCTATTTAGCATTCATAAATACCTCAGAATAAAAAAGCTTTTTTAAGACAAAGAGGTTTTAATTTACTTACTAATCTATTTTATTGGAAATTGTATCTTTAACAATGTTTTAAGTGAAAATTTTTCTTAAGTAGAATGTATAATAAAAAATAATTTAAATCACAAACTATAACATGTGACCTAAATATGTAGTATTAAAGAAATAAAAAGGTCTTGTCATCCCAATTACCTTTCGGTTATTGTCTTTTTGATCGTTTAATATCGCTATTACTTATACTATAGCTAATTATTTCACCTCAAAAACCCGATTACATTGAAAATGATCTTTAGTGCAAGTGCAGTTTAGGGAGCGGTTGCTGCTTATTTGACAAATGTTAATATTTTTAAGCATGCGTGTATCTGTGGTTCTCTTAATTTAAGTTATATATTACGCACTGTGTTTATTTTACTAACATAGTAATCTAAATTGTTTTATGCTCGTAGATTTTTAGTATTCATTTTATCATCTGTTTTATTATAAGTACATATTTTGTCCTTCGTCATATATTTTTCTTGCCTTGGTTAATTTTGGGTTTACCAATTCTAAACGTCCGTCGCTGTTACGTCGCCCTGTGTATCCATGTTTATTATTAAAATTTAGTTCTGAATAAGTATTTAATTTGTAGGGATATGGTGACATGCAATAGTTCTAACACGGCAATGTCATAGATAGACCGAAGTAGAAGATTAAAATATAGAAAGCTGGCCCCAGCACCATGTGGGATGAACAGTTGAAATAGTAAGTAAGTAAGTAATAAGTAAGTAGTTTAATAGAGATAGAGAAGTTTTGGAATATGTATTTTGAAATTGGAAGAATTCATTTGGGATGCCGTTCAATCTTAAAATCTACATTTACGAAAAATATGTTCAGAATTAGAACCCACTTAAAATTCACACTACATATATTGCTCTTAACTGATAAATAATGAACAAAACACAAAGCAGTTGTGACCTTTTTTGTAAATTGGTATACAATGGACAAATAAAGATAATAGTTATATTTTCTTTAACATTCGAATTATTCGTGTCGTTATCGAAAGCCCTGCATCGGAATTAATAGAATTTTGCAATAAAGAACGAAATTTGTAAATTTGTGGTCGAAAACCTCCAGATCACAATGTAATACAACTAAGGTTGAGAGACAATGCCTTGTCTCCCCTTGCGATAGTTTCCTAAGAACTCCGACTAAAGTTTGTGAAGTTAAATAGTGCAAAGTTGTACAATTTAGCCGCAAGACTGTTGTCCATTGTACTTTCACTGATAAAAAACAAAGTTAGTGTAGTTAGTTTCATGTAAATTGTGGTCCTTTTCCGGAAGTTTTGTGGTATTGGAATTAATTTGAGGCTCCATAGGGACTATTGTTAGTCGAGGAGAAAAATATGGTGTTTCGTTTCTTTATTGTGTATTTAGTTTCATCTTTTCCTTGTTTCTGTTTACCGAAGAATTTTACTATATTAGTTTGGTAGGCGCTACATAGTTGTGTATGGCATTTTATTAGGCAAACCATCGTTAAGATCGTCGTGCTTCGATATTGTTTTTATTGTTTAGGTAGATATAGAAATCCAAGTAATTGCATATTATAATACACATGGAGCCGTTTTAGAGTGGTCTATTCATACACGAGAACGCACGGCAAAGTTATAAGCATAAGCTGCCTCAACTTATGTTAAATCTACTTGAAATTTCACTCTATTCTAAAAACACAAAAGCATGAGAATTACCCATGAGAATGTTATTAACATTTGTATAAACATGATCAAATGTACGCCTCAAGGCTTTAGACATAGCAACACAACAAAATATTTCAAGATTTGTTCGCGGTTTAATTTATTTTAATCTGAACCCAACTTCCTTAAACGCGGAGCTTATTATTGAGATACAGGATTTATTTCCATCAGAAACATTTCTGCTAAATACGAAAACAACTCTTGTAACTCCCGGTAATTATCGTATCAAATTCTAGTTCCTGTGCGAATACAAATTAAAGGCAATTATGACGGGAACTCATTATCTTTTTAATAAAATCATATAGAGATATCTGAGTAATATTTATTTACCTTTATGTTTCAACACAAATATATATGAGGTTTAAAACATAAATCTTATTTTTTATATAAAACCGACCACATACTGGGTTACGTTTTCTACAAATGGTTTATATGGCGAACTATACAGAATTAATAATATAACGATGAAAGTCCATGTCTATAGCATTAATTATGCGTAAAAATAAATAAACCAGACCATTTGTTACCTACATTAAGAAATATTCAAAAAACCAACGTCAACAATAGTTCGCTTACTTAAAAACCTCAGTGATAAATCCACATGGATCATGGATAGCAAATGTATAAGATTACTTAAGAAATACAGAATCTAAATCTTGAAACAAAAGCTGAATAGCGCATAAGAGCCGCCTAAGACGAGATAAGAATACTAACAGAGACATTTCAAAGGGAAAGAGAAATTTATCAAAGGTTACGTTCCTTACAAAGGGCAATGTAAATTAATATTATAGACCTTTTCGTTTGCATTTGAATAGAGTCTCGCCACTCGAGGGTAAAAGGATCGAAGCACTTGAAATTTCTGAGATAGCTTATTATAAATTCGTATTTATACCTTAAGATAATACTAGAGAAATGAATTTAGACGATTAAAAGGGTTAAGTTGAAGTATCTAGTAGGATTGATTATACTAATAAGATGCTTTGAAATGTTATCGCTATAGAAAATAGTAACACCAATTTGAACAGTTTTATTCGTGGAAAAGGATGGTTGTCACGACATTTATGAATTAGAAATGAAAAAAATATATTTTGCTTAGTACCATTATATTGAGCAGTGTGCAATTATTGTCGATATATTTAAGAGAATTAGAGAAGTTGATGCACTTTCGTCTTATCGCCTTAATGACCGTCATCTTCAATGCGGCATTAAACAATAACCTATTTCCGCATACGTGGAAACAGGCCACCGTTATCGGTATTCCCAAACCCGGTAAACCCAAGTGCGAGCCTTCCAGCTATCGCCCCATAAGCCTTCTCAATTCTCTTGCGAAGATTTATGAGCGGATTATCTATTCCCGATTAAAGGATTTTGCCGATTCCAAGAAACTCATTCCCGACGAACAGTTTGGTTTTAGAACCAAACACTCGTGTGTACAACAAGTCCACCGACTAGTTGAACACATCACGTTCGGATTCTCACGCGGCATGATGACGGGAGTCCTCTTTTTCGATGTTGCGAAAGCATTTGACAAAGTCTGGCACAATGGCTTATTATATAAGTTGTATCAACTCGGAGTGCCTGACCGTCTCGTTCTCATCATACGAGACTTCTTGTCAAATCGCAGTTTCCGATATCGAATCACGGGCGCTCTCTCTTCCCCCCACCCCATTAGAGCCGGAGTCCCACAAGGATCCGTGCTAGCCCCACTATTGTTCACACTGTACACCAGTGACCTCCCCAAAAGACCTGCTAATACAACCCAATTAGCACTCTTCGCCGATGACACGGCCATTTTCTACTCTGGTCGCAGTCCCGATAATATAACTAAGATCCTCCAAACCACAGCCAACGCCTACGGTAAATGGTTTAGGAAATGGCGGATCGAAGTTAACCCTATCAAAAGTAAAGCCGTCCTATTTTGCAAATTAGGCGACGACCACCCACGCTTCAGGGAGATCTCGATGCTGGGCCAATCGGTTCCTTGGGAACCGCACGCCAAGTATCTTGGAGTCACCCTAGACAAAAAACTGACCTTCATTCCCCACACAAAGATGGTGCGTGCCCGCGCTGCCTTTGTGCTTGGTCGCCTTCACTATATTCTGAACGCTCGTAGTAAATTATCCCTTAGAAATAAGGTGAGAATTTACACCACATGCATTCGACCCATCATGACCTATGCCAGCCCAGTGTTCGCACACGCCGAATCATACCCACTCCGTAGATTCGAAACCCTCCAAACCCGGTTCATGCGCAAGGCCACCGGAGCGCCTCTGTACATGCGAAACGACCAACTCCATTTCGACCTTAACTTGCCGACCATCAGGCAATTTATGAAACAAGCGTCTAAACGCTATCTCGATTCTGCCCTGTCCCACCCAAATCCCCTTGTAGTATCAGCCGCCGACTACGAACCCTCCCGTATCAGTAGAGTACGCCGCCCGAGGCACGTTCTGGTCGATCCAGACGATGAAATCACGTTAGATCACATGAAGAGACTCGCGTTGTCTCGTTCACTAAACACCCGACCGTTGTACCGCCCTCGCCGCCGAGGATGCCCGCCTCACCGACGTCGCGGAGGCCTATCGCCGCGTCACCTTCCCGTTCAAGTTAGCACTTCTCCCTCCCGTCTCTTGCTCGCGCCGGCCCGTGCCGAGCCTGTAGCTTTAAATGTCCCTTAAAACAACTTAAATAATACCGATCCAGCTGTCCCCAAAACAATAGCTTGTTGTCCCCAGCAACGCCCTAAGCCGAGGTCCGTGTCCCGCAGGGGGCGCCCTTAGCGAAAGTTGCTTAGTTTTTAATATTTAATTTAAGCCTGGCTGGAGGCCTCTTTTGGCTTCGCCAGCAAATGACCGGTTAAGCAACCACATTTCCCAGAAATGTATGCGAGAAGCCCAACAAAAAAAAAAAAAAAAAAAAAAAAAAAAAGTTGATGCACTTCGTTGCCATATGTTACCAAGTCAAAAGAACACAAGCCTATTTAAAGCGAACTATGCTCACGGAGATAGGAAGAAATGAAGATGAGCGCATAATTTATTTAGGTCTATTGCGATCAACAATCCAAAGAAAAGGAAGACTTATTTATTGTGTTTTGTCTACTTACTGTGTCTGTAACAAGGAAAGTAGGTATATCTGTGAATAAGCTTAAGATAATACAATTATAGTCTTTTGAAATAAATTAATCTGTCTCTTGCGGCGGAAAATGCAAATCGAGCGTAATGAAAAATTATAAAATAAAAATGGAAGCGAAACGGAAGGGTTGGGATAAATTAAATACTAATAAGGGTTAGCCCAAACCGAAATTTGCTAAAATAATAAGAATTGTTAAAAGTAACCAACGGTATGAATTGATCAATCAGCGCTTGGTTAAATCAAATGTAGCGGCTTATTCATTATGTTTTTGCTGCATGTACTCTGAATAGAAATAATTTAATCATCATCATATCAGCCATTTATGCGTCCACTGCTGAACAAAGGCCTCCCTCATAAATGTTGACGATAGTTCCACACTTGGCAGGCGAGTTGGTGAGCGCAGTATGGCTACTGACTTATGGATTTAAACCTTAAATAACTTATTTATATTTATATTACATACGGGCAAAATTACCGATAAATCCATTAGTTACTTTACTAAATACTTTGTAAAACAGTACAACGGTTACCTCGGTAGGTTGAAACAATCAGATACGCAACAATAGGTTTCACTAACACCAGAAGCGGAAATAGTGCACAGGTAGTAAGTGAGCATTTATGTATATGGCAATACTTCTGTGTTCTAAAGAACATTCATCATTGTGGTATTGTTTATGCTACAATTTGTAGATACGTTTCCAATAATTGATATTACCCAGCTGACAGGCCGAAAGAAACAATCAGCTTTTTTCTCTGTCGAAGCAAACTTTCAAAATCCATCAGCCTAGTTTATATACCCCTAAAATATAGGTATTACGAAAAATGAGGAGAAAAATCGAGAGACGACGGCCTGAAAACAGGGCAAGAATAAAATACGAGTCAAGATTTTCAATTTATTAAAAGCAAACACAATTTCGCGGGCTCCAACTCAAGTACGAAAACAATAGTTACTTGCCTCGAAAGAATTATCTTTGCCGCAAGAGATAACAGATAAGCGATTTATTACGTTACAGATTTATCACGTATAATATTGACCAAAATAATCGATAACATGAAAACATGTATGACGTTATGGCACGAAGGTAACATAATCAATACTACAAACGTAAATGCGGGTACTAGTTGTAGCATGCTGTGATGGAGATGGTTGAGACTGCTAATTATAATTAAAACCATGAAAGACAAGTATTTTTATTATATATATTATTATAGTGCACCGAAAAACGCAGCATGAGATGGCCTCTAACGAGACAAACAGACAACATGGTGAAGGTCGCTGAAAGTCGGATGTCTGTCTGGATGCGAGTGACATGTAACCGTGCATTGCGGAAATGTATTGGGGAGGCCATTGTTCAGCAGTGGACATTCTTCGGTTGATATGATGATGATAATGATTTCAACTGATTTAGAATCCAGAATAAATTGTGATAATTAAATCAATGTATTCACAAATTGTTGTAAAGTAATGTATGGTACTCTTAGAAGATAACCTATTTTGAGTGTTTAATTAGAAATATTTGCCTTGCCTGGTTCGTTAAACTCATACAATTAATAATAAACAGAACACGCCAGCTATCATAACTGATAAACCCAATGAATAATAAGATAAGTGTTCTATTTCAGTTGGTTGTAATGAAGTTTAACAAGTGGTAATAATAAATAAAAACATACTGTCCACCCATTAATTACATCTGGAAAGTTCGATGGGAGAACTCAACTTTGTTTGCTTAGTCTTAGACATTTTGGGATGTATTGCAGAACTCCTAATTCTAATATGCATATATATGAATAAGATATTAACTTAGTAAAAAGCAAGAAAAGCGTGTAAATTGTTATAGCAATACGAGGGACTAATCACAGCTTTCCAAAAATATATATGTATAATAACTTGTAGCCATCTGTATATAAATTACTATTAACACTGACCGCCGCAATTTAATACTGATTTAAAAGTTTCGAATTTCTAAACACTACGCAATCGTCCAATTTGTCCCGATATTCAACGGATCGAAATCTTTAGCTCATAAACAATAACGCTCTACCACTTCGCCTTTACAATAGTACAATAATTTTGATAATAAAACAAAATTATTTTAGTATGTTACATTATTAAATTTCCTATTAAAGTAAGTTTAAGTCAAGCACGAGACTCACTTATCTTCGCGCTCTTTTTCAATTACGGCTTTGGCAGGGTTCCAACTAGAAAGTACTAGTACAATTCTAAGAAATTGATGTCTTAGCATTTCCTATTTCAGCTAGAGTACGATTGTTTTTCATTTATATAGCCACCTTAGGACATTAAGCGCGAATTCACTGCTGTAGAAATAGTTTTTAAATCTAAGTTCGTAGATAAAAGTGCATCGAATCGTTATCGGTGTTATTCCACTTCCATCACTAACCAGTAGATATACTTATCTTTTTCTAAGCTATTTGCCACTTTATTTTAAACTTATATCGTTATAATGCTCTCTTTTACATACACACAGTTGTCTGACAGTTGTTGTTTCACACTCAATAGCACTTTTTAAATAATTCATTATTAACGAACACGACTTTATAATTAGTTTTTCTACACTAATATCCATAGTTCAATGGGTCACGGGTGGATGCTTTTATTGGTCACAGTTTAAGAATAAACAGAACACGCCATGAGAAAATCTTGGTGTTTGTTGTTAGATTAAACCTAACCTCTATCTTGTAAGTAAATTTTATACAGTAAATTTCGTAAATTCACATAAAAAATACTTACCTTTAAAAGGGCTGTTGTGTGTGACACAACACTTGTCAGGCAACCGTATGTCAAAGAGGACTACAACATAATATATTTTACGGAATTCAGAATAATATTGACTTATGATATTCCCAACCGCTCATCCCTTAATACTTGACACTCGAAATCATTTTTTTCCTTGCATGCGGCCCCGCTAACAAGCGTCTGTTTGTACTTTACTGTATCGTAATTTTGTGTGTCGAGCATTGATTTATTATTTCAAATTACACAGAGTGCCGTGGGAGATAACTTCATTCAAAATTAGGGATAATATTGGAAACTTCAATTTATTTCGGGGATCATTACTGAAATAATGGATGTTGGTTTTTCTTGTACCTAAGTGCAATATTGTTAGCTTAAGTAGTGCTTATTCCAATAATTATGGTTGTATCAGGAAGATTCATAGTATGTGCTTCTGTAGTAAATTTATGTTTTACCTCGATAAGGTCGATCCAGTGAAGAAATGTTTTAAAGGTTAATAAGCAGGTATCTGCTGAATCAATTTTATTGTACATTAATTAGGTATCCGTAGATTTATTTACATGACCCACGTTCATTCTGTTTCTTTGGTCAAATGATTTAGTTCTTAAAATGAGGTCATGTAGTCTAACAAACAGAAAAAAGGTTACACTGTAAAGTATCGATTACATCTATAAATGTGGATCAAAATTTGTTGTATTGTAATAAAAGTAAAGTATCTTGTCACATACCTTTTATCCCGGAGCTGACTTGGCACTGGTATTTCGCGTCATCGTCTAACGTCACGTCTCTGATGTCCAATGAATAGTCACCTGTGAAAAAAAAGAGGAAAAAAAAAGTTTAATTAATGATTGTTTTTCTCCTACCAGCTATTTGGGATGTCGTATGTCATAGGGCAATTAAATATTAAAATGGTTTTCTGAAGCCTACTGCGCACTTGGGGACTCTAAATTGGCTTTACCGCCTAATGGAAAGCAGTAATACGTGCTTCTCGATTTGCATGTGTGGTTTAGAGAACAGTCTTTTTATATCACTGAGATCAATCAATCAAGCATACGGCCCGCCTGATGGTAAGCGGTTTCCATAACCTATGAATGCTTGAAACACCAGAGGTATTACTCGCACGTTGCCGACCTTGTACAAATATTTTCACGTCCTGTATGAAGAGCCCCATGCTGTAGTCACTTGAATGGGCGTGGGAGGAAGTTCCTCTGAAACCATAAGAGACCATTTTGGCTATAGGGTATGCGGATGAAATCCCCGCCAGTGACGAGAGTTGCGATGTAGAAAGTAGCTGTTGGCATTTTAGAACATTTTCTGTATTACAGCGGCAGAACATACAAAGGGAGGCAAAGTTACACCTCAGGATTAAAGATGATCATATCACCATATTTTCACCTCAGTGGAAATGATCATGAATTGTCCAACACCCCTGGTGACGATAGGCGGTAGGTTACCTTTTCTTTTTTATGATATTGTGGAAGCCCTGCTGATCCTTGTAAAGGTTTTAAGAATGACAATGATAAAGGTTTAGCCGATCAGACTAAAGAGTATTATAAACAATATCTGTTAAAACTCAATATATAATGAGGCAACCACTAAATCATACAATTTTTTTTGTGATTAACATCAGTATCATTTATAATACTAATCTATCCCACTAAGATATTTTAATGTATACAGGATAAATCAGTCATGTTATTTATTTTATCACATATATTTCAAATGAAGGTAATCCAAAAGCCATTCGTCAGATTAGTTACATTCTATACAAGAACATGTTAACATGCCTACAGAAAAAACTATGAGTTATTAGCGATGAATGTTTATGAAATTACTATAGGTCAGATAATACTAAATAGAGGGTTCTGTAACTATGAGATAAATTATTTTTTAAGAGAATCTGGCAGCTGAAGTTTCGCATTAAATTAAGCAGGTCTATAAAAGTCCATAGATATTAAGGTTCAATAGAAAAAGGAGTCATTTTGCTACAGCTTATATGAGATGACATGAAAATTGGTCTTCAGTGCAATTTTAAGCATTTAATTTGGTATCTGTATTGTGCAAATCAAGTAAAACATCATATTAACATTCTGCCTCCTTAATCTACAGTTAGCTAAATACATAAAACATTATAAGGTTGCCACTAATGTTATATCTGGAGCCTAAAATATTACGACACATAATAAAATGACAAATAAAGAGAACATTAACATGTAGAGGGGCAGTTTTATGTTAATCCAAGGACCCCTAATAAGTATGAGTTATTACAACTCCTCACAAGACATGTTAACGAAAGCAAAAAAGGTTCGCTTGAAGATAATATCCACATTAATTACATTAAGAGCGCGAATAAAGTAGATTGTGTACGTAAAGTAGGTTTATGAAAAACATGCCTCGTTTTGCTAGGTAGTGCTAACATAGTAATTAGATTACGCGTTAATTAAAAATAAGAATTACGAGCCTGTGTTTTATAGGTTTTTTAATCATGCTTACGGTTTTCGTGAGAAATATCCTAAAAAGATTATGAATGGAAATGTCTTATAAAATCGTCGTTTCAGATTTATTATGAAACTCAAATCACAGTAAGACGTAGTCATTTTACACCTTCAGCACTTTGAATTTAAACCATTACTTAAAATGTACTCTGCAGTACTAAATAACAGAGTCAGGAGAGAGATGGAGAAGGTAAATAAAAAAATTCAAAATAAAAAAGGTTCAAATTTAGAAAATCAATCAGTCTTATTACAGAAGAAGTAATCTGTTTTAATACAAGGAAATGAAGATCAATATACAATCTTAACTTATCTTCCATTATATTATCCTGTTCAACTAATAGAATAGATATCTAACTCAATCCAAATTCACTGTCAGCATATAATTCCTAAATTCTGCCAGCAGCCGCTTTAGAATCTGAGCCAGCAAAATCGCTGAATTCAAATGGCTTCTGGATTGGCCTGAAAGCTAAAGATAATTCACTAGGAGTTTCACCTCAAGAAATATTTAGCTTTTAGTATAAACAAGATAGAATTTCCTTCGTTGGGCTTTAGATATGATTTATTTATTAGTAGTACAATTTAAATGATTCGGAGATTATGCATATAATATTAATACTAGTGTTGCTGGTAGTCTTATTTTTAATTATGAAAACCGAAAAGGCTGTAATGCATACACGCACACCAGCCCGTAAACGTCTATTGCTGAACATGGGCCTCTCAATGTCCGCTGCAATGAATGGTTCTAGGGGATATTACCATTACCGGCAGTAACACCCATCATGGAGGACTAGCTGGAGTGGTGGCACGTCGCCCTCACCTTCTGGGTGACGCAGATACACTAGGACTATGAATGTTTCAGGAAAGTATCTGTATCACATAGGCCAGAAGAGACACCCAGTTGTCATTACTGCGGAGACTGCCCGGAGGACACAGCACACGTTGGAGAAGTGCCCAGCATGGGTGGGGCAACGCAGCACCGTAATCTCGTCGCGGCACTTGAAGAAGGTGACCTCTCGCTTCCAGCCGTTGTTCAGTCCATAGTTGGGCCGAGAGTGCGTCAGAAGCCGTCGGCTCCTTTTGTGAAGACGTGACTCAAGCAAAGGAGGCGGCAGAGCAGGGATGTAAGGAGACCACCACTGATCCCTGCCACAGTAAATACACCGGGTGTGGGCGCCGGCAGAGGACGCTGAATGGTCACCGGCCTACATGAGTAGCAACTTGCGGGCGACACACTAGGGACAGTCTGTCGCCCGACCAGAGTAGTGTCGCAGAAACAGGTGCGAGACGGTGGCGCGTTATGTGCTGCGCGCGCCTCTCTGAAAGGATGTGCCGCCGAACAGGTTGCACAGAGACGTAGCCCGTCAGACTCAGTGAAGGGCCGATACCTGCCAGTGGTGAATTCTAATGCTGACAAGGCAAACACCTCGCTCCTAGCCATAGGTAAGTAGAAGGACACCGTGGGGTTTTAGCTGGTAAGAATCTAGCATGCCCCTTCATCCCTCCGAAGACGGAGGAAGACCATGAGCATTTCTCCACGCCAAAAAAAGGTTCATTGCCATGATCCTCCGGCTTGGGAAGAGGATTGGTCATCGTCGTATGTTGTTATTATCACATGGGATATCAATGCTTAGTCGCCTTATACATCACCCACCGGTGGAGTGGAGTAGTCAATTCTTTTCCGTAAAAAATCACGGAACGGAACTTCTGTATATGACACATTTTATATTAGTTCATGATTCTTTCAACTAACATCCTAACTACTACTATCAACTAACATCCTTTTTTTCCACTTCTGTCTTCTGTATCTCAGACAACTTATTAACTTATCAATCTTAAAATATCACAGTAAATTTATATATAAAATTACCTTCTTCATCACTTCCAATCATCTTATATCGATCATAGCCACTTAGTTCTCGGTGTAGGCCGAGCCCAAAGTCGTCCTTCGTCCACTGCAGCTGCCCTGCTTTGTTTTCAACTCGGCATGGTAACGTCACTCGGGAACCAACTACTGCTGTCTGTTGGTAAAAGTATAGAGAAAATTGTTAAATATAAATTGTGTGGTCATGATTATCTTGTATCGACAGATCTTTAACAACACTTTTATTGTCACGTAATAATTTGCTGTTACCCTGAATTGAAGAATAAAATCATTAAGCAATTTTTAGGGTGTGTTAGTGATAGTAACGGATGTTATGGTACCACAAGTAGGTTTATTTGCCTGTGTGGTCTCAAATATACCTAAACCACTTTCGATGGTTGGTTGCGGTGGACTCTAAGCAGTATTTAGTTAGGCTTACGAAACTGTTAAGATTACCGAAAAAAGCTAGGATCTATCGAAATAAATACCTAAATGCGTGAGATACTAAACATGATTACAAAAATAAATTGTGAGGCAAATAAACTGAAATTTGTTTTGGTATAGATTAATCTGAGCTCGTTGAAAACCTCTCCTTTGGATTACTTAGAAACTAACTTAATAAATGATTTTATAAGGTGCAAAAATTAAATATATTGTTAAGTCTAAGTAATGTTGGCCGAGATAGATAGGTACTTGGAGTTTTGGATTAGACTTAAGGGATTTTTCTTCAAATGAAGTTTGTAGGTTGATTGTTTCTTATTCCGAAGCAAAATAAGTTCATTTCATTTAGTGCTATTTTATTTATTTTAGAATCCGTTTACTTAATATTATTACTTAGATTTGTAGCTCAAACGCTGTTTTATAGATATGACGAAGATAGATAACTTAGGTCATCTTAAAAAATAATTTTCTGCTAAAGTAAATTTGTTATGATTAATGGCAACCCAAAGGATAGTCTAAAGAAACACTCAATCATAATTCCTATCTGACATTTACGAGCTTCAACTGATGTAAAGAGATGTAGTTATTCAACATAGTTTTTGTTCCAACACGCAAATGGATTTGTTGCGAAGGCACAGATATTATACAGAGGCTAGTGAGAGCTCATTACAAATTTCTATATTTTTATCGCATATATGTTTATTATTGTATTGCTTCCTACAATTTTTCTATAAATAAAGCTGTGAATATTTAAATGTATCCAGCATAATTACAAGAGCTATTACGATACCCGATTAGCAAAATGAGAAAGCTTTAAGTCCATAATTTTTGGGATTTTTCATTTGGACGTGCGATTTTCTTATTCTAGTTTTGTTTTCGATGATGATTTCGACGATATTATTATTTCTCCTGTATCATGGGCTCAGTTTACTGACATAAATCTCAAATGCACTATATCAGAAACAACGATCTGCAGATTATACAAATATTTGTCCCGTGTGGGGATAGAACCAATACGTAGGACGCCAATAGTTAGCCACAGCGCTGACCGGTCAAGATCAACGCATAATGCGACAAACGACTGCTCGAGACTCACTTCCTTCCTCCTCTTTACCATAGTTGGGTAGTAACTAACGACATGTGTCCATTTCAGAGTGGCGACGGTAATTTTCGACCCATTTCCTGTTTCCACTGCATCCGTGTCGCTACAAGTGTGGTCTCAATTTTGCTTTTTATTATATTTGAGGCCAAGTATATTGAGGTTTTCAGAAAAAAACCTAAGGCGTGTATTTTTTGCACGATTATGTTTGAGTTGGAGTTTCATGAATTGGCAGTCTGAATTGATTTACTTTTTCATTTAAAGTCCTAACGACTGCCCGGTTTGCCTAGTTTACGTATAGTGAACGGTTAGGAGGGTAGGTTTCTTTTGTTTTCTTAATACAACCTGGTGAAGAGTCATTCAAGTCATTAGCCTTGTGGTAAGCGACACGCTTGTCCATGACAACGGTAATGCTACCCAGGACCCACTAGGATTTCTCCTGTGTCGTGGGTGCGTTTACAGAAATGAATTCCACATATAATACACACAGACCCGGAACAACTACCTGCAGATCATACAAATATTTGTTCAGAGTGGGAATCGAACCCACGACCCGGAGCGCAGCAGTCGACTGTATCAGCCACTGCACCAACCGTGCCGTCATTACATTACACCGTGCCAACATTGAAATCTCTCTCTCATCTCAGCTCATAAACGCCCACTATTGAAGATGGGTTTCCTAATATCCGCTACAATGATTGGTCATGGAACAGTGCCATAATCACAACACTTGGCAGACGGGTTGGTGATCGCCTAATCGCCTTTTACGATATCCATAGTGAAGAGAGGTTGTATATGCTTTGCTGCAAATCACACGGTACAATACCACAGTAGTTATACCCACAGTAAACCAACTGCGTACTTACAGTCAGAATGCGCGAGCTCAACAGGGCGGGAGCCGCGCCGCTTCTGACTGCATGCTGAAACTAGCTTAGAGGCTCGCGTCTGTGTGAGTGCATTACCTCGGACCGTACGTACGCTGTTGATTTACTGTAGGTAATAATTACGTCCACTGTGACAATACGGTACAATATTAAAATACTATTAAATGATTACCTGGTCTTGTGGCTCCATAGCGAACTTCTGCTCCTGATAACCGCCACACATACCAAAAACACCAAATAACACTGTATAAAACCCAATCAGTAACACATTTTGAGTCCGCAGCAATAAAAATAATGGTGAAACTCCCCTACTAGTGAGTCTTACTCTAAAGCTAAAGTTTAACATCATTATGACCACAGCACTTCAAAGAATATTATTATCCTTCTGCCAACATAACAAGGATATCCGGGTTTTATTTTTAGGCATTCACATTTTAACGGAAGCTTCAGCTTCCCCTAGGCGAGCGGTCTATTTTTGAAACACACAGTTTTGGAGTGAATGCCATAGCTTTATTTTTGGATGCTTTTTAGACGTATGATTTATTGTTTCTCGGGTTTTAAAAGCGGCCGCTGATGTGTCGTATCTGAAACAAACAAAAATAATTGAGTTAATTACATTTAAGTCGTCTGTTGAAAATATTTTGGTGATGGATAAAATTTTAGTTAAAAATGACGCTTGTCGGGTCTGCAGTTACTTAGTTTTTGGCAGTGCGTTTAATTTATAATTTATGTATTTCGGGCAGCTTTTTTAGTTTCCCAAAAAGTAAATTATTTTATTAATTAACTAAAATATATGTTACGAGTAGCCGGATTAATAGGAGATGTAATACGATATGGTTTGTTCGAATAAAAAGAAAAGTAGGCACGTACGTTATATATCATCATCATCATCATCGTATCAGCCAAAGGATGTCCAGTAATGAACAAAGGCCTCCCCCATAGATTTCCAGATATGTATCATAATTTTGGGGAGGAACTAATTATCCACACAAGGGATACTGCTGCCCATGCCTCTGGTTGAGTCCCTTATTCGCGTTTCATGGAAGCCACGGGAGGAGATGGTGCTATTTATACTCTTAATCCGGCAACCACACGGATTTCTTAATTCGGAAACCACATAGATTTTACATTATAGTTCCAGAAAAATAAAACACAAAAATAATATCTGATTTTCTTTACCATTTCGGCTAAAAAACGTCCACTGTTGGACAGAAGCCTCCCCCAAAGATTACCACAACGACCGGTATGGGTTTGTGTTGTGTGGTCATTGGCGGGTTTTGCCATAATCGCCACGCTTGGCAGAATGGTTGCCGATCACAGTTGAGTTTTAAATTTACTTGAAGGACGCCGCTGCCCATCTTCCAGCTAATCTCATAGTCACTTTTTACGACACCCACGGGATGAGATGGAGTGGTGGTATTCTTAGCCGGTACTACACGGTACAGGTTCTGATTTTCTTAGCTATAGTCTTGGGCTGATCTCTCGTTGAATAGCACTTCAGCCCTTGTGGATCTTTTGTGCTAAGCCTAGTCTTCTACTCCTGGATGAGCTCTTCTTAGGTAATTTGTCCTACGTCTAGTAAGCGTGTCGCAGTCACACAATATGTGTACTTACTCTACTTTTTGATCCCTTAACAATCTGCATTTATACACAGTTCTCAGTAAAATTCTAGGGACCACCCTATAAGTACCGAGTGCCCTATAAGTGCATCATTCTTGAATACGCCTGCTAAGTTTAGAACCCTTATGACACAATGTTTTTTAAGTTACTTAAAACCCAATACTAGAATTCGTCGTCATCAATGCTATTATCTTGAAATGTGGAGTTCAACAGGTTATACTAAACTATAGATTTAAGTTATGTATAGTATCTAAGTTTTAATTACTACGATTATTCAGGCTGTTTCTTTTTCGAACATAAATTAATAATACTCGTTGCAAACAAATTCATTGTTAAAAATAGTTTGCACAAGTTATTGTATCGACAATAATTGACTGTCTTCAATTTTGTGCCAGTGCACTTTTGGCCTAGTTTGCAGTCACCAATTGATATTTCAAAATGTATCTTTATTTTGTTTCAATGGTATTTTGATATAATAACGAACATTTTTTTAAATAAATGGATTTTTAAATTACAATAGTATGTAGCATTTATTTCTTGAATAATTAGGTGTTTAAGTTAGTTACTTTTGTCCAAAAGCTATTTCTATAAACTCAATTCTGTTGTAGTGTACGCAGATAACGCACGCGTAAGTACGGGCGTAGACCCAGGCCTACACCTGTGGCGGCAGAATTTGAGAGATGATTAAACTCCTCATTCTCCTTCTGACGGTGTGCCGAAGGACCCTTGCCGGTCTCCAGCCATTTCCATGACTTGTGGCCTGAGGGCGACGGACCTAGGACAGTCCAAACTCCAGTCAGACAGACTCGAAAATCTTAAGCCCTCTTTCAGTGCCGAAGGTAACCCACAGAAAAATACAGCACATCTCTCTCCTTCCCCAGGGCGGAAATAGACCGTGATAGATATCCATGGTGAAAAAAAGGACAGTCCAGAAGTTTAGTCGCATTAATAAGATTGCACGAACATATCCCACGCTCCCAGCACAATATAGGTTGGAGAAATAGCACATCCCTACCCCAAGGTACAAGGTACAAGGTACAAGGACGAACACAATACTTAAGTTAAGCCTCAGCCTTGAAGTTAAGCCTCACAGCAGCGTGACCTTCGGCCAGCTACATTAGCCATGCAGTTACCGGCAAGGAGTAGGCGAACTATTTTCGAGTTAATATCTTGAGAGGGCGACTAAAGCATTATATTAAGAGGACAGTTTCCGTTCAATATTCGATTGGTGGAGGCAATATTCCTTTCTAAAATAGGAATACGTCCAGTACCGACCATTTATGGGCTAATATGATAATTATGAGAATAAAATATCATAGTTTTTTACTATGCCTGAAAATCTTGCATCTAAGGCACACAGATACAAATTTACATTTTTCACACAAAGATAACACACTAAAGAAATTGTAAAACATGCTAACAAAGCGCGTGCACAAAAAGTTGTTGTCTGAGAACTGCTTTAGTTCCACTTGAAAGTAGTCTAAAAATAATAAAATACCAAGAAAACATGAAGTTCCTACCAACTTTCTAGACTAGCAAGAATTATTCTAGGCTTCAGTCGCACTTTTGCAAACTATTTTTATTTTTCTAGAAAATTCTCGTTATAAAAACTAATTCTTTCTTTGAGTTTGCGAACCGAAGAAATAATAAACATTGAAAAACAAAGAAATAAAAGTGTTCGTTGTGCAATTTCTTTGTAAACACGCAGTATATTGTCGCTTGCTTTAACTTAGATAAGTTTATTTAATTTGTATGCAATTGTAGTTTTAAATTAATTTGCATATGTATACGAGCGTTGTTGCTTGCAAAGTGAAAAGACCTTGAATGATTGATGATCTTTCTATTACAAATAAGGAAATTTATATGTGTGAATACTGTTGGCCAAATGGCTCAACAGATTTTAATGCAATTTGACGTAGAAGTAGATTATGTATAGAATAGAATGTAGAAACTTTTTAATTTTATTATCATAGAACTCATTATTTGAAAATAGATAATAATAAAATAGACTACAACTAGAACCGAAGATTTTACGTGCCCTCCGAAGTACGGAGACGGTCTGATCAAACACCACTATGCAATTACCTATCCATAGACCGCGCCGAGCGTTTCTTAACCTTACTGACCGTCTGCGATCAGTGTTCTCATGCGAAGAGTTAGGGAACTGAACGGTTTTAATTAGAGACATGTTTACTACTGGCTCAGCACGGATCGTTGGAAGCAAGGGTCGAGAACGGCACAGAATGTGTCGTCGCGATATTTATAAACTAACGCGCCACATTTTTTATACCTATAACTATGTCACGAGGCATGTAAAATTTCTTTTCATCTGAAGAATTTTACCGTACTATAGACCACATAATACAGTCTTTTTCGGTTTTCTTATGACGCCCTATTGCAGAAAATCGGAAGCAAACTCAATTAACAGCGTGACAAGTTCATGATGCGGTACGTTTTGCTAGGGGAAGACATAATTTGCTAAAGGTACTTAAGTGGGTCCACTCTTGACCTTTACGTAGCTCTAATATAGATCCAGCTGTCCCCAAAATAATAGCTTGTTATCCCCAGCAACGCTCTAATCCGGGATCTGTGTCTCGCAGGGGGCGCCCTTAGCGCAAGTTGCTTAGCATATAATAAAATAAATTTTAAGCCTGGCTGGAGGCCTCTTTTGGCTTCGCCAGAAATGTTCAGTTGAGCAGCAATATTTCTAAAGAAATGTCTGCGAGAAGCCCTATAATAAAACATAAAAAAGGCCTTTACCTAGCCTGATTGAAAGTGACAGATGAGGTCTACGTTGGAACGAACCCACCTAGCGGAAGTGTATTCACTCTTACTTTAAATGTTAACAGGTTACAGGTAAAGGGTGAAGGGGCATGCCGGACTCCTGCCAGCTAAAACCACTGGAGCGATCATCCTGGAGCCACCCTACGGTGCCAAACTTACGAATACGAATAACTTAAAAGCTATATGTTTTAAAATTATAAAATAAACACATTTGAGACCCGCACAATAAGCCCTTCCATTTCATATATTACACGGTACAGTTTGTAAAAGTTTACATAATGCATTTATATACAAAATGCATATATTTACGTTACACGTACGTGATTGGGTCGCTGAAATCCATATGTGTACCAAATTTCAACTTAATCGGTCCAGTAGATTGGGAGCTAATTGGCTGTGACAGACGGACAGACAGATAGACACACGAGTGATCCTATAAGGGTTTCGCCGTTTTTGCTGTGGACGTTCAGAACCCTAAAATTAAAAAAATAAAGAAATAGGAACGCTGGTGAGGAGTTCCACAATTTGGCTGTCCGCATAATAAAAGTTGAGGAGAAGCACTGAATACAACAACCTGCATTGCGTCTGGAACTCCGATGGTAGAAGGGAGAGGAAAAGACTGTCACGCAATCAATGTATCACCGATGTATGAGGCTGTGAAGATTAGTCAGGATGATCCTTTTGTATACGTATTGCATATATTTTATTCTCTTTAAATGCATGATAAACACAATAATATTTCACCGTCGAAAGCATAAAAATAACCCTTCCGCATTCTGAACGTTCCGTACTCTGAAATTCAGACGCCATATCGCGTCGATTGTCAGGCTCTATTAATATTACATAAAAGTGCAACTTTTGAGTCTATTATAAAATAAACTGAAAGTTAACGTGGACGTGAAAAACTGAATTGGTAAATGGCATAAATAAATTGTAGTGATTTTTTTACGATAAGCTGGTAATATATGATCGTTATTAAACTAAAAAGGTCTTTAAAACGGTTGGAAGATCAAAATATGTTTAGCCAATTCTTATCTGTCCGAAAATCTTTCGCCAATTTTCACTTGCTCGAGTAATTCAAAACGCTGAGCGATTAAGTTCCCTAGTTTTATTTTGCAACATTTCTTACACCGATTTTTCTACTGGCAACTGTTTCTTTAGTCAACTGCACTTTATCCTTGTTAGATAGCTCATTTTCCGTAACCAATTTGGTTCCGGCATGTCTTTAATTGGCACTAACCAATAAAAAGCAATACCAGAAACCGAATTGTAATCTAACCTTACCAATTTTTATACTTAAACTTCACCTATTTGATTAGAAAAGGTCTAATAAAATAAAAATTGCAAATGCTTATCGAAGAAATAAAAGCTCATGCAATCGTTGTGTGACCAAATGAAACAATTGCCAAATCAATATTCGACTAAATCCAAATTTTTTAATGCTTATTTTGACCAACCACTGATTCTGGCTAATGATCATTCAGTAAAATAAATTTAGAGAGAATATTGCTTCGGTAAACTAATCGTTTTCAACATAATGAAATTAGATCTATCATCATTTCGGCCGAATAAAGTCCACTGCTGGATACAGGCCTCCCCCAAAGATCATCACAACGATCGATATGGGTGTGTTGTGGGCTCATTGGGGGGTTTTGTCATAATCGCCACGCTTGGCAGACGGGTTGGCGATCGCAGTTGAGTTGTTAATGTACTCGAAGGACACTGCTGCCCATTCTCCGGCTAATCCCTTAGTTGACTTTTACGACACCCACGGGAGGAAATGGGGTGGTGGTATTCTGAGCCGGCACCATACGGCACAATTAGATCTATAATAATTAATAACTAGATTAGCAGTTTTTACCATAAAAAGATAAAGCTAATCTACATATCGGTTCATAACTACTCCAAAAGAAAGAATTTGGTTCTGTGACAACTATGGTTTTGTCGAATCGAATGGATTCATTTATCCATTGGTCAAATTTATCCTATCGACGTAGATCAAAAAAAGTAATTGTAGTGTAGTTACCCAAATACCCTCACTAGTGCTATTTGTTTATTAACGTTTTAAAATAGAGGCCTTAAAGCAAGGAGTGTTAGAGTGTTTTTTCTGTATTCTTTGGTTTCTATATTTATTTTAAGTCTGCTGCAATTTGCGTCCTGTTCAGTTACAAAAGAAAATAATGTGGACCAGTCTTTACTTGTAAACCTGTGTTGGGTATGTACCTACCTCTTTCTTCTTTTTAAGGCAATTTTCATAAAAATGTTTTGTTTATTTAGCATCAACATAGGACTTCACATGCGATGCCTGGTCGTCAGTTCTTGCACTTTCTCACTTGAAACTGGTTGAAAAATAAGACTAGACCACGCTAATTGCAATTGCCACAATTTAGATGAGACAGGTATAAGTAAAACAGTATTGAATTCTAGAACTAATCTATACTAGTCCTAATAACTGGGCAAGGTTAGAATTATCGATACTTTTATGCATAATTATGTCGTTTTGCTCTGATTCCCATGGTGTAACCATAGGATTTGTTATACTCATTACAGATGTTTTAATATAGTATGCAATTATGGTGGTGTGATCCTTGGCATCAGTGGTAGAAATTGTAATATGGAAAGCGGGTTTAAGTCGTGACGATACAGCTTTTATTTTCACCGTAATGATGGAAAAAATAAAAACATCCCATAAATGGAAGTGGCTTGATTATACTCAAAAAATGTACTTAATCATAATCATAAATCAAAATTTACGTTTTGTTAGAGCAGTATTTCAATTAATTCGTAGCCGCATTTTTATGTTAATTGAAAATATTGATATATTAATTTCAATTGAGATCTTTATTAAATTGAATTAGTTATTCCATTGTGTAAGGTAGAGTTTATCGATGTTTTTGTATAGGTTTCCCATGATAATTGCGAATGAATGTCTCGTTTTTTTAATGTGTACAGTGCCACTAGGTTTGTGGGAAAAATCGTTATTGGACGATATCATGATGTTTTGTTATTGTTCCGTGCGGTTTTCAGCAAAGAACAGAACGCCCCTCTCCATCTAAGGATTAGTATCAAGAGCAGCAGCGTTCTTCCGTGTGCTCTAATAATACCATATTTCAATTATGGGAATATTCCCTATAATCGCTCATTGTATTGATAATTGCGAGGATGTTCAGCAACTGAGGTTTATATGTTGAAGTGTTTGTATAGATGTATACTCAACTTAGCAAAATAATCACATAACGAGCGATTCAAAGTCTATCAAGACTGTTATAGATGAATTGCTGTAGTAAGCGATTACTTATAACAGCAATGCACAAGCTTTAATATCTTATGCCCGTATCAAAATTCAAGTATAACTTAAGTCAAGATTGCGCATTTTAATATAAATGCTGAACTTATTTCCGCATGGTATCCGGATTAAGAATAAAGCACCACTCCATCTTCTCCCGTGGAAGTCTTAAGCCCCAACTAAGAGACTCTAACCAGAGGGAGGAGCCACAGCGTCCCTTTGAACAGTAGTCATTCTGCGCTCACCAACCCGCCATCCAAACGTGGTGAGTACTGCTAAATCCCCCAAAAAAAGAGTCCGGGCGTTATGGAGATCTATGACGGCGGGCTTTGTTCAACAGTGGACGTCCTTAGGCTGATATGATGATGATGATGCTGGACCTAAGTAGGGTATATTTTTGATTAATGCAATCTAGACTTGAGTTTTGGTTCTCGTTCGGGCTTTAGTTTCATAGTTCTGTAGAAAATTAACTTGTTACAAGACATAGTGTCTTATAAGTGCATGTAGTAAGACTTAATAGCACTGTGAAAAATTCTGATGCCATAACAACATTTTTTCTAAGTCTAAATCTAATTACATACTTCGTTGCGATCACTAAAAGATTAGAGAGCAACCTTATAGGTTAAGAACCTTATAGGTTCGCGGCGTTATAGTCTGTTGCATATGATACGAGGTCTTAATCTCAATATCTCTATATCCCTGTATATTTTACATTAATAAAACGATTGTGCTTGTTGGAATATGTGTTAAGATATATCATAAAATATCATCATCATGGCCCTACCTAGGTCACAAGTTACTTGGCGTCAATACTCATATTGCAATGTTTTGGCAAAAGGGTTTTACGGCCGCCAGCCTGACACCAACCATCCTTGGGTATGCTAGTATTGGTGATTAAAGTGCTTAATGGTACGCACTGGGTTCCGAACTCCCTCTGTTACCTATAACACGTATGGGATAAGATGGATTAGCCCTATTCGTAACTGGAACTACACGGGCACTGTCATTAAATATGTATTATTATATAGAACATGTTACTGATTGCAAATTAAATTTTACCACTTCAATTGTCTGTGCGTTACTCGTTCTCAAATCAGTTTCTTGAGGTGCATGAAACAAGCATTCACAAATAACGATACTAAAGTACGTTCGGCGCGACCTAAGCAGTTAGTTTCTTACCCATCTTGCTGATGCTGCTCTTTTCACTATGGCGTCAGCTTTTCCTTTGTGAAATTACTCATGGTGATGCGACAGATTTAGTACATTGAATTTTAAATTCCTACGAAAAGTTTGTACTGAAACATCGCGTATTTGTAATCTTAAAATAATAACATCCTGAGGTATGGTCTGCACGTGCAATGGTTACCGATAAACTTGAACGGAATATTCGAAGTCATTTCTTTGTGAACGTGAGTAAAATATGCCGGTTATGTACACACTAATAGTGTTTAGGTTACGCGTTTGTAAATCGCTACGTAATAATCATCATTTCAGCCATAAACCGTCCACTGCTGGACATAGAACTCCTACAGAGATAGCCAAAACGACTGCTTTTGCTTTATGTTTTGCTTTAATCGCTTGGCTTTCGGGTTAGCGATTGCAGTTGAGTTGTAAATGGACTCGGAAGGATGCTGCTGCCTATACTCCAGTTAAACCTATATTCGCATTTTATGGCACTGATGGGAAGATATGGGGTAATGCTATCATGGTACAACACGTACGCCGGCCACGGCGCTACGTAAGAGACTAGCATCCTAGGTGTTATCCCGCAGCTCTAGTGTGATCTTACGAGGACCTGGAGCCCCCCTTCGGTGCCGAAGATGACCGCTCCAGTGGTTTTAGCCGGTAGGAGTCCAGCATACCCCTTCACCCTTCCCCGGGGCGAAGGAAGTTCCATGTAGAATTTCCATTGGACACCAATAAAAAAAATAAAAATAAAGGTGTTATCCCGCAGGCACGGTAAATATGCCAGCAAATCCCGTAACCCCAGCGATAGGTATGTCCAAGAAATCGCGCGGGGCTTTTGCCGGTAAGAGTCAAGTCTGCCCTCTGCCTTCCCCAGGGTGGAGGAAGTCTACGAGGACTTGCCCAAGATTTATTTTATTTTATTAATATAGTATTCTGTGGGTAGCCGATGCTATTGGATCTGAAATGGACTGAACTCAAGACATCCACCCGTTTACATGCAATGCAGAAAACAGATTACCCTTGATCACTAGATTTAATCTTCATAGGAAATATTGCCATTATTATCACACTGCTCCTAATATAATAATCCCTTAACTCGAACTAAAGACATATCTTAATACATTTGCATATCAGTCCCTATCATTACACTACAGTCTTATAAGATATCAACCGAAACATCTATCGTACCAATAAAAACTAATGTTTCCGATACGGCTACCTAATTAGTAACTGAATAATCGGAATCTTCGAACTAAGGAAGGTTATTTAAACTATTATCGTAATCATTTAAATTTATTACCGATAAGCAAATTTAAGTGGATTGTAAAGATAGTGGTGTTAGACTAATTTCTATCATATTTATTCTATGGCTTTAAGAAGAGTCCCACGGGTGGAACCACGTGGTACATGTTATGTTTTTAGTGACTTTCAAGTGCGTCGATAAAGACTTTTTATTGAGGTTTATGTTTTTTTTTATCTGGCTGGGTATTCTAAGTTTAAATTTGAATGGGTTTGAAATTGAATACAATTTTAAAGGTTATTTGAATAGTGAATATTAATAATATTGAAGATAGTATTTTACTAGAAGTGTTTGAAATTAGTACCTTGCACGGTGTATTTAAATATGTATACGAATGCGACTCATAATGAGATTACATATAGTGGGAGATATGTAGTGTAATTTTTAGGGCTGGAATATCCAATACTCATTTACTTAATACTCTGTAAATGTTTTATGCATTTCATTATGATCTATATAATATTAAGTACACTATTCATTATGTAAACGGAAAAACAGATAATGAAGTACAGTTTTTATATCAAACATTATTACACTTACCAAACATTACAACACATTAAATGTTCAAAAAAATCACAAACTCAGCCCGCCACTGCTAAAGTCTGCCCACGGTATGATCATTCAACCTATGCCACGCGACTGTCTCGGCATTCGAATTTTAGCTTACCACGGGTATTTTTAACTTACCCCCTCGTAAGCCCAGTCTGGATCGGAACTGAGTCATAGAGGGTGCCACAATCCAGTGATCTCCGGTTGAGTAATTAATTAATTGTGTCTGTTGTTCTTATGTTAAAAATAGGACTTAATGTAGACGGGATATAAATAAGTCTAAATGCACAATGTGTTTTTACAGTTGCTAGTGATTATAGAAAGATAGAGTGAATGGATAATGTTTCATATAGTAATTTATCTCATGTTTTTCTTTTAATATTTGCTCCATCACGCTGAAACGGCTGAACAAATTTGAATGATGTTTCGTACAGAGATAGATTATGTCGTGGAATAGGATAAAGAATACTTTTTATATGAATAATAAAATACGTTATCAAAATTTAAGTTTATGCCTTGCGTGTAGATCACAGATCATAGCGTAAAATACCGAACGATGGAACTCTAATAATATACTGAACATCTTGAAAACCGATACGATTAATTTTTCTACGAGTAGATGAATAAATTATACAAATACTTTTACTTTAATGTCAATATTCTACCTACTACCTAAACTTGAAATAACGAGTCGTCTCGCCTTGATACAAGTTTCAAAAAACAGAACACTTAATTGAACATAAAATCAATATCAATTTAAATAGTTTCACTTGTATTGAACTTTCGACAACACATTAAACGCATTTCCGAAATGTAAATGGGTGTTAGAACTTTCAACGCATACTAAGCAAAGTGAATAGAAAAATATATTATGACACTTACTGCAAATGGTGTTAGCGGCTGAAAGCTTTGAGAGTTAATTTTGAATTAAAGACAATTCAATGGATACATTTAGTTGATTCATGAATTCCTAAATTTCAACATTGAAAACAAGAATGTTTTCGAAATAGAACCTTATAACGGCTGAATAGATAGCATTAAAGAAGACGCCATTTCAGTTTCAAATTTAGAATTAGTTCTAAATTTAAATACTGAGTCGCTATTGGCCGTCCGGAAATGGAGTGCATTCTGTGTACCGATGGATACAAGTTTCGACATGGTCATGTTTTTTAAGGTTCCATTGAAAAAAAGAGGATTATTTTATTGCTTCTATTTGATTGTTGTATTTTGAGATTTATTTTGTACGTGTGCTTCGGTTGTTTGGACATGAAGTAAAAAATGGATAAAGCAAGTGTATTATTAGTGATGACGATAAAATGTATTTAGGTGTAGTCGTTTTGTTTTGCCTTGCACAAGCAACAGCGATTTAAAAAGTAAATTGACGCTGTTTATTTACATTGCAGTAGCTGTAGAAATCACACCAATACATAGGGGGCTCACTACTTGTTTTGAATGAAAAGAAAAACTGAAAATAGATATAATATAATATTAAATATCGATTTTGAAGCCAATTTTTTTAAACCGTATCATTTCCCACTCCAGTAAAATTCAAGTCAATAGAAATGTGCATATCATGTCTAAAGGACACCGGCCATCGCCCATAGTAAGTTCGGCCCACTTTGACGGGTGACAAGAGCGCTAATATAATCGTAATACTGCCAAAAATATGCAAATAACTATAAACACGTTAATATAAAATTGACTGTGAGAATTCAAATATATTTGAGTAGAAAGATCTAGATTTTGAGGTTATATGGTACTACATTTTACAAGACAACGAGGGTAGATAATGCTAGTGAAAGGTAAGTAATTTAAAATTAAAACTGCTGTTTCAAAACGTGTGTGTATTACTCTTCATATTCCATTTTGACGTGACGTTTAATTTCATTTGGCAAATGTAATATAATAAAAGCTTTATTGTACACAAGTATTTTAATTTAAACAATAAATACAAACTTTTATGTACAAAGGCGAGCTTAACTCAGAATTGAGTTTTCTACCAGCAAAACTATTATACAAATACCTACTTGTGAAAGTGTCTTAGAAAACAAAACCGTGCTTTATAAACCGAGATAGATCATAATGTTAATTTAAAGTCGTGAGTTATTTATTAGTACTCGTAGAAGAATATCATAATATTTTGCATGTAGCAACTCACTAAAATGACAATACAGTTTTAATCAATTTCCTTGGTCGAGTTCCTTTTTTGTGATCTCCACTATCGCGCCGTTTTGATCTTTTTACAAATTACGGTACATATACAAAAAATAAGCAATTTTTTCATGTACATTTCATTTATGTCCGCTGGTAGGCCTATTTTGGCCGATGACCTTTTATAATAAGTAAGAAGTGGGATAATGCTCAAGACTGAGAATGAAAAGGTAGTCTATTTCCAAAGGTAAAAATAAACACAATTTTGTGAAACGTCTATTATTCAACATTGTCTCCCTCACATATAACGATAGACTGCCAGCTAAAACTAATAGATATTACATTCCAATAAGTCGCAGAAAAATCGGAAGAAAATAATATGAAATTAACCCTAAAATGCTTTCCCTTTTATCGTAGTCACACCCCCAATACCCATCAACCGAACAAATATTTTCTATACATCATTAACAACGGTCATTACCGTCTGCCTGTACATCAAAGTTCAAACAGCATTCAAAACGTATCATTAGAAAAAAAAAACTAATTACATGTTGTTGGATAGAAAACGATTGTTAGTGATATATATGGATCATTGTCAGCACGACCTTTGGTTTGTTCTCGTTATAAATATCACAGAATTATTATTTGTCGGGCAAGTATAGTTCTGCCTTAATATATTGAAAATTATTTTAGTTACTAACTACTAGCATGACTTTGGTGTGGTCCGTGGGCTATTATAGCCATGCGGTATGTAATAAGCTACAAGGATTATGAATGCTAACGCAGAATCAGTAGTATTCATATATTTACTGATAAAATTATACGATTAGTTCTAACGAGCATTTGTCAGATTGCAGACAGAAAGTAGGTATGTGGCTTATCCACAAAATGATAATTCTGATCGGCAAGATATAGAAACATGAAGAAAAATTAGAATGGCATTTACGGGTCACGCGGTCATCTCAAAACTTATGGCAATTCTAATAAATTTCATTGGATTTTTGTTCCTTAAGGTTTTACGAAGATTTTTACTTATGAAAATTTATTGGATACCCCCAGTGGTGTATGGAGTGGTGGAACAAAAGAACATTGTTTGTATATATTATTGAAATTATAAAGCCTTCGTCAGTTTTTTCAAAGAATTAACATGCGAGTGTTTGGCATTAATGAAAGTAAACACATTTTTTCTTACTCTCGAGAATGAAATCGACCTCATATGATGGTGAGTCACTCTTTACCCAGAAAACAATGACACATGTTTGTATAATTAGACATATCTTAAATCATAATAATAGTGTGGAACCATTTAAATACAAAACCATATTCATATATGAGAAAATCCAGTTCTAATAAGAGTTGTCGTTATCATCATCGATAGATAGATAGGATCATCGCAAATCCCAGATCCTTTGCCCAAAATGAAAATATTATACGAACGCAGAAGAATTGAAACGTCAAATGTTATGAACTGACATGATAGTTTGATTATTTAATGTCATTTCCATATCATCATCATCATATCAGCCAAAGGACGTCCACTGCTGAACTAAGGCCTACCCTTTGATTTCCGCAACGAGCGGCTACATGCTGCTCTCATCCAATGACTCCCAGCGAACTTCACCAGGTCGTCTGTCCACCTCGTTGGAGATCGTCCCACGCTGCGTTTTCTGGTGCGCGGTCTCCATTCGAGAACCTTTTGCCCCAACGGCCATCAGTATGGTTTCCGGTAAATAATTGATGACCCATTTTCACCACCGGTTTCGTAAAAGGTGACTATTGATATCAAGAGGATATGTAGCTGCATCATCTCGTGTGCCAATAACAACTGTGGCAATATGATCGCTCATAATAGCAGTGTAGCAGTGGATGTTTACGGAGTGGTGGGATATCTGTATGCCATTCTCACACATTCCACAGAAATTGGCATTGCTTGACGATTGGAGATTGCCACTTAGTCTAATAAAGGAAAAGCATACAATTATAAGCGCCATGTACTATTATAGCGTTTATTGTCCGAGTGGTGTCCGGATTAAGAATATAGCACCACTCCATCTTCTCTCATGGATGTCGTTAAAGGCGACTAAGACTAAACCAGAGGTATAGGCAGCAGAGTCACTTCTGAGGAACATTAGCCATACCAACTCGCCTGCCAAGCATGTTACCAAAATGATGACAGAATTTAGGAAATCTATGGGGGAGACCTTTTTTCTGCAGTGGACGTCCTTTGGCTGATATTATGATGATGTACTGTTTGTAGTCCTTCAAATACACGAAACTTATTTTGATTTCATTTATGCACATACATCTAAATCAATATAGTGTTTTCTTTTTTTGCCCTTATTTAAAAAAACCTCACATACAATAGCAAGTATAAATATGTGCACTAGGATGCGATTGGGGAATCTGCGTGCCCACACCGAGCGACCCAAGAGAAGACGGTAGCACGCATGTGGTCACGCGCTGCCGTGGAGCGCTTTGGGGGATCCTTTACAATCCCCCCGGAGGGTGACCACTTTACAGTCACCCTCTCCGAAATGTGCCTGTAGGCGTGGCACCAGTGGGCGGCTCTAGTGTGATCATACGAGGACCTGGAGCCTCCCTTAGGTGCCGAAGATGACCGCTCCAGTGGTTTTAGCCGGTAGGAGTCCGTGTGAGTCCGTGTGGCGTAGTGGTTCCCCGGGGCGATGGAAGTTCATGAAGAATTTCTACTGAGCACAAATCAAAAAATAGTATAGTGGAAAAAAGACTCCAGCACCGACCAGTCGATTACTTCACACGAGTCGAGATGCAAGCAAAAGTTAATACATTACTTGGTTTTTTTAAGTTAGGTGCAACTGTCTAGACTAGTTTTTACATTTAAACTGTTTGATTAAGGGACTTTAATTTATTAATTCTGTACAGATAAGTTAATATTAATTATTACCATTTCGTGTCTGCTGAGGCATCCTTAATTATAAATGGAAATATAATTTACAAATCATAATTTCTTATTATAGATATCACCTTTATTATCATTTAGCGTACAAACATAGTTATTTATCTATCAAGAAAGAAGTAAAAGAAGAATACAAGTAAAGGAAAGGGATTAATGTTTTATATCAGAGAGTATGGTTATTTAACCAAAATATAGGGAACGTGTATTACTTTTTAAAAGAGAGAATGTGTTTTGTTTTCAATGTGTAATGTTATTGCCGTGTGGTGCCGGCTCAGAATGCCACCACCCCATCTCCTCCCATGGGTGTCGTAAAGGTCGACTAAGGGATTAGCCGGAGGATGGGCAGCAGCGTCCTTCGAGTACATTAACAACTCAACTGCGATCGCCAACCCGTCTGCCAAGACGGGATAACGAAATAAATTTAAAAATTGATAATCAAATTATTTCAAATAAGATAGCGGTCGCTAATACATTCGAGAAATTTTTCACAAATATCCCAATTGAGGTTACGAAAGCCCTTTCCTCGTCCTCTATATTAGCTGAATCGCAACTTAAAGAGAACTTTAGTAGAGACATACCAAATTTCGAATTTAGGCGTATTTCAATGACGTCAATTATAAAAGCATTTAAAAGTCTTAACATAAAATCCACTGAAGACTTATGGGGTATGTCCGTTAAAGTAATTGAAGCTATAATTGATACCATTGCCCCTGCACTTGCAGGTATTTTTAACCAATGTTTAGATAGCGGAATTTTTCCCGACTTGATGAAACATAGTAAGATAGTACCAATTTTTAAATCGGGATGTAAGAATAATCCGTCAAATTATAGACCTATTTCTGTGCTCCCAGCACTGAGTAAAATCTTTGAAAAAATTATGCTTGATCAGATGTTATTACATTTTAATATTAACGGGATATTACATAGTCGTCAGTTTGGATTCACGAAAGGTAGATCAACAACGGATGCAGGAGTGCAACTAGTTACCCAAATTCTAGAATCCTGGGAAGGTTCTCAAGATGCCATTGGCATTTTTTGTGACCTTTCCAAGGCATTTGATTGCGTTGACCACAATACACTAATCCGTAAATTACAGCATTACGGAATTCGTGGACGAGCTGCTGATCTTGTATTTTCTTATTTATCTTTTAGACAGCAAAAAGTAGATATAAGTGGTGCTACCTCCTCGGGGTCTCGGGTCAAAATGGGCGTGCCCCAGGGCTCAATTCTTGGCCCTTTCTTGTTTCTAGCATATATAAATGATCTTCCATATATGATGACCAAATTATCTGATGTAATTTTATTTGCTGACGACACGTCCCTAATTTTTAAAATTAATAGAAATGATAGTAATATTCCACACGTAAACGAAAGTCTAACAGTCCTCTGCAAATGGTTTGCGGCTAACAATCTACTACTTAATGCTGATAAAACCAAATGTTTAAAGTTTTCATTGCTTAATACACCCCAAATAGGACTAAAATTAACTCTTGAAGGCAACCAACTTGAAACTGTTGATGAAACTGTGTTTTTAGGAATAACCATCGACTCTAAATTGCAATGGAGTGCCCACATCAAAGCTATATCGAGTAGGCTCAGCTCTGCTGCATTTGCAGTTCGGAAAATTAGGCAGCTGACTGATGTAGCTACAGCCCGATTAGTTTACTTTGCATATTTCCACAGCATTATGTCTTATGGCATTCTGTTGTGGGGATCAGCGGCCGATGTAGATTCTATTTTTATTTTACAAAAAAGGGCCATCCGTGCGATCTATAACATGGGCCCTCGCGAGTCTCTTAGAACTATGTTTAAAGAAATTAACATACTTACACTGCCGTCACTTTATATCTTTGAAAACATTTTATATGTCCGCAAAAATCTGCACAAGTATCATAAAAGAAGCGATTTTCATGACATCAATACACGGCAAAAACATAAAATAGTAGTACCTAAATTTAGATTAGCTAAAACGAATAGGTCATTCCTAGGGAATAGTATACGTTTTTATAACAAGCTGCCCAAATCTATTACAGATCTTACTGAGGGAAAGTTTAAAGCCTATATTAAACGCGTTCTTATTGGAAAAGCTTATTATAAAGCTATAGATTATGTTGATGACAGGGATGTTTGGCACTGACTCTTTCTGCACATGTGGCTTCCCTGGTACCCTTTTGACAAAATATGTGTTTATCTATTAATTATTCTGAATTGCGACGAATGAAGATATAATTCTTGTTAGAATTGATAACTTTTTTTATATAGGACATATTACATATGTCCTTTTTGACATGTTAATGTACACAATATGACATTGTTTACAGCTTGATGGCCATATTGCCCTTTATTTTAATATAATTTAGCATCTTCTACATTTTGTAAATGTGATAACTTCGTTGACTCGTACCTGTGCGTTAATAATTATCAATTTCTGATTGTGTACTACAGAAGCAATAGTGTGTTTATTATCGTGCATATGTAGTCCACTTTGTTTCCACATAGCGAGCAATGTGTTAAATTGTAATATCACTTTTTTTAAAAGAGTGTCTATGGAGTTTCTTGCCGGCTTCTTCTCCATAAGATCAACTTTTCCGAACCGTGCACGTTAACTTTCGACTTTTCTTAAGTGCCTATTAGGGCCTATATGAAATAAAAACTTTGACTTTGACTTGACTTTGACAAGCGTGGCGATTATGGCAAAACCCCCCAATGAGCCCACAACACATCCATATCGGTCGTTGTGGACATCTTTGGGGGAGGCCTGTGTCCAGCAGTGGACTTCATTCGGCCGAAATGGTGAATGTTATTACTAAAGTTTAAGCATATTTACTGTTAGTTTAAAAATAACAATTTTGAAATAATAAAATCACTCAATCAATCATTTTTGACCCCATTTATGATCCTACGTTAACAGAAATACGAAATACGCACTATGTAATACACACTAAGTAATCAGTTTTCAAACGGTTGGTGCAGTGGCTGATACCTACAGTCGGCTGCTGCGCTCCGGGTCGTGGGTTCGAATCCCGCACGGAACAAATATTTGTATGATCTGCAGGTAGTTGTTTCAGGTCTGGGTGTATTGTGTGTGGAATTCATGTCTGTAAACGCACCCACGACACAGGAGAAATCCTAGTGTGGGGCATCGATTAAAAAAAAACAAAAAACCACAGAATCTATCTGGTGCAAACGGCATTAGCAGTTTTGGTCAGAATTGTACGCCGTGTTGTGATTTAATCCGTCAAGTAAAATATCTGTAATTTTATAATAATTTGTTCCCTTGTTCTCTGATCCACAAAACAGGTTCCACTTATTTATTCTGATGTTTTAAATTCAATGTCCGAGAACTTTAATAATATTTTTTCAAAACCCTCCATTGTATGCCTCAGTATGGCAATTACTGCCGACCATTTGGCTCCAATTATTTGTTTTCTGAACTATATGGAAGCAAGCGAGTTCGGACCGAGCTATTATAACTAAAAACTATTGTTTAAACAATCATCTTATTATCATAACAATGTTTTGAAGGGTTAAACGTGATGCTGGGTGATACACAGTTTGAATGTTTGACAAATATAGATATTTGTGGCTTATTTTGCTTTACTTTTAAGAATAATAATTAGAACAATCTAATATCCAGTTATGCTGATTGATCTGGTAAAGGATGCCCCGAAAATAATAATAATCATATAAATTATGCCGTGTGGTGCCGGTGGCTATGAATGCTACCACCCCATTTTATCCCTTGGGTGTCGTAAAAAGCGACTATGGGAATAAACCGGAGGATGGGCAGCAGCGTCCTGCGAGTACTTTTACAACCGAACCGCGATCGCCCGCATGCCAAACGAGGTGATTATGGCAAAACCCCCCAAAATGAACACAAACACAGACCCCTAGTCCCCGGCAGCCCTGCTATTCCTGATTACGACTGATTGTGACTGGATTAAGAAACCAATCCATCTCCTCCCGCAGATGTCGTAAAAGGCGACTAAGGGAATCTAAACCAGAGGGATGGGCAGCAGCGTCCCTTCTGAGCAACGGTAGCCAATACTGCACTCACTAACTCGCCTGCCAAGCGTGGTGAGTACTGGCAAAAACCCTGCAAAATGATGACACAGTTGTGGAAATCTCTGAGGAGGCCATTCAGCAGTGGGCGTATAATGTATAGTGGGCGAATAAGCCGATACGATGATGATGATGAACAAGCTAAGATATAAAACAATATATTCTAAATATCATAGCTTTTATAATAAAACACTTTTAAACGGATTCTATCGCGTATATTTTAGATTTTTGATTTTCCTGACGTTTCGAATACTTTGCAGTATTCGTGGTCGCAGGATGACGTCAGGAAAATCAAAAATCTAAAATATACGCGATAGAATCCGTTTCAAAGTATTTTATTATAATGTGTAATAATCGCGAAAATCTAAGACATTACTATCATAGCTTTTGTTAAAAGGCAACGCGACATAAAACTATTATCAATTCAAGCAATTGTTTTTCTCACCCAACAAGCTCTTCAACCTATATAACTGTATGTCCCAACACATTTTATAATTTTTTACCGTTCCAATCCTTCTGAGAACGGATGTCCAGAGCATCCGTTTAATCGTACCAACCGAAAACAACTGACTACCATGGACCAACACTTACAAACGAATACAGCTTTTATATCAAAAGGCATTATAGCGAAATTTATGTGTAAAACTTTCGTGATTAAATCAGTATCTCAGCGGAGAACTGTGCATAAAGTGGGCAACTTAATGACGTGGCAGGCAGAAAAGAAGAAAAAACACTGGAAACAGATATGTATTCAATTTTATTGCTGACTTTTTTTATTTGCATAAAAGGGTATGTTATGTATCGGAATGATATTGCAGTTTGCGTGTACACAATATATTTTTAAGTTCAGTCGCTGACAGTGAGAGAATCATAACATAAGAGTCGAATACGTTTATTTTTTTCAGAATACAGTTTAAACTGGCATATTTCAGCGTTTACAGTTCATTGACGCCCAATCTCAAGTTGGTTACTTACACCACTTACGCGATTTTTACTCATGCTAGTTACGCGGTATTGTACTTTCCCCGATATTGATATCGGCCATTTATACGTCCACTGCTGAACAAAGGCCTCCCCCATAGATTTTCACAACTGTGTCATCATTTTGGGGGTATTTGCCAATACTCACCACGCTTGGCAGGCGGGTTGGTGAGTGCAGTACGGCTACCATAGATTATACACTAATATTGAAAAATGGCTACCGTTTCACAGAAGGGACGCTGCTGCCCATCCCTCTGGTTTAGATTCCCTTAGTCACCTTTTACGACATCCACGGGAGGAGATGGAGTGGTGCTATATTCTTAATCCGGACACCACACGGAACCGATAATAATCGTTACTTATTATGGGTTTGCTGAAGCAGTAAGAATAGTTTGGTCCCGGGTAAGAATAGCAACACCCCATCTCATCCCGTGGGTGTCGTAAAAGGCGACAATAAGATTACCTGAAGGATGGGCAGTAGGGTTCTTCCAGTAAATTCACAACTTAACTAAGATCGCCAACCTGCCTGCCACCCGAGGCAATTTGGTAAAACCCTTTACAGCCTCCTCTACCTAAGACCAGTTGTTGTGGCGTCCTATATCCAGCAGTGGACGTTTTTGGGCTGAAATACTAAATAAAGCAGTAAGGTTCACTTGAGAATGGATAAAAGTGGCTCATGATCTCAAATACACACACAAGTCACTACTGTACGTACAGTTTGGTACTTTAATATGAATTTACTGTTTGCTGCTGTTTGCAATTATGACGTAAGTATAGATTAAAAAAAACCTTGTCATTTCTTATCTTATGTGTACCGAAGCACGTAGTTTATGTAAGAATACAAGTATTTTCAATCTTCTCTTACACTCACCTACAGTTTTTTATACGTTTACTTTTGTTATCTTTTTTTTATATTATTTGTTTGATGGTAAACAGTCTGTATATATTTAGTTTTAATGTGTATATAAATATTATAGAATTGAATTGAATTAAAAAGTAGTCACATGATCAATTAGAAAAGTATACCTATACAAGGTCTTAATTTAATAGTCCATATTTTGCATGGCGCTATGGTGAACGATGAAGATAATGTAGGTATAAAAAAAACTTGTAAATTTGCTGTTTAAAAAATTATTTTATTAAATCATTTATTTCATTACTTCCTAGTTCACTTAGTTGTGATAATATTCACATGCATCTAGTAAGACAATGGCGGACAGGGCTGGTTGACTGATTTAGATAGTCTGTAACATTAAACAAAACAGAAGGCGCACGGTAGCGACATCACATAAAAGAAAAAAATGGATTTTTACCATGGGTTTTTTGTGTTCGGTACATCATCTTAAGCATTTACTGAGGCACCATGCAAAATATCGTGGATTATTAAAATAAGACCTAATATATTTTATGTGAATGAGATTCAAACTTCCAACTGTTCGAAAGTAAAGTATCCAACTTCAAAATTGCATATTTCGTATGTTTATTGTAAAAGCCGTGTGGTGCCAGCTTTGCCGTGTGGTGCTGGCTCAGAATACCACCATCCCAGCTCCTCCCGTGGGTGTCGTAAAAGCCGACTAAGGGATTAGCCGGAGGATGGGCAGCAGCGTCCTTCGAGTACATTAACAACTCAACTGCGATCGCCCACCCTTCTGCCAAGTGTAGCGATTATGGCAAAACCCCCCAATGAGCTCACAACACACCCATACATATATCGGTCGTTGTGGTGATATTTGCGGGAGGCCTGTGTCCAGCAGTGGACTTCATTCAGCCGAAATGATGATGATTGCAAAAGCTTCTATTTTAAGTGAATTTTTATATTGAATAAACCAAAATCAGTCACTAGTATACATTTTGTAAAACGTAGACACCGAAAACGAAGCTTTCGACCGTATCTTCTTCTTCTCCCAAGTTACTTGGGGTCGGCGTAATATATTTCTGGGCATGTTGAAAAGGTTTTGCCAAAAGGGTTTTACAGTCGATCGCCAGCCTGACACCAACCCTCCTTGGGTATGCTGGTGTTAGTGGTTTATTCGCCACATGCTGGTAACCCAGGGCCTAATGGTACGCATCAGGTTCTAAACTCCCTTAGTCGTCACCTTTTAAGACACCCACGGGATGATTCTTGACTTGGAGCTACACGGCCTGTACACACGGCTACATATCACACTATAAAAACCAGTATAAGCTGATCTCGCATTGTCTAGGCTTGCTGTATGTTGAGATAACAGATAGTCCACCGTATTAAAATTAAAATTAATGTAAAAAACATATTTGATTGCACATTTTCAAAGATACAGTAGAAAATTTACAACTTTGGCAGTCAAAGATGTCATAAGTGCATTGATATTAATTTTACTGAATAATACATTATTTCCAATATATTTGACTCGTTTCTATCACAGTAAATATTTCTTTTAAATGTTTAAATATAAGTTTTTATTTAATTGTGTTCTTTTTTAAACCTTTATTAGTAGTATTTAATATCTTTCTTTCATCATTTTTCCTAATTACGTAAGTAATTAACTAAGTAAAACTTCTAATGCGCGTGCATACACCCCGTTTTTCTTTAAGATAATTAAATATATTAATTATAAGATAATTTACTGTATGATGTAGTGATGGGCGATTGTTACTACTAAGAATCGAATCATTCGATTAAAGTCGAATAATAATTGGTGTTGTTCGATTGTTGGTGGATTGTTATTCATCGTGCGTGGCGAGCTGGTGGAGCGCAATGAACGCGGTTCATAAAATCGTTGTCGAAATGTCAATTGCGCTGAATCACCCTGCGCAATTGTATCCAATTGTTTTTCGATGAGGACGAATAAATCAACAACCAAATACTCGATTGTGCAGTTTTATTGGATTGTTTTTTTAGTAACAATTGCCCATTTCTAGTATTGTGTACGTAATGTTTTGAAAGTGAGTCATTGTTTACAATAAAATCTAAATCTGTTCACAAATATCTTATAGCTGTAATAATTTTCTCGGTCTCACCAATATATATTTTGCACGTAGCTGAGATTTCTGACAGGTAAGGGCAACAGGTGCCGACCTCATTAGCAATGCTATACTAATTACGTGTGTGACTCATCCACTCGACGCAATGTTTTTCTTCACTGTCTGAAAATGGTGTAGGTAATATTTTTTGTGTCAAATTATCAGGATTTCTGTCATCAAAACATAGAATTACTTCACTAATTAGGAACTAATCCGTATTGTGTCCGGGTTAAGAATATTGTACCACTTCATCACCTCGCGTAGATGTCGTAAAAGGCGACTAAGAGACTCTGAACCAGAGAGATGGGCAGCAGCGCTCATTCTGTGAAACAGTAGCCATTCTGCACTCACCAACCCGCCTACTAAGCGTACTAGAAAATTCCCCCAAAAAAGATACACGGCATGTAACCAGCCGTCTTATGTTGGACTCTTTTGTTCAGCAGTACATGTTTTTTGGTTGACATTATGGTGGTTATGGATTAGTATCTCACATGATTATAAATATATGGACAGTCCCGCTAGGTTTTCACTCTGTGGCAATCAGACACAGAATCTGTCCGATCACGGCGAGTGTCAACATTGCGACTCTATTTAGCCGCGCCAAATTGTAGTTGCGAAGGAATACGGCAAGTTTTGTTTGCATTCGTATATGGCTGTCCATATGCCAGCTAATAATTACATAATGGTCACTCCCTATTAACGTTCCAATTTAAATTTGACTAATCCTAATTTAATTTAAATTTTATGCGATTTCAATTATTCTTTGTCAATGATCTTTTCAATTATTTTTGTATATAAAATTATGTTATGATAATTGTCTATGGGTGTATGCCTGCAATAAATGATTTATTATTATTTCATTTCATTCCCTTCCTCATAATCATATATGACTTAAGTATATTATTCTGCAGCCCAGAACACACCAGCTACAATTATCAGACCACATTTGACTGACGAAATAATAATAAAATATTTAAAATTTTGACTAATTAACGGAAATTACAGTCATAGATGACTAATTAATGGAAATTACAGTCATAGATAGATCTACGACTGTAATTTCCCACCCACCCGTCTGCCAAGCCCGGCGATTATGGCATAGCCCACAACACACACCGTTTCGGTCGTTGTGGTGATTTTGGGGGAGGCCTGTGTCCAGCAGTGGACTTCATTCGGCCGAAATGATGATGATGAGCTAAAATTTTACCTCCTTAGAATGCCAATACAAAGCTGTTTCAAAGCAGTTTTTGCTACGAAGTACCTCCTAAGGTCCCAAATCCAAACAAAATTAAAACCTTCAAGAATTTATGTCATCTGGGATGTGAAGGCCTTTTCACATCAAAGTCAAGAGTGTTCAATGTTTGCGATTCTACACAATAGGACGAGGAACCTGACTTTTAAATACCGTTATTTAATTGTGTTTAACTCTGTTAATTCCCAGACTAATTAAAGTTTAAAGTCCCAGATGAAAGGACTTTGAGTTGGCCGGGACACCAAAACGATTAACGCAAAGTAAAATCAATTTAACAGAGGTATCCAAAAAAATCTAACCCTTCACGGCCCCTTTCTAATCAACTAAACAATCGATTTAGTAAGATTAGTTCCACTCGATTCGACTATGCAATGTTTACTTATTGACGAAACATCCGACGTATTGAAAGTTTAAAGATCAGTCAAAGTCAATTTTGGTCATCCCTTCAGCAAGATGAGCTTTGTTTCTTAATGGTCGTCCTGTAGAAATAATGAACTTCCTTCACCCGGGAAGGGTGAAGAAACATGACTACTACCGTCTAAAACCACTAGATCGTTTATCTTTGGCAGTGAAAGGGACTTCAGATCCTCGTGCGATCACAATAGAGAAGATGAGCATCGTTTGTGAGATTTTTTATACCACTCAGGTGGTAAACAAGCATAAGGCCCACCTGGTGGTAAGTGGTTACGGTAACCTATGAACGCTTGCAGCACCAGAGGTCTCATTCGCGCGTTGCAGACCCTGTAAAAATCTTTTCAAGCCTTTTTGGAAGAGCCCCATGTTGTAGTCTCTTGGGAAAACCTCGGTAGGGAGCTGATTCTACAACCTGAGCGTGCGTGGGATGAAGTTCCTCTGAAATCGTACGGTACAGGACCATTTTGGCTCTAGGGTATGTGGATGGACTCCCCGCCGATGGCGAGAGGTGCGATGGCAGAAAGTAGCCTCTTGAGAGCCAGTTAAGCAGATCGTTTGATCTGCTTGGTCAAGCTGCCTCTGCTATGGCAATACCATGGGTGATCACACACACGTTGATGAAATAGACACATCATACCGTAATCCACTGCTCAACACGAGCTTCCCAATGATCACAACAATGAGCGCTTATAAGGGATATTGCCATAATCAACACGCTTAGCAAGCGGGTTCATTATCGCTTTGCAAGAAGATTCGAAGATTATATTGCAATAAATATTTCTGCTATTGTAAATGTGAATTTGGGTAAAATGTTTGTATGTTCGAGGCTCCATCACACTCAACCGCCGGAACGGATTCTTATGAAATTTGTCGCTAAGATTAATTATGTCGTGGCACAGGATATACGATTACTTTTATATGAATAAAAAAAAGATACAACACAAAAATGTTATTTCTATTTTCATTAAAGGACCTCATAAGAAAGCTTAATGTCACTTAGCGAGCTATGGAGAGATCTATGCTTCATATTTCTCTAGAATCAGAAATGAGGAGATCCGTAGAAGAACTAAAGTTTCCGACATAGCTGAGAGGATTAGTAAGCTGAAGGGGCAATGAGCGGGGTACATTGCTCGTAGAACTGATGCCCGTTGGGGATAAAAGGTTCTCGAGTGGAGACCGCGCACTGGAAAATGCAGCGTGGGACAACCTTCAACGAGATGGACAGGTGAACTGGTGAGTGAGTCTTTGGGAGTCAGTAGTTGCGGGCGGCATGTAATTGGTCAGTGTGGAAATCTATGGCGGAACTATATGCTGAATACAGCAGCAGTGGACATCCTTTGGCTGATATGATGATGATGATGATGATGACGAAACGAAGAAGGCAATTAACGGCTAAAGTGTAATTTATAAAAATTGCTCTGTTATCATGTATGACATGCATTATGTCTATGACTTGTTCAAGAAAACAGAACTTTTTGTATGGATATGCTACTGAACACTGAAAGAGTAAAAGGGGTACAAAGTAAACACAAACTGGAGTCAAACAGTAGCGATGGTCTCTTCAAGTTACTTTAAGGGTTGTTTCCGCAGTTGTGTTTTATTCATAGCCCGGTTTATTAGAATATTTTTACTTAACTTTAAAACTAAAGTTTCTTAATTTTTACTTGAGAAAAAATTATCTTCTAAAAATTGTAAAATGTTTGTGAAAGTTGAATAACGAGAATTTTACGTTTCTTTTCACGGAAGTTGAGTTCTTGTAAACCTGAATGATAAATCAGCTTTTTTAAAGACACTATGTAACTTAGTAATAAAGAAATTCGATGTGAATGTAATGCTTTGGACATTATAAGCACCAACGTAACAACTAGACGCTGATTGCGATGAATCAATATAGAATTTTAATTCCCAGAACTGCAGTTGTTACTATGTATTGGTTGGCATATAAATTATAAAAGCACTATGATATAAATTAAGCATGTTCTACTTCTCGGCTGGGCAGCGTTCGGGTGCCTCAACACAAAAGTCTTTAACCAGTGTGTGTTACCAGTAATGACATATGACAAAGAGACGTGGCGATTCACTATGGGCCTCCTAATAAAGCTTAAGGTCCTCGGCGAGGTATGCAGAGAGCTTGGCATGGTATGTCTCTATGAGATCGAATCAGAAATGAGGAGGTCCAAAGAAGGATTAAAGTTATGTCTGCATAGCATTAAAGGATTAGTCAACTTAGGTTGAAATAGCGGGGCACATTACTCGTAGAACTGATAGCCGTTGGAGCAAAAATGCTCTCAAGTGGAGACGGTGGAAGCGTGGGACGACCTACAGTGAGGTGGACAGACGACCTGGTGGAGGTCATTGAGAGTTATTGGATGCGGGCGGCATTTAACCGGTCGTTGTGGAAATCTATGAGAGAGGCCATTCAGCAGTGGATGTCGTTTTGCTCATATGCCGATGATGATGATAATGATGTGCTTCTAGGTGATAACTGCCAAATTGTTGGCAAACTGATTTACAGTATAGCTTCGAAAAATTGAGACCAGAGTCAGAGCTGCACTTTAAATGTATGTAAAAATTAAGCTCAAACTAAAAGACTAATAAATTTAAAGGATTAGCCGTCACCCGCAATCTTCGGGGGACATTACGCGTCTTGATTTTTAAATTATTTTTATTACAGTCTTATTCCATGTCATAATCTACCTCTTTGCTTTTCACTTGAATCCATTCAGCGGTTTGTGCGTGATGGAGCTTCAAACATTCCAATTTCAAACATAAATATTCACATGTATTCGAACGTTAAATGCAATAAGTCACAGAAAACTCTAGCTCTTTTCGTCTTCTTCTCTTAGTATACTCCTCTTGTCGTAGTCCACCATTTGACATGATACTCTCGCAAAAAGAAGTGTTTCGGCATGTGCTTTGTTAATCGACGAGAAAGCCTTCACGTATCAAGAAAGCCTGCTACAAATTTCAATTAATCCATCAAAGTGCATCAGTCTTTTTCAATTACCTACACTAAAGAATTCATACAAAAAATGTACACGTACCTAGCTAGAAGTCGTTCATTTCATTAGCATATTCATTGGAACGTTTACAGTGGCCGAACACCCGCCGTCAAAACATTATAACACGTCAATCGGAGAAGTGATGAGAACTTATTATTTACTGGTGCTAGTTTAGTTTTTGGTTTAAGACTGGCTTACACTGAGGACTTATAGGATCATGTAAACTGCGCCATGTATATTTATTACGTAGAGTGTAAACTATGCCAGTTATCTTGTCTAAACAAAGAATTACAGCTCGGAATCGATACGTCTAATTTTACTATCTTAGTTATGAGAAAGCTTATTGTCTAAAATGTGATCAATTATGCTAATCTATGGTTTTTTACATCCCCTGGAGAATAATAATAATGTGTTGTAGTGTTGGCAAGTCTAAAAACGATCATGATTGTTAGGTATCACCTTCTGGAAAAATTCCTGGTATACAGATCTGTCTGTCTGATCTGTCATCGCTGTGTAGGAACAGTTTCTTTCACTACCCACATTTATTGCCTGTTATGGCCATCTTCAATTTAAATACCTAAGAAGTTTAAAATTTCTTTCTTGTCCTTGATTATACTAATAAAGAGTATTTTTTACATTTTAATTTCAGTTAGTATTTGAGTCCCAGTGGCCCTAAAACTGAAAGCTGTTGTAGCGGTCCTACTATAAATCCATAGCAGCTACGGTGTTGGTGTGAAGTCAGCCTTACTCGTAATAATTAGTTGAAGTATTTATTAAAAAAATATTAGTTGGTCAGTTTATCAGAATGTGGATGACAAGAAGAGCAACTGTGATGAATTAATGCACGCAGTAATGACTTATTTTATCATGTGATTTGAAGTTTTTTTTGTGTAACCACCAAGGTTTAGTTATGTACAGTCATCGAGATTGATGAGAGTTATTAAAAAAAAACTATTTAAATCTGTATCTTCTCTTACTATTATCATTGTTGAAGCTATTATCTATTATTTATGTGAATGCTATACATCAAACTCTCTTCCTTATAAACAGCCGTATAATCGTTATTCAATCAGTTGCCAATAAACACCTTGGAAGGATAGACACGTATTTCTTATTGACACAACGCCCCGTTACAAAGTGAACCTTATTACCATTACCATAACAATCATAAATGTGAAAGTTTGTATACTTAAATGTTTTTGATCCTCCATCACGCTCGAACGGCCGAACAGATACTAATGAATAATATTTGCTCCGTGACGGGTGAGGGAGGATCAAACCTTCGACACATAGCCTAGAAATCCGTTGTTTTTAATTTACGCCCTTCAATCCAGGCGGCAAAAGTGCTAGTTAACATTATAATATAATCCGAGCTTTTATGATTTTTTTGCAAGAGGTGGAGTATGTGATGGAATAGGAAATAGTAATAGGATGTAAGTTTTGTTACACTTATTATTTTCTTTATCTGTACACACAGATAAGGAAAATCGATGTAAAATAAATCGAAACATGACGATGATGTAGTTTCCGTATTGCTTTAAATTAGTTCCCTCGTCGATATTTTTGAGTCAACTGGGTCACTCCGTTTACCGCATCAGCCAAAAGACGTCCACTGCTGAACAAAGAGCCCCCCCCCCATAAGATGACTGGTTACTTGCCGTGTATCGTCATTCTGGGGGGAATTTGCCAGTTCTCACAACGCTTGGTAGGCGGGTTGGTGAACGCAGAAAAGCTACTGCTCCACGGAAGAGAAGCTGCTGCCTATCCCGCTGGCTTATAGTCCCTTGGTTGCCTTTTACGATATCCCCGCCCGAGGCACGTTCTGGTTGATCCAGATGATAAAATCACGTTAGATCACATAAAGAGACTCGCGTTGTCTCATTCACTGAACACCCGACTGTTTTACCGCCCTCGCCACCGAGGATGCCCGCCTCACCGACATCGCGGAGGCCTATCGCTGCGTCACCTTCCCGTTCAAGTTAGCACTTCTCCCCCATGTGTCTTGCTTGCCGGGGCTCGTGCCGAGCCTGTCGTTTTAAATGTCCCCTAATATATTGTAAATAATACCGATCCAGGTGTCCCCAAAACAATAGCTTGTTATCCCCAGCAACGCCCTAAGCCGAGGTCCGTGTCCCGCAGCGGGGGCCCTTAACGCAAGCTGCTTAGTTTTTTAATATTAATTTCAAGCTTGGCTGGCCTGTTGGCTTCGCCAGAAATGACCAGTTAAGCAACCACATTTCCCAGAAATGTATGCGAGAAGTTCAAAAAATAAATTACGATATCCACGGGAGGAGATAGAGTGGTGCTATATTCTTAATCCGGACATCACACGGAAAGAACAAATAAGGAAACTCCGTTTATCATCCTGATAATTAGACTACTATTATTCACTGTGTGATCGACCTAGATAAACTCTGATTTCAGAGCGGCCATAAAGTTTGGCGTGATTTATAAAAGTTGTTTTGTGTTGCGTTTGGAATTAATACTTATATATATATTTTAAGTATGCATTAAAGCGGATTTATTTATAAATTACATTTTATATACATTCGTAATTATATAAATGAACAGTATATATTTAAAAATTAAGAAAGTATTAGCCCACCGGCATCGGGCACAAGGTCAAAGCTACCACTGGGCAGGGCCCTAGAGAGAGGAACCTCCTAAAAATATGAGCCTTATCCAGGAGTACCAGTTTCTATATTCAGCCCTTAACCCAACTGCCTAACGAGTGCCTCTTCAGACGTCAGTCTGCCCTCTTCACCATTAGGCCATTGGCCGTAACGATTGTCGGTACAATCATTGCAGAGTCCATATCTTCCATATGTCGATAACCTCGTGTGCCAAATCTAGAAACTTTATTTGGTTATCCTTTCCGGCTTATTATTATTATTAACTGTCTGATTTTATATTATCATTCGATAAGCCTTAATTAAGTTACTTCTATAAATACACAAAAGAGTTAAAATTATCTACGGCTTCGTCGCGCTAGGATTAAAGCTTTCCCTGCAGTCATTATTAAAAAATAACGGAAAAACTTTTTGACAGCGAAATATTCAATTTCGGTTTATTACCAAAGTTATTATTTAGTTAAACAAATTATTGTTACTTGATTTTGAACTTTATACGTGTGTAATAAGAGTATTGATGGTTTTGTGTGACGATAAGTAAAGATGGTGGTAACTCCGGTGTCAGGAAATGTCAGGCGTATCAATTGACAGTTGAAAGTTCGTCTCGTGTTTTATGGGCGTAAAAAATGATACAAACGAATTTAAACGCTGTACATATGTATGATATATTTGCTTTTAGAATTACTTTCCTGGTACCAACAGTAAACTCTTCTGATACATCATCATATGGGCCACAGGACGTCCACTGCTGAACAAAGGCCTCCTTCTGATACGGGGTGAGCAAAAAGCTGTGTTAAATTGAAATTACGAAGCTAGCGCTCAAGGTGGTTTGTTTTTCGGAAAATGGCTTTTCAAGTATTACAAGTTAACCTTTCCATCTAATAAACAATTATTACAAGTTAACCTTTCGATCAATTATACATATATAAAATGACAATCAATTTAATGCCACATTGCTCGTAGAACTGATGGCCGTTGCCGCAAAAAGGTTCTCGAGTGGAGACCGCGCAACGGAAAGCGCAGCGTGGGACGACACCAACGAAGTCGGATAGATGACCTGGTGAAGTCGCTGGAAGTAGTTGTTGCGGGCGGCATGTAACCACTCGTTATGGAAATCTGTAGATGAGGCTTTTGTTTAGCAGTAGACGTCCTTTAGCTGATGGGATGATGATGATGAAAATCAATTTATTTAGTATTCAAGCATAAAATTATGTCACGAATGTTCCAGAAAATGTAAATAAAATCACTGAAAATTATACTATAGAAGGGAAGGCATGTTCAATACAATACAAACATTTGTTCAGTAAGTAGGTCCTAACAACACATTTACACGTCAAATTGAAGAGTAGTCGGGTGACTGGGACCTCGGATATCTATACTAGGACCGCTTCGAAACTCAGACTGCAGTCGCAGTAGCCTAATCCATTTATTTTATTACTTTCTTGAGACAAATGGGACACTAAAAATGTTGATCCGAATTCTAGTACAGTTAGAAAAAATAATGTTTCAATACCTTGGATTTCACCTGGCTCTGCTGCTATTTTAACCCATATCATTTTGAACGATTACATGACATGATTTGCGTTTGTACTTAGCGTAGCTTTTTCTTGACTTAGATGTTATTAAAATAAATCGTGAATAGTTTATTTTTAAATTTTGGTGACTGTATAATTTACGTCACCTGGTCTATAGTCCCAGTCGACTTATTTAGAAGCGACTATTGGGCAACTGGGTCTGGGTAGCAGTAACTCGTAGTTCCAGTCGCCTGACTACTCCCATTGAAACAACCCTTCGGGTCGCTAGCTAATCTTCAAAGATCCACCTCATTTCCTTTAATAAATATTTAAAAAACAGGTTAAGCAGAAGATATTGTTTTTACCATTCCCACCCGAGAACTAAAATAGTCCCAATTAAAATTATATAATTAATTACAAATAACTTAAACCAGTTGATGTCCATTTAAAACTGTGCTATGAAATTAGTTAACGCTTTTGAAATGTAGATAGACAGGTATAAACCTAAGTGAACAGGTTCTTTTAATCATAATTATATTTTTTACAGGAAGTACCATACATTTACGAGGTAGTTGATGTTGTTTTAGCACTGACTTCCTTTAGTTATAACTATTAATTATTCCGCTTAAACATCCTAAAAATGATTATATGGACGCCTTAAAAACAGTGTCACTTATTTGACATCGGTTGTAAATTAGATTGTGCTTCTACTAAATCATCATTTCGGCCGAATGAAGTCCACTGCTGGACACAGGCCTCCCTCAAAGATCACCACAACGACCGATATGGGTGTGTTGTGTGCTCATTGGGGGGTTTTGCCATAATCGCCACGCTTGGCAGACGGGTGGCGATCGCAGTTGAGTTGTAAATGTGTTCGAAGGACGCTGCTGCTCATAATCCATCTAATCCCTTAGTCGGCTTTTACGACACCCACGGGGTGAGATGGGTTGGTGCTATTCCTAGCCGGCACCACACGGCACGTTAACTAATTGCATGAATATGAATTCATGAATTGAGATACTAGTCCTGCTTTGGTTTGCCGTATTATGGTCGCAGTGACGTTACCAATTCCTCGTATTGATATTGATTATGTTAACATAGTTGTAATGTACTGTACACTGACCCAAGCGATGTAATAATGATTCACATACTGACCGGATTTAGTGGCTATTTTTACTCAGTTATGCCTGTTACCCCTGTATACATGTTACCCCTGTTTACATGTTACCCTTGTTTACATGTTATCCTTGTTTACATATTACCCCTGTTTACATATTACCCCAGTTTACATGTTACCCTTGCGTATACAGGCTATACCGGAAAATGAATATACATCTGAAAGGAGGTCATTGTATTGTCATCATTGTGAGCAACTTTTACTATGGGATCAACGCTGCAATCCTGAAAAAATACCACCATCCGTTACACTGTTTCCTCTTTATAACTTAAGTTAATAATATGTGTTTTTCAAGTTATACAATAGTACTATCCAAGGATATCACAATGATGACTACGGAGCTTTAACGCCATTATGAAATCATACTTGTTCATCGTTGACCAAACAGATGGCGCTCCTTACTTACATTAAAAGTTCATAGAACCAGGATGATGACTAAGTTATACTTCTAAGTATAAAATTTATTGGTTGAAATACTGTTTGTGCTAATAACTCAATTTAAATATTGTCTTAGTAAACAGGAAGAGACAGTGTATCTATTGAAAGTATAATCTATTGGCTTCCTTTCAATGACATTTTAGATGTAGACTCGGGGTACTCCATCTATTATTTGCCGAGACTGACACAGAACCAATAAATTATACGTATTGTGTCTTAAGTTTTCATTACACAAATTATTCTTTGCAATACACACATCACTATAAATTCAAGATTATAAAGTTGACTGACCTTTGACACTAAAATGAATAGAAATTTAAAACGCCGCCGAATCAACATATAAATCGCTTTTTTATGTTTAAATTTATTATAATGCAATACTTAATTTTGGATATAAAGATGGAATAAAATAAGACAACACAATTAATAAGGAACGACAGAAATGAATACTTAATTATACAGAGTGTGTATTTAGTTTACTTATAAGACTTGGTCAATATTGGTTGGTGCAGTGGCTGACACAGTCGGCTGCTGCGCTCTGGGTCACGGGTTCGATTCCTGCACGGAACAAATATTTCTATGATCTGCAGATAGTTGTTACGGGTCTGGGTGTATTTGTGCGTGGAATGTGTGTCTGTAAACGCACCCACGACACAAGACAAATCCCAGTGTGGGACAAAGTTTAAAAAGAAATTGTGCGTGGCTGCAAATGCACCTAAGTAATGTAAATTCAAAAGGGCGCGCCGACACGGTTACTGGATACATCTACCTATACGTAAAATTTCTAAACGGTTTCAGTAATCAATAATAATGCCGTGTGGTGAGTTGTGCCTCAGTATGAAAAATAATAATTATTATAATTTACTAAAATTGCAGTGTGGTGCCGGCTCAAAATACCACCACCCCATCTCCTCCCGTGGGTGTCATAAAAGTCGACTAAGGTATTAGCCGGAGGGTGGGCAGCAGCGTCCTTCGAGTACATTACCAATTCAACTGCGATCGCCAACCCGCCTGCCAAGCGTGGCGATTATGGCAAATCCCTCGATGAGCCCATAACACACCCGTATTGGTAATTGTTGTGATCTTTCGGGTAGGCCTGTGTCCAGCAGTGGACTTCATTCGGCCGAAATGAATCAATAATACTACGGTTTTTCACGAAGATGTTTTATTGTTTTATTCAAAATCAGCCATAAAGCCATCTAGTCCAAAATTAGCTAACTTTAAAAATACATGCTGTATACATAGTGCTAATGTGTTTTTGTATAATTTATACACAGGCGCCACAAAAGTTTTAACATTAAAATCGCGTTAGCTTAAAGCATATTGGTGTAAGGGCATGGTCACACTGTTAGTGGGACATTTTGAAAAGTATGAAATTGCTAAACGGTATAAGTAACCATTAATAGTGCCGTTTGGTGCCGGCTCAGAATACCACCACCCCATGTCCTCCCGTGGGTGTCGTAAAAGTCGACTAAGGAATTAGCCGGAGGATGAGCAGCAGCGTCCTTCGAGTACATTAAACAGCTCAACTGCGATCGCCAACCCGTCTGCCAAGCGTGGCGATTATGGCAAAACCCCCCAATGAGCCCACAACACACTCATATCGGTCGTTGTGGTGATATACAGGGGAGGCCTGTGTCCAGCAGTGGACTTCATACGACCAAAAATATGTTTTTGTAAGACAACAATGCAGCTAAGTTTTCTTCTGTGTCGTGGGTATATTTGAACGTCGAAAATTAAAATACCTACGGGTAAAATGTCAATATTCAAAATATCCAAAAACTTTATTGTCGATTGTATCAAATATGTACCCCTATACCCACCACACACTTAGTGTGGGGCATCGTTGTCTAATAAACAAACGGTGCGATTCTTTCACAGGGCTTCAACGCGCGAGTGATGCCTTTGGTGTTGCAAGCATTAATAGGTTGCTGTAACCACTTGTCATAAGGCAAGCTGTATGCTTGTTTGCCAACTTAGAGGTAAACAAAATAAAAAACATAACGCAATCACTCCATGTTGTCATTTTACATCTAAATCTGTTTAAAACCCATAACATTCTACAGTTTTTGACTACTAAGTATGTAAGCTCAAGCTTTTATAATATAGTTGCTAATTACCAACTAACATTTCGCGCAAAACAGCCAAAAACAAAAAAAAAAACAATATAAACTCTATCACGGATACAATTAAAATCTAATAAAACTGGGAAAACACGACAAAACGCCCACAGGCATATGGGCTCATAAATTATCTAGCCTCGCGCACTCGCTTAATAGCCTATGGTCCCCAGTGACTAGACTTGATGGGAAAATACCGGGGCGGATCTATTTTTTACCGTTCACCACCAATATATTACGGAAAGTCTTTTAAATGACGATATTTTAAATGAAAAGTTATTGACATTGCTTATTGGAATGACATTTTGCTAACGGATTTTTTACTATGATAGGCAAGTAATCATTTCATTATTGCTGTTGACTTTAGATGTGTGGTGCTTACTTGAATAACACAACCCCATCTCATCTTTCTTTTTTTTATATAGAAACATAGCCACATACTAGGAATTCTCCTGTGTCGTGGGTGCGTTTACAGACACAAATTCCACACACAATACATCCAGATCCGGAACAACTATCTGCAGATCATACAAATATTTGTTCCGTGCGGGAATCAAACCCGTGACCCAGAGCGCAGCAGCCGACTGTATCAGCCACTGCATCAACCGTGACGTCATCGCGTGGTTGTAGTATAAGGCGCCTGTAGGATTAGCCACAGGATGGCAGCAGCGCCTTTGACTACACTTAGAATTCAACTGCATGCAACTGCCAACCCGTCTGCCAAGATGTGGTGATTAAATTAAAACTCCTCAATGATCATAAAACACAGCCAATCCGGGCGTTGTGGCTATGTTCTTGGGAGGCCTGTGTCCAGCAGACTTTATTCGGTTGAAAAGATGCAAGTCAATCTTTTGAATCTTGGATTCGAGTTTTATCTTTATGCATTGGAAAGTCCTTTCCTCAGATTGCTACGCTTAGATATTAAGAATCATCACTATACTGATGTTGATCCTTACCATTAACAACAACTCTGGGGGTCAGGGTCTTGTCTAACCAAATGCGGTGCGTTGCTAACCGCATCAACGTTATCCCTGTGATTTTCCTTCGTTGACCTACCGTGGTGCGGGACGTACGTGACGTATTATGCTTCGTTTTTCATTCTTTGATCTCCGTGCTGCCAAAAGCTTGGCCATTACTTTATCTTGCCAAGTGTCCTGGCTAATTCCTTTTTCCCTTTGAAACCCATTACCAATCTCCGTCATCTAGAACCGTTTTTTATCGGAGCTAGATGTCAGGGACTCGATTCTGTAATTTGATTCCAAGCATGGGATCCGTGGATCTCTGTGTTAGTTTATACGAAGCCTCCTTTGAGAGTGTCGATCGCCAAATGTAGTTTAACATCGTAGATCAGTTAATTTGAACAATATAATTTTACAGAGTATCATCATTCATTAAAAAAAAGAAAATTATCCTTATATCACTACTATATTTTCTCTCTCGTTCACTTTGGTCTATTACTGAACACGGGAAAGAGGGACATTCAGAGGCTAATGGCCGCTTTAATTAACTTTCATATTGCCATATAAATTCTTCGCACTGACACTGCCACGATTGGCAGGCAAATTGGTAATCGCATTACGTAATGTTGTTATTAGTACACAGGGAAAAGCTGATGCCCGACCATTAATTTTTTCATTTTGTTTTGAATAGGCTTGCCTTTGACTTCTATCTCAGGTAATCTTAATTGATAATGCAGTTGACTATGATTCAGGCCTGAAATAAACCTGCTTACTCGTGAATTGAAAATGGTTATAAGTATTAGGAAACACCGATTTTGTCAGGAGTTCCACTCCCTAGACCTCTACGGAGTACGTAACGATGCATAATAAATGCATTAGCAAAGCGCTTTATGCGCATTTGTTTGTGTACGTCTGGTCGTCCGATAAAGGAACCCATTCCTAATACTTAGGAGAGTATTCAATGACTGAAATGTATCCTCTAAAATACTTATAGACATACAGCTTTACGACGATGTTTCAAAAACCTGAAGACGTGTTTCAACGCATCGTTATTAATGGACCTCTTGGCTCGTCTCTCAATAATCTCCAGTGCATCTTTGGTCGAAGCTGGAATTTGGACGAACGATTCCAAGAATGAGACCAATGATCACGTGATCAAGCTTGCGCTTGGTAAGGATTGAGCACTTGTTCCTGTGTGAAGTACTATGCCACCTCTTTATATAATTCCTAGGCACCTTATACGATATCTATTTTTGGAGTCACGACATCGAATCGATCTATCCGATCGATTTGATATCTTATTTCCTACAACCGGTAATTAGTGTTTGCAGACCACGATTGCAGGACGAAATGAACGGGGACTATGTTCGGATCTGACGCAGCTAGGGAGATGATATGGACAAACTGGCACGTTCTTGTTACGAACACAGTTGACAGTTTGATTTTCAAGACCGTATTAATCTATTATTTGTACCATGTGATGGCCCCTAAGACTGTCGAAGGTCTATCGATATAAAAGTCAGAATGGCCTGATGGAAATGGCTGACGGCTTCAAGCCAATATGGGAATAAAACTTCTCTCGCGCTGGCACGAGCTATAATTTCACATGGAAATGGCTTATATGCCATGGTGAAAAGATTAGCCAGTCAGGAAGATTGGTAGAAGACGTTCCAACGTGCACTGCATGTATGTACTTCTTGACTCGTGGAGCCTCTTTTGATGCCCTCCATGCCTGAGTGAGTGTAGTTTCAATGTCTGCCGGAAAGCAATCACTGGCAAAATAAAGAGCCCAATATGGAGGCACTTTTAAATAATCATTGACTGTCCTTGTAATACTAACATAATTTAACCTCGATAGATCTTTGTTACTTTATCCTACCATTTTTGGCTACAAATTGGGGCTCCTAATATGATGTCATCAGTGAGTAGGTATAAAAAATAGATGATGCTATCAAGCCTAGTCATAATCAATTATAAGCTTGGTACGACACCCACAGGAACTGGCCTTTTCTTAACGAGGAAACACATAGCAAAGATACTTAATACCTGTCTCACATTCTTATTCCCTAATCACCATTAAATTAACTTAAACAAATTACTAATTATTACGATAATGAAAAAAAAAAATTATGGGTATTTGTTTTAGCCACGTAACGAATATATCCCTTGCCATTAATTAAAATTATTTTCGTTGTTCTAACAAACGTTTTGTCGTACAAAGTTAATGTTTACTACAGTTAATTAACATTTGTCGCCGTGAACGAACGAAAATAAAAAATTCCACAGTTAATAATGTCTTAGGTTTTCGCGAGTATTACACATTATAATAAAACACTTTTAAACGTATATTTTAGATTTAAGAAGGAAAAACAAAATATCTAAAATATACGCGATAGAATCCGTTTAAAAGTGTTTTATTATAATTCCACAATTGTTTGAAAATGCAATTTTCATTAACTACGAAACGTGCTTAATGTTTCTTAAGGCTTCGTTGGCAAACGAACCTGCAGGTCACGGAAAAGTAAGCAATCACCGCCGCCATGAACATCTACAACACCACAGGAGTCGCTGATATGTTCTCGTATGTGTTCGGAAAAACTGCTTATTTATGTTGGTCGCACATTTTGTATGATGTACGGAGTGAAAAGTGATGAGACATTCAAAATAAGATAAGATAAAGATAAAAATATTTTTATTCATGTAAAACTATTTATAGGCACTTATGAATTGTCAAGACTTTAGTTGCCTTGTTCCAAGGTGTAGATTTCCTATGGAGAAGAACGGGCAAGAAACTCCATGATTACTCTTTTTAAATCATATTGGTAGAATGTTCTAGAAATGATGGTAAAAAAAGAGTTTAAACTTCTTAAAAAGTCTACACTAGACAAGCTTGATTTTAATACTCACCATACAGTGCTAGACCGCTATCGTTTCGGCCGAATGAAGTCCACTGCTGGACACAGGCCTCCCGCAAAGATCACCACAACGACCGGTATGGGTGTGTTGTGGGCTCATCGGGGGGTATTGCCATAATCGCCACGCTTGATAGACGGGTTGGCGATCGCAGTTGAGTTGTTAATGTACTCGAAGGACGCTGCTGCCCATCGCCCGGCTAATCCCTTAGTCGACTTTTACGACACCCACAGGAGGAAATGGGGTGGTGGTATTCTGAGCCGGCACCACCGCTAGCCATCAAGGTAATGACTTCTTGCTTCTCAGAGGTATCGTCTAAGTAAAGTAGAAGTTTAGAGGCTGGATGGTGATATATTTATACATAATAACGCTAATAACGTCTCATTACACTCAACATCATTTGCGAAATTCCTTGCCAGAGGCGCTCAACATTTGGTAATCTTATACCTACTTTTGCGCTCAAATTTATATGTTACGTTAAACCTTACATCAATTATCGCCTCTATTCAATTCTAACAAAGAAGCACTTTACTTCCTTGACATAACCAATCAATCGCTATTTAAGGAAAAAAACTGCAAATATTCTAAGAAACGTAAATCGTTGTAATCGCTAACCCGCCGTGGCATGCGCGAGTATCTTTTTTTTTTGTTATTTTATTCATGCTTGACACCTGTTTGACTGGCTTATGGCTTTTCTTTATTATTTCAGAGTTCCTTAGTGTAACTGATAGTACAATATTTTTAATCTCAGGTGGTAGCTAATTCCACTACCTAACTGCACACATAAGGAATTGGAGTAGAAATCAATTTTAAATGATAGGAATTTGAAGTTATAAGATGGCGACCCGCAGGAGGCATCAGACAGACGGGTGTAAGGAAAGCATTCCCGCAGGTAGGGTGGAATATATAGGATGTATTGTATATAATATATTAAAAGGATAGACAATATCCTAGTATCCCTTCGAAGACAAATTGGGACCCACTAGAGAATCTTACGGAAATTGGAGACAAGGTCATATTTTGGTTTAAAGGGCACGAAGTTCTGATGAAATTTCCGTGAGTGGAAGATGAAATGCTTTTTCCTACTAACATTAGCATCATAAGCAAGCATAAGCACTCCATGACAAATTAACATTAAAAACATTCCAAGGTTTTTAGCAGTGGGATAGGGTCGATCACGCTTGGAGAAGAAAGGGCACCAGAGTAACAAACATCCGTATCTGCTGCGTGCTTATATAAAGCGACCCCAGGAAGAAAGAAGGGGAGCGCCGTTGGCACTGTGCCACCGTGTAAGCAGCACAGTCCACAGCGAGGCTCGCGGGATCCTTTACAACACCCCCAAAACTTCATGGAGGGTGATTTTTTTTACAGTTGCCACCTCTCCGCTAGAGCGGGTGTTCGCTTTACAGTTGCCATCTCTCCGCTAGAGCGGGTGTTCGCTTTACACTGGTCCCTCCAAGATGTGCCTAAAGGAATGGCACCAATGGGCGGCTCTAGTGTGATTGTACACTAGGCGTAGATTATAGTTCCTGGAGCCCCCTTCAGTGCCGAAAATAACCACTCCAGTGGTTGTTGTGAGTCCGACCAGCGGAAACACACGGATTAAATTGCACTAGGCTTTTAGCTGTACTTGTGTAAGCAATATCACTATCATCGAGTTTAACTGGTGTTAGAGATGCAAAATTCAGTCCTTTAGTATTCAAACTTGGACATATAACACTAAAACTATAAGCTGTTTATACACATACGTGGGTTTCTCCAAGATCACAAAGGGGTTAGAATAAAGCATCTCAATCGCTAGTCAAAGCCGCAGCTTAGACAATAGCTCGGATTCTATTGTCACCTTTGCTCACTTGACAAATAAAATGCCCTACGGAACCATAACACCGCTTTTAAACAAAACTCAACATCTTTTTTCAATAAAGCGACGAATCACGAACCGGTTTAGCAAATAAACCATTGTGTTGCGTGCGTTAATTTTTGATTTTTGCGCTTTCAAGATAGCAAAGAATATAAAAAATACAAAAAGAACTTGAGATCGATAGCCGTTCAATATTTGTAGTTGGGTTAATTTCAAAGTCCGGACAAAAGGACCATATAAAACACTAAGGCGACAAAGCTGAACTTTATTGTGAAATTTAATTTAAAGATTAAGTGTTAAATATGTTTAGGTATATTGGTGTCATACTTCGGCGTGTTTTCTGAAAGGATCATTATCAGGTTAATGTCTGAAACTGATAATTAATCAATCTAATCCAAAAGATATAAGATTTTGAAATTTATTCGGTTTTGTCCTAAGATTACATTTAAGATAAAAACAGACAAATCCTTAATCCCAAATCCAAAGATTTTGGGTAAGATTGATTATTAATTTAGGTCGTTAGTTATCATTCATTTCATTCATTATCGTACATTTGCTGCAAGTCGAATAAGCGATGGGTCAAATTTACCACCGAGTATGACCAACACCTAAAAAACTAAGTTCTTTGATAAAAGAAACTGCTCAGTGATTCATTTAGTATACAAATATGTTAAGTTTTTATTATTTAATAGAAAAATGTCATAGGGTACGGGTTGATATATCCATGCGGATAAAAATCCCAAATTAATAAAAGAAAAAAAAGAAAACCAATACCAAGGTAACGATGGCGGGACGAACTTGAGAAATGAATGCTTCACTTGCAGATAGCTGATGTTATAAGGAATAACTTAGGCTACTTTTATTTTAGAAAAATAATTAGGGTTCCGCGTAAAAAATTAAACCCTTGAAATCCAATACATATATTCTATGTCAAGTGTCTATGTCGAAGTACTCTAAATTTCTTTTAAATTAAACGCGGGTGAAACCGCGGGTCCCAGCTAGTAATGTAAATAAAAACGTCTAATTCATCACCAATAGAAAAAAAGTATGGCCAAGATTGTGTTTTTAGAAATCATGGCTTTTACTTGTTTTGTTGTACTGGGTTAAAACAATTTTAACTGAAAGGAGCCAAATCAAATTATATATATCATCGATTCTAAGTTCTAACAAGCTGTTGCCCGTGGTTTCACCCGCGCTTTCATTTTTCATAATATAGTTCGATGAAAATATATAAGCTTAATTAGTATATATTAGATTGCATATCATGGGTTTTAATTTATTTCACGTAACCCTATTTTTTCTAAAATAAAAGTAGCCCGTCAAAATCGGTCTAGCCGTTTCGAAGATTAGCCGGAACAAACAGACAGACAGACAGACAAAAATATGTTTTTTTTTTACATGTTCCATATATATACTTTCATTTAGTAAAAAACTGTTATTTTGACATTACAAACAGACACATCAATTTTATTTATTTGTATAGAAGATATAGACTATATATATTACAACTCATTTTATGGAACTGATATGTAATCTTTAGAAGCTTTGTTTGTTTTTTCTAAACCATAAAGACTGTAAATAAAAAATACAACAAACGTTAATTTTATAAACTGCAGAGACATAAAAGACCTTTTAATTAAAAGTTTATCTGAATGATGATCGGTACCAGAGACCACCCACGATGAGATTACGAAAGTAGTACATTTCGGATAAGTATCACTTACACTGCAGTTAAATCAGGAGCACCCTAAAAGGCTTTAATCAGAATGAACAAACTGACAAGATTAAATTGAGTGGCTTGAACTTCGGTGCCGCGTCGGCTGCGAATTTGATTACTGTATCATCATTCAGCCGAAAAACGTCCACTGCTCGACAAAGGCCTCCCCAAAGATCACCACAAGGACCAATATGGGTGTGTCGTGGGCTCATTGGGGGGTTTTTCCATAATCGCCACGCTTGGCAGACGGGTTGGCGATCGCAGTTGAGTTGTTAATGTACTCGAAGGACGCTGCTGCCCATCCTCCGGCTAAGCCCTTAGTCGACTTTTATGACACCCACGGTGTTATGAGTAGGTAACGTCACTATTGTGATAGAACATCACTAGTCGATAAGAAGGCGGGCGGCCAAGATGGCGTCCCAACCACGGTGTACTCTTTGAGATGTTATACTAGAACGCATAATAAAAACCAAGTTTAATTGAAGTCCAGTCTTATCATTTACATAATAGACCGACCAAAACATGGTGTCAGAAGAGGGTTCGTAATCTATGTGTCGTATAGTCATTGTGAAATTCTGTGTGAATAGTCGGCGTCATGTCTGATGAAAATCAAAAACCGAAGAAACTTTCTGGAATGTCTAGTCCGCAGCCCATGGTGATGAGTGGTAACTTGGCTCAACAATGGAAAAAATGGGTGCAGTCATTTAAATTTTATTTACGTGCGTCTGGCTTAGATGAAGAAAGTGATGGCAGAAAAGTAGCTCTATTTCTACATGTCCTTGGTGAAAAAGGCGTGGATGTATTCAATACATTTGGAAAAAACGAGGATAACATTACATACGACGAGCTCATAAAGTTATTTCAAAATCACTTTGCCCCAAAAGCTAACCTCACTTATGAATGTCATAATTTTTTCACATACAAGCAAGGTGAAAATGAAACCTTAGACGATTTTGCTTGCACATTAAAATTAAGGTCACAGAACTGTGAGCTAGGACAACTGCAAGAACGCCTAATCAAAGTAATGTTTATATGTAACATGCATCAAAAATACAACTATATTAGAGAAAAATTATTGCTTGAAGATAAGCTGGATCTTGATAAGGCCTTAGAGATGGCAAAGGCCATGCTTGCTTCCAGACATCAAACGGATGAATTAACAGCAGAACAAAGTACAGTCTTGTATAATACGAGTCAGTCACACTCAAGATCAAAGTCTAACTCAAGGAACGTCAGTCAATATAGTCAGCAGTCAAGACAGGAAGTTTGTACAAGATGTGGTCAGGTGCATCGTTATAAGTGTCCAGCATTAGGTGTAAAGTGCAAAAAATGTGAAAAAGTCGGTCATTTTGCAGTCTGTTGTCGGTCATCTCAGTCAAAGTCAATAAGATGTGTACAGTCAGATAGTAATATGCAACAGGTACAGTCAGAACAAGGTGAATCATTTATAGGTCATATTCAGTCATCCAAGTCATTGTCAAGTGAATGGACAATTAATTTATATATAAATAACTCACAAATAAATTGTATTATTGATACAGGCAGTGATGTCAATATCATGTCAAAAATTGTTTATGATTCACTTAATACTAAAAATTTACTGTCTAAAACTGATGTAAAAATTAAGTCATACACTGGTAATAGTCTAGAGGTACTAGGTCAACAAAGCTTAGAATGCAAATTTCAATTTAATGACCTCTATATGATAAAACAAATTAATTTTATAATTGCAAAAGTAAATTCTCCAACTGTATTAGGTAAACTTACTTGCTCAGAAATTGGACTAATTAAAAGAGTTTTCTGTGTAGACACTACAAGCATGCAAACGTCAGAAAGTGATATTAGTCAATTGTTTTCTGAAATAAGTCAAAAGGAGTCAAATTCACGTCAAGTAATATGTCCTAAAGTCACAAACAGTCAAGCACAGTCATTTCCATTACAGTCAAGTCAGTCACAAAATATAAATTTAAACAAACTTGTTGAATGTAACAATTCTGTTTTTTCCGGTCTTGGTTGTCTTCCTGGTGAGTGTCACATAAGTACAAATCCCGAGATCCAGCCAAAAGTCGATGCTCCAAGGAAGGTACCATTTGCATTACATAATAGACTTCAACAAGAACTTGAGAAGATGGAAAAAATGGATGTCATTATCAAGGTCACAGAGCCTACTGAGTGGGTGAGTTCTTTAATCTTAGTAGAAAAGAAAAATGGTCAATTAAGGGTATGTCTAGACCCCCGTAATTTAAATCAGGCAATTAAGAGGACTCATTATCCTATTCCATCAGTAGACATGGTCCGTGCCAAGGTGGCTGGTGCAAGATTTTACTCCACCTTGGATGCAAGTAGTGGATTTTGGATGTGTAAATTGAGTGAGAAGAGTTCCTACCTCACAACTTTTAATACACCTTTTGGCCGATACCGCTTTAAACGTCTTCCATATGGAGTCAGCTGTGCTCCTGAGTATTTCCACAGAATTATGACTGAAATATTTGGTGACATACCAGGGGTGGCAGTATACAGCGATGATATTTTAGTAAGCGGTCAAACACTACAAGAGCATAATGAGCATCTTAATATAGTATTTAAAAGAGCAAAGGAATATAATGTCAAGTTTAATAAAGAAAAATGTTCATTCACCAAGGAGAGTATAAAATATCTGGGTCATATTTTTTCAGCAGAAGGAATCACAGCTGATCCCGACAAAGTCAGAGCAATCAAAGAGATGCCCTCTCCTACTTGTCTAAAGGATTTACAAAGATTTCTAGGCATACTTAATTATTTAAGTCCTTTTATTAAAAATATGGCAGGCGAGACAGAAATTCTACGCCAATTATTAAAAAAATCTACTGATTGGCAGTGGACTGCCAATCATGAAACAACATTTTGTCATCTGAAGCAATTAATATGTCAAGTTCCAGTGTTGTCACATTTTAATGTCCATGACCCTATTGTCCTACAGAGTGATGCTAGTAAGAGTGCTGTTGGAGCAGTGTTGTTACAAAATCAACATCCAGTATATTATGCTTCAAAAACTTTAACAGATACACAACAGAAGATGGCTCAGATAGAGAAAGAACTCTATTCAATAGTTTTTGCCTGCATCAAGTTTCATCAATTTATATATGGACAAACTGTAACTGTAGAGACAGACCATGCTCCTTTAATAACATTGTTTAAAAAGCCCTTAGTCGAGGTTCCAACACGTCTCCAAAGAATGATGTTAAAAATACAACTCTATAGTCTAAATGTAGTTTACAAGAAAGGTAGTCACATGTACATTGCTGATACCTTATCAAGAGCAGCACTCCCTGAAACAAGTTCAGATGAATTAGATGATGATGTCATTGTTCATGTAAATTTACTGATTAAGTCATTACCAGTCTCATCAGAACGTCTACAGTGGTTAATCAGAGGCACTAAGGAAGATGAAAGTCTGCAGATTTTGAAAAAATACTGTAAAGAAGGATGGCCGTCAAGTAAAACTCAAATTCACAAAGATCTGCATGAGTATTGGCAGTATAGATTTGATTTACATACAGAAAATGATTTAATTTTCAGAAGTAACAGTATAGTCATACCTAAAAAATTAAGGCCAGAGATTTTGAAAATAATACATAGTGGTCATCTAGGAATTGAAAGGTCAAAAGCATTTGCTAGAGGACATGTATTTTGGCCATTTATGTCAACTGACATAAAAAACATTGTTCAGTCGTGTCATATTTGCTTGTCACATAGAAGCTCAAATGCTCCAGAACCACTTCTTCCACATGATGTTTCATTACTTCCGTGGGAAAAAGTTGGTGTTGATTTTATGGATTATAAATCAAAAAAATACATAGTAGTACAAGATTATTACTCAAATTATATTGAATTAATGGCAGTGGCAAGTACTAACGCCAAAACAGTAATTGTTTGTCTTAAAAGTATCTTTAGCAGACATGGTATTCCAGTTGAGTTATTCTCTGACAATGGGCCACCATTTAATTCGACAGAGTTTAAGAATTTTATTTGGGACTGGGGAATACATCATAATACGTCAAGTCCCTACGTACCAAGGTCAAATGGGTTGGTGGAGTCGGCAGTAAAGATATGTAAACGTTTTCTTACCAAGTCAGAGGAGTCAGGGACAGACCCATATCTGGCTTTGCTTCAATTCAGGAATACACCTAGAGGAAATCTACCATCTCCAGCACAATTATTAATGTCACGCTCACTTAGAACACAATTACCAACAGTCACAAAAAACTTAATACCAAGAACAGTCAAATTTCAAGAATATGTCAAAACTAAGGAAGAAAATAAAAATAAAATGAAGGATTACTATGACAGAAAGACTAAATCATTACCAGAACTACAAGAAGGAGATGAAGTCTATTTTAAGAAAATGCCAGATACTCCATGGATTACGGGCACAGTAAGGTCCAAATGTGATCAGCCTAGGTCTTATACTGTTGAAGGGTCAGATGGATTTGTAGGAAGGAGAAACAGACAGCATATTTTGAAGCCTTTGCAGTCACCTAAAATAGTATCTCAAGATATGTTACATAAAAGTCCAAATATCAAGACATCTCCTAATTCTCATACAGTAGCACCGTCTATTGAAGAGCATACAACTCCAGTTGTAATACGCACTAGATGTGGAAGAGTCATAAGACCACCAAGACGGTTAGATTTATAAGAGTTAATGTTTTGTTAACTAAGCAAACATTGTAGCAATGATTGTGAAGGACTGATTGATTTAGTTAAGTCTAGAATATATATAGATGGGGACTTGTTCACAAACTGTCTTATTTTGAGTTACTTAAACTGTCTATGTTGTCAAAAGTTATTTTTTAGTTAGTTAAGAGTTTAGTCAATTTTTGTAAACTTTCTGAAGCTGTAAAATTATAATAATTAATCTTTTTCTAATAAGGAGGATGTTATGAGTAGGTAACGTCACTATTGTGATAGAACATCACTAGTCGATAAGAAGGCGGGCGGCCAAGATGGCGTCCCAACCACGGTGTACTCTTTGAGATGTTATACTAGAACGCATAATAAAAACCAAGTTTAATTGAAGTCCAGTCTTATCATTTACATAATAGACCGACCAAAACACACGGGAAGAGATGGGGTGGTGGTATTCTGAGCGGGCAACAAACTGCAAGCGGCACCACACGGCAAGGTTGTTTTATCTATTAATAATTGGTATTTCAAGTATATTATAACTGAGTGTGATTATTCAGTTATATTAATGGTAATTGTGGCATGTTTATATTTGTGATGTTAATTTAAATCTATAGTTAGTAAATAAAGTTGGTCGTATAAAAATAAAAAGTAAATCGGACAAAATTTATAGCATCCAAATATTCTAATCCGTGTGGTGCCAGCTCAGAATACCACCACCCCATCTCCTCCCGTGGGTGTCGTAATAGTCGACTAAGGGTTTAGCCGGAGGATGGGCAGCAGCGTCCTTCGAGTACATTAACAACTCAACTGCGATCGCCAACCCGTCTGCCAAGCGTGGCGATTATGGAAAAGCCCCCCTATGAGCACACAACACACCGATATCGGTCGTTGTGGTGATCTTTGAGGGAGGCCTGTGTCCAGCAGTGTACTTTATTCGGCCGAAATGATGAATTTCTTACTAAAAAATATTTATAATTATATGGAAACAAACAATTTCGAAACAATTTGCTGGATAAAAAAGATATTAAAGCTTCTATAAATCGAAACAACAACTGATTGTACTAAACGTAATCATGATAATGTTTTTGTAAACCAATTCCATTGCCACGCAATGCGTTGTATTAACCTTACGCATAACTCCAAGTCCGCTTTATGGTACTTCTGTGTTGCTCCTAGTCGTAAGTTTTAACGCACTCCGAACAAAACTGGTAGCTAAATGACGGGTTGAGACGTCGCAAAACATTGCAGCCTATAAACTACGATAAAACATTACAACATACGTTCAACCTTACGACAATGTGTTTAAAGTATTATTTCGATCAAAGGCATCGTGGCGGTTGTACTGTTTCTGAAATTGTATGCATGGTCGACCGCCACGCGAACGCTTCAGTGTCCTAAAAGCCGTTTTGGATTTTATTCCTTGGAAGTAAGTGCCAATTCCGGCTGAAAGGAAAATGGTGTATACAATGTTCTATGTCAGAATAATGTCGCCACGCGTAAAGTACTTGCGGGGACTCAACTGGTTTTTTGTTTTTATGTATTTTTTCTTTTTCTTCGCATCTTTTATTCTCGATGTGTTGCCTCAAACGTTGAGAAATATTTATTTTTATGCTATTGTTCAAAAATGGCAATATTGTATTCATGTTTTGCATTTAAAATATGAAAGGTCATGATATGTGATAGTATTGTTAACTTGTTAAAATATGAAAAGAATCTCTCGCGATGGATGCACAGTGGCTGAGTGATAAACTCCCTGCGCCACGTTCGCGGTTCGATCCCCGCGCAAATCTATATTCGTACGACCCGCAGATAGTTTTTGTGGGTCTGGGTATTTGAGCAAGTGAGATTTTAGTCTCTAGACTTATTTTTATCTTTTTTTTAAAACATGTTACTCCATACTATGAAAAAAAAATGGTAATTGTTATTTCCCGTTCGGGAATCGAACCCGCGACACGGAGCGCTGCAGATGACTGTATCAGTCGCTGCACCAACTGTACTTACCATACAGGAAAAATCTTGGGCGACGGTTTCGGCAATGGCTATGTGATTGGAATTCCGCGCTACGTGTCACGGGATCGATCCTCGCACGGAAAGATTATTTGTACGAACTACGGATAGTTGTTCCGGGTTGTTGCACATGTTTGTGCATGTGAGATTGAAGTCTGTAAACTGCGAGGCTATTCTGTAAGAACCCACCAGCAAACTCACTTGTGAATCCGTAGGTAAATCTCTAATTTCGTATTGATTTTACTACTTTTCATTTCCGATTCTAAAATTAGTCTGCTTCAACAGCAAACTCACTTCTTTATCCATACTAAAATCTTTAATTTTAGATTGTTTTTACAACTTTTCACTGCGGATTCTGAAGTGAGTTTGCTAGTGAGTTCTTACAGAATAGCACTGCTGCACATTGTCCTAGGGTGGGAAATTATTGTTTTATAAAGAAATAAAAGTATGTAACTTTCGGTTTTTGGGTAAGGCAAATAAACAAAATTTTCCAAATAAATATACTAACAAGAAAAACATCTACTACAAACAACTTAAGGGTTTGGGAGACGCTGAATTTATTATCATCATCATCATTTCAGCCGAAAGACGTCCACTGCTGGACACATGTCTCCCCCAAAGATTGTCCGTCGACCTCGGGTTTCGTGTTGTGTGTTCATTGGGAACTTTTGCTCTCCACGCTTGTCAGAAGAGTTGGCGGTCACAGTTGTGTTGTAAATGTACACGAAGGATGCCTGCCCATCCTCTAGCTAATTATGTAGTCACTTTAAAAAAAGACACATAACATAGTATGTATAGTAGTGGTAACATGGTGTAACATAGTAGCTATATGTCTATATTTTTTTTTTTGTAGCATTCTTGTAGCAGTGATAGCCTAGTAGTTGAACGCTTGCCTTCCATAACAGGAGGGTCTGAGTTCGATCCCGGCTCGTACCACTGTTTTGAAATAATTTTCAGATCAGAATTTGATTATCATTTGCGTTAAGAGTAAAGGAAAACATGGTGAGGAAAATTACAGACCTAAGAGGGCTCTAAAATGTTATCAATGGCGTGTGCATATCGCCAACCCGCACTAGGCCAGCGTGGTGTACTAAGGCACGGGTCGTGAGAAAAGGCCCGTGCCCAGCTGTGGGACAGTACTGGGCTGATTATGAAATACTTTATATTGTCAGGTGAACGGACTAAATTTATAAATCGCATCTAACCTTCCATTACATATAACATTATTAGCTGAAGACCATATATAGAGTTAATGTACAAAAAATAATTGTAATTCCCGTTTTCATATTTTTGTGATCTGAGCTTTATTTTAAGGGCTCAACGACTCGAGATGAAAATAAATATTGATTTCCTCCACGACTGACCGTCAAGAATACTTAAATATGTCGACTTGGAATGCATAAATTTATTACTTATTCTTCTACTCATACAATAAAATGGATAAATAATAGTCTTATTTACCTGAGATGAAATCTATGCAACTCCATCTCAAGCCACGTCAGTAGTCGCCAGAGCAACGAGGCGTTACAAGTATGTAACTAAATAAAACAAACGTTACTGCATCCGGCCACTATAAGGAAAAGATTGAGAAGTTCAACATTGTTAAAATTAAGCGTTCAAAAAGCGGTCGATCGCTAGACACAGCGTAAAATCATCCTAGAGGATCTGGTTATTTTACCTACTTTCATCATTTCGTTAGTTAGTGATCACCCTTGTCTCGCAGTTTTTAAAGCTGCTCAAAGGCATCCAAAGGCCGTCTAAAGACAACAACCGGAACCGACGATTTTACGTACCTTCCGAAGCTCGGATACACTCAGTTCAAATACCACTGTATGGTTCCATCGTTAGTTTGACTGCAATGCACGTTTCTTAACCTCACATATCGTTAACCGATCAGTTAGCACAACTTGCTATGAGTGCCTTTCGAACGTTTGAGTATCAAAATTCAGCCATTGGTAATTAAAGTAAAATATCCCAGATATTTCATAAATAATAACTACGCGTAATATTATACAAATCATAACTAAACTAACTAAACTAAAATTATTAGGTTTACTAATAATTTATACTACGATACTCGTAGTATAAATATTAAATTTGTAACTAGTAATATTGTATGATATAAAATAGGATGCGTTCATTGGCTGATTCCATTAGTTGATGACTACTCTTCGTCTTTGTGTTAGTAAGCCGATAAAGTTTCAACGTTTTACTAAAGAGTATAAAAATACAACAATTATTTAGTTACATCATATCAGCCAAACGTGTCCACTACTGAACAAAGGCCTCCCCCATAGATTTCCACTGTCTCATTTTGGGGGGAAATTGCCATTACTCATCACGTTTGGGAGGCGGGTTCGTGGATGCAAAATGGCTGCTGTTTCACACTAAGGATGCTGCTGACCATCCCTCTGATTTAGAGTGCTTTAGTCGTCTTTTACTACATCAACTTGAGAAGATGGAGAGATGCTACCTATATTCTTAATCCGAAAAGCACACGACAGAGATAGAATAATTTTATGGTAGTATCATAAAATTATTCTGTCAGTTAAAAGTGATCACCAGTAGGCTTCTTGATATATGTATGCTGTCAATAATTATAATATATAATTACAGAATTACTCTGCTTTCTTCTTATCTCCATATAAGGCAATATTTGCAATATCAGGATGTTCTAAACATACATTTAAGCGGCTACACGGGTAGAGTGGAAACATTTCGTGCAACAAAAAGTGTTTGAGTTTGAGGAAGAGAGGAAATCTAATATAGACAAAGTGTTCAAAGTGTACAGAAATCTTTTAAAAGCGTACTTCTTCATTTCGGCCGAATGAAGTCCACTGCTGGACACAGGCCTCCCCTAAAGATCACCAATACCACCGATATAGATGTGTTGTGGGCTCATTGGGGGGTTTTGCCATAATCGGCACGCTTGTCAGGCGGGTTGGCGATCGCAGTTGAGTTGTTAGTGTACTCGAAGGACGCTGCTGCCCATCCTCCGGCTAATCCCTTAGTCGACTTTTACGACACCCATTGAAGGAGATGGACTTAAGCGTACTTACTAACACTTTACTACAACTTACATACTAGTTCAGTTATTATATTTCTTCTCAAAGAGTTAATATAAAAATCATCTTTCTATAGAACCACGAACGAGCCCTGATACACGTTTTTAAAACTAGAAGTCAAATACAATCACAAATTATACACCATCGAGATATTTTATATCACCGTTCGTAAGTTTCACTCGAACTATTATTCGAACTTGTCCTTCTTACAAAAGCCTGTACTACGTATAGGCGCCGTTCTCGACAGGTGTATAGAGCGGATGTGTGACCGGTCGCAGCAGCCTGTTCGTGGTCACCATCTCGCCCTACCAGTATAGCGACCAAGTATCGGTTTTCTAATTTGATTATAAATTGTTTCGTCTTTTGAGTTGTACTTTCGTTTTGTTTAGATTTTGTAAAGACGTAAAAAATAATAATTTTAGAATCAATATATTAATACTTATATAATTATTATTTTGCATTATTCTAATCTTCGTTTCTTTGAATATGTTAAAGAATTAAATTAAATGAGAAATTAAGATTATTTAAATTATTATTTTAATTACATAGATCCAAAATATCGCAACCCAAGTTGGATTTTTAGTGTTAGTACTTCTGTTTTAAAGTTTCTGTTTTGGAATAATAATCATATGTATGAGTAGGTACTCATAAACGTAATACATATTCATTAAAAATAAAAATATTTTTAGATATTAAAAACAAAATAAAGTACTGATGAAATGTTGTTTTTGTGATCATACGTTCTGTTTATAGGTAAAGGAAATATGAGATCTAGAATAATTCCTTCAACTATAGCATATCATCATCATATGTCAGCCAACAGTTGCCCACTGCTAAACAATGGCCTCCTGTGTGCCAGGCCAAATGTCGTCATTTTGAGGGGAATTTTCCCAAACTCAACACGCTTGGCAGGCGGGTTGGTGAGAGCAGTATCGCTACTGTTCCACAGAAAGGACGCTGCTGCACATCCCTGTAGTTTAGAGTCCTTAGTCGGCTTTTCGAACATCCACAGGAGGAGATGGAGTTTTGTTTTTGTTTTAATTTGGTTTTTCTTGAATACCGTTGCCCACTGTCTGATTTCTCTATCGTGGGTGCGTTTACATACACAATACACCCATACCCGAAACAACTACCTGCAGATCATACAAATATTTGTTCCGTGCGGGAATCGAACCCACGACCCATAGCGCAGCAGCCGACTCTATCAGCCACTGCACCAACTCTGCCGTCGAAGTGGTGTTATAATAGGTATAACTTAAATCAAGAAGAAACTGAAAAGTCTAGAGTAGACCTGACAAAATGTATTACTGCAAAATATATATATATTATACCCACAATTACCGAAAAAAAAATATAATTTGAAATTTCTGGTAAATAAGTGCTTGTCATAAAAATCGTGTTAATATGCCTGTTATTTTAAAAGCCTGTAATTTGAAGTTGGCAATAATTTGTGCTTAATAATACCCTGTGCTTCACTTGGTCACTGGCGTCGTTTATAAAACGTTCCAAAATGAATTTAAAAATATATCATACATTTTTGTGTAAGATATATCAGTAAAACGATTCCAACGAAATATGTTCCAAATCTTACGTTTCCGGCTTTAACCATTAAAACGACTAAATTTAAAGCTAATAAAACGTTATTTTACGCAGTTTTCGGCTTTATTGCCTCCTAACAATGCGTGGAGGCTTTCACTTCTTTTTTTCGACCGCAAAACGACCTCGTAAATAATGATTTTTATATTTTTTGTTTACGTATATATATTTTTATATGGGTTGTATATTTCCCGAAATGGTTTAGTATAAATCATTTATACGGGCAGTAAATGTTCAAATTTTCCTTAAAACTATCTGTAACGGAATTGTAAGTATTGTTAAGGTTAAGGTTTTCGGTACCCTTTGAAAATTAGAAATTATATATCGTAATGGTTTTTGGAAACTATATTTGCCTTTCATTTTTTTCACAATTTCAGCTGATAAACGTCCACAGCTGGACACGGGCCTTCGTCAGAAATCGCCACAACGACCAGTCTGGGTTGTGGTGTGCTCATTAGGGGGTTTTGCCATAATCACCACGCTTGACAGGCTGGTTGACAATCGCAGTTGACTTGTAATTAATGAACTTGAAGGACGCTGCTACCCATCCTCCAGCTTTTCCGATAGTCACCTTTCACTATACTTACGGAATAAGATGGGGGGGTGGTGCTATTCTTACGGCTGAAATGTTGATCTGTTTTTGTGCTAAGATCAAATTTAACACAAAATCGTGCGATAATTAAATTCCAAATCCAAAGATTTTGGATTAGATTGATTTACAATTTCGGTTGTTAGCCGGCACCACACGGCCCAAGGCCTTTGAAACTACTAAAAAGAAAAAAATAACTTTATTTATGAAGATTAAGCGCGTTTTAATATTGAAAGCCTACTATAACATACAGCATTACATCGATGATAAAGATGTGTGGCAAACGATTCCCTTCTGCACACTGCGACCCTCTGGCGCTGTATAATTTATTTTATAACTTCTGATAATTGACATGATTGCAAGTGTTTTAACTTGCAATCAAAGGCATAATGTCTACAAATTGGAATTAATTATATTATTATTGTAAAAATAACTTGACATTTCTAATATCGCATTTAAAATTGCAAATATTTATGTTATTTACTTATAGTTAATAAATTGACATTTGACTTGACTCATTTAAAACATTTAAAAAAAATGTAAATTTACTTATATACATTGATTGACTATTTGTTATTGTTAATATTGTTCTTGTGACATCAAATTATAATATTCTTACAAAACCGTAAATCTGTGAGCATTATGTAGGCATTGATGATATATATTTAGTACTTAATTTTGATTGTGTCTTTTGCCTGGCTGTATTGGTCTGTCATGCTCACTAAAATGTCTTGCTGATGGTGGCGTTGTGTATCGGGTCGTTCGGTTCCCTTCAACATGGTTGAGCTAAGTGATGCTGATGCATGCGTTATGCTCGTGAACGGGTGCCGTCTGTTGGGACTGGTCAGTCATTAACTGCCACAGCAAAAAATATTATTATGGTACGTTCCATCTTTAGACATTGACCTACATTTTTCTCGGTATTTGTTGTACAATCATTTTTGTATCAATCAGCATTGTAATCTCCATTATTTTAAAAGAGTATCCATGGAGTTTCTTGCCGGCTCTTCTCCATGAGATCCACTATTTGGAACCGTGCAACTTAGATTCTGACGTTTCATAAGTGCCAATATTTGGTTTATTTGAAATAAAAAACTTTGACTTGACTTGACTTGAAGTCGGGTTCCGGTAAATGCGGCCTATAAAGTATGCGGCCAGGTATTCCCCAACCATATTTCATGCAGACCAACGAGTTACATTTATGTGCCCCGCCCGACTTCATAAATAAAGTTATTTTTTTCTTTTTAGTAGTTTTAATATCCTATAGAATTTTGAAGTGGGTAGTTTTTGTTAAAATGTTTTATTTGTTTCTTTGTAGTGTAAATAAATGGAAGAACTTTTCCCAACTTGGTATCCGTATCTAACACTAAAAATAATTCTAAGAATAGAAACTATTAAGACATCATCTAGGTAAGCGCAGTCAAATTAAACCTATTTATTGAAGCTGGTTAAAAAACTACTCAATCAAATGTAATGAAATTTATATGGGACCAATTCGAAAGCATTCTGCATCTAGTAAAAAAAAAACGCTCAAATAGGTCTACAAATCTCGGAGTAATCGGTGTACATACATAAAAATAAAAAAATAAAAAATACGCATCGAATTGAGAACCTCCTCCTTTTTGAAGTCGGTAAAAATGGGGCGTACATTGCGATAAAAAAATAAAATGCTCATTTCGTTCTTAGAAATACAACATTATTAGAATCTAGCTAGCATTTTGTTTATCTCTATCTGAGAAAAATTCAACGGAACTCTTGTTCCGTTCAGGGGCACAAGCGGGTTGTAATGAAGGAGGAATAGGTTATGTAAAAATGATAACTAAGTAGATATTAAAGTACAAGTAAGCACAAGGAACGCGATTTGAATTCCGATTCACCTTCGAAAAATACTTATAAGCGTACTCACCGTAATATGATATTTGTTTACCTTGAAATAAAATTATTTATAGCATGCGTGTTTTTTCTGATATTAGGCTCTTATTGCATGGGTCCGCCTAGGCAGGCACCACCGCAGCGCCAGTTATTCTGCTATCAGGCAATATGGTTTAAACGTTAGGCATTATCGCGTTCGAAGCGCACTGTAGCTAGTGAAATTACTCAGTATAAGAGGCTTAATTCATGTCTCGATGCGACTAACGCGTAGAGTAGCATTACAATTGTTATGGGCAGGTTTACCAGATGAATGACTAGCTCGTCTTATCACCAGTAGGTCTTTTGTTTCTTTATAGCTAACCCCTGTCTTAAACTATTTACCGACTTCGAAAAGGTGGAGGTTCTTAATTCGATGCGTATATTTTTTTTTTACTCTACCATAAATGGGCTGTGTAGAAAACGCCTAGAGCATGGTGTTTTTTCTGTAAAATAGGTAAACGTAATTTTGGTTTTACACATATATGTAGCACCACTCCATCTCCTCCCGTGGATGTCGTAAAAGGCGACTAAGGAAATCTAAACCAGAGGGATGGGCAACAGCGTCCCTTCTGTGAAACGGTAGCCATACTGCGCTCACCAACCCGCCTGCCAAGCGTGGTGAGTATTGGCAAATACCCCCCAAAATTATGACACAGTTGTGAGAGTCTGTGGGGGAGGTCTTTGTTCAGCAGTGGACGTATAAAGGGCCGATTTGATGATATATGATGAATTTTGGTTTTTCGGTACATTGGTAGGCTGGTAACTACTTCTTTTTTAAAAATAGTGTTTGGTATTTATTTTATTGTCATACTGTTTAAAACAATCTTAGGCAAAAATGTAAACTATAAAAGTATGTCTACTTGTCACATTAAAATTAAAGAAAACACTCTAGGTTGTGTTTAATCATGTGAACGTGAGTGAAATGTTCAAGAGGGTGAGTGTATGCATAAGTGTGATCATAGTGTGTGTTTGTGCGTGTGGTGTGTGCGCGCAGTGTAAGCATGTACACACGTGTGGGTGTAAAAATATCTGTGATTTTTTTGGTTTCATTTTTACTTAATATTCTAATTACTGTGTTATATAGTTTTAATTTACACTAGTTTTTCGTTAGTGGGTAGATATTTAAACTTCAATGCAGGTTTTATATATTTTATTCACTTACATTTCTTAAACGTAATTTTAAGCACCAAGAAGGACCAGCTTTCCGCCCACGATCTTAAAGGTAAGAATAATTCCTTAATTAACTTTGTTGCGTGGGATTGTAAGAAACTGGCACTTCATAAATTTCCTTTAATTCTAAACCCGTGTTAAACGGACATTTTGCTTGCCGATAGTCACCTTTCACTATACTTACGGAATAAGATGGGGGGGTGGTGCTATTCTTACGGCTGAAATGTTGATCTGTTTTTGTGCTAAGATCAAATTTAACACAAAATCGTGCGATAATTAAATTCCAAATCCAAAGATTTTGGATTAGATTGATTTACAATTTCGGTTGTTAGCCGGCACCACACGGCCCAAGGCCTTTGAAACTACTAAAAAGAAAAAAATAACTTTATTTATGAAGTCGGGTTCCGGTAAATGCGGCCTATAAAGTATGCGGCCAGGTATTCCCCAACCATATTTCATGCAGACCAACGAGTTACATTTATGTGCCCCGCCCGACTTCATAAATAAAGTTATTTTTTTCTTTTTAGTAGTTTTAATATCCTATAGAATTTTGAAGTGGGTAGTTTTTGTTAAAATGTTTTATTTGTTTCTTTGTAGTGTAAATAAATGGAAGAACTTTTCCCAACTTGGTATCCGTATCTAACACTAAAAATAATTCTAAGAATAGAAACTATTAAGACATCATCTAGGTAAGCGCAGTCAAATTAAACCTATTTATTGAAGCTGGTTAAAAAACTACTCAATCAAATGTAATGAAATTTATATGGGACCAATTCGAAAGCATTCTGCATCTAGTAAAAAAAAAACGCTCAAATAGGTCTACAAATCTCGGAGTAATCGGTGTACATACATAAAAATAAAAAAATAAAAAATACGCATCGAATTGAGAACCTCCTCCTTTTTGAAGTCGGTAAAAATGGGGCGTACATTGCGATAAAAAAATAAAATGCTCATTTCGTTCTTAGAAATACAACATTATTAGAATCTAGCTAGCATTTTGTTTATCTCTATCTGAGAAAAATTCAACGGAACTCTTGTTCCGTTCAGGGGCACAAGCGGGTTGTAATGAAGGAGGAATAGGTTATGTAAAAATGATAACTAAGTAGATATTAAAGTACAAGTAAGCACAAGGAACGCGATTTGAATTCCGATTCACCTTCGAAAAATACTTATAAGCGTACTCACCGTAATATGATATTTGTTTACCTTGAAATAAAATTATTTATAGCATGCGTGTTTTTTCTGATATTAGGCTCTTATTGCATGGGTCCGCCTAGGCAGGCACCACCGCAGCGCCAGTTATTCTGCTATCAGGCAATATGGTTTAAACGTTAGGCATTATCGCGTTCGAAGCGCACTGTAGCTAGTGAAATTACTCAGTATAAGAGGCTTAATTCATGTCTCGATGCGACTAACGCGTAGAGTAGCATTACAATTGTTATGGGCAGGTTTACCAGATGAATGACTAGCTCGTCTTATCACCAGTAGGTCTTTTGTTTCTTTATAGCTAACCCCTGTCTTAAACTATTTACCGACTTCGAAAAGGTGGAGGTTCTTAATTCGATGCGTATATTTTTTTTTTTACTCTACCATAAATGGGCTGTGTAGAAAACGCCTAGAGCATGGTGTTTTTTCTGTAAAATAGGTAAACGTAATTTTGGTTTTACACATATATGTAGCACCACTCCATCTCCTCCCGTGGATGTCGTAAAAGGCGACTAAGGAAATCTAAACCAGAGGGATGGGCAACAGCGTCCCTTCTGTGAAACGGTAGCCATACTGCGCTCACCAACCCGCCTGCCAAGCGTGGTGAGTATTGGCAAATACCCCCCAAAATTATGACACAGTTGTGAGAGTCTGTGGGGGAGGTCTTTGTTCAGCAGTGGACGTATAAAGGGCCGATTTGATGATATATGATGAATTTTGGTTTTTCGGTACATTGGTAGGCTGGTAACTACTTCTTTTTTAAAAATAGTGTTTGGTATTTATTTTATTGTCATACTGTTTAAAACAATCTTAGGCAAAAATGTAAACTATAAAAGTATGTCTACTTGTCACATTAAAATTAAAGAAAACACTCTAGGTTGTGTTTAATCATGTGAACGTGAGTGAAATGTTCAAGAGGGTGAGTGTATGCATAAGTGTGATCATAGTGTGTGTTTGTGCGTGTGGTGTGTGCGCGCAGTGTAAGCATGTACACACGTGTGGGTGTAAAAATATCTGTGATTTTTTTGGTTTCATTTTTACTTAATATTCTAATTACTGTGTTATATAGTTTTAATTTACACTAGTTTTTCGTTAGTGGGTAGATATTTAAACTTCAATGCAGGTTTTATATATTTTATTCACTTACATTTCTTAAACGTAATTTTAAGCACCAAGAAGGACCAGCTTTCCGCCCACGATCTTAAAGGTAAGAATAATTCCTTAATTAACTTTGTTGCGTGGGATTGTAAGAAACTGGCACTTCATAAATTTCCTTTAATTCTAAACCCGTGTTAAACGGACATTTTGCTACCTTGTTTTTATTCAGAGTGATTCGATCTTGATAAATCTATTGCTGTAGATAATTCAGTAGTCTGTACGTCTTTGCCTCAGTTAATATAAGGGTTCTGCATTCAAGATTATTTTTGAAAGTTTTGAGTTGTGCCTCAGTATGAGAAAAAATAATTATTATAATTTACTAAAGTTGCAGTGTGGTGCCGGCTCAGAAAGCAACCACCCCATCTCCTCCCGTGGGTGTCGTAAAAGTCGACTAATGGATTAGCCGGAAGATCAGCAGCAGCATCCTTCGAGTATTCAATTCAATTATATTATATACAATTCAACTGCGATCGCCAACCCGTCTGCCAAGCGTGGCGATTACGGCAAAAACCCGTAAGATTTTGCTGAACATATATTGTGTTTTTTTGGTAGGTATTGACCCAATCTTTCACCCTGCAGTATGTCGTGCTATTTACTGGACACCCTGTATAAACATTGAGGGGTATAAATCCAGTCTTCACAATATTTGGAGGGTAGATAGTTAGATATATATTTTTATGAATAAATATAGAGGATGCTGATCACTTATTCATCAACACTTGGCAACCAGGACTTCGAACGCCCACGATTAATTATAAATTATGTTACTGTTCGTCAAAACATAAGCTAAAAATTTACAATTAATTCTCTATTTCAATAACATTTCCGCTAGGCAGCAAAACGAATAGGAATAATCTATCAAATTCGATGACACCAGTTGTCAAGTCTGAGAAGTGTTGCCATCGGAAGAACTGTCATATATTTAAACATTAATACACGGAAATCAAATATTTCCTTATTTATATTCAGAAGGATTCCTGATCTTGATAAATCTACACATGTAGATAATAATTTTGCACTAATTAAATTTTGTACATTATCTACACTAATTTCCAATCAAAAAGGATGTGTAACACAATTATAGAAGGCAGGAGAGTGCTTCAAAATGTATGATTTGCAACAGAGACAAAATGAACATCGGACAATGTTCAACTTTTGTATATCAATTAGTGAGCCACTGTTTTTGTAAGTAAGCAGTTTTTCTCTTTCCATATCAACGCCGGAAAATGAAGCAGCCGAAGTCACACAGATTTTTTGACGGACCTTTTTGAGCATGGAATGCCATTGTTCTATATTTATTTTATACAAAACATTGGCTACTGATTTGAATGTCGTCTTCATTCAGGCTTAGCTGCATCAGCTGTTCAAGACTCAAAATTACAAAGTGAAATGAAACCCTATAAATCTTAAGTTTACTGTCCGTTAGTGTTCACGTTTGCATCTGTCTGTACGTAATAAAATTAACATTTTTCAACAATAAAATGTTGACTGAATCATTCGTGGACAGATTTAAGATGACAACACGAAGATTTGTTGATATTTCATTCATGAAGGTTGTACAAATAAGTTTATAAAAAATGAAAGCAACTTTTGAATGATGTTAGGAGGAGGATGGATCAATCAAATGAAATGGAATATTTTATATTTGTAGAGTTTACTTATATAAGGTCTTATTTTAATATTTTGCATAGCGCTTTAGTAAATGCTAAAAGTGATGTACATCCCACAAAGAAATTAACCTGATAGTATAAATTATTGCAACTAAGCGCACCAGAATGAAATGAAATTATTGTTTTCTTTTTAAATATTGTTACTAAAGTAAAAACAAATATACAACTGATTTAGTTTTTATGATACATATATATCTTCAGCATTCACTAAGAAGCCATGCAAAATCAGGAATTATTAGAGAAAATTAAGACCCTATATATGTAAAAACATCAGTAGCGCGTTGCTTAAAATATTATTTATTTATAAATTTAACGGTAGTTGGTGACTTTATTCCGTCTGGTTTCCAGCAAAGAATAGACCACCCATCTCCAACCATGGGTATCATAAAAGGCGACTAATTAGTTGATCAAGAGGATGGGCAGCAGCGTCCTTTACGTGGAACATCAGCGATTCTGTGCTCAGTAACCCACCTGCTAAGCACGGTGAGGGCTGACTAATTCCCCCGAAAAGACGACAAAATTTGGAAATTTATGTGGGGCGCCTTTATTCAGCAGTGGATGTCCTATGGCTGATATGATGATAAATATGAACATATGATACATCCAAAAACGTGAAACAAACTTAAAGGGACAATCAGTGGCTGTAAGATCTTTCAAAATTTCGTTCTTTTTATAATGTTGCTACTTGAGCACACAAAAAGACTGGTTTCTTTTTCATAATTTTATGAAAATGCACACTAATAACAATAAATATATGCGCCGTTGTAAAAAATAATACAACTTGGTTTTTAATAAATGTGATATATATAATTTCTCCCTTGAAATAAATTTAACTAGTTTTTTTGGGTGTTATAATATCAAATAAACCAGAGAAGTAACCGATTATCATCAGGAACAGGGTTTAAGCTTTTAGTAAGTCGAGTCCTAGGGAGAGAAACTTCCGTACAATATATTTGACGACACGGTTGGTGCAGTGGTTGATACAGTCAGCTGCTGCGCTTTGAGTGGCGGGTTTAATTCGGTACAGTTTATTTGTATGATCTGCAGGTAGTTGTTAGGTTAGGTCTGAGTGTATAGTGTGTGGAATTCGTGTCTGTAAATGCACCCACGACACAGGAGAAAACTAAGTGTGGGGCAACGTGCTATTACAATAAAATAACAAAAGGTTCACTGTGTTTACACCAGCACCCTATCAAAATCCTTGCTAGCAGACAAGATAGATCGTCCAACGGCCAGTAGTCGTAAGAATTATTAACACGTTTCCTGTCCACGACTCCGATTTGAGTCGCAGATGTCTCTCACCACACGGCCATGCATACCTACGGAGTCGCATAACCTCTACAAGCTAATAGCTATACTTTCTGTTGACTTGTCAGCAAGGCGTGGCTTTGATTTTTGACTTGAGAATTCGAGTGTGAATTTGACGTGTGAAGCTACGAAATATCTCCAGTAAAAAAATAATCTAAACATCTTCTTGTGGTAAAGGACGATAATAATAATATGTCATTCGAAAGAATGTGCCGGATAGATTCACCCGGACGTTGGCATGCCGGACAGATTTCCACCGAGCCGTCCTTCACAATATAAAGGTAAAGGAAATATGTTATTCGGAACAAACCGGTGGACTAGACTTGCCGATTTTAACCTTAGTATGTTGGACAACTGGGAGCCGTTGGATTCGTATGGCATATAAATCTATGATGGAGACCTTTATTCAGTAGTAGGCGTCATTTGGCTGATATGATGATGATGAGGGTGGTCAAGGAGCGTGTTAACTTTCATATTGTTAATGCTAATTCTTAGGAAGAAGTTACTTTGACTGCACCTAGGTGAGATCTAGGTGAGTCACGCGGTTTATAATGAACGCACGAACGATTATTTCAAGCAAAAATAACTTTAATAGACTCAACGCAAGAAATATGAAAACGTATCAGATAGCACGTCTATCGTTTACTTAACTACCACAAAAAAACTCATCAACTCAGTCGACTGATTCCATAGTTATTAGCAGAAAGTGTGAAATCTATTGTGGTGTACGAAAAATTCGTATACAAAAAGTAATTATGGTCTATTATCATAATGTAGACCATTAGACTACTTCTATTTTTTTAGTTTGACCGTTACTTTTAAATATAGTGCAACAAAAAATGTGGTTGACCAACGGACATTGTCAATTATGGTGCAGAACATAATTATTATGATGATAATAAAAACATGTAAGTAAGTAATTTATTTTCTCACCACAATAATGAAAAAGTTGCAACAAAATACAACATTGCCTAGTTATAGAATCAAATTTACTGTGGGACACTGGTGCCTAAGCTAGGCTGAAGCCTGTATTTCAGGTCACCAGGCCTCCACCCGAGAAGTCCAGTTTTGCTCTTTCATAAATTGTGCCAATCGAAAGTTTTCCATATTCTTCTTCTTTGTGTATCTGATTTTATCAAGTTGTTTCCTCTTGTTAAAGCAATATTCTAAGTATGAATTGACTTGAATTCATTTCGACAAATTGCTTTCTGTTGACATAAGGCTTATTGGAGGTTAGACAGCAGTATTACTTTGTATTAAGACAAAAGGTAAGAAGTATTTATGGAAATGTTATTTTTTGGATGGGAGAGCCTTTTTATATTTCACTAAGTGGAAATACATGGGGAAATACAATCCTCAATACAATCACACTAAAGCCTCCCATCGGTGTCCCGCCTTTAGGCACGTCTCGGAGGGGATGAATATAGAGGGGTCAACCGCTGTAGTGGTAGTGAGGCGACTGTATATGGACCGCCCCACATGGCACATTTGAGGGGATTTAAAAAAATGCCATGAAATCTCGCTATTCGTTGTGCCGCGCATACTGCGGCATGTGACGTGCGCACCGCCGTCTTCCCAGGCTTCACTCGGTATGAATCCACCAACTCCCCAATCTTTACACCCGAAAGCCTAGCTTTAATGTGTTGACTACAGATCGTAAACGGTCTGGCTCGACCGGGGAAGTACCACGCCGTTACATAATACTGGCGTGAAGTAGTAACAGTTGCGTTTCGTACAGTGAGTGACGAATACCGGAAGCCAACCCCCAAAAAATAAGGCAAATATTCAAGGAAAAAGTGTATATCTGCCCTAAAGGTCGGCAACATATCAGCAACTCCTCTGGTGTTGCGGATGTTTATGGGTGGTATCGATCGGTGAGGCGATTTTTATAGAAAGCTGTTTCCAAACAGTCTTAACTTATTCGTACCAACAATAATACCGTGGTGTCAAAAAAGAACGCTCATATAAAAGACAAATAAATTGGAATTTATCGTTACTGCGGACTTGCATTGATCTCTTACCCACTTCAATTCTTAATTGAATCTTGTTCCAACGAACTACACGCCATTATCGTTACTTATTATGTTTTCGGACAAAACTAATTGCCTGCGAAACGGGAGGTTTTTTCTTTGTCGTGGTGAAATCCTCATGGACTTCCTACGCCTTGGGAAGGGTGGAGGAGCGGGCATATTGTCTGGAGCGGACTCTTACCGGCTAATACCCCATGGTGTATTTCCAATTCCTTTGGCTGGGGTTGAGACGTTTGCTTCAGCTCATGCAAGTACCATTAATCATCGTAGTGGGCATTTTGAAGACCATTTTCAGCGGTGGAAACTTTGGATATGGATATGATGAACATTTACCGTGTGGTGCTAGCTAAGAATAACACCACCACACCTATGGGATAGGTTCGGCCTGTCCCATAGTTGCATTCTATGACAGGATGAGCAGCAGCGTCCTTCGAGTACATTCACAACTCAACTGCGATCGCCAGCCCAACCTGCCAATATTATGGCAAAACTCCCCAATGGGCACACAACATAAACCCAGACTGGTTGTTGCGGCGATCTGCAGGGGAGGCCTATGTCCAGCAATGGACGTTTTTTGGCTGAAATGATGAGCACGAAAAAGAGTAGCGCTGGTCCAAAGTATAAGCTACAGTTACTGAATGTCGCTTTGATGGCAAGCATATCAAGCGTATATAGATTCTCGAAAACAGTACCCGCACACTGTAACAACAAATGAAAAAGAAGGGCCTTCTTCTTCATTCATCTGATTTGTGGCCAATCTTGTGTCAGAATTGTTCAAGCCGGTCAAAGTCCTCCGACTTGGCCGATTGCCCTCTGATGACAACAACCGGGACCTACGATTTTATGTGTCGGAGATCAAACACCACTGCGTTCACCCATCGATAGACTAACCACGCCGGGCGTTGCTTAACCCCACCCACCAATGAGTCAGTCTTATTCACATAAACATCGTTAGGCAAGTTTGTCAAAGTATTATTTATGGTTACAAATTAGAGCCACGCGCACTTCTCATTTTTTGTCAGAGACAAAATAAGTAGAGGTCACATACCCATACATACAAGCTATGAGAGGCTCAGTGTAGAGCGAAGTAATAATCTTCCTTTTTAATATCTTAATATTCTGCTCAAGCTCTGCTTACCAATAACAAAAGGCGTAAACCAAATAACAGTTCTACGAACATCCGGAATCGAATTTTTACAATTCCGACCCCATAAAACTGTGTCGTGGGCGAAATTGATGTATACATAATAAATTATGACAGTTTGTATGTCAGTTTCATCGTCATTTTATCTTTTTATAAACAATATATCATTGAATTAATATCCTAAAATTATAATAAAATGTCAAGAGAACATTATTCGGTATGAGTTCGAATTGTAAAACGCGAACCTGAGATTTGCATAAGCTTAGTCATGATTTGGAAATGCATGCCAGATTTTATTTTTTAATCGGTCAAGTGTGAGTTCTATTGATGTGATAAGTGTTCCATACAATTCGCTGTAAACCAAATCAACGTTAATTTTTATATTTTTTTTATTGATCTTCTCGCGTGGTGCCGGATTTATCCGTGTGGTGTGGATTAAGATTATAGCACCACTCCATCTCCTCCCGTGGATGTCGTAAAAGGTGAAAGGAAAGGAAAGGGGATCTAAACCAGAGGGATGGGCAGCAGCGTCCTTTCTGAGAAACGGTAGCCATACTGTGCTCACCAACCCTTCTGCCAAACGTGGTGAGTATTGGCAAATACCCCCAACATGATGAAACAGTTGTGAAAATCTATGGAGAGGCCTTTGTTCAGCAGTGGACGTAAAATGGTCGATATGATATGATGGTCTTCTCACATACACTTCTGGGAAGTGTGGATGCTTTACCGGTCGTTTCTGACGAAGCCATAAGAGGCCTCCAGCCAGGCTTAAAATTAATATTAAAATCTAAGCAACTTGCGCTAAGGGCGCTCCCTGCGGGAGACGGACCTTGGCTCAGAGCGTTGCTGGGGTTAATAAGTTAATGTTTTGGGGACAGCTGGATCGGAATTATTTAAAATGTATTAGGGGACATTTAAAACTACAGGCTCGGCACTGGCCGATGCGAGCAAGAGACGGGGGGGAGAAGTAGTAACTTGAACAGGAAGGTGATGAGGTGATAGGCCTCCGTGACGTCGGTGAGGTGGGCATCCTCAGCGGCGAGGGCGGTAAAACGGTGTGGTGTCAAGTGAATGAGAGACAACGCGAGTCTCTTTATGTGATCTTTTTTTTTATTTATTTTTTATTGATCCGGTGGAAATACCTCATGTACTTCCTTCGCCCCGGGAAAGGGCGAAGGGGCATGCCGGACTCCTACCGGCTAAAACCACCGGCGTGATCATCGTCGGCACCGAAGGGAGGCTCCAGGAACTCGAATAATCTCCATCTAGAGCCACGCGTTGGTGCAACGCCTTTAGGCACATCTCGGAGGGGATGACTCTAAGGCGGTCATCCCCTCTAGCGGAGGGAAGGCGACTGTAAAGAGGCCACCCCCCCAGGCATCTCTCGAGGGGCTCTTTATGTGATCTAACATGATCGGTTTTGGACACTGCCAAAATCCTCAAATGTCTGTTAAGGCTTTATTATGGCTTCGCTTATCGCAATGCCTTTCAGGGAGATGTCGCTGCTTAATCGGACATTCCGGCGAAGCAGAAAGAGCTTTCAGCGGGGCACAAAAAAGTAACAAACTGCACCTAAGGGTGCTCCCGTGAGAGTCAAACCTCGGCTTAGGGGGTTATTGAGGGATCCAGCTAGGTACAATTAGATCAGTATGATGAAATGATCAGAGTGCCAACCTTCTTCTTTATTGAAATTAGGATTTGTTTAATGTCAATAGCCTCGCAAAACTTGTTACATATCGGTTCTCTTTCACGAAGACTTGAGGTTGATCAAAATGAAGAAAATGGATAGGTTTGTCTAAAGCATGTTCAGACACTACAGATTCCGCGGGGCGTATTTCATCTTTCTGGACGTGAGCTATTTTTTTATTCTAGTGGCTATACTACGTGGTTTATGTTGTGGGTTGTAAACCTTATAGACCCATCATCAACATCAACAACATCTTCAAGATTGATTGTGATTGTGGGTTCTTCTAATGAGGAAACACAACAATCTTATCTTATACGTGATATAATCTGTTTAAAAGTGTTTTATTATAATGAGTAATAATTGCGAGAACCTAAGACATTACTATGTCCATAGTTCAAGACCACCAAATATTCTAGTTAACAAGAACTTCTTCATTTTCTAGGCGTGAGCTAACCACATTAGTTTAACTAGGTGATCATGGAACACGCAACAATCCGATTAACACCTGAACTATATTGAGCTATTGTCGCTTATAAGTTATAACTAGTGTTGAAGCAAATACGACTACTCTTATTTGGCGAATAACATGATGACATTCGTAAGCAGTCGTGTGGTGCCAGCTACAAATAGCTCGAACCCATCTCATCCCGTGGGCGTCGTAAAATGGGGTTCACCGGAGGATGGGCAGCAGCGTCCTTTGAGTACATTAACCACTCAACTGCGATCGCCTACCCGACTGCCAAGCGTGGCGATTATGGAAACACCCCACAATGAGCACACAACACACCAAGACCGGTCCATGTGGCAATCTTTGGGGGAGGCTTGTATTCACAAGTGGACGTTTATTGGCCGAAACTGTGATGATTTATATTGACTAGCGTGTTCTATGTCCTTTGTCTAATTAAGTTCAGTGTATTCTTATTTGTCGACTTATTCGTATTCTTATTTGTCGAGTATATAATCAGTACCTATTCGTTATCGTATTCGTATTCTTAAAGTAGTATCCGTTAAATCACTAGAAATCGCGGCAATTTACGGCACGGTTCATGCAGTGGCTGATACAGTCGCCTGCGCTCCGAGTCGTGGTTTCGATTCTCGTACCGTACCAATATCTGTGTGATCTGCAAATAGTTGTTCCGGGTCTAGTGTGTGGAATTTGGGTCCGTAAACGCACCCTCGGCACAGAAGAAAACGTAGTGTTTTGAGGTTAAAAATAAAATGCTACCGAATATAATATAATGCTACGTTAAGAAAACACGTAAAAACAAACGACCAATTTTTTTTTATTCTTTAAAATAACCGCCATCTTCCATTATTAAGTCAGACCAATTTGTGACCGTTTGTGGTTGCCACCAACCTCATTTTTGCAACCTTATATGGTTTTTGTAAGTACAGATAATGAATAAACCATAACGAGGACTTAGAAAGTAACCAAGTAGGTGCAAGAAAGTATTAATTTTTCAGACTATGGGTCATTGATGTACTTAGATCCGTGCTTTAAAATTCCTCAAATGTTCGGCATATTAACCAAAGGACGTCTACTGCTGAACAAAGGCCTCTGCTATTGATTTTTGCAAAAGTGTCGTCATTTTGAGGGAAATTTCTAGTACTCAGTATGCTTGGCGGGAAGATTGGCGAGCGCAGCATGGCTACTGTTCCGCAGATGAGACGCTGCTGCCCATCCCTCTGTTTACGAGACCTATTACGAAATCCACGGGATCCGGACACCACGCAGAACATGTTGCTTACATGGTAAAGATTTCGTGATAAATTACTTGGTCGATACTTGGCTCGAATATAATGCGCGAATTGCAAACTTCATTTGTTAATGAATCATCTGACCTTTTTTTATGGATGTCCTGTGGAAATTCTGCGTGAAGTTCCTTCGCTTCGGGGAAGGGCGTATGCCGGACTCCTACATCTTCGGCACTAAAGGGGGCTCTAGGTCCTCGTAAGATCACACTAGGGCCACCCATTGGTACCACGTCTTTAGGCACATCACGGAGGGGATGAATGTAAAGCGGTCCCCCCCTCTAGCGGAGGGAAGGCGACTGAAATCATCTAACCTACACGCGTGCGTCCCGTTCGGCTGACGCGATCGTCCCGCGAAATGGTCGCGTAGGTGTGCATGGCGCCATAAGTTATCATAGCGTCCGCCGCGAGTACGCCACGAGCATGCCGCGAGTCTACCGCGAGTCCACCGCTAGGCCACCGCCAGTCCGCCGCTAGGCCTCCGCGAGTACGCCGCTAGTCCGCCGCGCGACCGGTGTGCGTGAGTCGCACGGTAACGCGAACTGCTCCAGCTTCGCAGTCGCTTTGGTCGCACAGGTTTGTCGGAAGCTTAAGTTAACTATGGGATTAGTCGGACGATTGGCAGCAGCGTCCTTCAAGTGCATTAATTACAACTCAACTGCGGCTACCAACACCCCTGCGAAGTGTGGATATTATGGCAAAACCTCCAATGACCAGAATCCCAAACCGGTCATAGCGGCGGTCTAGGTTTATGTCCAGCAGTGGACGCTTTTCGACTGAAATTATGGTATAATTCTTTACTAGTGGCATTTCTGGCTGGCACAATATTTTAGTAGAGGTCAAATCTCTCTCTCTCTCTCTCTCTCTCTCTCTCTCTCTCTACCACCTCATAGTGTATTCATCTCATTCTCTTACAAATTTACCAAAATACTAAGTTTCACTTATACTACGTGTGAACTCACACTCGACATTTTTTTGGTTATCATACTTGATTAAAAATTCCAATGCTCGAATACTGCCTCTAATACCTACATACAACATAATTATACATATACACTACATACACAATAACTGATGATGAATCAGTGATTATAGGGAAAAAAGTATTAATGGACTGTTTACTCCTTGGAGACCGCGCACCGGAAAACGCAGCGTGGGACGACCTCCAACGAGGTGGACAGACGACCTGCTGAAGGTAGCTGGGAGTCGTTGGATGAGAGCGGCATGTGACCGCTCGTTGTGGAGATCTAAGGGGGAGGCCTTTGTTCAGCAGTGGACGTCCTGTGGCTGATATGATGATGATGTTACTCCTTCTATCTTTTCTACGTCTATTTAATTATTTCTATAAATTCTAAATTATTTATATATTAATTATCTATTAATACATCGTAACATGTATTTATTATTACTGTATAATATCCAAATATCATTATATTATGTACCTAATTATTATATCACATACTTACTTTTTTACCTCACATTACATTATATACATACAGAATGATTAACTTATAACACTTCCAGCTGAAAATCAGCGTTAGGTAGTTGAACTTGGTACTGTCACCTGACATCATGCTAAGCTGGTGGACCATTTGGCACTTATGTTTAAATATTGTTTTTGTTTGTGCCGGTAAATACTTTTCTTTCTTTCTTTTTCTTTCATATGCAGGACATAATAACGGCACGGTTAGTGCAGTGGCTGATACAGCCGGCTGCTGAGCTCCGGTTCGTTGGTTCGATTCCCGCACGGAACAAATATTTGTATCATCTGCAGGTAGTTTTTCCGGGTCTGGGTGTATTGTATGTGGAATTCATGTCTAAACTACTACTACTAAACTAAATTCTGACTATTTGTAAGAGCCTGAAAATGATTTTACATGAATAAAAAATATTTTTCTAACTTTCTAACATCCCCCATAGTTTAAGTAAACTGTACTCCCTACACAGAATCATCATTTCAGGCGAATTAAGTCCACTGCTGGACATTGCCTCCCCCAAAGATCACGACAACAATCGGTCTGTACGTGTTGTGTGCTTATTGGGGGTTTTGACATAATTTCCACGCTTGGCGATCGCAGTTGAGTTGTTAATGTACTCAAAGGACGCTGCTGCCCATCCTCCGGGTAAACCCATAGTCGCCTTTTACGACACCCACGGGATGAGATGGGTTGGTGCTATTCGTAGCCGGAAACACACGGCATCACTCATACCTTATCTATAAAAAAAATCTAACGCAAAAAAACTTAAAAAATCGGTCTGCATTTTACCCAAATCCGATTAACAGAGATACGAATCTCAACACGCCAATCCCAAATGATATAACAAAAAGAAACCTCCGACATTTCGCAACACCACAATCTTTTTCACTGTCTGACCCCAAAGCTATGGGGTATCGTGGGCGGACCAGAACATCGCACGATGTGTAACGGTTTTGAGTTCCGTAAGTCAACGACGCACGCACGAATACCAGAATGTTTAAAATTGACGAGAGGAAACAATCAATTGTATTTTTTTTATGGAACCATGTGACGTGATGGGCACATCATTTGAATAGAGGTAAGCGTCCATTACAACTGAATGCTACTAGGGCTGGTCCTGCGTAGCATTACACTTTCGAGATATTAGTTATTTGTTTTGTATGCCCAGTAATTTCACTAACTGCAGTGCCCTTCATACTGGAACACAGTAATATCTAAAGTTTAAACATTACCGCTTGGCAGTAGAATAGGCACTGTGGTAGGACCTATCTTTTTTTATTGGTACGTAGTGGAAATTCATCATGAACTTCCTCCACCCCGGGGAAGGGCGAACGGGTATCCTACCGACTCAAACCACTGGAGCGATGATCTTCGGCACCTAATGTAGGCTTCAGGTCCTCGTAAGAACAGACTAGAGCCACCCATTGGTACCTAACCATTAAGCTCATCTCAACTGGCGGAGATGGATGCGTGGGTCTACGATCAGACACGCTCCCTCCGGCAGAGCGGCGAAGACGCGCCTCCAGGGCGTTGGACAGGCTGAGGTGGCTATCTCGGCGACGCGCACTTGGATAGTGGCGTAACCGCCTGCGGATGTAATTTGCGACGAAGCGCGTCGTCGAACGCCTGAAACCCCTGCCGTTGCTATAAGGTGGGAGACCTCTGGGTTCGCGGGTGCGTGGATTGGGGAATCTGCGTGCCCACACCAAGCGACCCACGAGAAGACGGTAGCACGCATGTGGTCACGCGCTGCCGTGGGACGCTTTGGGGGATCCTATACAATCCCCCCGGGAGGGTGAACAATTTACAGTCTCCCTCTCCGAGATGCGACTATAGGCGTGGCACCTGTGGGCGGCTCTAGTGTGATCGTACGAAGACCTGGAGCACCTTTAGGTGCCGAAGATGACCGCCCCAGTGGTTTTAGCCGGTAGGAGACCGGCATACCCCTCCGTCCTTCCCCGCAGCGGAGAAAGTTCATGAAGAATTTCCAATGGGCAACAATAAAAAAACAACAATGGTAGGTACTGGTGATCCTCAATGAATAATAGTACCTACATCCCACAAATTAGGAACGAAAATACTATTTAGTGCATATTTCTTTATCCATGATAAAAATGGTTTTCAAAAGTTCTGTCTGTTCATTTATGGAATGCAAGTTGCTCAAGCAGATTTTACAAGATTTTTAAAAAACTGTAAAGTTATTTGAGCTGTTTTGACGGTCCGTGTCTAAAAGTTTAATATTATAATCAGATACAAAGCTGCCCGCTGAGCCAAAAGTGTTTACTCTCTTCTAAAAGCCAATTCAGATTATAATGTATTTGCAGATCCACTTATTGGAGTAGTAAATTCATTTATCGTCGGTACCTTTTTGATTTACCTTGAATAATATAAGATAATCTATAAATAATTTATACTTATACGTAAGTTATCAACATTTACATTAAATTGAGAGTGATAAGTAGATGAAAAGGAGATGCATGGACGGCGCAGTGGCTAAGCAATTAGCGTTCGGAGCTAAATGTCGCGGGTTCGATCCCCGCACTGAAAAAATATTGGTATGATTTACAGATTGTTGTGTCGGGACTGGGAGGTTCTGCATGTGAGATTTATGTCTGCAAATTGTACCCACAACACAAACGAAGCACTGATTGTGGGGCATTGTTTTAAGACAAAGTATCTGACTGAAGTAAAGTACTTAATAAAATAAATAATTTATATTAATAAGTGGTAAGACAGTTTCGCCCACCGTAGCTTCCAAGAATGTGTGTAGGTCGCACGTCGTCCTAGCTAGTAGGTAAACTGTACGAGCAATTTCTTCGTAAAACCTTTCTCTTCTTTAAAGAACGATCTTTAGCAACAACAAAATATCAATTTTCTGTGGGAACTCGTGAAACAAAGCAACGACGAAACTCTGCAATTTGATTTACAACTTATACTTGCCACAAGAAAGTTCCAAATCGGTCGCTAATTAAATTTCAAATCCCTGCAGAATGATTTAGAACTTTATACTTTATACATAAAAACTGAATTCATTTGCTAGTAGATATTTTGCTAGAGTGTTCTTACGTGACCGATAAGCCATGTCTCAGGTTCCATAAACGATATAAAGGCTCATTTCTGATAAGGCTATGGGCCCTATAAGGGGACTTAAATTGTTATGGTCTACATAACACAATAGATGGTGAAGTGCCTTTATACATTACTTCGATTACGTGTTGAAATGATTTATGATAACACTGTTATATCGACCATTAAAACTTTTGAGTCTACAATTAGATATAAGAACTTTGCGATTTTGTTCAATAAAATAACGTAATCTGTTTATTGTTTAAAGTAACAGCGAAAATAATATACACATTCAATTCAGATTGTACTGATGCCCAGGTTAAACACAACACAATTTTGAATATAGATAAATATTCTTTTGAAGACAAAGCTATGATTTCATCATCATATCAGCCAAAGGGAATACTGCTGAACAAAGTCCTCCCCCATAGATTTCCACAAGATCCGTACATGCCAACCGCAAATAGGCGACTGGGACTTGCCGTCAATTTTGAGAATATGCAAAAATATTTATAATTTTTACGTATCAATACCATTACTTTTATATTCCTTTCGATACGTCTTTTTGTGTTGGTATATATATTATACAAACACAAAAAGATATAGCGAAAGGAACTCCGTTCCAAACGGGTGTCCATAAGACACCTCTCTCTTTTTATTTTTCTTCAGGAGACTGGGACTACTCGCGAAAGGAGAAAAAAATCTATTGTCTAATCCGATCTCTAGTACAGTTAGAAGAAAAAGTATTTGAAATATCGACAATTTCGCCCGGCTCTGAAGCTATTTCAACCTATATTTTTGTGGATAATGATGTTGATATAACATGATTTGCGTTTGAACTTCATTACGTTAATATTATAAAAATAAATCGCGAATATATTTTCTACATTTTTTGGTGATTGTACAATTTTAGTCGCATTTCTAATTTCGTACTGTATTCACTGGGGATTCATAAGTTTGTCTGCTTCACTAGCAAACCCACTTCTGAATCCGTCGTGAAATCACCAATTTCGTATTGTTTTACTAATTTTCACTTCGAATTCAGTTCCCCTAGTACGAGTTTCTTTTCCCAATCGAAACGTAATAGTAAACTACACGTTTACCGCGTTCGGCGCTCAGATTGGTTGAAGATTTCGGAGCGGGCCAATAAGTACAGAAGTGAGTTTGCAAGCGAGATCATACAGAAGAACACTGCTGGTTTGGAGTCAGAGTTCAAAAAGTACCAATGGGCGACCGGGACCGGGGTCCCAGAACCTGGTAGTCGCAGACTACTCTCCCAGCGACCTTCTCTAGGTGGTTTGCCTATCTCGTTGGAGCCGTCCCACGCTACGTTTTGCGGTGCTATGATTTATCATCATTATATCAGCTTATTTAGTGGTAAAAGAGTTCTAGAGTGAGAACCAGACTGGGATGGTACATTCCTTGTTTCACCCGCCATAAAATCTATATGTAGGTGTAGTTGTGTTTCGGGTGAAAAGTAGAAGCAGTCAGTGTAATTGCCGGAACATAATGCATTCCAACTTAAGCCTTATACGGCGTCGCATCAATAAAGGACGTTACTGATGTCCACGGATCCAGTTGCTGATTACCATTAGGTAGACCATTGCTTGGTTGCAGAACATTAAATAATAATCGGTACACATCCAGCTCCCAATAAACCACAAAGTAATACTCGTGAGGGTAGAGTTAGCCACCTTTGTCAATCAAGATGGCAGAAAGATGTTATTAGTGCGCTGCCCATCCCTCGAAACAATACCATATGCACCTTTTTACGACAAGGTAAAAGAAAGGTGCTATTCTAACTACCTATTCTTTCTACCTATTCTCGATTTCTTTGACGGTGCTTCATGCGACTTATTCTATATATTTTTAGATAAATGTAGATTTTTGACATGCCATGTGGTGCCGGCTACGAATAGCACTAACCCATCTCATCCGTGGGTGTCGTTAAAGGCGGCTATGGGATTAGCCAGAGGATGGGCAGCAGCGTCCTTCGAGTACATTAACAACTCAACTGCGATCGCCAAGCGTGGAAATTATGGCAAAACCCCAATAAGCACACAACACGTACAGACCGATTGTTGTGGTGATCTTTGGGAGAGGCCTGTGTCCAACAGTGGACCTGATTCGGCCGAAATGATGATGATGAGATTTTTGACAAATGCCATATTGAATTCTAATCACATTATAATTTTCATACTCATTACATAAGGTTTTAATATCCATTTAGGTGTAACTGATTAAATACTGACATATTAAATGTTTGATAAAATAAAATTTCAAGATTTCATACAATTTCTTTGATTAAATGTACATTGGACAAAGATATTACATTAATGGAATACCACCTTAACGAATAAACCATTAAAAACGTACGACACATCTACTTTCTCTTCTAAAACTAACATAAATTCTATCATAAACAATCACTTCACACATGAAATCTCAATGAGCATA